>JARQOD010000005.1:408553704-408696445 GCA_033576555.1 Oophaga sylvatica
GTACTGGAACCCGGACGGGTAGCAGAAGGTACAAGAGCCAATGCAAGTAACGAGGACCAGCTGACTGTGCTGGAACACGGAGGGGCAGCAGAAGAAAAAGAGCCAATGGCACAACCGAGGACCAGCTGACGTTACTGGGACACGGTTACTAAGCAGGAGGTACCTGTGCTCCAAAGCACTACCAAGGACCAGCAGACATTGCTGGAACTCGGATACCGAGATGGAGGCACCTAGGGCAAAGGCACTGCGGAGAACCAGCTGACGGTACTGGAACCCGGACGGGTAGCAGAAGGTACAAGAGCCAATGCAAGTAACGAGGACCAGCTGACTGTGCTGGAACACGGAGGGGCAGCAGAAGGAAAAGAGCCAATGGCACAACCGAGGACCAGCTGACGTTACTGGGACACGGTTACTAAGCAGGAGGTACCTGTGCTCCAAAGCACTACCAAGGACCAGCAGACGTTGCTGGAACTCGGATACCGAGATGGAGGCACCTAGGCCAAAGGCACTGCGGAGAACCAGCTGACGGTACTGGAACCCGGACGGGTAGCAGAAGGTACAAGAGCCAATGCAAGTAACGAGGACCAGCTGACTGTGCTGGAACACGGAGGGGCAGCAGAAGGAAAAGAGCCAATGGCACAACCGAGGACCAGCTGACGTTACTGGGACACGGTTACTAAGCAGGAGGTACCTGTGCTCCAAAGCACTACCAAGGACCAGCAGACGTTGCTGGAACTCGGATACCGAGATGGAGGCACCTAGGCCAAAGGCACTGCGGAGAACCAGCTGACGGTACTGGAACCCGGACGGGTAGCAGAAGGTACAAGAGTCAATGCAAGTAACGAGGACCAGCTGACTGTGCTGGAACACGGAGGGGCAGCAGAAGGAAAAGAGCCAATGGCACAACCGAGGACCAGCTGACGTTACTGGGACACGGTTACTAAGCAGGAGGTACCTGTGCTCCAAAGCACTACCAAGGACCAGCAGACGTTGCTGGAACTCGGATACCGAGATGGAGGCACCTAGGCCAAAGGCACTGCGGAGAACCAGCTGACGGTACTGGAACCCGGATGGGTAGCAGAAGGTACAAGAGCCAATGCAAGTAACGAGGACCAGCTGACTGTGCTGGAACACGGAGGGGCAGCAGAAGGAAAAGAGCCAATGGCACAACCGAGGACCAGCTGACGTTACTGGGACACGGTTACTAAGCAGGAGGTACCTGTGCTCCAAAGCACTACCAAGGACCAGCAGACATTGCTGGAACTCGGATACCGAGATGGAGGCACCTAGGCCAAAGGCACTGCGGAGAACCAGTTGACGGTACTGGAACCCGGACGGGTAGCAGAAGGTACCCATGGAAATTTAAGTTGACAGGCCGCGAGCCGGCCGCAGTTACCGAATCCCACAGTACTACAGTGGGTGATTGTCCTATTGTCACAACGGAAACAGCCTTTATTTGCATATCCCGCAGCACACATAGGAAGCACCTAAACTCCAGGCACCACAGAGTCGGCTAACCCGACCGCAACACGACAGGACAACTTATTGGAGGCTAAGTGACGTTTACACTGACAGGAAACAGATGGCGTGCTGTAACCAGTCTGGGCAGGAGTGAGTACCCGTGCCAATGACACTTCTGAGCAACAACTGTCGGTGTTGGAGCCCAGGGATGAGAAGAGAACCGGTTGGAGGCAGCAGGACTTTTTGCCGTACACACAGCAGGGGAACAGCTGACATTACTGATCCCCAATAACACAGGAGCAAGTGTTCACTGTGCTAACAGCACTTCCGAGCAACGACTGGCAGTGTTGTAGCCCAGGGCTGAGAAGACAACAGGGTGGAGGCAGCAGGACTTTTTGCCGTACACACAGCAGGGGAACAGCTGACATTACTGAACCCCAGTAACACAGGAACAAGTGTTCACTGTGCTAACAGCACTTCCGAGCAACAATTGGTGGTGTTGTAGCCCAGGGATGAGAAGACAACAGGGTGGAGGCAGCAGGACTTTTTGACGTTCACACAGCAGGGGAACAGCTGACATTACTGAACCCCAGTAACACAGGAGCAAGTGTTGACTGTGCTAACAGCACTTCCGAGCAACAACTGGCGGTGTTGTAGCCCAGGGATGAGAAGACAACAGGGTGGAGGCAGCAGGACTTTTTGCCGTACACACAGCAGGGGAACAGCTGACATTACTGAACCCCAGTAACACAGGAGCAAGTGTTGACTGTGGTAACAGCACTTCCGAGCAACAACTGGCGGTGTTGGAGCCCAGGGTCAAGGAGGATGTTTAAATACTAGATCAAGTATTTTCCTTGTTACGTGTCAATTAAAAATGTCTATACTCCAAACAAGAGAAATATAACCTTTAGTACCATAAGATGATGATTTTACTTAAAAAAATATATGTAAATTAATAATTTACAAACATAAACGCATACATTAACATGTTGAAAAGCAATGCAAACCACAATTAAAATAGGTTAAATAATCTGCTATACGGTTTAAAATAAAAGCATACAAGTACATATCAGAATCCATTAATGATGGCTAAGTAACAGTATGTACACCATTTCTATTGTGTAGACAATGAATGGCTGACTTAAAAACATAATCAGCATTACAAGTTATCTTTCACATTCATAAAAGTTTACATTTGGTGAATAATATCACTAAAAAGTTTTTAAAAATATATAAAATTTCCATCATGTAATACAGATAATATGTGCCAATCATTTATATTAACAAACAAAAACTTTAAAAAGTGCATAGTGCATAGTCAAAACAGCTATTTATGCCTGACTGTGGACTTGCAAGCATGACAACGGATAGATAAGGTATATATAGATGAGACTGCATAGCCACAGATGTTGAATGGCGATGTAATACTGTACCTCAATAAAGTGTGCGTTACTACTACATCCTTTTTTTTATATAGATTTATAAAAGGTTACGTGCATGTATGGTTGCGCCTTTGTTTGGATGCACAGACTGGCTTCCTGCTGTGACGCGTTGGGTATTGGAGCGTCTGTGCGTCTTATGACGCAGACTAACATTCACGGTGCGCATCGTTCATCATCAAAGGCGTTGTCATGACTGCTTTACTCAGTAAACATGCACCTATGATGAAACATACACGCATGTGCCCTATTACATAACAAGCTACAATAAAAACGAGTGTGAGGTGTGACACAGCTGTTTTGTTAAGGTACAGTATTATATCGACATTGTACAGGTGTCGCTATTCAGTCTGATAAATAGATATCATTCACCTATTCTATCAGTTGTCGTTCTTTCAGCACCACTTACAGGTATATATTTTGCTATTGTGACTATGCACTATTGACTTTAACAAGGTAATGCATGATTTTTGTTAGCGATTATCATGTTTACATGAAGGACCTTTATGATATGGGCTGTTAACTTTCTAATTAAATATGTATTTTTTAAAATGACACAAATATAAGTAATGTTGAAGAGGACTATTCCTACATGCATTGTTTGCACAATATTACAGGTGTACATCACGTCCCTTAATCAACATTGGATTATTATATTTACTTGTATGCTTTTATTTAAAAGGCAAGAACACTGAAGTATAACCTTCGCACTGCAGCAGTTGTCAAAGTTCAACCCACATTATGCACTTCCAACATTGCAGCATTTGAGTCATGATGTGAGTTGGATTTGTCTAAGCTATGGAGTGACAAGGTTGACCATCAGTATCCTATAGCATAAGTAGGCTTTTGTGTTTGCATTTGTTTTCGACATGTACATATCTGTAATAAATGTCACAATTATTTTGTTACAGATTTGTGACAAAGACTAATCATTTTATGGTTTTAAAGCTGATGTTTCAAATGTTTACAGCTTAGAAATCAGGGTGTAGCCTCATATCTATGTGTAGCACTAGACACTTTGACATGTCATGTTTTTTTCACCATGATTAGGTAGCTAGCAGTAATTTTTGCCGGACACACAGCAGGGGAACAGCAGGCATTACTGAACCCCACAAACACATCAGCGATTGTTTTCATCTGTGTATCTAACACTTCTGAGCAGCAACTGGCGGTGTTGAAGCCCAGGGTCAAGGAGGGTGTAGGCAGAGGCCTAGTATGAGATGTTTGAAGTTGAAGTTGTAGTTAGCAGCAGTAATTTTTGCCAGACACACAGCAGGGGAACAGCAGGCGTTACTGAACCCCACAAACACATCAGCGATTGTTTTCATCTGTGCATCTAACACTTCTGAGCAGCAACTGACGGTGTTGAAGCCCAGGGTCAAGGAGGGTGTAGGCAGAGGCCTAGTATGAGATGTTTGAAGTTGAAGTTGTAGTTAGCAGCAGTAATTTTTGCCAGACACACAGCAGGGGAACAGCAGGCGTTACTGAACCCCACAAACACATCAGCGATTGTTTTCATCTGTGCATCTAACACTTCTGAGCAGCAACTGGCGGTGTTGAAGCCCAGGGTCAAGGAGGGTGTAGGCAGAGGCCTAGTATGAGATGTTTGAAGTTGAAGTTGTAGTTAGCAGCAGTAATTTTTGCCAGACACACAGCAGGGGAACAGCAGGCGTTACTGAACCCCACAAACACATCAGCGATTGTTTTCATCTGTGCATCTAACACTTCTGAGCAGCAACTGGCGGTGTTGAAGCCCAGGGTCAAGGAGGGTGTAGGCAGAGGCCTAGTATGAGATGTTTGAAGTTGAAGTTGTAGTTAGCAGCAGTAATTTTTGCCAGACACAGCAGGGGAACAGCAGGCGTTACTGAACCCCACAAACACATCAGCGATTGTTTTCATCTGTGCATCTAACACTTCTGAGCAGCAACTGGCGGTGTTGAAGCCCAGGGTCAAGGAGGGTGTAGCCAGAGGCCTAGTATGAGATGTTTGAAGTTGAAGTTGTAGTTAGCAGCAGTAATTTTTGCCAGACACACAGCAGGGGAACAGCAGGCGTTACTGAACCCCACAAACACATCAGCGATTGTTTTCATCTGTGCATCTAACACTTCTGAGCAGCAACTGGCGGGGTTGAAGCCCAGGGTCAAGGAGGGTGTAGGCATAAAATATTGAGTTATTGCCTTGTTACGTGGCCATTGCAAATGTATGTACTTCAAACAAGAATAAATGAAGTTTTACTAGGACAATAAAATGATGAATTTCAATTCCAAGAATAGAAAAATATTTATACTTGAGAGTCCTCTGTGGTTGATACCGTTTAATGGCTAACTGAAAATATGGTAACAAATTCCAAGCTTTCGAGACTACTCAGGTCTCTTCATCAGGCTAAGACTAAAACAAAAAATGAAGAATCACATATTTCTACACACAACAGGACACAGGAATAGGTAAGACAAGTGAGGGAGGGACAAGTGAGGGGAGACCGGCCAAAAAATGAGAACAAGGATGAATTATCAGCGCCACACAATAAGAGAAAAAATAATGGATTTACCTGTGGCAAAACACTTTTGTATGCCCGGTCATAGCATGATGGATATGGAATTACTGGTATTAAAATATTACTTCAAATATGAGAAAGATACAAAGGTTTCAGAATATAAGCTCATCATGACCTTTGACACTGTTAGTGATGGAATGAATAGATCACACGGATTTATGGCATTCTATATCAATTAAGGAATCTGCGTCTCTGCCCTTCCAGGGGCATGAAAACACAAAACCAGACCCCAATCAGAGGGCAATAAAACTTTCTATCCTTATCTAGGAACTGTTCCAATATTTATGTTCATCCCTCTGTCATAATGACAGTTCTGCTACACGTCACTTACTTGTCTTACCTATTGCACTATTCCTGTGTCCTGTTGTGTATAGAAATATGTGATGCTTCATTTTTTGTTTTAGTCTTTGCCTGATGAAGAGACGTGAGTAGCCTCGAAAGCTTGCAATTTGTTACCATCTTTTCAGTTATCCATTAAAAGGTATCAACCACTGCGGACTCTCAAGTCTAAATATTTTTCTATCTACTGGCTAACACGGTATGAAGATACACATGTTTCCTAACTTCAAGAATAAAAATAAAGACACTGCAAATATAAACGCATATATGCACATGCCAACAAGAAATGGAACAACACACCACCCAAAAAATTGGTTACAAAATATAGTGTTGTAAATTTAAGAATAAAAGTCCATTTTTGTATTTATGAATAATGCTTAAGGAACGCTATGTTAAACCATAACATAGTGAAGACAATGGATTTTGTAATAGTCACTCATCATCATCATCATTGCAATTTAGATGTGACAGTCACAGACATTTCAATTATTTAAGTTAATAAAATAGTTACTTTGTGCAGCATGTATGACATGTCCAGCATGGACTCATCAATGTGATGACACAATAATGTACGATAAAAAATAACCATTTAAAAAAACATAATGCATTGTCACAATTTAAGTGTGTGCCTGCAAGTGTAGGTGAAACAAAGGCTACGGATAGCAAAGGTATATTCTATGTCTGTATCAGACAGTGGACAGCCTCTGATGGGTAATGGCGATGTTATACTGTACGTCAATAAAGTCTGCGGCTGCAATCATGCATTTTTTGCTTGTACAGTGTTGAAGAGGGTAAAAGCATGTCTGGTTGCGCAAGGCTTTATCCGTCAACACTACCTTCCTACTGTCACGCGTAGGGTAGGGTAGCGTGTGTCAATTAGATGACTCTATAAAATGTGACGTTACGCAGCGTTATTGCGCCCTAGGGACGCCAAAAATATGACAGCAGTAATCATTTACTGTCTAATACTCCACCTATGACCAACAAAAAAAGACCGTTCCCTCTTTAACAATCTACAAGACTAACAAGCATAATGGTTGACGCTGACTTTATTGAGGTACAGTATTACATCGACATTGTCCATGAGTAACTATGCACTGTGATACCTATATACCATTATTAATTTATATCTGTTGTGGTTGTTTCAACAGCACTTGCAGGTATAACTACCTATTGTCAGTATGCATGATGCACTTTCTAGATGTAATAATTTATTATTGCACATTATTACCAGGTTTAGATGCTGGCCATTTCATATATGGTGTGTGAAGTTACAGTTGGCATCAGTATGTGTATTTTATAATGTCTGTCATAAATAAAACTCGTGATGATGATGATGAGGATTTTATGATTCGTACATCCATTGACTGCATTATCTTACAGGTACAGATAAAGTTCCTTAAAAAGCATTAATTGATAAGTATGAAATGTACTTTTATGCATTAATTTCAAAAAGTGAAGACTATGTTTTAGTTTTTGTTACCATTTCTAATAGACATGTGCAGATATGCGCTGTGATGACAAATTATTATTTGTCCATATTTGTCATAAAAATTTATCATTCTAGGCCTGAAAAACTTCACAATTTCCTGTTTTAAGCATAACAATCAGGGTGACGGCTCTTCCCTATTTGGAGCATGTTCGACATGGGTTTTTCTGTGCATGTGTAGGGAACAGGAGACTTCTTGCCGGACACACAGCAGGGGAACAGCTGGCGTTACTGAACCCCACTAACACTATAGCTTGTGTATTGGTCTGTGGACACGACACTTCTGAGCAGCAACTGGCAGTGTTGTAGCCCAGGGAGTAGAGTTCAGGTGGTAGAAAGATGAACATAACAGGAGACATGGATAACGTTGCGAACCAGTTATTTAATCTGAAAACGGACAGACAAATTCTGGCGAGATCCATGCCTTGTTCATTTTCAGAAAAGTAAGCCGGTCTACATTATCGGAGGATAGTCGCATGCGACGGTCTGTTAGTACACCACCTACAGCACTAAAGACGCGCTCCGATAATACACTGGCAGCAGGGCAAGCCAGCACCTCCAATGCATACTGGCTAAGCTCTGGCCATGTATCCAGCTTAGAGACCCAAAACTTGAATGGGGAAGAGCCATCTGGGAGTACACTGAGAGGGAAAGACATGTAGTCTGTCACCATCTTACGGAAACGTTGCCTCCTGCTGACTGGAGCCGTCTCGGATGGTGTAGACATTTGTGGCGCTGCCACAAAACTTCGCCACATTTGGAACATACTGGTCTTGCCCTGTGCAGAGGCGCTGCTTGTGCTCCCTCTTGTTGCAGAGCTGTCTCCACTGCCTCGACGCACAGAGCTGCTTTGTAAAGCAGTAGCAGCAGCAGTGCTCTCGGCTGGAATGGAGAACATTATGGATTGCACCAGTGTGTCTTGGTACGCCCGCATTTTACGCTCCCGGTTCAACGGTGTGATGAGGCTTTGTAAGTTGTCCCGGTAGCGAGGGTCTAGGAGGGTGTACACCCAATAATCAGACGTGGTGAGAATGTGGGCGATGCGGCGGTTGTTTCTCAGGCACTGCAGCATGAAATCAACCATGTGCTGCAGACTCCCAACTGGCCAAGAAACGCTGTCCCCTGCAAGAGGCGTCATCTCTGCCTGCTCTGCATCACCCCACCCTCGCTCTACATACTGACTAGAGCGTTGTGTACCTCCCCCTGGAGCGATGTCTTCCTCCTCGATTGACTCCTCATCCTCCTCACAAAGTGAGCCCTGCCCAGCCCTTTGTGAGGAACCACGTTGCGCTGACTGTCCAGAAGGTGATGGAATTTGTGACTCCTCATCCTCCACCTCTTCCAAAATCTCATCCCTTAGTGCTTGCAGTGTTTTTTGAAGCAGGCAGATAAGGGGGACAGTCAGGCTGACTAGTGCATCATCTGCACTCGCCATCCGCGTTGACTCATCAAACGCACGCAAAACGTGGCAGATGTCCTTCATAGAGGCCCACTCAGTAGTGGTGAAGTGTGAACGGCGCAAATTGCGAGTTGATTGCGCCTGATGCAGCTGATACTCCATTACTGCTGGCTGCTGCTCACACAACCGCTCCAACATATGTAACATGGAATTCCACCTGGTGGGTACGTCACATATGATGCGATGTTCAGGAAGGCGAAATCTGCGTTGCAGAGCTGCAATGCGCGATCTGGCCATGCTGGAACATCGCAAGTGAGCGCACTCTAGGCGGACCTTGTGCAGCAGTGCATCAAGATCCGGATAGTCCCTCAAAAAACTCTGCACGACCAAGTTGAGCACATGTGCCAGACATGGTATGTGAGTGAGGTTGCCAAGGCCCAGAGCTGCCACCAGATTTCGGCCATTGTCACACACTACCAAGCCTGGCTGGAGATTCGCTGGCAAAAACCACACGTCGCTCTCCTGCTTGATGGCATTCCAGAGCTCCTGCGCTGTGTTGCTTCGATTCCCCATGGAAATTAATTTCAGGACGGCCTGTTGACGTTTGGCCACGGCTGTGCTCATATCGGTCGCATCAGGTAAGCGTTCACGGGTCCATGTGGAGGTAGACCGTGACGGCTCCTGCAGCGATGATTCTGAGGAACTGGAGTAGGAGGAGGAGTCAATGTGGACAGACTTGATTCCTGCAATCTTTGGAGTTGGCAGAACACGTACAGCGCCACTCGCAAGATCTGTACCCGGCTCCACAACATTGACCCAATGGGCAGTGAGGGAAAGGTATCGTCCCTGGCCATGGGTACTGGTCCACGCATCGGTGGTCAGGTGGACCTTGCTACTGACGGCGTTTAGTAGCGCATGTTTAATTTTTCCCTCAACATGCTTTTGCAGACCAGGGACGGCTTGCCTGCTGAAATAAAATCGGCTGGGCACATTGTATTGTGGGACTGCCAATGCCATTAAGTTACGGAAACTGTCAGTCTCCACCAGCCTGAATGACAGCATTTCAAGGGACAGGAGTTTTGCAATGCCAGCATTCAGAGCCTGTGCTCGTGGATGGTTTGCCGAGTATGGCCGTCTTTTATCCCATGCCTGTGCTACCGATGGCTGTTTTGTGGCCTGGGAGTGTGAGGATGACAGGGAACTTGCAGCTGTGGGTGGAATAACACTGGGTCTCTGGACAACAGTGACAGAGGTTCTTCCATGGCGATCCTGTGAGGAAGCCGAACCAGCTGTGTGTGAGCTGGAGGAAGAGGCTCCAACACGAGCTGAAGATGTAGGTGCTGCTGTAGGTTGGCCTACATCTCCAGTGTGTCTTTGTAACTCAACCACGTGCTTTGACCGCACATGTTTCCACATATTTGTGGTATTAAGGTTACTGACACTTTTACCTCTTTTTACTTTTTGATTACACAGCTTGCATTTGACATAGCAAATATCATCTGCAAGTGTGTCAAAAAAGGACCACGCAGTGCAAGTCCTGGGAGCGCCCGTTTTGGCTGTTGGAAGAGAACTGCTACGAACGGGTGCCAAACTGGAGGCTACAGGCAACCGAGTCTGCAGCCTACCTCTCCCTACTGTTTGGACCGTTGGGGCAATCTCTTCCTCAGAGCTGCTACCACCACCTTCCTGTTCCTCACGCCATGTTGGGTCTTGGACCTCATCATCTCCACTATCCTCTTCCAACACCTGCTGCTGTTGGGTGGTCTGGCCAGCACCATGCTCAACAGAAACTGGCACCTGAGTCTCATCATCATCAGATGCGTTCTGCGGTGTGCTGACCATCGGCACTGGCTCACCCGTCTCTTCAGATTCAGAGAGACACAGCTGTTGCGCATCACTGCATACTGCCTCTTCTTCACATTCCAGAATGCTGCTTGGCTGGGCCCCTGTTTGCAAGCCAACAGATTCTGAGAACAGAAGCAGAGACTCAGCTGGCTCCTTTACAGAGCTCTCTGACTGCCTGGGCAATTTGGCAGGCGGTGAAGAGACAGATGGTTGTTCAACAGTGCTGTGGTCCTGAGAGGAGGTGGAAGCAATTGAAGTCGATGCATTGGCTGCCATCCAACCAACAACGGCTTCAATTTGTTCTTCCCGCAGCAGGGGGGTACGCTGAGCTCCTACAAAAGTGCGCATAAAGGAACGCTCACGGGGAAAACTGGTGGATGCTGTGTCACTGGGTGTGGCAGCAGCCACAGAATCCCCACGTCCTCTCCCTGCTGAAACTCCACGGCCACGGCCACGTGCCTTACTACCTGCCTTCTTCATCTTGGTAGATTGATAAAGAAAGTCAGAAAAGTTATAAGGCCTAAGTGTGGTTATTCCTCAGAGACTGCAGTGAACACTGCAGACAACTGTTCAGTAGCTGTGAAAGGCCCCTTTGTGTACTTCTATAGTGTTTGCAACCAATGTATTGTATACGGATGGAAGCGCGTCACACTAATAGATTAGATTTTTTTCAAATATAATGGAGCAGCACCAATTAGAGAAAAATGTGAAGGATGAGGCAGTGACACACGCTCAGCAGACTACAACCAGCAGTGGTTGAAGAACTAACTAGAGCGTAATCTGCACTCAAAAAATGAAAAGCTCACAGACTACAGTGAACACTGCAGACAACTGTTCAGTAGCTGTGAAAGGCCCCTTTGTGTACTTCTATAGTGTTTGCAACCAATGTATTGTATACGGATGGAAGCGCGTCACACTAATAGATTAGATTTTTTTCAAATATAATGGAGCAGCACCAATTAGAGAAAAATGTGAAGGATGAGGCAGTGACACACGCTCAGCAGACTACAACCAGCAGTGGTTGAAGAACTAACTGGAGAGTAATCTGAACTCAAAAAATGAAAAGCTCACAGACTACAGTGAACACTGCAGACAACTGTTCAGTAGCTGTGAAAGGCCCCTTTGTGTACTTCTATAGTGTTTGCAACCAATGTATTGTATACGGATGGAAGCGCGTCACACTAATAGATTAGATTTTTTTCAAATATAATGGAGCAGCACCAATTAGAGAAAAATGTGAAGGATGAGGCAGTGACACACGCTCAGCAGACTACAACCAGCAGTGGTTGAAGAACTAACTGGAGCGTAATCTGCACTCAAAAAATGAAAATCTCACAGACTACAGTGAACAGTGCAGACAACTGTTCAGTAGCTGTGAAAGGCCCCTTTGTGTACTTCTATAGTGTTTGCAACCAATGTATTGAATACGGATGGAAGCGCGTCACACTAATAGATTAGATTTTTTTCAAATATAATGGAGCAGCACCAATTAGAGAAAAATGTGAAGGATGAGGCAGTGACACACGCTCAGCAGACTACAACCAGCAGTGGTTGAAGAACTAACTGGAGCGTAATCTGCACTCAAAAAATGAAAAGCTCACAGACTACAGTGAACACTGCAGACAACTGTTCAGTAGCTGTGAAAGGCCCCTTTGTGTACTTCTATAGTGTTTGCAACCAATGTATTGTATACGGATGGAAGCGCGTCACACTAATAGATTAGATTTTTTTCAAATATAATGGAGCAGCACCAATTAGAGAAAAATGTGAAGGATGAGGCAGTGACACACGCTCAGCAGACTACAACCAGCAGTGGTTGAAGAACTAACTGGAGCATAATCTGCACTCAAAAAATGAAAAGCTCACAGACTACAGTGAACACTGCAGACAACTGTTTAGTAGCTGTGAAAGGCCCCTTTGTGTACTTCTATAGTGTTTGCAACCAATGTATTGTATACGGATGGAAGCGCGTCACACTAATAGATTAGATTTTTTTCAAATATAATGGAGCAGCACCAATTAGAGAAAAATGTGAAGGATGAGGCAGTGACACATGCTCAGCAGTGACCATGCTCACCAGCGTGGTTGAAGAACTAACTGGAGCGTGATCTGCACTCAAAAAATCAAAACCTCACAGACTGCAGTGAACACTGAAACACAACTGTTCACTATCTGTGAAAGGCTCCTTTCTGTACTTCTATAGTGTTTGCAACCAATGTATTGTATACAGATGGAAGCGCGTCACACTAATAGATTAGTTTTTTTTCAAATATAATGGAGCTGCACCAATTCCACAAAATAAAATAAAAAAAAGAGTCAGTGAGTGACACGTGCAGATGCCTACAAACAGCGGTGGATGCAGAGCAAACTGCAGCGTCACCTGCACTCTCACACACACCTTGCACAGAGCTGTTAAAACAACACTGGCAAAAGGAAGCTTTACACAGCGGTTGGTAAACTAGCCTGCCTAAAGCACAGTACACAAAATCGCAATGTCTAACTGTCCCTCAAAGTCAGCAGAACAGCGTTCTGTCCCTAACTGAGTTCACAGCACAGTGACGCTAAAATGGCGGCGGTGCCTTTTATAGTGCATTCTGACATCATTTCAGCAGCCAATCACAGCCATGCCATTAGTTAAGATGACCGCAGCATTACAGGATGTGCCCACACTTCATAAGATTCCTCATTGGCTGACTAAAATCACATTGCCTCTCAAAGAATTATGGGAACTTCCGATTCCGGTATACGATATTGGAAAAATATCGGAACTAAGTATCGGAATTCCGATACAGCGAATATCGGCCGATACCCGATACTTGCGGTATCGGAATGCTCAACACAAGTCACGAATGTTTGAGATTCGTAAGCATCTTACGTGTACATCTAAAGGGGTGGTTTACCATGCGGAATGTCCGTGTGGTAAGGTGTATGTCGGCCTTACCACACGAGAACTTAAGATACGGGTTCGTGAACATGCCCTTGATATTGAAAAAGCTAAGACTGTTGATGATGAGACACAGCTAAAAACTCTTCCACGACATTACAAGACATTTCATGGTTGTAATTCTAGGTTTTTGAAAATTAAGGCCATTGATCAGGTGAATTTAGGGTCCAGAGGGGGTGATGTCGGGAGAGTTTTGGCGCAATTAGAAAGCCGATGGATATATCGTTTGGGAACTATGAGTCCGGCGGGCCTTAATGAAACTATGGGATTTTCAGCATTTTTGTAGTATATGCATCTTTTTAGTGGGGGGTATTTGTTTTTTCATTATTTGATTTTAATTGTTTTTATTTTTTCATTAGTAGTAGTATATATCCGATGGTGGAATGAATGGGATTATATTTGATGAACTCTGTGGAACCGCTTCGCATGTTTCATTATGGAATCAATATGGGATCTGAATATTAATAAGGATGTCTTCAAGCAAGATCTTCATAAATTTTGCATATATGTGTTTTTTCACTAGCACTAATATTTATTATTTAGTTTTATTATTATTATTATTATTAATATTTTTATAGTTATTTTTGTTCACCTTCATCATTTGTTTTATTCAATATGTTTGGCGAAGTATAAAGTATGACATTGTTAGAGGTTATTTTGTCACTTTATTATTGGGAGAATACCTTCTATGGTATAGATATTTTATGTAGGATACATACGGGTCTGATATTATCTCTTTATATAGTATTCACCTTATAAGTAATTTAGAGGGAATGCACTCATTATAATTATACTATATTATTTGTTTATATTATTGTGTGGCACTAATAATATGGTGATGTTTATAGTGATTAACATTTTAGGGCATATATGCTTTAATTGAATGAAATAGTAAGACATCTTTTAGAATCCTAGATCGTTTTGGGCACCTGACATTAGTCTGGTTTGTCTCGGTATACTTGCCGTCACGAGCGCATGCACATACTATCCCATCCTCACTTACTTCCATAGATGCTCTTACACTGGCACGCAGGCTGAAGCCAGCTTGCGTGTCATTGAGCGTTCCTAAGAGGAAGTGAATCATGGAGTGAGGCGGGTTTAGCGCGTCATGCGCCATCATGTGACGGCACTACCTTCCCCTCTTGAAGCTCATTTTGATTGGCTAGCGGTTCGTTAAATAGTCGGATACTCCTCACCCAGACACGCCCCCGGAAGGAGGGCAAAACGCGCGTCGGGGTGAGGGGACGCCGAGCTACACTGTTGTTACCGGTAAATATCGCCATATTATCTTTTGCATCATGATCGATACTGTGTGCTTTGTCTTTCTTGCTGCCTATTAGACAAGCTTGCTTGTTGGTGTTGGTATGCCATTGGGGTGAACATATTTTGTATATGCATGTGCTGCATCGACACCTGATAGGTATATCTGTCTGTATACCCGGTAGTGCTACTCCACTGAGAGCGTATTGGTCCATCTTTATAGCATAGGGTTGGATGCATATGTGCATATATAATAGTAACACGTTTCCAGGGCATTACATGGGTATTTAACCCTTATATTTAAAGACATTTACTGGGTAATTAACCCTTATTACGATTTATCTGCTATCATTGTCAATTTTGGTGATTTGTAATTTACATGTTAATCTTATTATTGGCACCATTATTGTCTTGGTAGCCATGTAACATATATATTGTATTACGGCTCGGTGTCCCTTTAACAGTTTTTCTGCTGTTTTATTATATACTAGCTGAAGAGCCCGGCGCTGCCCGGGCATAGTAACTAACTACGGTTAGTTATAACAAATTATAATGATTATATCTCTATACAAGCTTTCTCATACTGACAATGTCCTCTGTTGCCTATAGTAACCAAACAGAGCTCATATTAATGACCTATGGCAAAATAGAAGCTGAGCTGTGATTGGTTGCTATAGGCAGCCTGATAAATCCCCAGCCAACAGAAAACATTCCACTCTGGCAGTATATATTACCTCACACATACAAATAATATACAGCTCATGTGACTGACATCTGTCTTATTTCCCTATATGGCAAATTTATAACAAATTGGTCTTGTAGTTTGGCTGGTTATTAATCAGATATTTATTTTTAAAAGATAAAAATACCAGACGTGTGTGTGTTTTTAATGCGCGCAATTTTGAACACGTGTGGTTAAAATGTTGACTCAAAACACAGCCTATGATGCTCCCGGGGTCGAGACGTGCGGGTGTGCAAAATTTCATGCCCGTAAATGCAGATTCCTATGCCGGACATACACACAAGCATTCAGCTTTCTCCCCATTATGTAGATAGGGCCAAAATAGTTTGGCGATTTGGAACGTGCGGGGGTTAAAATTTCCATTCAACACATAGCCTATGATGCTCCTGGGGTTGAGATGTGCGGGCATGCAAAATTTCATGCCCGTAAGTACAACGGTGCAGATTCCTATCCCGGGCCAAAATTATTTGCCGATTTGGAATGCGCGGGGTTAAAATTTCGACTCAAAACCTAGCCTATGACGCTCCCGGGGTCGAGACGTGCGGGTGTGCAAAATTTCATGCCCGTAAATGCAGATTCCTATGCCGGACATACACACAAGCATTCAGCTTTCTCCCCATTATGTAGATAGGGCCAAAATTGTTTGGCGATTTGGAACGCGCGGGGTTAAAATTTCGATTCAAAACATAGCCTAGGACTCTTTCGGGGTCGAGACGTGCGGGCGTGCAAAATTTCATGCCCGTAAGTGCGACGGTGCGGATTCCAATCCCGGACAAACATACCCACATACATACACACATACATACATTCAGCTTTATATATTAGATTTTAGTAATTTTCTATCAATAAAAATTGTTTTTATTATCTTTGGGATCTCTTCTCTATTTTTTCCCTTTATTTGAATTTTTCTACTAAGGGAATGGTGTTTTTCATTGACATGAAGTGCCCTATCTGAATTTATTGGACAGGCTTTTGTTGTTACATACTGCTTTGTGTAGCATCATAGGAAAGTCTAAAGAAATCAGCCAATATATCAGGAAGAGAATTGTGGACTTGTACAAGTCTGGTTCATTCTTGGATACAATTTCAAGATACCTGAAGGTGCGTTGTTCAATTGTACAAACAATTACACGCAAGTACAAACAAGATGGGAATGTCCAGCCAGCTCAGGAAGGAGACAGGTTCTGTGTCCCAGAGATGAACGTACTTTGTGCATATCAACCCAAGAACAAAAGCAAAAGATCTTGTGAAGATGATGGCGGAAGCTAGTAAGATTGTGTCAATATCCACAGTGAAACAAGTACTGTATCAACATGGCCTGAAAGGCCACTCTGCCAAGAAGAAGCCATTACTCCAAAAGAAACATAAAAAAAAATATTAATGTTCGCAAATGCACACAGGAACAAAGCCCTAAGTTTTTGGAGACATGTCCTGTGGTCTGATTAAGCTAAAATTGAACTTTGTGGTCATAATGAACATTGCTACGTTTGGAGGAAAAAGGGAGAAGCTTGGAAGCCCAAGAACTCCATCCAAACTGTGAAACACATAGGTGGCTTCATGTTATGGGGTTGATTTGCTGCAGGAGGGACTTGGTGCACTTCACAAAATAAATGGCATCAAGAAAAAATAAGATTTTGTGACAATACTGAAGCAACATCTCAAGACATCAGCCAGAAAGTTAAAGCGTGGGCGGAAATTAGTCTTCCAAATGGACAATGACCCAAAGCATACTGCCAAAATGGTAACAAATTAGCTTAAGGATAACAAAGTCAGTGTTTTGGAGTGGCAATCACAAAGCCCTGATCTCAATCCTACTGAAAATTACGAGCAAATCTGACAAGGCAGGTGTGAGCAATGCGACCTACAAACCTGGATCAGTTACACCAGTTTTGTCAGGAGGAATAGGCCCAAATTCTGACCAACTATTGTGAGAAGCTTGTGGAAGGATATTTCAAATATTTGACCCAAGTCATTCAGTTTAAGGGCAATGGTACCAAATACTAATGAAATGTATGTAAACTCTTGACTTTGCAGTAATAACAGTGGGTTAAAACATTCTATCTCCTTCATCATTCTGACATTTGGCAAATATTAATAATTATGGAAATCCTAATTGACCTAAAAATGGGAAAGGTTTATTCTGATTTCATGTCAGATATTTAGAAAAACATGCATATGTGTTTTTTTTATATAGTGTATTGTGAGGCAGTGACCAGTGTCATATGTGAGGGTCATTATGTGTCTCCCAGGATGCGCTCAGAAGCTTATTAGATCCACTGGCGTGCCTTGTGGTCACAGCAGGTTGCCTGTGAGTCACAAGGCAGAATAAAAGTAAGTGTGAACTTGGTCAAGTTATTTGACCAAGGAATTGTTCAGGAAAACCAGGTATAGGCTCTTATTTTTTAAACGGACAGCAGGAAAGTAGTGGGGCTGGTCCGTTTCCTCCAGTCCAGATCTTATAAGTGGCCCATGGCCACAGAGTCTGGTGTAAAGGAAAAAAACCCTGCCAGAGGGTTTTGGGTGTGTCAGTTTTGGTCTTGCAGGCAGACAGAGCAGTTGGTCTGCAGAGCACTCCCTGTGTGAGGTAACACAGACAGGCGGAGCCAAAAAGTCTGGCATCCCCTGCATACACGTCGATGCTTTCGCTCACGGCAACCGGTCCCGAACTGTCTTTGATTTTCCCAGCTGCGATCCGGAGGATATTATTATTATTTATTTCTATAGCACCATTGATTCCATGGTGCTGTACATGAGAAGGGGTTACATACAAATTACAGGTATCACTTATAGTAAACAAACTAACAATGACAGGCTAATACAGAGGGGAGAGGACCCTGCCTATTCGGGCTTGCATTCTACAGGATGGTGGGGAAGAAGACAGCAGGTTAGTGGGTTGCAGCAGTTCTGGTGTTGGTTGAGGCGATATCTCCAGTAATGGTGAGGAGGTAGCAGGGTCATTGCAGGCTGTAAGCTTTCCTGAAGAGATGGGTTTTCAGGTTCCGTCTGAAGGATCCAACTGTGGTTGATAGTCGGACGTGTTGGGGCAAAGAATTCCAGAGGATGGGGGATATTAGGGAGAAGTCTTGGAGGCGGTTACGTGAGGGAAGATGTCAGGAGATTAGTTCAGAGATATATGGAGGAGACAGGTCATAGATGGCTTTGTAGGTCAGTATTAGTAATTTGAACTGGATGTGCTGAGGGAATGGGAGCCAATGAAGAGATTTGCAGAGAGGAGAAGCAGAGGAGTAGCGAGGAGAGAGATGAATTAGTCAGGCAGCAGAGTTAAGGATGGACTGGAGAGGTGCGAGGGTG
This sequence comes from Oophaga sylvatica, assembly GCA_033576555.1. Classification (NCBI taxonomy): domain Eukaryota; kingdom Metazoa; phylum Chordata; class Amphibia; order Anura; family Dendrobatidae; genus Oophaga; species Oophaga sylvatica. The sequence goes on from JARQOD010000005.1 coordinate 408,572,489, forward strand.
TTAGCAGGGAGGCCAGAGAAAAGGATGTTGCAGTAGTCGAAGCGGGAGATGATGAGGGCGTGCACAATCATTTTAGTAGATTGAGGGTTGAGGAAAGGACGGATTCAGGAAATAATTTTGAGCTGAAGGCGACAGGAGGTAGAAAGAACTTGGATATGCGGTTTGAAGGACAGGGCAGAGTCAAGGGTTACTCCGAGGCAGCGGACTTCCAGTACGGGGGAAAGCGTGATGTCGTTAATTGTGATGGATAGGTCAGGTAAGGAAGATCTGTGAGATGGGGGAAAGATGATGAGTTCAGATTTGTCCACGTTGAGTTTGAGGGAGTGAGGGGAGAAGAAGGAGGATATGGCTGATAGGCACGCCGGGATTCTGGACAGCAGAGAGGTGAGGTCTGGGCCAGGAAGGTATATCTGAGTGTCATCAGCATAAAGGTGGTACTGGAATCTGTGGGACTTTTGAGTTGCCCCAGGCCAAGTGTATAGATTGCGAAGAGTAGAGGTCCTAGAACAGAGCCTTGGGGGACTCCAACAGAGAGAGGGTGGAACGAGGAGGTAGTGTTGGAGTGGGAGACGCAGAATGTGCGGTTGGAAAGGTAGGAGATCCAGGATAGGGCGAGGTCCTTGACGCCAAAGGAGGAGAGAATCTGTAGTAGAAGGCAGTGGTCAACTGTGTCAAAAGCAGAGGACAGGTCAAGAAGCAGGCGTTATAGAGTATTGTCCGTTCGTTTTGGCTGTAAGTAGGTCATTAGTAATTTTGGTCAGGGCTGTCTCAGTGGAGTGATGGGGCGGAAACCAGATTGTAGAGTGTCAAAGAGCAAGTTAGATGAGAGGTGGTAGGAAAGCTCAGCGTGGACATGCAGCTCCAGGAGTTTGGAAGCGAATGGGAGCAGCGATATTGGGCGATAGCTGGACATAGCGGTTGGCTCGAGGGTTGGCTTTTTAAAGATAGGCGTGATTGTGGCATGTTTGAAAGTAGAAGGGAAGGTATCGGAAGTTAGTGATAGTTTGAAGAGGTAGGTTAGGGATGGGATAATAGTGGTGGTGAGGTTGGGGAGGAGGTGGGTTGGGATGGGGTCAAGTGCACAGGTTGTGAGGTGCGATTTGGAGAGGAGACAATTAAGCTCCCCTTCAGTGATGTTGGAGAGGGAGGTTATGGGGTTTGGGCATTGGTCTGGTATACAAATGGGGTTGTGGTGGTTGAACAATGAAGACTTGCCTTGTTTGGATACAGCGTGCTGTGCACTGTGAGTTTTTTTTTACATTAAACCCGTTTTGTTTTAAACTTGCTTGGGTCACTGCTTTATCACTGCACATCGTGGACACTGCTGCATCACAGTATGTAAACTTCTACTTTCAACTGGATATACACACAAGAATATGCAATAGGGTTTGGCAAAAAGATTTTCCCTGCTTTGGTCTGGCTGGCACAAAAGAAATTGGACTGGGTGTCAGACCAGTGCAGTGCAAATCATTTTGCTCAACTAATATGTAATTATTATTTTTTATTATTATTTATTTCTATAGCACCATTGATTCCATGGTGCTGTACATGAGAAGGGTTTACATACAAATTACAGGTATCACTTACAGTAAACAAACTAACAATGACAGACTGATACAGAGGGGAGAGGACCCTGCCCTTTCGGGCTTACATTCTACAGGATTGTGAGGCAGGAGACAGTAGGTCGGGGGGTTGCAGCAGTTCCGGTGTTGGTTGAGGCGATATCTCCGGTAGTGGTGAGGAGGCAGCAGGGCATTGCAGGCTGTAGGCTTTCCTGAAGAGATGGGTTTTCAGGTTACGTCTGAAGGATCTGAATGTGGTTGATAGTCGGACGTGTTGGGGCAAAGAATTCCAGAGGATGGGGGATATTCGGGAGAAGTCTTGGAGGCGGTTGGGTGAGGAGCGAATAAGTGTGGAGGAGAGAAGGATGTCTTGGGAGGATCGGAGATTACGTGAGGGAAGATATCGGGAGATTAGTTCAGAGATATAAGGAGGAGACAGATTATAGATGGCCTTGTAGGTCAGTATTAGTAATTTGAACTGGATACGCTGAGGGAATGGGAGCCAGTGAAGAGATTTGCAGAGGGGAGAAGCGGAGGAGTAGCGAGGAGAGAGGTGAATTAGTCGTGCAGCAGAGTTAAGGATGGACTGGAGAGGTGCAAGGGTGTTAGCAGGGAGGCCAGAGAAGAGGGTGTTGCAGTAGTCGAGGCGGGAGATGATGAGGGCGTGCACAATCATTTTAGTAGATTGAGGGTTGAGGAAAGGACGGATTCTTGAAATATTTTTGAGCTGAAGGCGACAGGAGGTAGAAAGAGCTTGGATGTGCGGTTTGAAGGACAGGGAAGAGTCAAGGGTTACTCCGAGGCAGCGGACTTCTGGTACGGGGGAAAGCGTGATGTCGTTAATTGTGATAGATAGGTCAGGTAAGGAAGATCTGTGGGATGGGGGAAAGATTATGAGTTCAGATTTGTCCACATTGAGTTTGAGGAAGCGGGAGGAGACGAAGGAGGATATGGCTGATAGACACTCCGGGATTCTGGATAGCAGAGAGGTGATGTCTGGGCGAGAGAGGTAGATCTGAGTGTCATCAGCGTAAAGGTGGTACTGGAATCCGTGGGACTTTATGACTTGCCCCAGGCCAAGTGTATAGATTGAGAAGAGTAGGGGTCCTAGAACAGAGCCTTGGGGGACTCCAACAGAGAGAGGGTGGGACGAGGAGGTAGTGTGGGAGTGGGAAACGCTGAATGTGCGGTTGGAAAGGTAGGAGATCCAGGATAGGGCGAGGTCCTTGACGCCAAAGGAGGAAAGAATCTGTAGTAGAAGGCAGTGGTCAACTGTGTCAAAAGCGGAGGACAGGTCAAGAAGCAGGAGTATAGAGTATTGTCCGTTCGCTTTGGCTGTAAGTAGGTCATTAGTAATTTTGGTCAGGGCTGTCTCAGTGGAATGATGGGGGCGGAAACCAGATTGTAGAGTGTCAAAGAGCGAGTTAGAAGAGAAGTGGTAGGAAAGCTCAGCGTGGACATGCAGCTCCAGGAGTTTGGAAGCGAATGGGAGCAGCGATATTGGGCGATAGCTGGACATAGCGGTTGGCTCGAGGGTTGGCTTTTTAAGGATAGGCGTGATTGTGGCATGCTTGAAAGCAGAAGGGAAGGTACCAGAAGTTAGTGATAGGTTGAAGAAGTGGGTTAGGGATGGAATAATAGTGGTGGTGAGGTTGGGGAGGAGGTGGGTTGTATGGGGTCAAGTGCACAGGTTGTGAGGTGCGATTTGGAGAGAAAACAATTAAGCTCCCCTTCAGTTATGTTGGAGAGGGAGGTTATGGGGTTAGGGCATTGGTCTGGTATACAAAGGGGTTGTGGTGGTTGAACAATGAAGACTTGCCTTGTTTGGTCGATCTTATATTTGTGTGTGTGGCAAAGTCCTCAGCAGAGATGAGGGAGGTAGGAGGGGGCAGTGGTGGGCGGAGGAGGGAGGGAGTTAAAAGTTTTGAATAACTGTTTGGGGTTGTAGGATAGGGAAGATACGAGGGTTGTGAAGTAGGCCTGTTTAGCAGAGGTGAGGGCAGATTTGAAAGAGTGTTGCTTGTTTGAATGCAGTGAAGTCGTCTTGCGAATTTGTTTTTTTCCAACGCCGCTCTGTAATCCTGGACACTTGCCGGAGCTTTTTAGTGGTGTTATTGTGCCAGGGTTGTCTGTTGGTACGTCGCACTCTGCCATGAACGAGAGGGGCCACCGTGTCAATAGCCGATGTGAGAGTGGCATTGTAGAAAGCAGTGGCACTGTCTGTATCGTGGAGTGAGGATATTGATGCCAGTGAAAGAATAGAGTCAGAGAGTGTGTGGATGTCTAGGTGTGCAAGGTGTCTGCGGGGGTGCACGTGTTGCTGGACATGGGTGACAGGAGAGGAGGACAGGGATGAGAAAGTGAGTAGATGGTGGTCGAAAAGAGGGAGAGGGGAGGTGGTGAAGTTAGATAGAGAGCAGAGGCGGGTGAAGACAAAGTCTAATGTATGACCATCCGTGTGGGTGGCTGAGGAGGACCACTGAGTAAGTCTAAAGGATGAAGTAAGGGATAGAAGTTTGGAGGCTGCTGACTGAAGGGTATCAGTGGGGATGTTGAAGTCACCCATGATGATGGTGGGGATGTCAGTGGAGAGAAAGTGAAGAAGGCATAACATTATACATAATAAGAAAGAAAGAAAGAAAAATTTGTAATAATGGATTGTACTATGTATGTATAATAAGGGAGGACACTGTACTACCTACCTACTTGGACTTTACTATATTCTAGGCTGACTCTGGTTTCAATGTTGTTCTAAATCCCCAAGACACATTGGACTAAAGGCACTGTCACACTTAGCGATCGCACTAGCCATCACGACAACGGCACAACCTGGCGAGATCGCTAGTGCGATCGCTATGTGGTCGCTAGTTAGCTTCCAAACACAAAGATCTCATCAGATATCAGCGATCTGTATAACGACCTCTGCGGTCGTTGGGAAAACCTAGTCCCACCTGCGACACTTGTAAAGTCGTTCACAAAGGGTGTCACACTCTGCGATTCAGGCTCACCAGCGGGATACCAACGACCAAAAAACGGCTCAGAACGTTCATAAGCGATCAACGACATCTCAGCAGGGGCCACATCGCTGCTACATGTCACACACAGCTGCGTCGCTAACGAGATCGCTACTGCGTCATAAAATCGATGACTCTTTAGCGATCTCGTTAGCGATCTCGCTTAAGCCCCCGTCTCACACAGCGATCTTGCTAGCGAGATCACTGCTGAGTCACTAGTTTTGTGACGCAGCAGCGATCTCCCCAGCGATATCGCTGTGTGTAACATTCAGCGACGATCAGCCCCCCTGCTGGGTATCGCTGATCGTCGCTGAATGTCCTGAACATTTTTTTGATCGCTGGTCTCCCACTGACAGGCACGCATCGCTGCGTGTGACAGGCGGGAGACCAGCGATCCGCTGGTAACCAAGGTACACAGCGGGTTTCCAGGCACGGGGCTGTGCCTAGAAACCTGCTGTATACCTTGGATACCAGGGCCCTGATGCAGGGAGCTGGTAACCAAGGTACACAGCGGGTTTCCAGTCACCGCACAGTGCCTGGAAACCCGATGTGTACCTTGGTTACCAGCTCCCTGCATCAGGGCGCTGGTATCCAACGTACACTGCGGGTAACTAAGCGACGTTACCCGCAGTGTCGCTGTGCTGATCGCTGCCTGAGCTGCCTGTTTGGCAGCTCAGCAGCGATCATGTAGCGATACACCAGCGATCCTGATCGTTGTCGGGATCGCTGGTGTATCGCTATGTGAGACCCGGGCTTTAGTGTGACAGTACCTTAATGTTAGCTGTACTTGCAGATATTGGCAGGATTAGTGCACAGTCTATTGCCTTTGCTTGTCTCACCCAACAGATGTTGTTGGAGAAAGTTCCAGCCTCTTGGACTTCGCACTTCTAATCTTTTTTTATTGGCACAAAGATAAGTTGTTGCCAGAGTTGTCTGGAAGATATTCAAGTAGCCTGGAGTTTGGCAGCAGCTGTATCAGAGAACACAAGAATGCTTATCCAAGCCAAATGTTCCTGTGGATTGAGGAGTCAAGGGAGATAGCTGGCAGTGGAACAGTTGTTCAGTTGACACCAATTTAATGTGTATTGAGTCCTTACATTTTTACTTGCATGGAGTGAGCCTATCTCCATCTCTACCTAGCATCTGTGTCTGGACTATGCGCTTTGCTGTTGGCCTGACTAGGATGATGTGTTACATAGTCAGTTGACTGGGATGGACGGGACAGTAGGAGTAACTGATAGCTGTGCCATAGTACATTACTCCTTTCTTTCTCTCAATATGCAGCCTTATCTGGCTGTATATAACTTTTTTCAGACCCTCTATGTACAGCTCCATTAGGCAGGAAGTCACTCCTCTCTGTCCCTCTTTATACAGCTTTATTCTGCTGTACATCAGTTCCTTTTAAATTATTGTGACAGGTCGACTCACTCAGCTGCTCCCCGAGGTAAACACAGGATCCCTTGATATTAAAGTCTCTGGGTGGTTTGTTGCTTCACTTCATAAACCACAAAGCCAAGTAGTAACACAAAAACAGTTTTTGAAAAATGGAGAAAAGCAACATGCCTAAAAAATGGGAACACCACCAAAAAATATATCAAAAAGTATATCAAATTTTATTGAAGGCACACAAAAACATGCACAACAACACACAACAATGATTAAAAACATTAAAAACAGACAAAAATACTGGTCATGCCATATGGTAATGGTGCCATGAATCTACCCTATCAATAACCCACAGAGAGCCATCAATAAAATTTGATATAATTATTGATATATTTTTTGGTGGTGTTCCCATTTTTTAGGCATGTTGCTTTTCTCCATTTTTCATTGTCTTTCCTAAACATGCCCTTGGAGAACCCCCTTTCCTTGAGACCATTTAGTGGTGCCCTCCTATTCATCCATCTTGTTTCCTACAAAAACAGTTTTTGACGCAAATGGAAATAAAAATACCATACAAACAGTCCTTCCCAGTATGGCTCCAGCCCTCTGTGATGCAACACACTTCAACTCCCTCCTGAGCTTGTGTGTGGAGACTTCCTTCCTCCAAACAAACAACTGTGAAAAAAATCACAGTCATGGACATTTAACTCTACCAATCACACCATTTAGGTGGAGATATGTTGAGTAGCTGTCCCCCTCATCTCTTACCTACTCACCAAAAGCCCAGACTTTTGTAACGACTGGTTTAACCTCTTTCAGCACGTAGTCTGCTCGAGAGAAACTTATGGGGTTTAGATCACGGAAGAAAGCAATCTTCGTGATACATATTTCCCTCACAACGCCAGTGACCCTGTCACATTATGTACAGTTCCATTCTGCAGTACATCTCTTTTCTCAGCCTCTTTAATTACAGCCTCATCTTGCAGTACATCAGTTCATTTTAGAGCCTATATATATGCAGTCCAATCCTGTGCCACCTCACTCCTCTCAGCGTTTTTTTTATACAGAACCTTCTTTCAATATATCACTCTCTTAGCCACCTGGATATACAGCCCCTCCCTGCAGCACATTGCTCATCTTAGTCCCTCTATAAAAAGCTTCATGCGGCACATTGCTCCCCTGCACCTCACTATTTACAGCTGCCTCTAGCAGGATACTGCTCCTTTTGGTCCTCTCTATTTGAAGCATCCTATAGCTCATGTCTATTTTCAGTACCTCTATATATGTAGCCTCTGCCAGAATATACCTTACCTCAGTCTCTCTACAGAGCCCTCCTGCAGTACAGAGCTACGAAGCCTTCTACAGTGAAGGAAATAATAATTTGATCCCTTGCTGAGTTTGCCCACTGACAAAGACATAAACACTCTATAATTTTAAGGGTAGGTTAATTTTAACATTGAGAGATAGAATATCAAAAATAAAATCCAGAAAATCACATTGTATAAATTATATAAATTTATTTGCATTTTGCAGTGAGAAATAAGTATTTTTATCCCTCTGGCAAACAAGACTTAATACTTAGTGGCAAAACCCTTGTTGGCAAGCACAGCAGTCAGATGTTTTTTGTAGTTGATGATGAGGTTTGCGCACATGTCAGGAGGAATTTTGGTCCACTCCTCTTTGCAGATCATCTCTAAATTGTTAAGATTTTGAGCCTGTCGTTTGGCAACTCGGAGCTTCAACTCCCTCCATAAGTTTTCTATGGGATTAACGTCTGGTTACTGGCTAGGCCACTGCATAACGTTAATGTGCTTCTTTTTGAGCCACTCCTTTGATGACGACACCCGGGTCACCAACCTAGAAAACTTGCTGATCATGCACAGTACATGATGAGCAAGTTTGTCTGTCAGTGCAGAGCTGCTACTGCATCTCCATGCTATAGAAGTGATCAGCCTACAAAAAAATGATAGGCCGGGGTCACACACACCGAGTAAAAAATCTGACCGTTTTAGTCGGTCGATTATCGCAGCAAAATGTCATGAACAGTCATCCGTCTGGCATCCGATTTTCTGGGAATGATGCGATTTAGTCGTATCTGACCGTACTTGTAACGTCCGATTTACATCCGACTTTCTTTTAAATATTTTTTATTAATTTAGTATTAAGACCGGGAAGGGTAACAGAATGGAAAAGGGGTAAGTAGGGTATAACTTACATAGGTAAAGGGAACAATAAAATTAGAGAACCCTCAAACATTACTAAACATTGTTTGAAGAGGATATAAAAAAAATAAAATAACAAAACAATACAATAGCATTCGTCAGACCATCTTATGAGGAACTCCTCAGAAAGAGATACATCTTTTAAATATGCATCAATTAAAACAGCAATTAGCATAGGGACTAGTGTTGAGCGATACTGCTCGATATCTAAAAATATCGTATCGGAATGGTATCGCCGATATCACTAAATATCGTCGATATCCGATTCCGATACCGGAAGTCCAATGTAAGTCTATGGGAACCAAATATCGACATTAAAAAAAACCATTCTTGCCTTGTTGGTTAATTGTACATGAAGGAAAACAACAAAGACTAATGTAGAATGTATTGGGGAGGTTGAGGAGACAATAAAGGCATACATGTTTAACCCAATGCATTGGAATAGCATTAATATATTTTTTTTTGGAAATACGTTTGGATTGACTAACAAATTGACAATGTTGTTAACCTTTTTTCTATTTTGGCAAATATGTATGTTTCACAACTTCCATGCTCTTCACCTTTTTAACTTTTGCCAGTGCCACACTTTCTCCTTCATAATCTTCAGCAGCAGCATCATCTTTCTCATCAAATTATTCTTCATCTTCACCTTCTTAATCTTCTTCTTAAACTTCTTGCTATTCATGTTTTTGTTTACATTACTCATATTGTTATTATTAAACTAATTAATCTTCTTCATATTCAAATTCTTCATCTTCTTCATCTTCATCTTCTTCATCATATTCTTATTTGTGACAGAGATTCCTGTACTTGTAATCTGTAAAAGTATGAATTGTTCATCCTTCCGTTCTTGCTGTCACAAAAGATTTAAATTACAACAGTATTTGTCCGTGTTCAGTTTAGCCTGCAGCAGCAGGCATTTTCCAGGGGCACCACGAGGAGGAACGGACTCACCCCCATACACTGCTTAGTCTTCTTCTGCTTAGAATTTAGAGCATATATTTTGCTCTTCATTTTGGTCTTATACTTCATGTTCTTCTGCTTTTTGATCTTCTGCTTATTGTTCTTCTGTCTCTTGTTCTGTATCTTGTAGTTTGTCTTAACCTTCTTTGTCCTGTTGGTGATCTTCTTCTGGGTAATCTTTTATTTTTTCTTTGTGATGGTGTTCAGGCTGGTTGGCTTCATGCTCGTAGTCCTTGTTGTCGTCATCTTCTTCTGGGTGGTCTTTAAGGTCGTCTAATTTCCGAGAAACAGCTGACGTTACTGGAACCCTGACGGGTATCAGATGGAGCAAGAGACAATGGAAGTAACGAGGACCAGCTGACTGTGCTGGAACCCGGACGGGTAGCAGAAGGAAAAGAGGCAATGTCACAACCGAGTACCAGCTGACGTTACTGTGACACGGTTACTAAGCAGGAGGTACCTGTGCTCCAAAGCACTACCAAGGACCAGCAGACGTTGGTGGAACTCGGATACGGAGATGGAGGCACCTAGGCCAAAGGCACTGGGGAGAACCAGTTGACGGTACTGGACCCCGGACGGGTAGCAGAAGGAAAAGAGGCAATGTCACAATCGAGTACCAGCTGACGTTACTGTGACACGGTTACTAAGCAGGAGGTACCTGTGCTCCAAAGCACTACCAAGGACCAGCAGACGTTGGTGGAACTCGGATACGGAGATGGAGGCACCTAGGCCAAAGGCACTGGGGAGAACCAGTTGACGGTACTGGACCCCGGACGGGTAGCAGAAGGAAAAGAGGCAATGTCACAACCGAGTACCAGCTGACGTTACTGTGACACGGTTACTAAGCAGGAGGTACCTGTGCTCCAAAGCACTACCAAGGACCAGCAGACGTTGGTGGAACTCGGATACGGAGATGGAGGCACCTATCGCCAAAGGCACTGGGGAGAACCAGTTGACGGTACTGGACCCCGGACGGGTAGCAGAAGGAAAAGAGGCAATGTCACAACCGAGTACCAGCTGACGTTACTGTGACACGGTTACTAAGCAGGAGGTACCTGTGCTCCAAAGCACTACCAAGGACCAGCAGACGTTGGTGGAACTCGGATACGGAGATGGAGGCACCTATCGCCAAAGGCACTGGGGAGAACCAGTTGACGGTACTGGACCCCGGACGGGTAGCAGAAGGAAAAGAGGCAATGTCACAACCGAGTACCAGCTGACGTTACTGTGACACGGTTACTAAGCAGGAGGTACCTGTGCTCCAAAGCACTACCAAGGACCAGCAGACGTTGGTGGAACTCGGATACGGAGATGGAGGCACCTAGGCCAAAGGCACTGGGGAGAACCAGTTGACGGTACTGGACCCCGGACGGGTAGCAGAACGCACCCATGAAAATGTAAGTTGACAGGACGCAAGCCGTCCGCAGTTACCGAATCACACAGTCCTACTGTTGTGAATGGGTTTGAGATGAGTTCTGAGCAGAGGCTCCCTCTGGTGGTTACAAGCGGTACTAGTGAAGATTGTGAGGACTGGGAATCAGGTGTTACTGACTGGTCTTATATAAGGGAGTCATTTTCCCATCAGGGTTGCCGGTGATCAATTGTTCTGGTCTGAATCCTTCTTTCCAGTTTCCCTTGTAGCCTGCTGTGTCGTGTCTGCATCTCCTGCTATCAGATAAGACATTTTCTTCTTTTGTGTTTGTGCTATATTTTTGCATTTTGTCCTGCACTTCTGTGGGGGCCTTCAGGGTCCCCTCCGGGGGCTTTTGCCCTCTCTGTTTAGTTCAGCCACTGAGTTTTTTACTTTTGCTTTTTTCAGTTTTTTCAGTGGCTGCTGTTTTGATTTTGTTACACCAGAGAACTAATTTAGGTGGTAGAGGTCGTGTGATCTCAGGTGATTTTAAAATTAGTAGAGTTGGTGTTTTTCAGGGTTTTCTGAGATTGCAGTAAGTACCCTTCCTGTCCTTTTCTATTTAGATAGTTTGGGCCCCAGCATTTGCTCATACTATTTTCTTTCTGTGTCAGTATTTCCTCTTGTCTAACCGCCATTACTTGTTTTGGGGCTTTCTATTATCTTTGGGGTTCTGCTCCGGGGCAGATAGCTTTCCTATTTCTGTCTTTAGGTGTAGTTAGTTTCTCAGGCTGTGACGAGGCGTCTAGGACCAACGTAGGAACGCTCCACGGCTGCCTCTAGTTGTGGTGGTTAGTCAGGGTACTGCAATCTCATAGATTCCAACTGCTCTGGTGTATTTCCTTTTTTACCTGCACTCCTCAGCTACCGAAACATAACAGTATCACCGGCCCATAAATTGTATGGTACTCACAGAAGGGAAAAAATATTGTGAAGGAAGAAAGGTTGTCAGAGTTGTCAGAGATATTTTTCTGTTTGTTGCATTTTTTTTTTTTTCCCTCTGTATCTCTGGGTGCTGGGGAGGATCTTTTCTCCCAATGGAGTTTGCACAGTTGTCTGGCCGTGTGGATCAGCTTGCCACTGAGGTTCAGAGTATTGGTGCATATCTTGCTAGGTTGCCTGTTGTGGAACCTAGGATCCCCATGCCAGATTTGTTTTTAGGGGATCGAGCTAAGTTTCAGAATTTCAAAAATAATTGTAAATTGTTTTTTGCCTTAAAATCTAAGTCCTCAGGAAACGCAGCGCAGCAGGTTCAAATTATCATCTCTCTCCTGCGCGGCGATCCTCAGGATTGGGCTTTTTCCCTGATACCTGGGGATCCTGTTTTGAGTGATGTTGATGCATTTTTTCAGGCTTTGGGGTTATTGTACGATGAGCCTAATGTCACTGATCAAGCTGAAAAAGCCTTGTTGGCATTAAATCAGGGGCTTGATGACGCTGAGTTGTACTGTCAGAGATTCCGTAGGTGGGCAGTCCTGACCAAATGGAATGACGACGCTTTGGCGGCCCTTTTCCGGAAGGGTCTGTCGGATAATGTAAAGGATGTTATGGTGGGATTCCCTGTCCCCTCTGGTCTCAATGATTCTATGTCATTAGCGATTCAAATTGACAGACGTTTGCGTGAGCGGAGAAGTATGCGTGGAGTGGTGTTGCCTTGTGAGCCAGCTTCTGAGCCCATGCAGTGTGATGGAGTGGTGTCTGGGGCACAGCGTCATGAGTTTCGAAAGCGCAATGGGTTATGTTTCTACTGTGGTGATGCCTCTCATGCTATTTCAGTCTGCCCTAAGCGGGGAAGACGTTTTGCACGCTCAGTTGTCTTGGGTAGTGTTCAGACTAAGTTTTTATTAACTGTCACTCTGATATGCTCTCTGTCCTCATTTTCTGCTCAGGCTTTCGTTGATTCTGGAGCAGCTATTAACCTGATGGATTATGATTTTGCTAAACGTTGTGGGTTTCCCTTGATACCCCTACAGAAGTCTATTCCTCTACTGGGGATCGATTCTACCCCTTTGGCTGAGAATAAACCCCAGTTTTCTACTCAGGTGATAATGAGGGTTGAACCTGATCACCAGGAGTGCTGCAAATTTTTGGTTCTATATAATCTGCATGACATTATCGTGCTGGGTTTCCCTTGGTTACAGTCTCATAATCCTGTTTTGGATTGGAAATCTGTGTCTGTAACCAGTTGGGGCTGCCAATGTGTTAATACCAACACTCCTGTTTTTTCTGCCTCCCCCAGGCTCAGGATGTTCCTGACTTTTTGTTTGATTTTTCTGATGTGTTTAGCGAAAGTAAATCTGCATCCTTACCTCCCCATAGGAGCTATGACTGCGCTATTGAATTAGTGCCGGGTAGTAAATTCCCTAAAGGTCGCCTTTTTAACTTGTCTGTACCTGAACATGACGCTATGCGGTCTTATATCAAGGAATCATTGGAGAAGGGTCATATCAGACCATCCTCTTCACCCTTAGGTGCCGGTTTTTTCTTTGTGGCCAAAAAAGATGGTTCATTAAGGCCGTGTATTGATTATCGTCTCTTGAACAATATTACTGTGAAATATCAATACCCGTTACCCTTGATTTCTGACCTGTTTTCCAGGGTGAAAAACGCTACTTGGTTTACCAAGCTTGACCTCAGGGGGGCGTATAACCTTATTCGCATTAAGCACGGGGATGAATGGAAGACGGCATTCAATACCCCCGAAGGGCATTTTGAGTACCTAGTGATGCCCTTTGGGCTCACTAATGCTCCTTCCGTCTTCCAGTCCTTCATGAATGACATTTTCAGGGATTTTGTGGACAAATTTCTGATTGTTTATTTGGATGATATCTTGATTTTTTCTAATGACTGGGACTCTCATGTGAAACATGTTCGAACTGTATTCCAGATTTTGAGAGAGAATGCTCTGTATGTGAAGGGATCAAAGTGTCTTTTTGGCGTACAGAAGATCTCATTTCTGGGATTCATTTTGTCCCCATCTGTTATTGAAATGGACCCGGTCAAGGTTCAGGCCATCTGTGATTGGGTCCAACCTACTTCATTAAAGGCTCTTCAGAGATTTTTGGGTTTTGCCAATTTTTATCGTAAATTTATTGGTAATTTCTCGGTTATTGTTAAACCATTAACTGATTTGACCAGAAAGGGTTCTGATGTGGTGAATTGGCCTCCTGAGGCAGTCTCTGCATTTCAGGAACTTAAGCAGAGATTCACTTCTGCTCCTGTTCTACGGCAGCCTGATGTTTCTCTGCCATTTCAGGTGGAGGTTGATGCCTCTGAAATTGGGGCAGGTGCCGTTTTGTCCCAAAAAGATCCAGAGACCTCTAAAAGTAACCCTTGTGCCTTTTTCTCTCGAAAATTTTCTCCTACTGAACGTAATTATGACGTGGGTAATCGGGAGTTATTGGCCATGAAGTGGGCCTTTGAAGAGTGGAGACATTGGCTGGAGGGAGCCAAACATCGGGTGGTGGTCCTTACGGACCATAAGAATCTGGTCTATCTGGAATCTGCCAAGCGACTCAATCCTAGACAGGCCAGGTGGGCCTTGTTTTTCACACGTTTTAATTTTGTGGTTTCCTTTCTTCCTGGCACTAAGAATGTTAAGGCGGATGCCCTCTCGAGGAGTTTCCTTGCGGACTCTCCTGAGTTATCTGATCCTTCTGTTATTTTGAAGGAGGGTGTAGTTCTTTCCGCCATCTCGCCCAATTTGAGACTTGCTCTGGAGGGGTGTCAGGAGGATAGGCCCGAGCGCTGCCCTGTTGGAAAATTGTTTGTCCCGGACCAATGGAAAAAGAGTGTGATGTCTGAGATTCATTGTTCCACATTGGCTGGGCATCCCGGAATTTTTGGTACCAGAGACTTGGTTAGTCGGTCCTTTTGGTGGCCTACCTTGTCTCGCGATGTCAGGGAATTTGTGCAGTCCTGCGGGACTTGCTCTCGCTCCAAGCCTTGCTCTCGCTCTAGTGGTTTGTTGATGCCATTGCCTGTGCCCAAGAGACCATGGACCCATATCTCTATGGATTTCATTTCCGATCTTCCTGTTTCTCAGAGAATGACCACCATCTGGGTAATTTGTGATAGGTTTTCCAAAATGATACATCTTGTGCCATTACCTAAGTTGCCTTCCTCCTCTGAATTGGTGCCGTTGTTCCTTCAGCACGTGGTTCGTTTACACGGCATTCCTGAGAACATTGTGTCTGACAGAGGAGTCCAGTTTGTTTCCAGATTTTGGAGGACTTTTTGTTCTAAACTGGGTGTTTAATTGTCTTTCTCCTCGGCATTTCATCCTCAGACCAATGGTCAAACTGAGAGAACAAACCAGACATTGGAGACTTATCTAAGATGCTTTGTGTCTGCTGATCAGGATGACTGGGTCTCTTTTTTGCCTTTGGCTGAGTTTGCTCTTAATAATAGGGCTAGCTCTGCCACTTTGATGTCTCCGTTTTTCTGTAATTCTGGGTTTCACCCTCGATTTTCTTCAGGACAGACGGAAGCTTCTGTCTGTCCAGGTGTTGACTCTGTTGTTGAGCGTATGCAACAGATTTGGGACCAGGTAGTGGAGAGGTTGTCCCTCTCTCAGGAGAAGGCCCAGCGGTTTGCTAACCGGCATAGGACTGATGGTCCTCGGTTTAAAGTGGGGGACTTGGTCTGGTTGTCCTCAAAGAATATTCCTATGAGAGTAGCATCTCCTAAATTTAAGCCTAGGTTCATTGGACCTTATAAGATCATGGAGATCTTATAAGGACATGGAGATTATTAATCCTGTTTCTTTTCGTTTGCTTCTTCCAGGGACATTTAAGATCCATAACGTGTTCCACAAGTCCTTGTTGAAGAGGTTTGTTGAGCCAGTGGTTCCTGCTGCTGTGCCTCCTGACCCTGTTTTGGTTGAGGGCAATCTGGAGTATGTGGTTGAGAAAATATTGGATTCTCGTTTTTCTAGACGAAGACTCCAGTATTTGGTTAAATGGAGAGGTTATGGTCAGGAAGACAATTCTTGGGTGTTTGCTTCGGACATCCATGCTAGGAGACTTATCCGTGTGTATCATAGAACTCATCTTGACCGACCTGGTTGCTCAAATGAGGGTTCGGTGACCCCTCCTCAAGGGGGGGGGTACTGTTGTGAATGGGTTTGAGATGAGTTCTGAGCAGAGGCTCCCTCTGGTGGTTACAAGCGGTACTAGTGAAGATTGTGAGGACTGGGAATCAGGTGTTACTGACTGGTCTTATATAAGGGAGTCATTTTCCCATCAGGGTTGCCGGTGATCAATTGTTCTGGTCTGAATCCTTCTTTCCAGTTTCCCTTGTAGCCTGCTGTGTCGTGTCTGCATCTCCTGCTATCAGATAAGACATTTTCTTCTTTTGTGTTTGTGCTATATTTTTGCATTTTGTCCTGCACTTCTGTGGGGGCCTTCAGGGTCCCCTCCGGGGGCTTTTGCCCTCTCTGTTTAGTTCAGCCACTGAGTTTTTTACTTTTGCTTTTTTCAGTTTTTTCAGTGGCTGCTGTTTTGATTTTGTTACACCAGAGAACTAATTTAGGTGGTAGAGGTCGTGTGATCTCAGGTGATTTTGAAATTAGTAGAGTTGGTGTTTTTCAGGGTTTTCTGAGATTGCAGTAAGTACCCTTCCTGTCCTTTTCTATTTAGATAGTTTGGGCCCCAGCGTTTGCTCATACTATTTTCTTTCTGTGTCAGTATTTCCTCTTGTCTAACCGCCATTACTTGTTTGGGGGCTTTCTATTATCTTTGGGGTTCTGCTCCGGGCAGATAGCTTTCCTATTTCTGTCTTTAGGTGTAGTTAGTTTCTCAGGCTGTGACGAGGCGTCTAGGACCAACGTAGGAACGCTCCACGGCTGCCTCTAGTTGTGGTGGTTAGTCAGGGTACTGCAATCTCATAGATTCCAACTGCTCTGGTGTATTTCCTTTTTTACCTGCACTCCTCAGCTACCGAAACATAACACCTACAGTGGGTGCTTGTCCTATTGTCACAATGGAAACCGCCTTTATTTACATATCCCACAGCACACATAGGAATCACCTAAACTGCAGGCACCATAGAGTCGGCTAACCCGAATGCAACACGACAGCACAACTTATTGGAGGATAATTGACGTTCACACTGCCAGGAAACAGCTGTCGTGCTGTAACCAGGCTGGCCAGGAGTCAGTACCCCTGCCAATTACTTACGAGCAACAAATGGCGGTGTTGTAGCCCAGGGAGTAGAGTTCAGGTGGTAGAAAGATGAACATAACAGGAGACATGGAAAACGTTGCCAAACAGTTATTTAATCTGAAAACGGACAGGCAAATTCAGGTGAGATCCATGCCTTGTTCATTTTCAGAAAAGTAAGCCGGTCTACATTCTCTGAGGATAGTCGCATGCGACGGTCTGTTACTACACCACCTGCAGCACTAAAGACACGCTCAGATAATACACTGGCAGCAGGGCAAGCCAGCACCTCCAATGCATACTGGCTAAGCTCTGGCCATGTATCCAACTTAGAGACCCAAAATTTGAAAGGGGAAGAGGCATCTGGGAGTACACTTAGAGGGAAAGCCAAGTAGTCTGTCACCATCTTACGGAAACGTTTCTTCCTGGTGACTGGAGCCGTCTCGGATGGTGTAGACCTTGCTGGCGCTGTCACAAAACTTTGCCACATTTGTAATATACAGCTCTTGCCCTGTGCAGAGGCGCTGCTTCTGCTCCCTCTTGTTGTAGAGGTGTCTACACTGCCTCGACGCACAGAGCTGCTTTGTAAAGCAGTAGCAGCAGCAGCAGCTCTCTCGGCTGGAATGTACAACAGTATGGATTGCATCAGTGTGTCTTGGTACTCCTGCATTTTACGGTCCCGGTTCACCGGTGTGATGAGGGTTTGTAAGTTGTCCCGGTACCGAGGGTCTAGGAGGGTGTACACCCAATAATCTGACGTGTTGAGAATGTGGGCGATGCGGCGGTCGTTTCTCAGGCACTGAAGCATGAAATCAACCATGTGCTGCAGACTCCCAACTGGCCAACAAAGGCTGTCCTCTGGAAGAGGCGTCATCTCTGCCTCCTCTGCATCACCCCACCCTCGCTCTACATACTGACTAGAGCGTTGTGTACCTCCCTCTGTAGGGATTTCTTCCTCCTCCATTGACTCCTCCTCCTCCTCCTCCTCATCCTCCTCACAAAGTGAGCCCTGCCCAGCCCTTTGTGAGGAACCACGTTGCGCTGACTGTCCTGAAGGTAATTCAATTTGTGACTCCTCATCCTCCACCTCTTCCAAAACCTCTTCCTTTAGTGCTTTCAGTGATTTCTGAAGCAGGCAGATAAGAGGGACAGTCATGCTGACTAGTGCATCATCTGCATTCGCCATCCGCGTTGAGACATCAAACGCACGCAAAACGTCACAGATGTCCTTCATAGAGGCCCACTCAGTAGTGGTGAAGTGTGAACGGCGCAAATTGCGAGTTGATTGCGCCTGATGCAGCTGATACTCCATTACTGCTGGCTGCTGCTCACACAACCGCTCCAACATATGTAACGTGGAATTCCACCTGGTGGGTACGTCACATATGATGCGATGTTCAGGAAGGCGAAATCTGACTTGCAGAGCTGCAATGCGCGATCTGGCCATGCTGGAACGTCGCAAGTGAGCGCACTCTAGGCGGACCTTGTGCAGCAGTGCATCAAGATCCGGATAGTCCCTCAAAAAACTCTGCACGACCAAGTTGAGCACATGTGCCAGACATGGTATGTGAGTGAGGTTGCCAAGGCCCAGAGCTGCCACCAGATTTCGGCCATTGTCACACACTACCAAGCCTGGCTTGGAGATTAGCTGACAAAAACCACACGTCGCTCTCCTGCTTGATGGCATCCCAGAGCTCCTGCGCTGTGTGGCTTCGATTCCCCATGGAAATTAATTTCAGGACGGCCTGTTGACGTTTGGCCACGGCTGTGCTCATATCGGTCGCAACAGGTAAGCGTTCACGGGTCCATGTGGAGGTAGACCGTGACGGCTCGTGCAGCGATGATTCTGAGGAACTGGAGTAGGAGGAGGAATCAATGTGTACAGACTGGATTCCTGCAATCCTTGGAGTTGGCAGAACACGTACAGCGCCACTGGCAAGATCTGTACCCGGCTCCACAACATTGACCCAATGGGCAGTGAGGGAAAGGTATCGTCCCTGGCCATGGTACTGGTCCACGCATCGGTGGTCAGGTGGACCCTGCTACTGACGGCGTTTAGTAGCGCATGTTTAATGTTTCCCTCGACATGTTTTTGCAGAGCAGGGACAGCTTGCCTGCTGAAATAAAATCGGCTTGGCACATTATATTGTGGGACTGCCAATGCCATAAAGTTCCTGAAACTGTCAGTCTCCACTAGCCTGAATGACAGCATTTCAAGGGACAGGAGTTTTGCAATGCCAGCATTCAGAGCCTGTGCTCGTGGATGGTTTGCCGAGTATGGCCGTCTTTTATCCCATGCCTGTGGTACCGATGGCTGTTTTTTGTTCTGGGAGTGTGACGATGACTGTGAACTTGCTGCTGTGGGTGGAATAACAGTTTGTCTATGGACAACAGTGACAGAGGTTCTTCCATGGAGATCCTGTGAGGAAGCCGAACCAGGTGTGTGTGAGCTGGAGGTAGAGGCTCGAACACGACCTGAAGATGTAGGTGCTGCTGTATGTTGGCCTACATCTCCAGTGTGTCTTTGTAACTCAGCTACGTGCTTTGTCCGTACATGTTTCCACATATTTGTGGTTACGGATATTTTTACCTCTTTTAACTTTTTGCTTACACAGCTTGCATTGAACATAGCAAATATCAGATACAAGTCTGTCAAAAAAGGACCACGCAGTGCAAGTCATGGGAGCGCCAATTTTGACATTTCTAAGAGAACTGCTCCCAACAGGTGCCAAACTGGAGGCTACAGGCAAGCGAGTCTGCAGCCTACCTCTCCCTCCTCTTTGTACCGTTGGGACAATCTCTTCCTCAGAGCTGCTCCCACCACCTTCCTGTTGCTCACGCCATGTTGGGTCTCGGACTTCATCATCTCCACTACCCTCTTCCAACACCTGCTGCTGTTGGATGGTCTGGGCAGCACCATTCTCCACAAAACCTGGCACCTGAGTCTCATCATCATCATAAGATGCGTTCTGCGGTGTGCTGTCCATCGGCACTGGCTCACCCGCCTCTTCAGATTGAGAGAGACACAGCTGTTGCGCATCACTGCATACTCCCTCTTCTTCAAATTGCAGAATGCTGCTTGCCTGTGCCCGTGTTTGCGAGCCAACAGATTCTGAGAACAGAAGCAGAGACTCAGCTGGCTCCTGTACAGAACTCTCTGACTGCCTGGCAATTTGACAGGCGGTGAACAGACAGATGGTTGCTCAACAGTGTTGTGTTCCTGAGAGGAGGTGGAAGGAATTGAAGTCGATGCATTGGCTGCCATCCAACCAACAACGGCTTCAATTTGTTCTTCCCGCAGCAGGGGGCACGCCGAGCTCCTACCAAAGTGCGCATAAAGGAACGCTCATGGGTAAAACTGGTGGATGCTGTGTCACTGAGGGCGGCAGCAGCCACAGAATCCCCACGTCCTCTCCCTGCTGAAACTCCACGGCCACGACCACGTGCCTTACTCACTGACTTCTTCATCTTGGTAGATTGATAAAGAAAGTCAGAAAAGTTATAAGGCCTAAGTGTGGTTATTACGCAGAGACTGAAGTGAACACTGAAACACAACTGTTCACAATCTGTGAAAGGCTACTCCTTTGTCTACTTCTAGATTATATTTTAAATGGAATGGAGCAGAACCAATTGGAGATAAACGAAAAGGATGAGGCACTGAGACACGCTCAGCAGAGTACAAGCAGCAGTGCTTGAACAAGTAACTGGAGCGTGATGTGCACTCAAAAAATAAAAAACACAGACTGAAGTGAACACTGAAACACAACTGTTCACAATCTGTGAAAGGCTACTCCTTTGTCTACTTCTATAGTGTTTGCAACCAATGTATTGGATACGGATGGAAGCGCGTCACACTAATAGTTAAATTGCATGGAGCTGCAAGAATTACACTGAAGAAAAAAAAAAGAGTCTGTGAGTGACACGTGCAGATGCCTACAGACAGCGTTGCATGCAGAGCACACATTTAGCAGCCGCCGAGCGTTGATTGGTGACGCAGTTCACCGATCAACACTCGTGCTCGTTTTTCTTTTGCACCCCCCTCCGTGCGCACTTCCAGCAGCCGCGGAACTTTGATAAGTGACACCAGTCACTTATCAGAGCTCGTTCCTGCAGTTTTTTGTTTTTTTTTCACTCCCCTTTCCGCCACTCCTGTGCGCACTTCCAGCAGCCGCGGAACTTTGATAAGTGACACCAGTCACTTATCAGAGCTCGTTCCTGCAGGTTTTTTTTTTTTTTCACCCCACTTTCCGCCACTCCCGTGCGCACATCTAGCAGCCGCGGAACTTTGATAAGTGACACCAGTCACTTATCAGAGCTCGTTCCTGCAGTTTTTTTTTTTCACACCACTTTCCGCCACTCCCGTGCGCACATCTAGCAGCCGCGGAACTTTGATAAGTGACACCGGTCACTTATCAGAGCTCGTTCCTGCTGTTTTTTGTTTTTTTTTTTACTCCCCTTTCCGCCACTAATGTGCGCACTTCCAGCAGCCGCGGAACTTTGATAATGGACACCAGTCACTTATCAGAGCTCGTTCCTGCAGTTTTTTTTTTTTTTCACTCCCCTTTCTGCCACTCCTGTGCGCACATCCATCAGCCGCGGAACTTTGATAAGTGACACCAGTCACTTATCAGAGCTCGTTCCTGCAGTTTTTTTTTTTTCACCCCACTTTCCGCCACTCCCGTGCGCACATCTAGCAGCCGCGGAACTTTGATAAGTGACACCGGTCACTTATCAGAGCTCGTTCCTGCCGTTTTTTTTTTTTTTTTTTCACTCCCCTTTCCGCCACTCCTGTGCGCACATCTAGCAGCCGCGGAACTTTGATAAGTGACACCGGTCACTTATCAGAGCTCGCTCCTGCCGTCTTTTTTTTTTCACTCCCCTTTCCGCCACTCCTGTGCGCACATCCAGCAGCCGCGGAACTTTGATAAGTGACACCATCACTTATCAGAGCTCGTTCCTGCATTTTTTTTTTTCACTCCCCTTTCCGCCACTCCTGTGCGCACATCCAGCAGCCGCGGGAACTTTGATAAGTGACACCAGTCACTTATCAGAGTTCGTTCCTGCAGTTTTTTTTTTTTTTCACTCCACTTTCCGCCACTCCCGTGCGCACATCTAGCAGCCGCGGAACTTTGATAAGTGACACCGGTCACTTATCAGAGCTCGTTCCTGCCGTTTTTTTTTTTTTTCACTTCCCTTTCCGCCACTCCTGTGCGCACATCCGGCAGCCGCGGAACTTTGATAAGTGACACCGTCACTTATCAGAGCTCGTTCCTGCCGTTTTTTTTGTTTTTTTTTCACTTCCCTTTCCGCCACTCCTGTGCGCACATCCGGCAGCCGCGGAACTTTGATAAGTGACACCGGTCACTTATCAGAGCTCGTTCCTGCCGTTTTTTGTTTTTTTTTCACTTCCCTTTCCGCCACTCCTGTGCGTACATCCGGCAGCCGCGGAACTTTGATAAGTGACACCGGTCACTTATCAGAGCTCGTGCCTGCTGGTTTAGACTTTTTTTCACAGGCATTTTTTTCCCTATTCTCTTTCTTTTCTTTTAGCTTTTTCCTTTCAGCATAGTTTGCACCAACCACTATCCCCCCCCACACACACACACACAGTTATAAATAAAGTTCACACAAAGCACCACATTCACAAAAAAAATGTCCCGCTCATCACGTTCTTCCCAACAGCGCTATTCAGTGGAAGAGGCATACGCTTTCCTTGCCTCCGACACTGATAGCGAGGGAGAGGATCCCACATTTCTTTACTTTTCAGATTCTTCATCCTCTTCTTCTTCTTCCTCCTCTTCCTCATCTTCCTCCTCGGGTCCTGCGGAACCGCCACGCAGACGCCCCAGGACAGAAGATGAGGCAGCGCCCACCCCTGAAAATGAACCAGCGCACCCCTCTTCGGACCCCATATGGACCCCGCCCCCCGAAAATTACGAGCCACTGATTCCTGATTTTGTGGCAGAATCAGGAATCAAGTTTGACACCACGGGCCTCAGAGAAATAGACTTTTTCAAAGTCTTTTTCTCTGAGGATTTTATTAACCTCGTGGTGGAGCAAACTAATTTGTACGCTCGGCAATTTTTGGCGCAAAACCCAGTGTCATCATTTTCCAACTGGTCTCCTGTAGACGCAGGTGAAATGATGCAGTTTTGGGGCCTGGTCCTCCATATGGGGATCCTGAAGAAGCCAGAACTTCGGCAATATTGGAGTGTTGATATTTTATACAACACTCCAGTGTTCCGAATGGTCATGGCTCGGACGCGTTTTGAGGCCATCCACAAATTCCTGCATTATAATGATAATGCACAGTGTCCCCCACAAAATGACCCCAACTTTGACCGTCTGTTCAAAGTTCGGCCGGTCATCGAACACTTCAGCAAAAAGTTTGCTGAAGTGTACGTGCCCCAAAGGGACATCTGCGTGGATGAGTCCTTGGTTCATTTTAAGGGACGGCTCAGATTCCGCCAGTACCTGCCCAGCAAGAGGGCAAGGTACGGAATTAAACTCTACAAGCTGTGCGAGAGTACCTCAGGGTACACGCACAGCTTTAGAGTTTACGAAGGAAAGGACACCAGGATTGAACCCCCTGAGTGTCCCCCCGTCCTGGGAGTGAGTGGGAAAATTGTGTGGGATTTGGTGCACCCACTGCTGGATAAAGGTTATCACCTTTACACCGATAACTTTTATTCCAGCGTCCCACTCTACAAATCCCTCTCTGCGCGAGGTACCGCAGCTTGCGGTACCGTCCGCAAAAAATCAGAGGGCCTCCCGAAGACGCTACTTGGGCAGATGCTCAGAAAGGGTGAGAGCAGAGCCCAATGTAGCGACCACCTGTTGGTGGTCAAGTACAAGGACAAGAGGGATGTCCTTCTCTTGACCACCATACATGGTGATGGCAGCGCCCTCAGCACTGTACGGGGTACCTCTACACAGGTCCGCAAACCGGACTGTGTACTGGGGTACAATAAATACATGGGGGGTGTTGATCTCTCTGATCAACTCCTCCAACCGTACAGTGCTTTGAGAAAGGCCAAGGTGTGGTACAAGAAGCTGTCCGTGCACATCGTCCAAATGGCAATGCTCAATGCTTTCCTGCTGTCACGATGTGCACGCAACAGCGATACGACGTACCTTCAGTTCCAGGAGGTAGTGGTTAAGGCCCTGATGTTTGGCGCTCAGGAAACAGCGGGCCCCAGTACTTCTGGAACTGAAGGTGCTCGTATCATACCAGGTCAGCATTTCCCGGGGGTGGTCCCGCCAACTGGAAGCAAAGGTAAGCCGCAAAAAAGGTGCCGAGTGTGTTACAAAAGGGGAATACGCAAGGACACCACTTACCAATGCGACACCTGCCCCGAAAAACCTGGCCTGTGTATGAAGGATTGTTTCAAATTGTACCACACCTCAATGCACTACTAATTTACTTTACAGGAAAGATTAGTTCCAGAAGGGGGGCACATTTAGAAAAGTTCCTTGGGAGTCTACTTTCCAAAATTATGTCACTTGTGGGTTTTTTTTACTGTTTAGGCACATCAGGAGCTCTGCAAACGGAACATGACGCCCGCAGACCATTCCATCAGTCTGCATTCCAAACGTCACGACTTCCCTTCTGAGCCCCGACTTGTGCCCAAACAGTTTTTTCCCACATATGGGGCACCAGTGTACTCAGGACAAATTGGACAATTTTTGGTGTCCAATTTCTCCTCTTACCCTTGGAAAAATAAAAAATTGGGGACTAAAACATCATTTTTGTGAGGATAAAAGTAGGATTTTTTATTTTTACACCTGGGCATTATAAACTTTAGTGAAACACTTGGGTGTTCAAAATGCTCACCACACACCTAGGTAAGTTCCTTAGGGGGTCTAGTTTCCAAAATGGGGTCACTTGTGGGGGTTTCCACTGTTTAGGCACATGAGGGGCTCTGCTAACGGAACATGACACCCGCAGACCATTCCATCAAAGTCTGCATTCCAAAACGTCACTGCTTCCCTTCTGCGCCCTGCCATGCGCCCAAACAGTGGTTCCCCCAACATATGGGGTATCAGCGTACTCAGGACAAATTGGACAACAACTTTTGTGGTCCAATTTCTCCTGTTACCCTTGGGAAAATAAAAAATTGGGGACTAAAACATCATATTTGTGGAAATTTTTTTTTTTTTTTTTATTCACGCCAGGGCATTACAAACTTGCGTGAAGCACTTGAGGTTCAAAGTGCTCACCACACATCTAGATAAGTTCCTTAGGGGTCTAGTTTCCAAAATGGGGTCACTGTGGGGGGTTTCCACTGTTTAGGCACATCAGGGGCTCTCAAACGGAACATGCGTCCGTTCGCAATTCCAGCCAATTTTGGTTTGGAAAAGTCAAACGCTCCTTCCTTTCAAGCCCTGCCGTGCGCCCAAACAGTGGTTCCCCCCACATATGGGGTATCAGCGTACTCAGGACAATGTTGGACAACAACTTTTGTGGTCCAATTTCTCCTCTTACCCTTGGAAAATAAAAAATTGGGGACTAAAACATCATGTTTGTGGAAAAAATATGATTTTTTTTCTTCACGGCTCACATTACAAACTTGGTGAAGCACTTGAGGGTTCAAAGTCTCACCACACATCTAGATAAGTTCCTTAGGGGGTCTAGTTTCCAAAATGGGGTCACATGTGGGGGTTTCCACTGTTTTAGGCACATCAGGGCCCTCCAAACGCACATGGCGTCCGTTCGCAATTCCAGCCAATTTTGGTTTGGAAAAGTCAAACGGGTCCTTCCCTTTCAAGCCCTGCCGTGGCCCAAACAGTGGTTTCCCCCCCACATATGGGGTATCAGCGTACTCAGGACAAGTTGGACAACAACTTTTGTGGTCCAATTTCTCCTCTTACCCTTGGAAAATAAAAATTTGGGGACTAAAACATCATGTTTGTGGAAAAAAATGATTTTTTTTTTTCACGCTCTACATTACAAACTTGCGTGAAGCACTTGAGGGTTCAAAGTGCTCACCACACATCTAGATAAGTTCCTTAGGGGGTCTAGTTTCCAAAATGGGGTCACATGTGGGGGTTTCCACTGTTTAGGCACATCAGGGGCCTCTCCAAACGCGACATGGCGTCCGTTCGCAATTCCAGCCAATTTTGGTTTGAAAAGTCAAACGGCGCTCCTTCCCTTTCAAGCCCTGCCGTGCGCCCAAACAGTGGTTCCCCCCACATATGGGGTATCAGCGTACTCAGGACAATGTTGGACAACAACTTTTGTGTCCAATTTCTCCTCTTACCCTTGGAAAATAAAAAATTGGGGACTAAAACATCATGTTTGTGGAAAAAATATGATTTTTTTTTCTTCACGGTCTAACATTACAAACTTGCGTGAAGCACTTGAGGGTTCAAAGTGCTCACCACACATCTAGATAAGTTCCTTAGGGGGTCTAGTTTCCAAAATGGGGTCACATGTGGGGGGTTTCCACTGTTTAGGCACATCAGGGCCCTCCAAACGCGACATGCGTCCGTTCGCAAATTCCACCAATTTTGGTTTGAAAAGTCAAACGGCGCTCCTTCCCTTTCAAGCCCTGCCGTGCGCCCAAACAGTGGTTCCCCCCCACATATGGGTATCAGCGTACTCAGGACATTTGGACAACAACTTTTGGGGTCCAATTTCTCCTCTTACCCTTGGAAAATAAAAATTTGGGGACTAAAACATCATGTTTGTGGAAAAAATATATTTTTTTTTCACGCCACATTAAAACTTGTGAACACTTGGGGTTCAAAGGCTCACACACACTAGATAAGTTCCTTAGGGGTCTAGTTTCCAAAATGGGTCACATGTGGGGTTTCCACTGTTTAGGCACATCAGGGCCCTCCAAACGCGACATGGCGTCCGTTCGCAATTCCACCCAAATTTTGGTTTGAAAAGTCAAACGGGCTCCTTCCCTTTCAAGCCCTGCCGTGCGCCAAACAGTGGTTCCCCCCACATATGGGTATCAGCGTACTCAGGACATGTTGGACAACAACTTTTGTGTCCAATTTCTCCTCTTACCCTTGAGAAAATAAAATTTGGGGACTAAAACATCATGTTTGTGAAAAAATAGATTTTTTTCTTCACGGCTCTACATTACAAACTTGCGTGAAGCACTTGAGGGTTCAAAGTGCTCACCACACATCTAGATAAGTTCCTTAGGGGTCTAGTTTCCAAAATGGGGTCACATTGGGGGGTTTCCACTGTTTAGGCACATCAGGGCCCTCCAAACGCGACATGGCGTCCGTTCGCAATTCCAGCCATTTTGGTTTGGAAAAGTCAAACGGCGCTCCTTCCTTTCAAGCCCTGCCGTGCGCCCAAACAGTGGTTCCCCCCACATATGGGGTATCAGCGTACTCAGGACATGTTGGACAACAACTTTTGTGTCCAATTTCTCCTCTTACCCTTGGAAAATAAAAAATTGGGGACTAAAACATCATGTTGTGGAAAAATATGATTTTTTTTTCTTCACGCTCTACATTACAAACTTGCGTGAAGCACTGGGGTTCAAAGTGCTCACCACACATCTAGATAAGTTCCTTAGGGGGTCTAGTTTCCAAAATGGGGTCACATGTGGGGGTTTCCACTGTTTAGGCACATCAGGGGCCCTCCAAACGACATGGCTCCGTTCGCAATTCCAGCCAATTTTGGTTGGAAAAGTCAACGCGCTCTTCCCTTTCAAGCCCTGCCGTGCGCCCAAACAGTGGTTCCCCCCCACATATGGGTATCAGCGTACTCAGGATAAGTTGGACAACAACTTTTGTGGTTCAGTTTCTCCTCTTACCCTTGGAAAATAAAAATTTGGGGACTAAAACATCATGCTTGTGGAAAAAATATGATTTTTTTTCTTGACGGCTCTACATTACAAACTTGCGTGAAGCACTTGAGGGTTCAAACTACTCACCACACATCTAGATAATTCCTTAGGGGGTCTAGTTTCCAAAATGGGGTCACATGTGGGGGTTTCCACTGTTTAGGCACATCGGGGCCTCTCCAAACGCGACATGGCGTCCGTTCTCAATTCCAGCCAATTTTGGTTTGGAAAAGTCAAACTGCGCTCCTTCCATTCCGAGCTCTGCCGTGTGCCCAAACAGTGGTTTTCCCTCACATATGGGGTATCGGCGTACTCAGGAGAAATTGCACAACAACTTTATCTGTCCTTTTTCTCCTTTTCCCTTGTGAAAATAGAAAAAATGTTTGTAAAAGATCATTTTTGTGACTAAAAAGTAAAATGTTAATTTTTTCCTTCCATGTTGCTTCAGCTCCTGTGAAGCACCTGAAGGGTTAATAAACTTCTTGAATGTGGTTTTGAGTACCTTGAGGGTGTAGTTTTTAGAATGGTGTCACTTTTGGGTATTTTCTGCTATATAGACCCCTCAAAGTGACTTCAAATATGAGGTGGTCCCGAAAAAAAATGGCTTTGTAAATTTTGTTGTAAAAATGAGAAATCGCTGGTCAACTTTTAACCCTTATAATTTCCTAACAAAAAAAAATTTTGTTTCCAAAATTGTGCTGATGTAAAGTAGACATGTGGGAAATGTTATTTCTTAACTATTTTGTGTGACATATTTCTCTGTTTTAAGGGAATAAAAATTCAAAGTTTGAAAATTGCAAAATTTTCAAAATTTTTGCCATATTTGCGTTTTTTTCATAAATAAATGCAAGTTATATGGAAGAAATTTTACCACTATCATGAAGTACAATATGTCACGAGAAAACAATCTCAGAATCGCGAAGATCCGTTGAAGCGTTCCAGAGTTATAACCTCATAAAGAGACAGTGGTCAGAATTGTAAAAATTGGCCCGGTCATTAACGTGCAAACCACCCTTGGGGTGAAGGTGTTAATTTTTGGACAGCCCCAAAAAATATGATAAAGGTTTCCCTGTTGGCCGCAGTCTCTCCAACACAAAGGGGAATGTTCCGAATTAATGTGCGACAACCTAATCGGGGTATAATACCATCTAGACATCACTTTGAAGTGGCATTCATGGAGGGCCATTGAAATATTAGATCTATAGGTATTTTTAATAGCACCGTCCCATTGCTCAGTCCGAAAGTCTTCTCCTAAATCAGACTCCCACCTTTTCATGTAAATGTTTTTTGTGCCACTAGGATCTCCAGCTATAAGCCTATACAAGTTGCTTAGACTCCAGATATGCTTGTTTTTAACATTGCACAAAAGTGATGAAAGAGTTTCATAATTCCAAGATTTTCCAGATATTAGTTCCATGATGCAATCCTTCAACATGATAAAGAGAATTATCTTGGTGGAAGGCAACCCATATTTGGTTTTAATCTCACTGAAAGTTAGGAATTTACCCCTGATATAAATGTCTCCCACCCTTTTAATTCCTGACTTTGTCCATGTTTCAGGATAGGGAAATCAAGTATTATGGCCCAAAGGGAAAGGGTAGGTTTGGAATGTACTCCAATTTTTAACATTTTTATGTGGCTTAACAAGCGTCCTCCAGGCAGAGATTAATGACTGAAAAATGGGATGTGGTGAGTTTTTTCGTGATTTGTGAAAAAGAAAACAAAAAAAAAGTTTTCGGACCGAGTTTAACCTGCTAGTGTCCCTCTCTAGGTGAAGCCAAGCTGGATGTGGGTCGTTATCAGCAAACCAATACCAGCTCTGTTTAATCAACGAGGCCAAATAGTATGCATGAATATTTGGAAGACCGCACCTCCATGATTTTTATGTTTGTATAGCAAGTCACTGAGATTCTAGCTTTCTTGCCATTCCACACAAAAGAGGTATCATTCCCTGAATTTTGCGGAGTCCTAAATGGGAGGATTACTGGTAAAGTCCTAAAAACATATAATATTTTAGGTAAAACAAAAGATTTAACCGATAGTGTCCTCCCAAAAATAGAGAGGCCCAATTGTGCAAAGAAAGATAGATCAGTTGCAATCGTTTTGATAATATTCTCTAAGTTAGCTCTAATTGTAGCTTGAATCGATCCTGCTATTTTGATACCCAAATAGATTATTTCCTTTTCTTCCCAAGCAAACTCAGTTTGTCCTCTCAACTCGTCAATTTCAGCTTTATTCATGTTAAAAGTAATAAATTTAGATTTATGCGTATTTATCTTAAAGTAAGAGGCTTTGGAAAATTCTTCCAAATCTCTTGAGAGAGCCTTAATAGAGTTTATAGGATCGGACAGTGTAAGAAACAAATCGTCAGCAAAAAGGCCTAGCTTATAATGACGAGAAGAGAGTTTAAAACCTCTGATCCCTTCGTTAAGTCTGATTTTTTCGGCCAGAGGCTCAATGGCGAGAACAAACAACAGAGGAGATAAGGGACACCCCTGTCTTGTTCCATTGGTAATACAAAATGGATTAGACAAAAAGTTGTTAGTGTAAATTCTGGCCCTGGGACCCGAGTAAAGCGCGAAAACCGTTGATAGGAATTTTTCATCAAAGCCAAATCTTGAAAGAGTTGTTTTCAAAAATGACCAGTTTAGCCTGTCAAAGGCTTTCTCGGCGTCCAGTGCCAGAAATGCCGATTGATGTCCTGAAGTCTTTACTAGGTTCATCAGGTTAATTACCCTTCTGGTCCCGTCTGACGCTTGCCTGCCTGTAGTGAAACCAATCTGGTCGTCATTCGACAAATTTGGTAAAATATTTTTCAAACGCTCAGCCAGTATCTTAGAGTAAATTTTAATATCGCTATTGATAAGCGAAATTGGTCTGTAGTTCTGTATCCTCTCAGGGTCCCCCCCGCCTTTGGAATCATAACAATTGTAGCTTCCAGCATCTCATTTGGGAATGAACCCCGAGAGGATGCCAGATCAAAAACAGAGGCCAAATGTGGGGCTAATAGTTTTGCAAAAGACTTGTAGTATTCCCTGAAAAGCCGTCCGGCCCAGGGGTCTTTTGATTTTGGAGTTTGTTAATTACAGCAGTTATCTCCTTCTCTGAAAAGGGGCCATTTATATAGTCCAAGTCACTGCTGCTAACCTTTGGAAGGTTAATACCTTCCAAGTAAGCATCTATCAGATTTGAGTTTTCTATAGGAGTTGAAGGATCATCCTTCAGGTTATAGAGCTTCCCAAAAAATTCAGCAAACGATTCGACTATGTCCCTGGGATGAGTCTTGGCTTCACCCGAGGGGGAGACAATTTTAGAAATCCTTCTATTAACTCTCTCTCTTTTAAGTTTGGACATCATATATTTCACAGGCTTGTTCACCGAGGTGTATACCTTATACTTTGAGGCTTTAATGACCCCATCATATTCCTTGTATATTTCTGATCTTAAGTTCTGCCTGAGTTTCAGAATCTCTGCTTGGATGGACGAGGATGGAGCTGTTAGGTTAATCTGTTGCTCCTCTTTTTGCCTTATTTGGTTTTGTAAGTTGATAATCTTTTCCCTATTTTTCTTTTTGTATCTGGAATAGATTTGTATGAGTCCCCCCCTAAGTACAGCTTTATGGGCATTCCATAAAGTAAAGGAATCGACCTCATCAGATATATTTTCTTTGAAATAATTTGAAATTAAAGTCTCCATTTCTTGTTTAAACTCGGGAATTGTGTAAAGGATAGGATTATTTTTCCACAGGAACGAACATTTGGAGGGGGGGCCTAGCAAAAATTCAGTAAGGACAGAGGTGTGGTCCGATATGGATTTCTTTAAAAATTTAATGCTTTTGAATTTAGTTAAGGTGAATATGTTGGTGAGTACAAGATCAATTATGGAGGCCGTTTTATGGACGTCCGAGAAATGAGAGTATTCACGCGATGACGTGTTCAAACAGCGAAAGACATCATAGAATTCGTTCTGGACTAACCAGTTTTTTTAGTGCTGGGACTTTATGGCGTACAGAGGAGGACAAATCTAGATAACTGTCTGGGACAATATTAAAGTCCCCCAATAAGACAAGGTCGCCAGTCTTAACCTTGTCAATTTTCTTTTGCAATTTGTTTAGGAATCGAATATGACTTTTATTTGGGGCATAGATATTCACTATTGTGCAAGGTCTATTCTGGAGCCGGCATACCAGTATGTGGAATCTACCTTGGGGATCAATTATTTCCTCAACAAACTGGAATGGGACGGTGCTACTTACCAACGTAATGACTCCCGCTTTCTTCTTTTCATTCAATGACTTAAAAACATGAGGAAAGTTCCTATGACGGAAGACTGGTTGACGATCAATAGCAAGTTTGACCTCTTGCAAGCATACAAGTTCGGCATGGGTATGAACAATCTCTTTCCAGAGAGTAAACCTCTTGTTTGGGCTGTTAAGGCCTCTAACATTGTATGACAAAACTTTCATTTATAATGTAAGTATAAAAAGAAACAGCAAATAACAGGAAGAAAAAGCAAATAAACTGAAACAATTTATATAAACCTTAAAGAGTTCTCCTGGAGGACACCAAACCGAGTGGTGGCTCACCTTAGTTAGGGGAAAAAATAAATTGTGGCATAGATCCCACAAAGACATCTTGTATGTGAAGGTGTTATGATTTGGTAGCTGAGGAGTGCAGGTAAAAAAGGCAATACACCAGAGCAGTTGGAATCTATGAGATTGCAGTACCCTGACTAACCACCACAACTAGAGGCAGCCGTGGAGCGTACCTATGTTGGTCCTAGATGCCTCGTCACAGCCTGAGAAACTAACTATGCCTAAAGATAGAAAGAGGAAAGCTATCTGCCCCGGAGCAGATCCCAAAGAACATAGAAAGCCCCCAAACATGTAATGGCGGTTAGACAAGACGAAATACTGACACAGACAGAAAATAGTATGAGCAAACGTTGGGGCCCAAACTATCTAAATAGAAAAGGATAGGAAGGGCACTTACTGCAATCCCAAAAAACCCTGAAAAGCACCAACTCTACTAATTTCAAAAACACCTGAGATCACACGACCTCTACCACCTAAATTAGCTTCTGGTGTAACAAAATCAAAACAGCAGCCACTGAAAAAACTGGAAAAAGCAAATGTACAAAACATCAGTGGCTGAACTAAACTGAGAGGGCAAAAGCCCCCGGAGGGGACCTTGAAGGCCCCCACAGAAGTGCAGGACAAAATGCAACAATCAAGCACAAAAACAAAAAGAAGAAAATG
Source organism: Oophaga sylvatica (assembly GCA_033576555.1). Classification (NCBI taxonomy): domain Eukaryota; kingdom Metazoa; phylum Chordata; class Amphibia; order Anura; family Dendrobatidae; genus Oophaga; species Oophaga sylvatica. Next base: position 408,605,273 of record JARQOD010000005.1, read on the forward strand.
TCTTATCTGTAAGCAGGAGATGCAGACACGACACAGCAGGCTACAAAGGAAACAGGAATCAAGGATTGAGACCAGAACAATTGATCACCGGCAACCCTGATGGGAAGGTGACTCCCTTAAATAAGACCAGTCAGTAACACCTGATTCCCAATCCTCACAATCTTCACTGGACAGTCCAGTACCGCTTGTAACCACCAGAGGGAGCCTCTGCTCAGAACTCAATTCAAGTCCATTCACAACATGAAGGGTTATAATAACCATTAACAATCAAGTATTTAGCAATAGAAACTTGGATTTGTTAATACAATTTAATCCCTATCTTTGAAGTCGGGTTCATCCATAAGAAACTTTATGAACCTATGGCCCTCTTGAGGTGAACTGATAGGGTAATTTTTGTTATTATACCAAACTAAAAGCTTAGTGGGGAAGCCCCATCTGTAAGATACTCTCAATTCCCTAAGTTTGAAAGTAATGTCCCTAAAGGACCTCCTGGCGTCCATTGTTTCCTTGGAGAAGTCTGAGAAGATTTTGATGTCTCTATATGGCTCTGGAGGGGAGCCTCTTTCTCTCAGACTTTTTAGTATTTTTTCTTTGGTTTCAAAGAAATGGACTCTCAAAATGGTATCTCTAGACTTCTCCTGCGAAATTCCTTTGGGGCGCGGAAGACGATGGATGCGATCTATCTTTACTTCTAAATCTGATAGATCAGGTGAGAGTTTTTTAAACAAAGTTTTTGTAAAATCTGAAAGGTCGTTTTGAGGGATAGATTCTGGAATACCCCTGATTTTTAGATTGTTCCTCCTGCTACGATCCTCCAGATCCATAACTTTGTTTTTAAGGAACCTAACTTCTTCTTTAAGGAGGGAGCTCTCTTTAGAAAGGTAAACAGCATCCCTCTCCACCTGTGCTATCCTCTTTTCATATTTCTCAACTTTTTGGGTAAGGCTACTACACGTTTCTTGCAAGGCCCTGGCCTGAGATTCAAATCCTGTTCTCAAGGCATCACTAAATGATTGAAAGAGGTTTGCCAGGAATCCCTCTGTGGCCTGTTTACTAGACCCTTTGTATTCCTCAAGATTAATTGAGGGGGTAAAACCTCAAATGATGGAGTGGACACCTCACTGTCTCTTTTTCTCCTCTGCCTATCTGGACTAGTATTTGGCGTGTAATCTTCTGAAAGACTATCGGAATCTTCTGTATGAGAACCTTCTGTGTTCCCTTTTTCACTAAGGTCTTTCCTTTTAAATGATTTAGAAGTATCCATCTCTTCAGTAGGTGAATCACTAAGAGGTAGAGATTTGGAGATACTCCCAGGATTACTTTTCTTGGGTGGTGTATTTGGTTGAGTTTTAGACACTGGAATTTTAATATTGGCCCCGCCTTTTGTCACTTTACTATAGGTCGAGATATGTGTCTGCTTCGGATAGGTGGGTTCTGGTTCATGTCTTTTTAAAGGTGATCTGGACTTTAGGGGGCTAAACAAATTGGGGAAGTCTTCATAGGATTTTGAGAATTTCCCTAGAGAGGACTTACCAGTCCTAGATGAACTGCTATTGGCCCTACCCCTAGCAGACCTCATCTTAAACTAGAAATCTCAGGGCCCACACCTGAATAATTCAAACACAAAACTTTAAATGTCAAAATTTCCCCAGACCTAAACTTAGGTCAGGACAGAGTCTCAAGCGTTAGATCACACTGTAGCCCAACAGCACCTCTACCCAGGTCTCAGGTCTCAAATAGTAAACGCTTGATTGAATCCGCCTATAGCAATTGCATATATTGATATATATAACCAAAACCACCAAACCACAGGCCCACCCCCAATCAAATTGACCAGACAATAATTATATGTAGAGCGGGAGAATAATAATAATGAAGATTTAAAAAAAAAAAAAAAACACAAACAAACAAAAAAAAAAAAAACAATGACTTTGAGTGATGGTGTCTAGGATTCCTGGTAGTCAAATGTATTGTTATTGATCCGGAGTATAGCAATTGGCTCCGATCAGCACAGTTCTTTTATGTAGAAGAAAATCCTAGAAGATCTTGAGAGTCTGCTCAGGTGTGATACGTTCTCTTGAAATGTGACTAGACAAAGGTCTTATGGATAAAAAGTTGCAGGGATCCTGAATGGGTTAATCCAGGCACAGTATATCTTGCATCAAATCAGCTACAGTAGCAGCAGGGTTTCACATGCTTCCCTGCACTACTTTTTCCCCCTTCAGACTATGACTCCAATATAATAATTGAAATGTTCCAGGGAAAATTTCAGGGTTATTCACTCTCTCAGATTTAACAAATGTCCGGTCTTTGAAATGTTATTATTAGGTTTTAGGCTCCAGTAACTTCCCATACAGGTAAAGTCTCTCACAGTAACAGTGAGTCTCTGCTAGTGGCAGGCAGAGGCAGCCGGAACTATTTCCCCTTTGCTTCTATGTGCAGCTGAGTGCTACTTACTCCCTGGTACTAACCCACAGGACACAGATGTGCCTTACCTCTGTCGACTGCAGGAGGTCCCCCGATGTTAGTAGAGCCTGTCTCAGTCGTTTTTGGGGCAAATAGAGGATGCCCTTCACAATTCCTAGTTGATGGGGAGTATTGGTAAGGAGATCCTTCCGTGTCCTCAGCACTGCTTATGAGGGAGTATTTGCTGGCAACCACTGCTGGTATCTTTTATGTGCCACACTCTGAAGGGTCTAGATAAATGTTTTGGTCCCCACAGACCTCCACTTAGCTGCTCAAAAGTAAATTTGCTGCTGCCCTGGGTATCAAAGTAGGAGAGAGCAAATGTATGGGAGTGATATCCCTCCGCCTCATCCTCTGCAGATTGCTGTCCAAAGTTGCCCAAAGTTATTTCTTCAGTCCTCTTTGGACCAGAGTCTTGATTTTGGTTCCAAATTAAGCTCCACAGGTTTATGGATGAAATAGAGTCCAAAAGGGTGATCTGAAAAACCCTATGCAGGCTTTTTTTTGTCACTTTAGAATGTCAATGTGGGAGCTTGGAGCTTCTGCTACCTACATCTTCAAAGCTCAGGCCACGCCCCCGATTTACATCCGACTTTCGAGATTTTCTCGCAGGCTTGCAAAACCGACATATAATGGATCCAAAAGAATAGTTTTTAAATCACAAAAGAAAGAATAGATATGTACAGGTCCTTCTCAAAAAATTAGCATATAGTGCTAAATTTCATTATTTACCATAATGTTATGATTACAATTAAACTTTCATATATTTTAGATTCATTACACACCAAATGAAATTTGTCAGGTCTTTTATTGTTTTAATACTGATGATTTTGGCATACAACTCCTGATAACCCAAAAAACCTGTCTCAAAAAATTAACATATTTCAACCGTCCAATAAAATAAAAGTGTTTTTTCAAAACAAACAAAAAAAACATCAAATAATAATGTTCAGTTATGCACTCAATACTTGGTCGGGAATCCTTTTGCAGAAATGACTGCTTCAATGCGGCGTGGCATGGAGGCAATCAGCCTGTGACACTGCTGAGGTGTTATGGAGGCCCAGGATGCTTCGATAGCGGCCTTAAGCTCATCCAGAGTGTTGGCTCTTGCGTCTCTCAACTTTCTCTTCACAATATCCCACAGATTCTCTATGGGGTTCAGGTCAGGAGAGTTGGCAGGCCAATTGAGCAGAGTAATACCATGGTCAGTAAACCATTTACCAGTGGTTTTGGCACTGTGAGCAGGTGCCAGGTCGTGCTGAAAAATGAAATCTTCATCTCCATAAAGCATTTCAGCCGATGGAAGCATGAAGTGCTCCAAAATCTCCTGATAGCTAGCTGCATTGACCCTGCCCTTGATGAAACACAGTGGACCAACACCAGCAGCTGACATGGCACCCCAGACCATCACTGACTGTGGGTACTTGACACTGGACTTCAGGCATTTTGGCATTTCCTTCTCCCCAGTCTTCCTCCAGACTCTGGCACCCTGATTTCCGAATGACATGCAAAATTTGCTTTCATCAGAAAAAAGTACTTGGGACCACTTAGCAACAGTCTAGTGCTGCTTCTCTGTAGCCCAGGTCAGACGCTTCTGCCGCTGTTTATGGTTCAAAAGTGGCTTTACCTGGGGAATGCGGCACCTGTAGCCCATTTCCTGCACACGCCTGTGCACGGTGGGTCTGGATGTTTCTACACCAGACTCAGTCCACTACTTCCTCAGGTCCCCCAAGGTCTGGAATCGGTCCTTCTCCACAATCTTCCTCAGGGTCCGGTCACCTCTTCTCGTTGTACAGCGTTTTCTGCCACATTGTTTCCTTCCAACAGACTTCCCATTGAGGTGCCTTGATACAGCACTCTGGGAACAGCCTATTTGTTGAGAAATTTCTTTCTGGGTCTTACCCTCTTGCTTGAGGGTGTCAATGATGGCCTTCTTGACATCAGTCAGGTCGCTAGTCTTACCCATGATGGGGGTTTTGAGTAATGAACCAGGCAGGGAGTTTTTAAAAGCCTCAGGAATCTTTTGCATGTGTTTAGAGTTAAGTAGTTGATTCAGAAGATTAGGGTAATAGGTCGTTTAGAGAACCTTTTCTTGATATGTTAATTTTTTGAGACAGGTTTTTTGGGTTATCAGGAGTTGTATGCCAAAATCATCAGTATTAAAACAATAAAAGACCTGACAAATTTCATTTGGTGTGTAATGAATCTAAAATATATGAAAGTTTAATTGTAATCATAACATTATGGTAAATAATGAAATTTAGCACTATATGCTAATTTTTTGAGAAGGACCTGTATTTATATACATGTCATTATGACATGTGTATATATATATATATATATATATATATATTTATTTATTTATAGTTTATACACTTCTACATACTGTAATAGCCGCTAATTCAATTGCCAGCTTTTGTGAAATTACAGAACCCGACATGAAATGACAAATGGTTTACATACAGTTAACCATGTCATTTCATGTAGTTTGATATATGGTTTTCATTAACAATTATATGAGTGTAGGTGTGCAAAATTTTATACAGCTAGGGGTTAATTAAAGGTGTAAATTCGTTGAAAAAAAATGCGTGGGCTCCCGCACTATTTTCTCAACCAGACAGACAAAGCCAGTGAGTGGGGGCAGATAATAATAGCCTAGGGAGGGTGCATTTATTTTGTGCCCCCCTTGGCTACTAACATCTGCCCCCAGCCACCCCAGAAAAGGCAAATCTATAATTAGATGCACCCTTTCTGGCACTTTGCCCGTCTATTCCCATTGCCCTGTAGCGGTGGCGAATGGGTTAATAATGGGTTAAAGCCACCTTGCTATTGAAAGGTGACTTTAAGCCAGGTTAATAATTGAGAGCTGTCAATTAGACACCTATCAATTATTAATCCTATTGAAGTAAATAAAAAAACACACACACATTAAAAATAAATAATTTTAATGAAATAAAAACACATTTTTTTGACCATCTTTTATTTAACTCTTAATCCTTGCGAAGCCCTTGATCTCCTATAATAAAGAAAAAATAATAAAACAACATTATTCTTACCTATCCGCCGCTCTGTCAGGTTCCACGCTGTAATCCTTCACAAAGGGTTAACTAGCTTTCAGCCAAGCAGTGCAGCTAATACTACCTGCTCAGCTGAAAGCTCCTGAATGAATGAGTTCCTCTCCCAGCGACAGGAGAGTATGTGATTACTGTGTGAAGCTTAATTGATAGCTTCCCACAGAAATCAGTTCACTTCAGGTCAGCGGGGACTCCCTCTGACGTCACTGATGCTGTGCGGTGTCCCCGCTGACATGAAGTGAACTTATTACAGTGGGAAGCTATCAATGAAGCTTCACACAGTAATCACATCCTCTCCTGTCGCCGGGAGAGGAAGTCATTCATTCAGGAGCTTTCAGCTCAGCGGCAAGCATTAGCTGTGCTGCTTGGCTGAAAGCTAGTTAACCCTTTCTGATGGATTACAGCGTGGCACATGACTGTGCGTCGGATAGGTAAGAATAATGTTGCTTTTTTATTTTATTTTTATTACAGGCGAACAAGGGAATCGAGGATTACCTGTGCAATAAAATATGTTCAAAAACTGTGTCTTTATTTCATTAAACGGATTAATAATTAATGTGTGTGTGTGTTTTTTTTCCTTTCATACAATAGGATTAATAATTGAGAGTTGTCTAATTGACAACTCTCAATTATTAACCTGTATTAAAGTCACCTTTCAATAGCAAGGTGGCTTTAACCCATTATTAACCCATTCGCCACCGCTACAGGGCAATGGGAATAGACGGGCAAAGTGCCAGAAAGGGCGATTCTAATTATAGATTTGCCTTTTCTGGGGTGCCTGGGGGCAGATGTTAGTAGCCAGGGGGGGCACAAAATAAATGCACCCTCCCTTGGCTTATATTATCTGCCCCACTCGCTGGCTTTGTCTGTCTGGTTGAGAAAATAGCACGGGAGCCCACACATTTTTTTTCAACGAATTTACACCTTTAATTAACCCCTACATGTCTGCAATTTTGCACACATACACTCATGTAATTGTTAGTGAAAACCATATATCAAACTACAGGAAATGACATGGTTAACTGTATGTAAACCATGTGTCATTTCATGTCGGGTCTGTAATTTGACAAAAGCCGGCTATTGAATTAGCGGCTATTACAGTATGTAGAAGTGTATGAACTATAAATATATGTATATATATATATATGTCACAATGACATATATATATATATATATATATGTATTCTATGTGTGTATATGTATTGTTTCTATTCTTTATTAAAACTGTCAGTGTAATTTTACAGTATAGCCGGGGATGAATTGCCGGCTTTTCTAAAGGACACCGGTACGATTTAATCGCAAGTCACACGTGCGGTCTGTTTGTAATCCGATTTTTCAGCGCACCCATAGACTTGCATTGGCGATAGTCGACCCACAATCGGTGACAATCATGCTGCGATTGCACTCGCACGTTTAAAACGGACCACAAAAAATCTGATACTGGGAGCTGCTCCATAGATTAACATTGGTCCGACTGCAATGCGATATTTCATCGCATTGCAGTCGTCCGATTTTATCGCCAGTGTGACCCCGGCCATAGTCTCACAGTGGGACAAAGTAAAAAAGTTAGAAAAAAGTAAAAAAAATTTTTCTAAATAACTGTAAAAATACTTAAAAAAATGAAAAATAATCATTAAAAAAATCAAAAGATATTGTATCTCTATATATTCTTTTCATTAAAATATTTATTTAAACAATAAAAGTACACATATTTGGAATCGCCGCTTTCACGACTCGACCTATAAAACTGTCTCACTAGTTAACCGCTTTAGTGAACACTATAAAAAAATTTAAAAACTAGGCAAAAAACAATGCTTTATCATCAATATGCCGAACAAAAAGTGGAATAAAACGCGATCTAAAAGATGGACATCAACATGGCACCGCTGAAAACATCATCTTGTCCCACAAAAAACAATCCGCCATACAGCTCCATCAGTGAAAAAATAATAAAAGTTATAGCTCTCAGAATAAAGCAATGCAAAAATAATATTTTTTTCTATAAAATAGTTTTTATTTTATAAAAGCGTCAAAACATAAAAAAACTATGTAAATGAGGTATCGCTGTAATTGTACTGACCCGATGAATAAAACTGCCTTATCAATTTTACCACACACAGAACAGCATAAACCCCACCCCAAAAAAAAAAAATCATGAATTGCTGTTTTTTGTTCATTCTGCCTCCTAAAAATTGGAATAGAAAGCGATAAAAAAGTCTGTGCCCAAAAACGGTACAAATAAAAACATCAACTCGTCTCACAAAAAACAAGACCTCACTTGACTCGGTGGGCCAAAATATGGAAAAATTATAGCTCTCAAAATGTGGTGACGCACAAACAATTTTTTGCAATAAAAAGCGTCTTTTAGTGTGTGACCGCTGACATAAAAACCCGATATAAATCTCGTATCACTGTTAAACCGACCCGAAGAATAATGTTGCCTAATCACTTATACCGCACGAGGAACAGTGTAAAAAAGAAATAAAACCAATTCTTCACATGCTTTTTTCATTTTACCTCTCAAAGATTGCAGTAAGTCTAGGCACACATTTATCCTGTGCTCTTTGCTGAGCACTTACACCGGGGTTTCCATGTAAATCTCTGAAATACGTGATTCAGACGGAACTCCCGGCAAAACATTCCCTATAATGAGGCAGATGGAGGCACTGTGGACGCTGTCTAACCTGTGATCAGGAGGTGTCCATCTTTTTAGGATTGCATAAAAGTGCCAGTGGACACAGTTTTATGCACTTCTGAAAAGGACAGTGCTGAACAGAGGACAGAGTCCAGAGCAACTCTGCTGCCCCATTATAGTGAATGGATCCCTCGGGGGTTTCATCTAAATCAGGTCACTCAGAGATTTAGTTGGAAACCCCAAAGTAAGTGGTCAGAAGGCCGGATAAATGTGATCCCACACGTTATGTAAAATGTTCCCAATAAATGTTTCAACATAATACACAAAAAAAGCAAACCCTCACTCAGGTCTGTCATCTGTTAACAGAAATATAGGGGGCTTCCACACTACTGGTAGCACAAAGGTTTTGGAAAAGCGAAATGGCTCCTCACCCGCCAAAAGAAATTTAGCAAATTCTGTGCTCCCAAATCCAAATGCCCCCTCACTTCTGAGCCCCACAGTGTACCTAAACCAGAAATTGCGTCCACGTGTGGCATTTCTGAAGTGATGAGAGCCCGCCTTACTTACAGGTGCATGCCTCCAGAAGCACGGGTTGGGCATAACGTACTGGTGACTGCAAGTACTGGTCACTACAACGTACTGTTCACTACAGTGGCAATTTGCAATTTTCACTCGGCAACATTTATTGCTGCTTGTTTCTGGAAAATAGCCAAAATCGTCATTACACCTGTAGATAAATTCCCCCAAGGGTATGATTTCCAAAATGGGGTCACTTGAGTGGGGATTCTGCTCTTCTAGTAATTAGGGGCTCTGTATATGGAGTCTACAAACCGTTCTAGGAAGATCTACGGTCCAGGAGGCAAATAGTGCTCTGTTCCTCCTGATTCTTTCCTTATGGCTAAGTAGTAAAGTACAGCCACGTATGGGGTATTTCTACATTAAGTAGAAATTGTAGGACAAATATTAGTCCCATTTTTACCCACTTCTTGTGTGAAAATGTAAAATCTTTGGCTAAAACAAAATTTTAGTGGTCCATTTCTGGTGACTACCTCTTGAAGCTCATCAAGAGAATACCAAGAGTGTGCAAAGCAGTAATCAAAGCAAAAGGTGGCTACTTTGAAGAACCTAGAATACAAGACATATTTTCAGTTGTTTCACACTTTTTTGTTAAGTATATAATTCCACATGTGTACAATGTCAATGTCATCACGAAGTACCTCCCAGTAAACTCAGTAAAACGAAAAAACGCCACAGAGGGAAAAAAGGGGGTGGAAAACACAAACAAAAAAGGAGGCCATCCCTGATATAAGAAAAGTCCAAACAAATGTACAAACAAATGATAGGATACAGCTACCAATGATTCTATTACTAAAAGTAACAATATTTTCAATTTATCCAGTTATAACCTTTCGTCTACAGAAACCTCTCTACTACAGAGAGGTCTTTCTTTTTGCCCCACCCATAACACTAGAGAAATAGATCTACAGTCATGGCCAAAAGTTTTGAGAATGACACAAATATTATATTTTCACATGATCTGCTGCCCTCTGGTTTTTATGTGTGTTTGACAGATGTTTTTATCACAGACAGAAATATAATAATTGCAAACATATGAGTAACAAAAGCTTATATTGACAGATAGAATGAGTTAATGCAGCAAGTCAATATTTGCAGTGTTGACCCTTCTTCTTCAGGACCTCTGCAATTCTCCCTGGCATGCTCTCAATCAACTTCTGGACCAAATCCTGACTGATAGCAGTCCATTCATGCACAATCAATGCTTTCATTTTGTCAGAATTTTTTGTTTTTTGTTTGTCTACCCGTCTCTTGATGATTGACCACAAGTTCTCAATGGGATTAAGATCTGGGGAGTTTCCAGGCCATGGACCCAAAATATCTATGTTTTGTTCCCTGAGCCATTTAGTTATCACATTTGCTTTATGGCAAGGTGCTCCATCATGCTGGAAAAGGCATTGTTGATCGCCAAACTGCTCTTGGAGGGTTGGGAGAAGTTGCTCTTGGAGGACATTCTGGTACCATTCTTTACTCATGGCTGTGTTTTTAGGCAAGACTGTGAGAGAGCCGATTCACTTGACTGAGAAGCAATCCCACACATGAATGGTTTCAGGATGCTTAACAGTTGGCATGAGACAAGACTGGTGGTAGCGCTCACCTTGTCTTCTCCGAATGAGGCGTTTTCCTGATGTCCCAAACAATCGAAAAGGGATTCATCAGAGAAAATAACTTTACCCCAGTCCTCAGCAGTCCACTGCCTGTACCTTTTGCAGAATATCAGTCTGTCCATGATGTTTTTTCTGGAGAGAAGTGGCTTCTTTGCTGCCCTCCTTGAGACCAGGCCTTGCTCCAAGAGTCTCCGCCTCACACTGCGTGCAGATGCCTGCTGCCATTCCTGAGCAAGCTCTGCATTGCTGGTAGCCTGATCCCGCAGCTGAAACACTTTTAAGAGACGGTCCTGGCGCTTGCTGGTCTTTCTTGGGCGCCCTGAAGCCTTTTTGGCAACAATGGAACCTCTCTCCTTGAAGTTCTTGATGATGCGATAGATTGTTGACTGAGGTGCAATCTTTCTAGCTGCGATACTCTTCCCTGTTAGGCCATTTTTGTGCATTGCAATGATGGCTGCATGTGTTTCTTTAGAGATAACCATGGCTAACAGAAGAGAAACAATGATGCCAAGCACCAGCCTCCTTTTAAAGTGTCCAGTGGTGTCATTCTTACTTAATCATGACAGATTGATCTCCAGCCATGTCCTCATCAACACCCACACCTGTGTTAATGGAGCAATCACTGAAAAGAGGTTAGCTGGTCCTTTTAAGGCAGGGCTGCAATGATGTTGAAATGTGTTTTGGGGGATAAAGTTCATTTTCTAGCCAAATATTGACTTTGCAAGTAATTGCTGTTAAGCTGATCACTCTTTATAACATTCTGGAGTATATGCAAATTGCCATTAGAAAAAGTGAAGCAGTAGACTTTTGTAAAAATTAATATTTGTGTCATTCTCAAAACTTTTGGCCATGACTGTATTTATGGACTTCCAGTCCTTCATAAGAAAGCTAACACTTAAGCGACATTTCTCCAAAGAAAATCCCCTCCAGAGCACCAAAATAACAGAGGATCCCATCTATCACACTGGATTAAAAGGAATGTCTAATTCCAATCCAAAGTCAAGGCTCATCAAGAGAATGCCAAGAGTGTGCAAAGCAGTCATCAAAGCAAAAGGTTGCTACTTTGAAGAACCTAGAATATAAGACATATTTTCAGTTGTTTCACACTTTTTTGTTAAGTGTATATTTCCACATGTGTTAATTCATAGTTTTGATGCATTCAGTGTGAATGTACACTTTTCATAGTCATGAAAATACAGAAAAATCTTTAATTGAGAAGGTGTGTCCAAACTTTTGGTCTGTGCTGTACTTGTTCTGGCACCTCAGCGGCTCTGCCAATGTGACATGGCACCCTCAAACCATTCCAACAAAAGCTTTACTCCAATATGGCGCCTCTTCCCTTCTGAGCTTTGCACGGTGCCTCAAAAATGTCTTCCACCTATGGGGTATTCGCATATTCAGGAGAAATTGCACTACAAATTATATGGTGCAATCAATTTTTCCTGTTACCCTTACGAAAATGAAAAATTTGGGGCTAAAATTTTGTGAGCAAAATTTTATTTTTTTCTATTTTTACGCCTCAAAATTATAAACTTCTTTGAAGCACCTGAGGGTTCAATGTGCTCACCACACATTTAGATCAGTTCCCTGAGGGGTCTAGTTTCCAAAATGGTGTTACTTGTGATGGATTTTTAGTGTTTAGGCATATCAGACACTCTCAAAACACGACATGGCATTAGCCAATTGTTCCAGCAAATTTTGCATTTAAAAAGTCAAATGGCACTCCTTCCCTTCTGAGCTCTGCCGTGCGCCAAAACAGTGGTTTTCTGTCTCATATGGGGTATCTGTATGCTTAGGAGAAATTACACAACAAATTTTGGAGTCTATTTTTTCCTGTTACCCTTGTCAAAATAAAAAAAATTGGATCTGAAGTAATTTTTTTGTGAAAAAAAGTTAACTTTCTTTTTTCCCCACATTCCAAAAATTCCTGTGAAGCACCTGAAGGATTAATAAACTTCTTGAATGTGGTTTTGAGCACTTTGAGGGGTATAGTATTTAGAGTAATGTCACTTTTGGGTATCTTCTATCATATGGACCCCTGTTGTGAATGTGCTGGAGATGGTTTCTGAGCAGAGGCTCTCTCTGGTGGTTGCAGACAGTGCTGAACCTTACAGCGAGGAATGGAAATCTGGGATCACGGACTGGACTGATATAAGGGAGGTTCCCTCCCATGATGGTCGCCGGTGATCAATTGTTCTAGTCTCAATTGTGGTTCCTGGTTCATTTGGAAGTCTGCTGGAGTCTTGCATGCATCTGCTGCTTTCAGATAAGATATTTTCTGCTTTTCTTTTTGTGCTTGCTTTTTGCAAAATTTTCTGCACTTTTGTGGAGGTCAGCCGGGTCCCCTCCTGGGGCCTGTGCTCCTCTCAGTTTATCTGTAGCCACTGTTATTTGTTCATTTGCTTTTTCCTGTTTTTTCAGTGGCTGCGGCTTAGTTTTGTTACACCAGAGATCTGATTTAGGTGGTGGAGAACGTGTGATCTCAGGTGTTTTTGCAATCAGAAGAGTTGGTATTTTTTTAGGGTTTTTTGTTGGATTGCAGTAAGAATTCTTTCCTGTACTTTTCTGTCTAGACAGATTGGGCCCCAGCATTTGCTCATTCTATTTTCTGTCTGTGTCCGTGCTTCTTCTTGTCTAACCGCCATTACATGTTTGGGGGCTTCCTATTTTCTTTGGGATCTGCTCCGGGGCAAATAGCTTTCATCTTTCTGCCTTTAGGTGTAGTTATCTCTCAAGCTGTGATGAGGCGTCTAGGATCAACGTAGGAACGCTCCACGGCTACCTCTAGTTGTGTGGTTAGTTCAGGTTACTGCAATCCAATAGGTTCCAGCCTCTCTGGTGTATTGCCGTTTTTGCTTTTTCTCCTCAGCTACCGAAACATAACAGTATCACCGGCCCTAACTGAAAATTATATGGTACTCACAGAAGGGAAAAATAGTGTGGAAAGAAAAAAAAGTTGTCATAGTTGTCAGAGATTTTTTTTTTCTGTATTTTTTTCTGCATTTTTTCCCTCTTTTTCTCTGGGTGCTGAGGAGGATTTTTTTTCTCTTAATGGAGTTTGCACAGTTGTCTGGCCGTGTGGATCAGCTTGCCACTGAGGTTCGGAGTATTGCTACCTATCTTGCTTGGTTGCCAGTTGTGGAACCTAGGATTCCCATGCCAGATTTGTTTTTGGGGGATCGGGCTAAATTTCTGAATTTCAAAAATAACTGTAAGTTGTTTTTTGCGTTAAAACTTAAGTCCTCGGGGAGCGCAGCACAGCAGGTTCAAATTGTCATCTCTCTCCTGCGCGGCGACCCTCAGGATTGGGCTTTTTCCCTGACACCTGGGGATCCTGTTTTGAATGATATTGATGTATTTTTTCTGGCTCTGGGGTTATTGTACGATGAACCTAATGTCACTGATCAAGCTGAGAAAACCTTGTTGGCATTAAATTAGGGTCTTGAAGACGCTGAGTTGTACTGTCAGAAATTCCGAAAGTGGGCAGTCCTGACCAAATGGAATGATGATGCTTTGGCAGCCCTTTTTCGGAAGGGGCTGTCAGAGAATGTAAAGGATGTTATGGTGGGATTCCCTGTCCCCTCTGGTCTCAATAATTCTATGTCATTGGCTATTCAAATTGACAGACGTTTGCGTGAGCGCAGAGGTATACGTGAGATGGTTTTGCCTTGTGAGCCAGCTCCTGGGCCCACGCATTGTGATGGAGTGACTTCTGGGGCGCAGCGTCATGAGTTTCGAAAGAGCAATGGGTTATGTTTCTACTGTGGTGACGCCTCTCATGCTCTTTCCATCTGCCCTAAGCGGGGAAGACGTCTTGCATGCTCAGTTGTCTTGGGTAGTGTTCAGACTAAATTTTTGTTGACTGTTACCCTGATTTGCTCACTGTCCACATTTTCTGCTCAGGCTTTTGTTGATTCAGGAGCAGCTATTAACCTGATGGATTTTGAATTTGCCAAACGTTGTGGGTTTCCCATGATACCCCTGCGGAAGTCTATTCCCCTACTGGGCATTGATTCTACCCCTTTGGCGGAGAATAAACCCCGGTTTTCTACTCTGGTGATATTGAGGGTTGAACCAGATCATCAGGAGAGTTGCACATTTCTGGTGCTGCATAATCTGCATGACATTATTGTACTAGGTTTCCCTTGGTTACAGTCTCATAATTCTGTTTTGGATTGGAAATCTGTGTCTGTGACCAGTTGGGGCTGCCAATGTGTTAATTCTGACACTACTGTTTTTTCTGCCTCTCCCCAGTCTCAGGATGTTCCTGACTTTTTGACTGATTTTTCGGATGTATTTAGTGAAAGTAAATCTGCATTTTTGCCCCATCACAGGAGCTATGATTGCGCTATTGAATTAGTGCCTGGTGGTAAATTTCCTAAAGGTCGCCTTTTTAACTTGTCTGTACCTGAACACGATGCTATGCGATCTTATATCAAGGAGTCATTGGAGAAGGGTCATATCAGACCATCCTCTTCACCCTTGGGCGCCGTTTTTTTTCTTTGTGGCCAAAAAGTATGGTTCATTGAGGCCGTGTATTGATTATCGTCTCTTGAATAAGATCACTGTGAAGTATCAATATCCGTTACCCTTGATTTCTGACCTGTTTTCCAGAGTGAAAAGTGCTAGTTGGTTTACCAAGCTTGACCTCAGGGGTGCGTATAACCTTATTCGCATTAAGCACTGGGATGAATGGAAGACGGCTTTTATTACCCCAGAGGGACATTTTGAGTACCTAGTGATGCCCTTTGGGCTCACTAATGCTCCTTCCGTCTTCCAATCCTTCATGAATAGTGTTGAGTAGAGTTGAGCGATACTTTCCGATATCCTAAAGTATCGGAATCGGAATGGTATCGCCGATATCACTAAAAAATCGGTGATACCCGATACCGATACCGGAAGTCCCATGTAAGTCTATGGGAACAAAATATCGCAACTAAAAAAACCCCATTCTTTCCTTGTAAACACTAAATATACACACATAGAATACATATATATATACATGTCATTGTGACATATATATATACATATATGTATAGTTTATACACTTCTACATAGTAAAATATCCTTTGATTCAATTGCCGGGTAAAGCCGGCTTCAGTGAAAAGACAGAAGCACCCGACATGAAATGACACTTGGTGTACATAGGGTTAACCATGTCTTTTCATGTCGTTTGCTATCTGATTTGCACAAACAATTAAATCAGACTATGTGTGCAAAATTTCACACCTGTAGGGTTAATTAAAGGTGTAAATTCGTTGTAAAAAAAACGGACTTTTTTGCTACGAATTTACACCTTTAATTAACCCCTACAGGTGTGAAATTTTGCACACATAGTCTGATTTAATTGTTTGTGCAAATTAGATAGCAAAGGACATGAAAAGACATGGTTAACCCTATGTACACCAAGTGTCATTTCATGTCGGGTTCTGCATTTTCACAAAAGCCGGCAATTGAATTAGCGGCTATTATACTATGTAGAAGTGTATGAACTACAAATATAAATATATATATATATGTGTCACAAATTCAATGACATGTATATATATATATATGAGGTGTAAAATTGCTGAAAAAAAATGCGTGGGCTCCTGCCCTATTTTCGCAACCAGACAGACAAAGCCAGTGAGTGGGGGCAGATAATAATAGCCCAGAGAGGGACCATTATTTTTGGCCCCCCCCGGCTACTTAACATCTGCCCCCAGACACCCCAGAAAAGACAAATCTATAATTAGATTCGCCCTTTCTGGCACTTTGCCCGTCTATTCCCATTGCCCTGTAGCGGTGGCGAATGGGTTAATAAGGGGTTAAAATGACCTTGCAATTGAAAGGTCACTTTAAGCCAGGTTAATAATTGAGAGCTGTCAATTAGACAACTATCAATTATTAATCCTATTGTATGAAAGAAAAATCAAACACACACACTTTAATAAAAAAGAAGTTTAATGAAATAATCACACAGTTTTTGACCATATTTTATTTACCTGCTAAAACCATTTCCTGTAATAAAAATAAAATAAAAAAGCAAAATTATTCTTACCTATCCCATGCACAGTCAGGTCCCACGGTGTAATCCTTCAGAAAGGGTTAATGTTTACTGCAGGGACCGCAGCTAATGCTGCAGCCTCAAAGTAAACCCCCAAATGAATGAGTTCCTCTCCTGGCTGACAGGAGAGTAAAGGCTGGGTCTCACATAACGATACACCAGCGATCCCGACAACGATATGCACTTGTCAGGATCGCTGGTGTATCGCTACATGATCGCTGCTGAGCTGCCAAACAGGCAGCTCAGGCAGCGATCTGGGACAGCGACACTGCGGGTAACATCGCTTAAGGGCCCGTCTCACATAGCGATATCGCTACCGAGATCGCTGCTGAGTCACTAGTTTTGTGACGCAGCAGCGAGCTCACCAGCGATATCGCTGTGTGTGACATTCAGCGACGATCAGCCCCCCTGCCGGGTATCGCTGATCGTCGCAGAAATGTCAGGACCTTTTTTTGATCGCTGGTTTCCCTCTGACAGGCACGCATCGCTAAGTGTGACAGGCGGGAGACCAGCAATCCGCTGGTAACCAAGGTACACAGCGGGTTTCCAGGCACCGCGCAGCGCTTGGAAACCCGCTGTGTACCTTGGATACCAGCTCCCTGCATCAGGGCGCTGGTATCCAAGGTACACAGCAGGTTTCTAGGCACAGCCCCGCGCCTGGAAACCCGCTGTGTACCTTGGTTACCAGCGGATCGCTGGTCTCCCGCCTGTCACACGCAGCGATGTGTGCCTGTCAGCGGGAAACCAGCGATCAAAAAAAGGTCCTGACATTTCAGCGACGATCAGCGATACCCGGCAGGGGGGCTGATCGTCGCTGAATGTCACACACAGCGATATCGCTGGTGAGCTCGCTGCTGCGTCACAAAACTAGTGACTCAGCAGCGATCTCGGTAGCGATATCGCTATGTGAGACGGGCCCTTAAGTGGAAAGCTTAATTGATTGCTTTCCACTTTCACTTCAGGTCAGCCAGGGACACAATCAGTGACGTCAGAGGGAACTGATTAACAAAAATAGGGGTTCCCTTCGAAAAAAAAATGGCGTGGGGTCCCCCTATTTTTGTTAACCAGCCAGATGAAGCAGACCGCTGAGGCCTGGATTTTCAGGCTGTTAAGGAGCCAAGATCCATGGACCTTGCCAGCCTGATAATACCAGGCCACAGCAGTCTGCATATCTTGGCTGATTAACAAAAATAGGGGATCCCCTCGAAAAAAATTGGCGTGGGGTCCCCCCTATTTTTGTTAACCAGCCAGATGAAGCAGACCGCTGAGGCCTGGATTTTCAGGCTGTTAAGGAGCCAAGATCCATGGACCTTGCCAGCCTGATAATACCAGGCCACAGCAGTCTGCATATCTTGGCTGATTAACAAAAATAGGGGATCCCCTCGAAAAAAATTGGCGTGGGGTCCCCCCTATTTTTGTTAACCAGCCAGATGAAGCAGACCGCTGAGGCCTGGTTTTTCAGGCTGGTAAGGATCCAATATCCATGGACCTTGCAAGCCTGATAATACCAGGCCACAGCAGTCTGCTTAGCTTGGCTGGTTAACAAAAATAGGGGATCCCCTCGAAAAAAAAACGGCGTGGGGATCCCCCTTATTTTTGTTAACCAGCCAAGTAAAATGCAGACTGCTGCGGCCTGGTATTAAAAGACTGTCAAGGCCCATGGATTTTGGCCCTCAACAGCCTGATAATACCAGGCTACAGCAGCCCCACATTTGGCGCATCAAAAGATGTGCCAATTGTGGCACTTTACCCGGCTCTTCCCACTTGCCCTGTAGCGGTGGCAAGCGGGGTAATAAGGGGTTAATGTCACCGTTGATTGCACGGTGACAATAAGCCCGGTTAATAATGGAGAGGTGTCAATAAGACACCGATCCATTATTAATCCCAAAGTTATTAAATGTATAAAAAAAAGACAAAGCAAGAAAAAAGTCTTTTAATGAAATAAAAGAGACAACACAGTTTTCATTAATTTTATTATACTCTCATTCCTGCGACGCCATCGATCTCCTGTAAAAAAAGAAAAAAAACAAACCAACAGTATACCACCTGTCCGACGCAGTCCAGAACGACAGTCCCACGACGATCCAACTCTGCTACATCGCAATGACAGGCAGAGCCTGTCATCGCGACGCAGCACAACTGATTACCTGCTTCCCCGGCGGTGACGTCATCGGACTGACTGCTTTACGGCCGGGATTACCCAGCAGTCACTGCAGTTATCGCGAGAAACTGCATGTGACCGCCGGGGAAAGAAGATGGCGGCCATGAAGCAGTGCAGGACGTGACCGCCGGAGATCTTCTGCCAGGTAAGTGCCGCTGACTCCTGACAGACCCGACCGACGGACACTGACAGTGACAGTGACAATCCCGATTACGGTATCCGATAAGACGAAAATATCGGAACTCGGAATCGGAATTCCGATACAGCTAATATCGGCCGATACCCGATATTTGCAGTATCGGAATGCTCAACACTAGTGTTGAGCATTCCGATACCGCAAGTATCGGGTATCGGCCGATATTCGCAGTATCGGAATTCCGATACTTAGTTCCGATACTTTTCCTATATCGTATACCGGAATCGGAAGTTCCCATAATTCTTTGAGAGGCAGTGTGATTTTATTCAGCCAATGAGGAATCCGAAGAAGTGTGGGCACACCCTGTAATGCTGCGGTCATGTTAACTAATGGCATGGCTGTAATTGGCTGCTGAAATGATGTCAGAATGCACTATAAAAGGCGCCGCCGCTATTTTAGCTTCACTGTGCTGTGAATAAAGTTAGGGACAGAACGCTGCTCTGCTGACTCTGAGGGACAGTTACAGATAGCGTTTTTGTGAATTGCTGTGTAGGCAGGCTATTTGAGAAACCGCTGTGTGAATCATCCTTTTTCCTTGCAGTGTTGTTTTCACAGCTCTGTGCAAGGTGTGTGTTTGTGAGTGCAGGTGACGCTGCAGTTTGCTCTGCATCCAACGCTGTTTGTAGGCATCTGCACGTGTCACTCACAGACTCTTTTTTTTTTCTTTAGTGTAATTGGTGCTGCTCCATTCAATTGAAATTATAGTGTGATGCACTTCCATCCGTATACAATACATTGGTTGCAAACATTATAGAAGTACACAAAGGAGCCTTTCAGAGATAGTGAACAGTTGTGTGCAGTGTTCACTGTAGTCTGTGTTTTTTTTGTTTTTGAGTGCAGATCACGCTCCAGTTAGTTCTTCAACCACTGCTGGTTGTAGTCTGCTGAGCGTGTGTCACTGCCTCATCCTTGACATTTTTGTCTAATTGGTGCTGCTCCATTCTATTTAAAAAAACTCAAATCTATTAGTGTGACGCGCTTCCATCCGTATACAATACATTGGTTGCAAACACTATAGAAGTACACAAAGGAGCCTTTCAGAGCTAGTGAACAGTTGTCTGCAGTGTTCACGGCAGTCTGTGAGGTTTCTTTTTTTGAGTGCAGATCACGCTACAGTTAGTTCTTCAACCACTGCTGGTTTTAGTCTGCTGAGCGTGTGTCACTGCCTCATCCTTGACATTTTTCTCTAATTGGTGCTGCTCCATTCTATTTCAAAAAACTCAAATCTATTAGTGTGACGCGCTTCCATCCGTATACAATACATTGGTTGCAAACACTATAGAAGTACACAAAGGAGCCTTTCAGAGATAGTGAACAGTTGTGTGCAGTGTTCACGGCAGTCTGTGAGGTTTCTTTTTTTGAGTGCAGATCACGCTACAGTTAGTTCTTCAACCACTGCTGGTTTTAGTCTGCTGAGCGTGTGTCACTGCCTCATCCTTGACATTTTTCTCTAATTGGTGCTGCTCCATTCTATTTAAAAAACTCAAATCTATTAGTGTGACGCGCTTCCATCCGTATACAATACATTGGTTGCAAACACTATAGAAGTACACAAAGGAGCCTTTCAGAGATAGTGAACAGTTGTGTGCAGTGTTCACGGCAGTCTGTGAGGTTTCTTTTTTTGAGTGCAGATCACGCTGCAGTTAGTTCTTCAACCACTGCTGGTTTAAGTCTGCTGAGCGTGTGTCACTGACTCATCCTTGAAATTTTTCTCTAATTGGTGCTGCTCCATTCTATTTAAAAAAACTCAAATCTATTAGTGTGACGCGCTTCCACCCGTATACAATACATTGGTTGCAAACACTATAGAAGTACACAAAGGAGCCTTTCAGAGATAGTGAACAGTTGTGTGCAGTGTTCACGGCAGTCTGTGAGGTTTCTTTTTTTGAGTGCAGATCACGCTACAGTTAGTTCTTCAACCACTGCTGGTTTTAGTCTGCTAAGCGTGTGTCACTGCCTCATCCTTCACATTTTTCTCTAATTGGTGCTGCTCCATTCTATTTCAAAAAACTCAAATCTATTAGTGTGACGCGCTTCCATCCGTATACAATACATTGGTTGCAAACACTATAGAAGTACACAAAGGAGCCTTTCAGAGATAGTGAACAGTTGTGTGCAGTGTTCACGGCAGTCTGTGAGGTTTCTTTTTTTGAGTGCAGATCACGCTACAGTTAGTTCTTCAACCACTGCTGGTTTTAGTCTGCTGAGCGTGTGTCACTGCCTCATCCTTCACATTTTTCTCTAATTGGTGCTGCTCCATTCTATTTCAAAAAACTCAAATCTATTAGTGTGACGCGCTTCCATCCGTATACAATACATTGGTTGCAAACACTATAGAAGTACACAAAGGAGCCTTTCAGAGATAGTGAACAGTTGTGTGCAGTGTTCACGGCAGTCTGTGAGGTTTCTTTTTTTGAGTGCAGATCACGCTACAGTTAGTTCTTCAACCACTGCTGGTTTTAGTCTGTTGAGCGTGTGTCACTGCCTCATCCTTGACATTTTTCTCTAATTGGTGCTGCTCCATTCTATTTCAAAAAACTCAAATCTATTAGTGTGAATCGCTTCCATCCGTATACAATACATTGGTTGCAAACACTATAGAAGTACACAAAGGAGCCTTTCAGAGATAGTGAACAGTTGTCTGCAGTGTTCACTGCAGTCTCTGAGGAATAAGCACACTTAGGCCTTATAACTTTTCTGCCTTTCTTTATCAATCTACCAAGATGAAGAAGGCAGGGAGTAAGGCACGTGGTCGTGGGCGTGGAGTTTCAGCAGGGAGAGGACGTGGGGATTCTGTGGCTGCTGCTGCCCCCAGTGAGACAGCATCCACCAGTTTTCCCCATGAGCGTTCCTTTATGCGCACTTTTGTAGGAGCTCGGCGTACCCCCCTGCTGCGGGAAGAACAAATAGAAGCCGTTGTCGGTTGGATGGCAGCCAACACATCGACTTCAATTGCTTCCACCTCCTCTCAGGACCAGAGCACTGTTGAGCAACTATCTGTCTCTTCACCGCCTGCCAAATTGCCCAGGCAGTCAGAGAGCTCTGTACAGGAGCCAGCTGAGTCTCTGCTTCTGTTCTCAGAATCTGTTGGCTTGCAAACAGGGGCCCAGCCAAGCAGCATTCTGGAATGTGAAGAAGAGGGAGTATACAGTGATGCGCAACAGCTTTGTCTCTCTGAATCTGAAGAGGCGGCTGAGCCAGTGCCGATGGTCAGCACACCGCAGAATGCATCTGATGATGATGAGACTCAGGTGCCAGTTTCTGTTGAGCATGGTGCTGGCCAGACCACCCAACAGCAGCAGGTGTTGGAAGAGGGTAGTGGAGATGATGAGGTCCAAGACCCAACATGGCGTGAGGAACAGGAAGGTGGTGGGAGCAGCTCTGAGGAAGAGATTGCCCCAACGGTCCAAACAGGAGGGAGAGGTAGGCTGCAGACTCAGTTGCCTGTAGCCTCCACTTTGGGACCCGTTCGGAGCAGTTCTCTTCCAAAAGCCAAAACGGGTGCTCCCAGGACTTGCACTGCGTGGTCCTTTTTTGACACACTTGCAGATGATATTTGCTATGTCAAATGCAAGCTGTGTAATCAAAAAGTAAAAAGAGGTAAAAGTGCCAGTAACCTCAATACCACTAATATGTGGAAACATGTGCGGACCAAGCACGTGGTTGAGTTACAAAGACACACTGGAGACGTAGGCCAACCTACAGCACTACCTACATCTTCAGCTCGTGTTGGAGCCTCTTCCTCCAGCTCACACACAGCTGGTTCGGCTTCCTCACAGGATCGCCATGGAAGAACCTCTGTCACTGTTGTCCAGAGACCCAGTGTTATTCCACCCACAGCTGCAAGTTCCCTGTCATCCTCACACTCCCAGGCCACTGTACAGCCATCGGTAGCACAGGCATGGGAGAAAAGACGGCCATACTCGGCAAACCATCCGCGAGCACAGGCTCTGAATGCTGGCATTGCAAAACTCCTGTCCCTTGAAATGCTGTCATTCAGGCTGGTGGAGACTGACAGTTTCCGTAACTTAATGGCATTGGCAGTCCCACAATACAATGTGCCCAGCCGATTTTATTTCAGCAGGCAAGCCGTCCCTGGTCTGCAAAAGCATGTTGAGGGAAAAATTAAACATGTGCTACTAAACGCCGTCAGTAGCAAGGTCCACCTGACCACCGATGCGTGGACCAGTACCCATGGCCAGAGACGATACCTTTCCCTCACTGCCCATTGGGTTAATGTTGTGGAGCCGGGTACAGATCTTGCGAGTGGTGCTGTACGTGTTCTGCCAGCTCCAAGGATTGCAGGAATCCAGTCTGTACACATTGACTCCTCCTCCTACCCCAGTTCCTCAGAATCATCGCTGCAGGAGCCGTCACGGTCTACCTCCACATGGACCCGTGAACGCTTACCTGTTACGACCGATATGAGCACAGCCGTGGCCAAACGTCAACAGGCCGTCCTGAAATTAATTTCCATGGGGAATCGAAGCCACACAGCGCAGGAGCTGTGGAATGCCATAAAGCAGGAGAGCGATGTGTGGTTTTTGCCAGCGAATCTCCAGCCAGGCTTGGTAGTGTGTGACAATGGCCGAAATCTGGTGGCAGCTCTGGGGCTTGGCAACCTCACTCAAATACCATGTCTGGCACATGTGCTCAACTTGGTCATGCAGAGTTTTTTGAGGGACTATCCGGATCTTGATGCACTGCTGCACAAGGTCCGCCTAGAGTGCGCTCACTTGCGACGTTCCAGCATGGCCAGATCGCGCATTGCAGCTCTGCAACGCAGATTTCGCCTTCCTGAACATCGCATCATATGTGACGTACCCACCAGGTGGAATTCCACGTTACATATGTTGGAGCGGTTGTGTGAGCAGCAGCCAGCAGTAATGGAGTATCAGCTGCATCAGGCGCAATCAACTCGCAATTTGCGCCGTTCACACTTCACCACTACTGAGTGGGCCTCTATGAAGGACATCTGCCACGTTTTGCGTGCGTTTGATGAGTCAACGCGGATGGCGAGTGCAGATGATGCACTAGTCAGCCTGACTGTTCCCCTTATCTGCCTGCTTCAAAAAACACTGCAAGCACTAAGGGATGAGGTTTTGGAAGAGGTGTAGGATGAGTAGTCACAAAGTCCATCACCTTCTGGACAGTCAGCGCAACGTGGTTCCTCACAAAGGGCTAGGCAGGGGTCACTTTGTGAGGAGGATGAGGAGGAGTCAATGGAGGAGGAAGACATCGCTCCAGAGGGAGGTACACAATGCTCTAGTCAGTATGTAGAGCGAGGGTGGGGTGATGCAGAGCAGGCAGAGATTATGCCTCTTGCAGAGGACAGCGTTTTTTGGCCAGTTGGGAGTCTGCAGCACATGGTTGATTTCATGCTGCAGTGCCTGAGAAACGACCGCCGCATCGCCCACATTCTCACCACATCTGATTATTGGGTGTACACCCTCCTAGACCCTCGCTACCGTGACAACTTACAAAGCCTCATCACACCGTTGAACCGGGAGCGTAAAATGCGGGAGTACCAAGACACACTGGTGCAATCCATCATGTTCTCCATTCCAGCCGAGAGCACTGCTGCTGCTACTGCTTTACAAAGCAGCTCTGTGCGTCGAGGCAGTGCAACAAGAGGAGCAGAAGCAGCGCCTCTGCACAGGGCAAGACCAGTATGTTCCAAATGTGGCGAAGTTTTGTGTCAGCACCACAAATGTCTACACCATCCCAGACGGCTCCAGTGAGCAGGAGGCAACGTTTCCGTCAGATGGTGACAGACTACATGTCTTGCCCTCTCAGTGTACTCCCAGATGGCTCTTCCCCATTCAAGTTTTGGGTCTCTAAGCTGGATACATGGCCAGAGCTTAGCCAGTATGCATTGGAGGTGCTGGCTTGCCCTGCGGCCAGTGTATTATCGGAGCGCGTCTTTAGTGCTGCAGGTGGTGTACTTACAGACCGTTGCATGCGACTATCCTCCGATAATGTAGACCGGCTTACTTTTCTGAAAATGAACAAGGCATGGATCTCGCCTGAATTTGCCTGTCCGGTTTCAGATTAAATAACTGGTTGGCAACGTTATCCATGTCTCCTGTTATGTTCATCTTTCTACCACCTGAACTCTACTCCCTGGGCTACAACACTGACAATTGCTGCTCAGAAGTGCCGTGTCCACAGACCAATACACAAGCTATAGTGTTAGTGGGGTTCAGTAACGCCAGCTGTTCCCCTGCTGTGTGTCCGGCAAGAAGTCTCATGTTCCCTACACATGCACAGAACAACACATGTCTAAGTTGCTCCACATAGGGAAGAGCCGTCACCCTGATTGTTATGCTCAAAAGAGGAAAAATTTAAGTTTTCCAGCACTAAAATGATTAATTTGAATCTGAAAAATGTACAAATATTACTTTGCCATCACAGCGCATATATGCACATGCCGAGTACAAATGGTAACCAAAAATAATACATAGGTGTGAGGAACTAAGCCGACCGCCACACGGTAGCCCGGGTATCACAGCTTCTGATCCCACCGCTGCCACCAATTTGTGAGGAACTAAGCCGACCGCCACACGGTAGCCCGGGTATCACAGCTTCTGATCCCACCGCCGCTACCAAATGTGAAGGACGACCCCTGTCCTCCCACGTCACCAATGGGACGTAACTCCACAGGTACAGCTCTCCGGCGCCCCCTTTGTCTCGCAGGTCAGTAAGGGAACTGCACCTAGAGCAAATGGCCGCCGGGGAGGTTGTCCTGTTACCCACTGGGTATTCTAAGATTCGTGATCAGAGTAAAAGCATCAGCCCAAGATTAATTTTATGGTTTAATCGCCTTAAGGGCGCACTAGATAATTACAGAAATATACAGTAAAGCTATACAACGTAATTACAATGGATTTGCAGTCAGAGAAAAAATACAACGATAATGTACAAGGCTTAAAGGTATAAGCTATAGATCAATATTACCGGGTAGTATGGTCATGGGGAGGCGGGAGCTCTGCCATCCCCAGGTAAGTCTTCAGTTGCTGGACAGTCCCCACAGCATGTGCTGCTGCTCCATTTGGCAAGGCAAATCAAATCTGTGTCTTGTGCTTCTTGTTGCTGTGAGAAAATTGAATGCCCCCTGCCTGTTCATGGTTACAGTTCTTAAAACTGCTAGGCCCATCCCCTTTGCTTTGAAGCACGCATATTAACTGGCCTGCAATTCATATGGAGCAGGAAACACTGGCCTGAGTCCGAGCCATTCAACATACCAATGACCATCCCATTCAGACACTGGCCTAAACCAATTAGCATGTTAAAGCCCTATTGATTCATAGTGGACATCAAAACTGGTCGTACTGAATATGCTAATAGGCACTGTGTAGTTAGCAGTCTGTGGCTCTGTGAACTGACAAAATGGAGGCTGGTACAGGCCCTATACAAAATGGCGACGTCCCTTTCCTTACACCTCCCTGCTTTTGAGGGCGCTAGGGGGTATCACATTCCTGTGTTCCCCCGTGCGCCCTACCGCACCCTCTCCTTGCCGGGACAACCCATCAGCGTTACCATGGTCCCTGCCTCTTTTGTGGCGAATGGTGAAGTGGTACTGTTGGAGAGCGAGGCTCCAGCGTAGCAACCTCCCATTTGTCCCAGAGACCGTGTGTAACCAGTTGAGGGGGTTGTGGTCTGTTTCCACGGTGAATTGGCGTCCTTACAAGTATGGCTGCAGACACTGCAGGGCCCACACAATTGCCAGACATTCCTTCTCCATCGTGGAATAGGCCACTTCCCTCGGCAGGAGCTTCCTGCTCAGGTACAAAATGGGGTGTTCATAGCGCGTAGTGTCAACCTGGCTGAGCACAGCACCGAGGCCGAAGTCGCTGGCGTCGGTCTGCACTAAGAATGGCTGCGTGAAGTCGGCTGCCTGTAGTACAGGAGAACTAGAAAGGGCGGTCTTGAGCGCCTGGAAAGCTGTCTCGCAGGCGACTGTCAAGTCGACTGCGACGGGCAGCCTTTTCTTGGTGAGGTCCGTCAGGGGCTTGGCCAGGGCACTATAGTGTGGAACAAACCTCCTATAGTACCCAGCAGTACCCAAAAAGGACATCACCTGCTTCTTGGTCCTGGGGGTGGGCCAGGATGCGATGACATCCACCTTCCCGGGCTCTGGCTTCAGAGCTCCCCCACCTACCCGGTGTCCCAGGTAGTGGACCTCACTCATACCCAGCTGGCATTTTTCCTGCTTAATGGTCAAGCCTGCTCGCTGAATCCGCCCGAGCACCTGCGCCAGGTGCTCTAGGTGATCCTCCCAGGTGAGACTGAAGATGGCAATGTCATCCAGGTACGCGGTCGCATACCCTTCCAGTCCCTCGAGCAGCGTGTTGACCATCCGCTGAAAAGTGGCAGGGGCATTCTTCATGCCGAAGGGCATCACCGTGGACTCGTACAGTCCGAATGGGGTGATAAAGGCAGAGCGTTCTCGTGCCCCAGGGGTCAGGGGAATCTGCCAATACCCCCTGCTCAGATCCATGATGGTCAGGTACTTGGCCCCGGCCAGCTGGTCGAGCAGGTCATCGATGCGTGGCATTGGGTACGCATCGGTGACCGACACAGCGTTGAGCCCCCTGTAGTCCACGCAGAACCGCGTAGTTCGGTCCTTTTTAGGAACGAGGACTACAGGCGAAGCCCATGCGCTGTTGGACGCTTGAATCACCCCCAGCCTCAGCATCTCGTCTATCTCTTGGCGCATCTGCTGCTGCACCTCAAGAGAGACCCGATATGCTGAACGCCGGATTGGGGGGTGGTTGCCAGTGTCCACGTCATGGACTGCTGCCTCAGTCCTTCCGGGCAGGCTGCTGAACAGCTCCCGAAAGGGGTGCAGGGTGGCCCCCAGCTGGGAATGCTGGTCCTCCGAGAGCTGGTGGCCAACCCCCACATCCTCGATGGATCCACCTGCCTTGGCTTGGGTGAGCAGATCGAGGAGGGTTTCTGCCTCTCCTTCCTCTGGAAGGTTGCACACTGGGTGAGCATAAGCCTCCCGCTCATGATGGGCCTTCATCATGTTCACATGGAAGGCCTTCCTCCTTCCACGGGCGTGGTCCAGGGTGACCAGGTAGGTGACGGCGTTGAGCTGCTCGTGCACGAGGTATGGACCCTCCCAGGCTGCCTGAAGCTTGTTTTGTGGTACGGGGACCAGTACCCACACCTTTTGACCCACCTGGTAGGTCCGCTCACAAGCATTCTGGTCGTACCATCGCTTCTGGTCAGCCTGAGCTTGGGCCATATTGTCATGCACCAGCCGCGTCAAGGCCATCATTCGGTCCCGGAAGCGCACGACATACTCAATGACCGACACTCCAGGGGTGGCTAAATCCCCTTCCCATGCTTCCTTCACCAGAGCAAGGGGCCCCCGTACACGTCGCACGTACAGGAGCTCAAAGGGGGAGAACCCCGTTGAGGCCTGTGGGACCTCCCGGTAGGCAAACAGCAGGTGTGGGAGATACCGATCCCAGTCTCTCCCGTGGGAGTCGACCAACATCTTCAGCATCTGCTTTAAGGTGCCATTGAACCGCTCACACAAGCCATTGGTCTGTGGTGTATACGGGCTGGCCACCAGATGTTGCACCTGTACCTGCTTACAGAGAGACTCCATCAGCTGCGACATGAACTGGGTCCCTCGGTCGGTGAGCATTTCCTTGGGAAACCCCACTCTGGAGAAAATCTCCAGTAAGGCAGTGGCCACTTTGTCGGCCCGAATGGATGACAAAGCTACCGCCTCCGGGTACCGGGTGGCATAGTCCACTACCGTTAGTATGAAGCATTTCCCGGAGCGGCTGGGAGTGGACAGAGGTCCAATGAGATCCACAGCCACCCTCGAGAAAGGCTCTTCGATGATGGGCAGAGTTACCAGTGGGGCTTTGGGGCGCGGCCCCGCCTTCCCCACCCTCTGACAGGTGTCACACGAACGGCAGTAGGCTATCACCTCGGTCCTCATTCCAGGCCAGTAGAAATGCTGAGCTAGCCTGGCCCTGGTTTTAGTGATCCCTAGGTGTCCGGCCATTGGAATCTCGTGTGCGATCCGCAACAATTCTGCCCTGAACGGATGGGGTACCACTAACTGTCGGTCCCTGGGCCACGCCTCCGGTGAACCCTGCTGGACCGTTACCCGGTACAGCCGTCCCTGGTCCCAGACCACTCGCTCGCGGTCGGACTCCAGGGGAGGCTGTGCCGCCTGTTCCTTGAGAGTCTTCAGGCTAGGGTCAGCTTCCAACGCTGCCTGAAATCCCTGACTTGATGTGGCAAGAATTGATGAAACTGCCATGTCCTCTGTCAGTTCCCCGGGATCTGTCTCCTGGCTACTGTCTGACTCGGCAGCCACTTGGTCGGAGAGGGGGAAACCGTCGGACCTCCGCGAGGCTCCTTGGGCTTCAGCGCTCCGACTTCTGGTAACAGCGGCCACGACCGGTGAGACCACGGGTAGCGCCTGCTTTCCCTCGTCCCCTGACCAAGTCGCCGGGTCAGGCAGACTTCCCTGACTTCCTGACATCCCGGATGTGGGGAACTCCTGCCCTGGGGTCTTACCTGGTGGCTCCTCTCCCGGGACGCCCCCTCCCCCCATGGCCTGTTCTTCTTCCTGCAGGGGCCCTATACTCAGCAGGCTGGATTCACTTAGGGGCCCTACACTGCCCATAGCAGCCCCTCCCCCCACCTCTGAGCTCTCCCGTGCAGCCTCCTCACCTGTCCTCACTGTGAGCCCTGTGTGTGTAGTGTCAGTGCATGGCTTACCATCAGGTTTCACTCCCTCCTCCACTGTTGGAGGCACATTCAATACATTAACAATAGCATTCACAGTAGAGTCATGACATTCTTGGGGAGCCGAACTTGGTTACTGACACAGCTGCAACCCTGACCTTGCACACAACTTGTTATATTTACACTCTGACCGTCTAGTGCTGGGCTGACCTTAAGACCCCAGCAGTGAAAGTACTGCTGGTAGTCTCTAGTGTCTGGGAGTAGGGGTCCCACGCACACTATTACTCTGATCCCACCGCTGCCACCAATTTGTGAGGAACTAAGCCGACCGCCACATGGTAGCCCGGGTATCACAGCTTCTGATCCCACCGCTGCTACCAAATGTGAAGGACGACCCCTGTCCTCCCACGTCACCAATGGGACGTAACTCCACAGGTACAGCTCTCCGGCGCCCCCTTTGTCTCGCAGGTCAGTAAGGGAACTGCACCTAGAGCAAATGGCCGCCGGGGAGGTTGTCCTGTTACCCACTGGGTATTCTAAGATTCGTGATCAGAGTAAAAGCATCAGCCCAAGATTAATTTTATGGTTTAATCGCCTTAAGGGCGCACTAGATAATTACAGAAATATACAGTAAAGCTATACAACCTAATTACAATGGATTTGCAGTCAGAGAAAAAATACAACGATAATGTACAAGGCTTAAAGGTATAAGCTATAGATCAATATTACCGGGTAGTATGGTCATGGGGAGGCGGGAGCTCTGCCATCCCCAGGTAAGTCTTCAGTTGCTGGACAGTCCCCACAGCATGTGCTGCTGCTCCATTTGGCAAGGCAAATCAAATCTGTGTCTTGTGCTTCTTGTTGCTGTGAGAAAATGGAATGCCCCCTGCCTGTTCATGGCTACAGTTCTTAAAACTGCTAGGCCCTTCCCCTTTGCTTTGAAGCACGCATATTAACTGGCCTGCAATTCATATGGAGCAGGAAACACTGGCCTGAGTCCGAGCCATTCAACATACCAATGACCATCCCATTCAGACACTGGCCTAAACCAATTAGCATGTTAAAGCCCTATTGATTCATAGTGGACATCAAAACTGGTCGTACTGAATATGCTAATAGGCACTGTGTAGTTACTAGTCTGTGGCTCTGTGAACTGACAAAATGGAGGCTGGTACAGGCCCTAAACAAAATGGCGACGTCCCTTTCCTTACAATAGGGTTTAATTTTTAAAATGGATGCATAAAAGTACATTTCATCATTATCCATAAATGCTGCTTAAGGAACGGTATCTCTACCGGTAAGATAATGCAGTCAATGGCTGTACGAATCATAAACATCATCATAATCATCATCATGAGTTCTATATCTGACAGACATATTAAAATACTAAGACTGAGGACTGTAACTTCACAGACCATTTATGAAATGGCAAGCATCTAGACCTGATAATAAGGCGCAATAATAATTTTTTACATCTAGAAAGTGCATCATGCATACTGACAATAGGTAGTTATACCTGCAAGTGCTGTTGAAACAACCACAACAGATATAAATTGATTATGGTATATAGGTATCACAGTGCATAGTTACTCATGGACAATCTCAATATAATACTGTACCTCAATAAAGACAGCATCACCCATCATGCTTGTTTGTCTTGTAGCTTGTTGAAGACGGAACGTGCTTGTTTCGTTGCTAGGTGGATATTTATACAGTAAATCATTACTGATGTCGTCTTTTTTTGCGGCCCTACGGCTGAATAACGCTGCGTAACCTCACTGCTAGAGAGAGTCATATAATAGCCAGACGCTACCCTACCCTACGCGTGACAGTAGGAAGGTAGTGTTGGCCGATAAAGCCTTGCGCAAACATACATGCTTTTCCCCTCTTCAACAGTGTAAAAGCAAAAAGTGCATGAGTGCTGCCGCAGCCTTTTTTGACGTACAGTATGACATCCCCATTCGCCATCAGAGGCTATGCACTGTCTGATACAGACATAGTATATACCTTAGCTATCCGTTGCCTTTGTTTCACCTCCACTTGCAGGCACACACTTTAATTTTGACAATGCATGCTGTATTTTTAAACAAATTTTTGTTTTCATATTACATTAATGTGTCATTAAATCAATTAGTCCATGCTGGACATGTATTATATGCTGTCCAAAGTATCAATTTTCATAAATGAAAGTGTTTCAATGTGTTTGACTGTCACTTATAAATTTTAATGATGATGCTTTCTATTACAAAATTCATTGTCTGCACTATATTATGGTTTTACATACCGTTCCTTACGCATCATTAATAAAAACAAAAATGTACTTGTATTCATTTATTTCAACCCCTATATTTTTAAAAGCAAGATTGTTTGTGGTGTGGTGTTCCATTTCTTGTTGGCATGTGCTTATATGCGTTTATATTTTAAGGGTGTTTACTTTTATTTTTGGAATTTAAATTCATCATTTTATTGTCTTAGTAAAACTTAATTTTTTCTTGTTTTCAGTACATATATTTCCGAGTACCACGTAACATGGCAAAAACTTTTTTTTTTTTTTAAATACCCTCCTTGACCCTGGGCTTCAACACCGCCAGTTGCTGCTCGGAAGTGTTGGATGCACAGATAATAACAATCTCTGATGTGTTTGTGGGGTTCAGTAACGCCTGTTGTTCCCCTGCTGTGTGTCTGGAAAAAATTCATGCTACCTCAAATTCAACTTGACACCAGATCATACTAGGCCTCTGCCTACACCCTCCTTGACCCTGGGCTTCAACACCGCCAGTTGATGCTCGGAAGTGTTGGATGCACAGATAATAACAATCGCTGATGTGTTTGTGGGGTTCAGTAACGCCTGCTGTTCCCCTGCTGTGTGTCTGGCAAAAAATTCATGCTACCTCAAATTCAACTTGACACCAGATCATACTAGGCCTCTGCCTACACCCTCCTTGACCCTTGGCTTCAACACTGCCAGTTGCTGCTCGGAAGTGTTGGATGCACAGATAATAACAATCTCTGATGTGTTTGTGGGGTTCAGTAACGCCTGCTGTTCCCCTGCTGTGTGTCAGGCAAAAATTCATGCTACCTCAAATTCAACTTGACACCAGATCATACTAGGCCTCTGCCTACACCCTCCTTGACCCTGGGCTTCAACACCGCCAGTTGATGCTCGGAAGTGTTGGATGCACAGATAATAACAATCGCTGATGTGTTTGTGGGGTTCAGTAACGCCTGCTGTTCCCCTGCTGTGTGTCCGGCAATAATAACTGCTACCTACACATGCTGAAAACAACATGAAAAGTCAAAGTGGCTAGTGCTACACATACATATGAGGCTAAACCATTATTTCAATGCTGTAAACGAGTGAAACGGCACCTTTACAACCATAAAATGATTATTCTTTGGCACCAATCTGTAACTAACAAATTTGAACATATTACTACAGATATGCACATGTCCAACACAAATGCAAACACAAAAGCCAACTTATGCTATAGGGTACTGATGGCGAACCTTGTCACTCCAGTACTTTGAAAAATCCAACTCACATCATGACTCAAATGCTGCAAGGTTGGAAGTGCATAATGTGGGTTGAACTTTGACAACAGCTGCAGTGCGAAGGTTAGCCTTCAGTGTTCTCGGGTTTTAAATGAAGACATACAAGTAAATTTAATAATCCATTGTTGTGTAAGGAACGTTATGTACACCTCTAATATAGTGCAAACAATGGATGTAGGACTAATCCTCCTCATCATAACTTATATTTGTGTCATTCAAAAATATACCTATTTAATTTACAATTTTACACCTCATATCATATAGGTCCATCATGTAATCCTGATAATCAGGGCCACAAATCAGGCATTACCTCTAAAAAGAAAATTGTGCATAGTGACAATAGCAAAATATATGCCTGCAAGTGGTGCTGAAACAACGACAAGTGATAGAAAAGGTGAATGAGATCTAGTTATCAGACTGAATAGCGACACGTGTACAATGCCGATCTAATACTGTACCTTAAAAAAAGGCTGCGGCAGACCTCACACGCGTTTTTCTTGTAGCTTCTTCTCTAATAGGGCACATGCGTGTATGTTTCATCATAGGTGCATGTTTACTGAGTAAAGCTGTCATGACAACGACTTTGTGTTGTCGGTACGCTAGCGATGATGAACGATGCGCAACGTGAATGTTAGTCTGCGTCATAAGACGCACAGACGCTCCACTACCCAACGCGTGACAGCACAAAGACAGTCTGTGCGTCCAAACAAAGGCGCAAGCATACATGCACGTACCCTGTTTATAAAGCTATATGAAAAAAGATCTGGAGTAGTGACGCACACTTTATTGAGGTACAGTATTAGATCGCCATTCACCATCTGTGGCTATGCAGTCACATCTATATATACCTTATCTATCCGTTGCAAGTCCACAGTCAGGCATAAGTAGCAATTTTCACTATGTACTATGCACTTTTTAAAGGTTATATTTGTTACTAAAAATGATTATTGGCCCATATTATGAGTATTACATGATGGAGATTTTATATATTTGTACAAATGGTTTAGTGACATTATTCACAAAATGAATTTTTTTTTGGATTTCACAGATAACTTGTAATGCTGAGGATGTTTTTAAGTCCTACATTCATTGTCTATACAATATAACAGGTGTACATACTTTTACTTATACATCATTAATGTATTCTGAAATGTACTTGTATGCTTTGATTTAAAAACCGTATATCAGATTCATTACCAAAATTCTTTTTGTTTTGCATTGCTGTTAGACATGTTAATGTATGCGTTTATTTTTGTCAATTCTTTATTTATATACGTTTGTTTAATTTAAATCATCATCTTATGGTAGTAAAGGTTATCTTTCTCTTGTTTTGAGTATCTACATTTTTAATTGCAACGTAACAAGGCAAATACTTTATATATTTTTTACATATCCTCCAAGACCCTGGGCTCCAACACCGCCAGTTGTTGCTCGGAAGTGCTGTTTGCACAGTCAACACTTGCTCCTGTGTTACTGGGGTTCAGTAATGTCAGCTGTTCCCCTGCTGTGTGAACGGCAAAAAGTCCTGCTGCCTCCACCCTGTTCTCCTCTCATCCCTGGGCTTCAACACCGCCAGTTGGTGCTCAGAAGTGCTGTTTGCACAGTCAACACTTGCTCCTGTGTTACTGGGGTTCAGTAATGTCAGCTGTTCCCCTGCTGTGTGAACGGCAAAAAGTCCTGCTGCCTCCACCCTGTTCTCCTCTCATCCCTGGGCTTCAACACCGCCAGTTGGTGCTCGGAAGTGCTGTTTGCACAGTCAACACTTGCTCCTGTGTTACTGGGGTTCAGTAATGTCAGCTGTTCCCTGCTGTATGAATGGCAAAAAGTCCTGCTGCCTCCACCCTGTTCTCCTCTCATCCCTGGGCTTCAACACCGCCAGTTGGTGCTCGGAAGTGCTGTTTGCAC
This sequence comes from Oophaga sylvatica, assembly GCA_033576555.1. Lineage (NCBI taxonomy): Eukaryota > Metazoa > Chordata > Amphibia > Anura > Dendrobatidae > Oophaga > Oophaga sylvatica. The sequence goes on from JARQOD010000005.1 coordinate 408,640,213, forward strand.
AGTCAACACTTGCTCCTGTGTTACTGGGGTTCAGTAATGTCAGCTGTTCCCCTGCTGTGTGAACGGCAAAAAGTCCTGCTGCCTCCACCCTGTTCTCCTCTCATCCCTGCGCTTCAACACCGCCAGTTGGTGCTCGGAAGTGCTGTTTGCACAGTCAACACTTGCTCCTGTGTTACTGGGGTTCAGTAATGTCAGCTGTTCCCCTGCTGTGTGAACGGCAAAAAGTCCTGCTGCCTCCACCCTGTTCTCCTCTCAACCCTGGGCTCCAACACCGCCAGTTGGTGCTCAGAAGTGCTGTTTGCACAGTCAACACTTGCTCCTGTGTTACTGGGGTTCAGTAATGTCAGCTGTTCCCCTGCTGTGTGAATAGCAAAAAGTCCTGCTGCCTCCACCCTGTTCTCCTCTCATCCCTGGGCTTCAACACCGCCAGTTGGTGCTCGGAAGTGCTGTTTGCACAGTCAACACTTGCTCCTGTGTTACTGGGGTTCAGTAATGTCAGCTGTTCCCCTGCTGTGTGAACGGCAAAAAGTCCTGCTGCCTCCACCCTGTTCTCCTGTCATCCCTGGGCTTCAACACCGCCAGTTGGTGCTCGGAAGTGCTGTTTGCACTGTCAACACTTGCTCCTGTGTTACTGGGGTTCAGTAATGTCAGCTGTTCCCCTGCTGTGTGAACGGCAAAAAGTCCTGCTGCCTCCACCCTATTCTCTCATCCCTGGGCTTCAACACCGCCAGTTGGTGCTCGGAAGTGCTGTTTGCACAGTCAACACTTGCTCCTGTGTTACTGGGTTCAGTAATGTCAGCTGTTCCCCTGCTGTGTGAACGGCAAAAAGTCCTGCTGCCTCCACCCTGTTCTCCTGTCATCCCTGGGCTTCAACACCGCCAGTTGGTGCTCGGAAGTGCTGTTTGCACAGTCAACACTTGCTCCTGTGTTACTGGGGTTCAGTAATGTCAGCTGTTCCCCTGCTGTGTGAACGGCAAAAAGTCCTGCTGCCTCCACCCTGTTCTCCTGTCATCCCTGGGCTTCAACATCGTCAGTTGGTGCTCGGAAGTGCTGTTTGCACAGTCAACACTTGCTCCTGTGTTACTGGGGTTCAGTAATGTCAGCTGTTCCCCTGCTGTGTGAACGGCAAAAAGTCCTGCTGCCTCCACCCTGTTCTCCTCTCATCCCTGGGCTTCAACACCGCCAGTTGGTGCTCGGAAGTGCTGTTTGCACAGTCAACACTTGCTCCTGTGTTACTGGGGTTCAGTAATGCCAGCTGTTCCCCTGCTGTGTGAACGGCAAAAAGTCCTGCTGCCTCCACCCTGTTCTCCTGTCATCCCTGGGCTTCAACACCGCCAGTTGGTGCTCGGAAGTGCTGTTTGCACAGTCAACACTTGCTCCTGTGTTACTGGGGTTCAGTAATGTCAGCTGTTCCCCTGCTGTGTGAACGGCAAAAAGTCCTGCTGCCTCCACCCTGTTCTCCTGTCATCCCTGGGCTTCAACACCGCCAGTTGGTGCTCGGAAGTGCTGTTTGCACAGTCAACACTTGCTCCTGTGTTACTGGGGTTCAGTAATGTCAGCTGTTCCCCTGCTGTGTGAACGGCAAAAAGTCCTGCTGCCTCCACCCTGTTCTCCTGTCATCCCTGGGCTTCAACATCGTCAGTTGGTGCTCGGAAGTGCTGTTTGCACAGTCAACACTTGCTCCTGTGTTACTGGGGTTCAGTAATGTCAGCTGTTCCCCTGCTGTGTGAACGGCAAAAAGTCCTGCTGCCTCCACCCTGTTCTCCTCTCAACCCTGGGCTCCAACACCGCCAGTTGGTGCTCAGAAGTGCTGTTTGCACAGTCAACACTTGCTCCTGTGTTACTGGGGTTCAGTAATGTCAGCTGTTCCCCTGCTGTGTGAACGGCAAAAAGTCCTGCTGCCTCCACCCTGTTCTCCTGTCATCCCTGGGCTTCAACACCGACAGTTGGTGCTCAGAAGTGTATTTGGCACGGGTACTCACTCCTGCCCAGACTGGTTACAGCACGCCAGCTGTTTCCTGTAAGTGTCAACGTCACTTAGCCTCCAATAAGTTGTCCTGTCGTGTTGCGGTCGGGTTAGCCGACTCTATGGTGCCTGCAGTTTAGGTGCTTCCTATGTGTGCTGCGGGATATGTAAATAAAGGCTGTTTCTGTTGTGACAATAGGACAATCACCCACTGTAGGGCTCGCGGCCTGTCAACTTAAATTTCCATAGTACCTTCTGCTACCCGTCCGGGTTCCAGTACCGTCAGCTGGTTCTCCGCAGTGCCTTTGGCCTAGGTGCCTCCATCTCGGTATCCGAGTTCCAGCAACGTCTGCTGGTCCTTGGTAGTGCTTTGGAGCACAGGTACCTCCTGCTTAGTAACCGTGTCCCAGTAACGTCAACTGGTCCTCAGTTGTGCCATTGGCTCTTTTCCTTCTGCTGCCCCTCCGGGTTCCAGCACAGTCAGCTGGTCCTCGTTACTTCCATTGGCTCTTGTACCTTCTGCTACCCGTCCGGATTCCAGTACCGTCAGCTGGTTCTCCGCAGTGCCTTTGGCCTAGTTGCCTCCATCTCGGTATCCGAGTTCCAGCAACGTCTGCTGGTCCTTGGTAGTGCTTTGAAGCACAGGTACCTCCTGCTTAGTAACCGTGTCCCAGTAAAGTCAGCTGGTCCTCGGTTGTGCCATTGGCTCTTTTCCTTCTGCTGCCCCTCTGGGTTCCAGCACAGTCTGCTGGTCTGTCTTACTTCCATTGTCTCTTGTACCATATGATACCCGTCCGGGTTCCAGTACCATGAGCTGCTTGTCGGAAGTTACTCAGCCTTCTTGTACCTTTAGCTACATTTCCAAGTTGAAGATTTTTTAAATGTTTTTTTTGGGTAATCACTCTGGATCTCCAACACTGAAGACGACGACCCTGAAAAACACCCCAAAGAGGACGACGAACCCGAAGACGAGGACCCTGAAGACGAGGACCCTGAAGACGACGTCGACGACCCTGAAGACCACACGGAAGAAGACGACCCCAAGGACGACGACCATCAAGACAACGAGCCTGAACACCATCACAAAGAAGAAATAAAAGATTACCCAGAAGATCACCAACAGGACAAAGAAGATTGAGACAAACTACAAGATACAGAACAAGAGACAGAAGAACAAGAAGCAGAAGAACAAAAAGCAGAAGAACATTAAGTATAAGACCAAAATTAAGAGCAAAATATATGTTCTAAATTATAAGCAGAAGAAGACTAAGCAGTGTATGGGGGTGAGTCCGTTCCTCCTCGTGGTGCCCCTGGAAAATGCCTGCTGCTGCAGGCTAAACTGAACGCGGACAAATACTGTTGTAATTTAAATGTTTTGTGACAGCAAGAACGGAAGGATGAAATCTTCAAACTTTTACAGATTACAACTACAGGAATGTGTGTCACAAATAAGAATATGATGAAGAAGATTAATAGTAAGAAGATGAATAAGTTGAATATGATGAAGAATAATAGTTGAATAAGAAGAATATGAGTAATGTTAACAAAAAGATGAATAGCAAGAAGTTTAAGAAGAAGATAAATAAGGTGAAGATGAAGAATAATTTAATGAAAAAGATGATTCTGCTGAAGATCATGAAGGAGAAAGTGTGGCATAAGTAAAAAAGGTGAAGAGCATGGAAGTTGTGAAACATACATATGTGCCAAAATAGAAAAAACATTAGCAACATAGACAATGTATTTGTCAATCCGAACGTCTTTAAAAAAAAAAAAATTCCTGCTATTCCATTTCATTGGGTTAAACATGTATGCCTTTAATGTCTCCTCCATCTCCCCCAATACATTCTACATTACTCTTTGTTGTTTTGCTTCATGTACAATTAACCTACAAGGCAAGAATTGTTTTTTTTTAATTCCGATATTTTAGTCCCATAGACTTGCATTGGATTTCCGGTATCGTTATCGGGTATCGCCGATACTTTTTGGGTATCGGCGATACCCATTCCGATCCGATACTTATTGATATCGGAAAGTATCGCTCAACTCTATTCATGAATGATATTTTCAGGGATTTTGTGGATAAATTTCTGATTGTTTATTTGGATGATATCTTGATTTTTTCCAATGACTGGGACTCTCATGTGAAACATGTTCGGACTGTGTTCCAGATTTTGAGAGAGAATGCACTATATGTTAAGGGATCAAAGTGGCTTTTTGGCGTACAGAAGGTCTCATTTCTGGGATTCATTTGTCTCCGTCTGTTATGGAAATGGACCCGGTCAAGGTTCAGGCCATCTGTGATTGGGTCCAACCTACTTCATTAAAGGCTCTTCAGAGATTTTTGGGTTTTGCCAATTTTTATCGTAAATTTATTGGTAATTTCTCCGGTATTGTAAAACCATTGACTGATTTGACCAAAAAGGGTTCTGATGTGGTGAATTTGGCCTCCTGAGGCAGTTTCTGCGTTTCAGGAACTTAAGCAGAGATTCACTTCTGCTCCTGTTCTACGGCAGCCTGATGTTTCTCTACCGTTTCAGGTGGAAGTTGATGCCTCTGAAATTGGGGCAGGTGCCGTTTTGTCCCAAAGAGATCCAGAGACCTCTAAGAGTAACCCTTGTGCCTTTTTCTCTCGAAAATTTTCTCCAACTGAACGTAATTATGATGTGGGTAATCAGGAGTTATTGGCCATGAAGTGGGCCTTTGAAGAGTGGAGACATTGGCTGGAAGGAGCCAAACATCAGGTGGTGGTCCTCACGGACCATGAGAACCTGGTTTATCTCGAATCAGCCAAGCGACTTAATCCTAGACAGGCCAGGTGGGCCTTGTTTTTCACACGTTTTAATTTTGTGGTTTCTTTTCTTCCTGGCGCTAAGAATGTTAAGGCGGATGCCCTCTCAAGGAATTTCTTTGCGGACTCTCCTGAGTTATCTGATCCTGCTGTTATTTTGAAAGAGGGTGTATTACTTTCCGCCATCTCGCCCAATTTGAGACTGGCTCTGGAAGGGTGTCAGGAGGATAAACCTGAGCGCTGCCCTATTGGGAAATTGTTTGTCCCAGACCAGTGGAAGAAGAGAGTGATGTCTGAGATTCATTGTTCCTCGTTGTCTGGTCATCCCGGGATTTTTGGTACCAGAGACTTGGTGAGTCGGTCCTTTTGGTGGCCTACTTTGTCTTGTGACGTCAGGAAATTTGTGCAGTCCTGTGGGACTTGCTCTCGTTCCAAGCCTTGCTCTCGCTCTAGTGGTTTGTTAATGCCATTACCTGTGCCCAAGAGGCCATGAACCCATATCTCTATGGATTTTATTTCCAACCTCCCTGTTTCTCAGAAAATGACCGTTATCTGGGTAATCTGTGATAGGTTTTCCAAGATGATACATCTTGTGCCATTACCTAAGTTACCTTCCTCCTCCGAATTGGTGCCTTTGTTCCTTCAGCACGTGGTTCGGTTACATCGCATTCCGGAGAACATTGTGTCTGACAGAAGAGTCCAGTTTGCTTCCAGATTTTGGAGGAAATTTTGTTCTAAACTTGGTGTTCAATTATCTTTCTCCTCTGCATTTCATACTCAGACCAATGGACAAACCGAGAGAACAAACCAGACCTTGGAGACTTATTTGAGATGTTTTGTGTCTGCTGATCAAGATGACTGGGTCTCTTTTTTGCTTTTGGCTGAGTTTGCTCTTAATAATAGGGCTAGCTCTGCCTCCTTGATGTCTCCATTTTTCTGCAATTCTGGGTTTCACCCTCGATTTTCTTCAGGACAAGCAGAGGCTTCTGTCTGTTGGGTGTTGACTCTGTTGTGGAGCGTATGCAGCAGATTTGGGACCAGGTAGTGGAGAGGTTGTCTCTCTCTCAGGAGAAGGCCCAACGGTTTGCCAACCAGCATAGGACTGATGATCCTCGGTTTAAAGTGGGGGACTTGGTTTGGTTGTCCTCAAGAAATATCCCTATGAGGGTTGCATCTCCAAAGTTTAAGCCTAGGTTCATTGGACCTTATAAGATCATGGAGATTCTTAATCCTGTTTCCTTACGTTTGCTTCTTCCAGGGACATTTAAGATCCATAACGTGTTCCACAAGTCCTTATTGAAGAGGTTTGTCGAGCCAGTGGTTCCTATGGCTGCGCCTCCTGACCCTGTTTTGGTTGAGGGCAATCTGGAGTATGTGGTTGAGAAAATATTGGATTCTCGTTTTTCTAGACATAAACTCCAGTATTTGGTTAACTGGAGAGGTTATGGTCAGGAGGACAATTCTTGGGTGTTTGCTTCGGACATCCATGCTAGGAGACTGATCCGTGCCTATCACCGAGCTCATCTGATCGGCCTGGTTGCATAAGTGAGGGTTCGGTGACCCCTCCTCAAGGGGGGGTACTGTTGTGAATGTGCTGGACATGGTTTATGAGCAGAGGCTCCCTCTGGTGGTTGCAGACAGTGCTGAACCTTACAGCGAGGAATGGCAATCTGGGATCACGGACTGGACTGATATAAGGGAGGTTCCCTCCCATGATGGTCGCCAGTGATCAATTGTTCTTGTCTCAATTGTGGTTCCTGGTTCATTTGGAAGTCTGCTGGAGTCTTGCATGCATCTGCTGCTTTCAGATAAGATATTTTCTGCTTTTCTTTTTGTGCTTGCTTTTTGCATAATTTTCTGCACTTTTGTGGAGGTCAGTCGGGTCCCCTCCTGGGGCCTGTGCTCCTCTCAGTTTATCTGTAGCCACTGTTATTTGTTAATTTGCTTTTTCCTGTTTTTTCAGTGGCTGCGGCTTAGTTTTATTACATGAGAGATCTGATTTAGATGGTGGAGATCGTGTGATCTCAGGTGTTTTTGCAATCCGAAGAGTTGGTATTTTTTAGGTTTTTTGTTGGATTGCAGTCAGAATTCTTTCCTGTACTTTTCTGTCTAGACAGATTGGGCCCCAGCGTTTGCTCATTCTATTTTCTGTCTGTGTCTGTTCTTCTTCTTATCTAACCGCCATTACATGTTTGGGGGCTTCCTATTTTCTTTGGGGATCTGCTCCGGGGCAGATAGCTTTCATCTTTCTGCCTTTAGGTGTAGTTATCTCTCAGGCTGTGACGAGGCGTCTAGGATCAACGTAGGAACGCTCCACGGCTACCTCTAGTTGTGTGGTTAGTTCAGGTTACTGCAGTCCAATAGGTTCCAGCCTCTCTGGTGTACTGCCGTTTTTGCTTTTTCTACTCAGCTACCGAAACATAACAGACCCCTCAAAGTGACTTCAAATGTCATGTGGTCCCTAAAAAAAATCATGTTGTAAAAATGAGAAATCGTTGGTCAACTTTTAACTTCCTAACAAAAAAAAAATCTTGGTTCCAAAATTGTGCTGATGTAAAGTAGACATGTTGGAAATGTTACTTACTACGTATTTTATGTGACATATCTCTGTGATTTAAGGGCATGAAAATTCAAAGTTATTAAAAAATTTTTTGCCAAATTTCCATGTTTTTCACAAATAAACGCAAGTCATACCAATGAAATTTTACCACTATCATGAAGTACAATATGTCACGAAAAAACAATCTCAGAATAACAGGGATCCATTAAAGCATTCCAGAGTTATTACCTCATAAATTCTCAATAAATTTGGGCAGCACGGTGGCTCAGTGGATAGCACTGCAGCGCTTGGGTCCTGGGTTCAAATCCCACCAAGGACAACATCTGCAAGGAGTTTGTATGTTCTCCCCGTGTTTGCGTGGGTTTCCTCCGGGTACTCCGGTTTCCTCCCACATTCCAAAGACATACTGATAGGGAATTTAGATTGTGAGCCCCATCGGGGACAGCGATGATAATGTGTGCAAACTGTAAAGCGCTGTGGAATATGTTAGCGCTATATAAAAATAAAAATTATTATTATTATGTGTTACATGATCCTCTTTCCATTAAAAAAATAAAGTTGGATCCAAAATGTCCAACTTCAAAATGGCCGCCATGGTCACCACCCATTTTGAAAAGTTTCCCCCTCCCATATACTAATGTGCCACAAACAGGAAGTTGATATCACCAACCATTCCTATTTTATTTAGGTGTATCCATATGAATGGCCCACCCTGTATTTATAATTTTTTTTTCTGAAATTGAAACTGTCAGCGCAACGCTGACAGACAAAGTTGCTGATCCTGCTCTGAGCATGATCAAGCAACTTTATTAGCTCTGGTGACCAGGATGTTATCATGATGACTTTGGGTCATCATGGCAACGATCGGGACCCCACAACATCATGCAGGGTCTCCAATCCAAGGGCGGAGGGGCTGTGTTCCCTCTGCTTGCTCCCAAAATGCTGTGATTGCATTTGATCACAGCATTTAGGGGGTTATACAAGCAGGAGTGGTGTGGGACCTCTCCTGGCACTGAGTGCCCTGTGTCAGCTGTCAGAATCAGCTCACACCTGTCGGCGATCATATGCGCACATCCCATGTGCGTGCAAAATCCCTGGGACGTATACATAAAGCCTAGGTGACAGAGACATATGGGTACATCTAAGATGGTAAATGGGAAAGGGGTTAAGGATTAGTGATGAGCGAGTATGCTCATTGCTTGGGTTTTCCTGAGCACGCTCGGATGATCTCCAAGTATTTGGGCGTGCTCGGAGATTTAGTTTCTGCTGCTGCAGCTGCATGATTTGCGGCTGCTAGACAGCCTGAATACATGTGGGGATTCCTTAACAAACAGGCATTCCTCACATGTATTCAGCCTGTCCAGCAGCCATAAAATATGCAGCTGCTTCGACACAAACTAACTAAATCTCCGAGCACGCCAAAATACTCGGAGATCACCCGAGCGTGCTTAGGAAAACCCGAGCAATTAGCATATTCGCTCATCACTATTAAGGATATAAAGATTTTATAACTTTATATTTTTGCCAAAATTTCTGATATGTTTTGTGCATATTTGTGAAAATATTGACCTAAATTTACCACTAACATAAAGTACAATGTGTCATGATAAAACATTCCCAGAATGACTGGCACTGACCCGAGCAGCATCTACTGTAGATGCTGAGGTTATTCAATTATTAATCAGACACATCATTTTGCTGGAAAGCATGTTTCACCATTTGGCCGATTGTATTGGCCTTATTATTATGTGGATAAAATTTGCTTTTTGGTGAAAATAATGTGACCTCATAAAGGTCAGTGCCCCTCATCTGGCCTTATACTTTTTTCTTGTCAGACTTTGTTCATATCTGCGTTCTTCATTTTTATTTTTTGTGCTCTGTCATCAGAGGAAAATAATGAAAAAATACAGCAGTAGATCTGCCTAGTGACAGACACCAACGCACCCTGTTGACTACAATGTTGTCTGTTAAGTTTCTGTGACTACTGCAGTCATCCTTGTATTGACCAAATTAGTGCAACATTCATGATCTGCAACAAAGGACCCTTTCACTTTCTAATTGCTCCTGAGCATTTAAAAATAAAAACAAACTTAAAGCAACTGTGCAGATTGTCTTACTGCAAAAAAACATTGTGCAGCCATATGCTGCCATCTATCTGGCCTCATTTCTACCCTCTATTAAAAAAAAGAGATGGAGAGAGTGATGTAGCAAAAGACTGCAGGGATTTAGCAATAAAGGGAGAATTTTGACATACTGTGGCTCAATTCCTCAGTATCCTGTGTAATCCTAAAACATCAACACAGCTTTCTCACCTGTAAACGGTATTCGACCAGAGACCAGGCTGCTTATTATGGCATTGTTTTGATTTGAAGGGTTGTGTAACAGCATGTCCCTCCCCCGGCCTGTGTTCCTGGACTGTAATGTAATCAGGCCTAGGTCCACCTCACTTGTACTGTATCTAGTGAGGGATTCTGTCTTTGTTCTTCTCAGCATGGGACTCATCCAATACACAAACTTGTAAGATAGAATGGAGCTGGTAGTTTCAGTAAAGGGCCCGTCTCACATAGCGATATCGCTAGCGAGATCGCTGCTGAGTCACTAGTTTTGTGACGCAGCAGCGAGCTCACCAGCGATATCGCTGTGTGTGACATTCAACGACGATCAGCCCCCCTGCTGGGTATCGCTGATCGTCGCTGAAATGTCAGGACATTTTTTTGATCGCTGGTCTCCCGCTGACAGTCACGCATCGCTGCGTGTGACAGGCGGGAGACCAGCGATCCGCTGGTAACCAAGGTACACAGCGGGTTTCCAGGCGTGGGGCAGTGCCTAGAAACCCGCTGTGTACCTTGGATACCAGCTCCCTGAAGCAGGGAGCTGGTAACCAAGGTACACAGCGGGTTTCCAGGCATCGCTGCGTGTGACAGGCGGGAGACCAGCGATCCGCTGGTAACCAAGGTACACAGCAGGTTTCCAGGCGCGGGGCAGTGCCTAGAAACCCGCTGTGTACCTTGGATACCAGCTCCCTGAAGCAGGGAGCTGGTAACCAAGGTACACAGCGGGTTTCCAGGCACCGCGCAGCGCCTGGAAACTCGATGTGTACCTTGGTTACCAGCTCCCTGCATCAGGGCGCTGGTATCCAAGGTACACTGTGGGTAACTAAGCGATGTTTACCCGCAGTGACCTTGTGCTGATCGCTGCCTGAGCTGCCTGTTTGGCAGCTCAGCAGCGATAATATAGCGATACACCAGCGATCCTGATCGTTGTCGGGATCGCTGGTGTATCGCTGTGTGAGACCCAGCCTTAAGCTTCTCAATGTAGCCACATGTTAAAAGTTGGTGTGAACCTCCCCCATGGATGGGCTGATCCCAGGACACAGGACAATAGACTCATGTGAAAATGGAGCAGGAAAGTCCAAAACAACATAATATAATTAAATAAGAAAATATTTATTGACCAAATCACACAGTCAAATATACATGCTGTATGCACTGTACACTGAGCAGGAAGTAAAAAGAGGAGACATGAAGGTATGTTGGCTGAGTCAGTTATGTGGTGACTTGCGAAGGGCTGGGATCTTATGCTGAGGCGAGATCCCGGTTACCGTGTGTATTGTTAGAAGCTGCCACGTGGGACTGTGTTGTGTCCCTCATCTGTTGGATCCATTGAATTCACCCAAAGACTATTTCTATTTTCCTGGCGTCGGATTGCCGGGTGGCGCCCCCGGATCTGTTCCCTTTGTGGGGACTCATTGTGGGCTCATTGTGGACTAACTACGGACACTGCAGAATTACCGTACTTTCATTTGTGTTGTCCCAGTTGCCTGTCCCAATAAATCTTGGATTGTTTCACAGGTTATTCCCATGTTCTTAAGTGGGTGTTGTAAAAAAGTTCTTGTTAATGCAAGGTTTTATTTAAATTACTGTTTATTAAAAATGTTATGTGTTCTTGCTTTGGGGACCGATCACTCATGCTGGACAGCAACACATGCGCAGGGCTTATGCTTACAAAATCTTTTCTGTTGAGCTTGTAAGCACTGTTTTGAATCTGACCAGGATCGTGGGAGAATGAGGTTATCTCCTAACCCAGCCAGCTTTAGCGTAATACAAGCTAGACAGCAGCAGTTGCCGGTCTCCGAGGAAACAAACTGCTAACAAATCAAAAGAAATGTGTTAATATCTCAAGAAAGGATGCAAATTTCAGTTAACAGTAAATTGCTAAAGTTTTTGTTTTTACAAGCACTATCTGAAAATCCATGTATAAATATGGGAATAAATGTTTAATACTCTATTTGCAAACTTTCAGTTATGAGTAGAATTTCGGGTCTGTATGGGTTTTGAGCCTCTTGGTGTGATATATTTAAAATTCTTTCCATTCAATTACAGTTGAATAAGAACAAGAGAGAATCTTAGTAAATTACAGACATTTTCATTATAAAATTATTGCAGGTTATTTGCATATTTTTAAAACACATGTAGTACAAAATTTTTTTTATATATCCCACAGGAAATCTATGGCTTACAGAAGTTCTGAAATGCTTAGTAAACTGAAGATGGCAGGTGTTGGGAAACGGCCAATAATATGGGTGTCACATAGCATGGGAGGTCAGTATATATACACATTTATTACATAGCTTCTTTAACAGTTAGTTTTATGCCGTGTAAAGCAGGTCATAAAATGTAACTGTTGGATATAACAAATTACAAGTGTGCACTAGTTCTGCCACTTAGCATCGGTGCTTGAAGCTGCACATGCCTACGCTCTTCCTTGCCCACGTGCGTAAAGTACTGTAATTACTGAAATAAACGATTATATGCACTAAATGCAGCTGTAGTGAATATAGGATGAAGAGCACTTGCCTGTTAATATGAATTGTCCCTATGTGGATGGCGTTTGGAGCCTTCCATAATAAATAGTGGTCTGTGGCATGATCGATGAGAATGCGGTGGATCATCCACCTTGGATCCAATGCTGTTCTAGACAAACAATGTAGGCAGCATTCAGGCTGGTCATGCTTGCTAAGACCTCTATTGGAAAAAGAAAAGACCTGGAGGGAGACCTGCTGGTCAGAAACACGTAGGATAATCAGCACTCTTCTTTTTTGCCTTGAAGAGATCCAGTGATGTCATGTGTGCATATGGCGGCAGTTTTGTAACGCCATCCATATACAGAAAATTCATATTGACAGGTAGGTGCTCTTCCACTTATTGATATTTATATTCACTACAGGTGCATTTAACACATATTATCGTTTGAATATAACATTCCTATCTGCATAGTCGTATACATATTACTTCAAGTCCTCATTTAGAATACAAGTTGAAATGTCTTCATCTACCATTCATTCTTTATGGGATTGAAGGACACAGCTATATTCAGCTATCTCTGGCAGTGTCATAGAGACATAATAGAGCAGTGGCACACGTGCACGACCACATCACTATTCCAATGGACATTTAAAAGTCCCCCTTATCAGTGAGTGTCCCAGCTGTCAAACCACCACCAATCCTCAAATTATCAAAAAAATTGTGATAACTATATTGGGAGTAACCCTGTAACCTCTTAACAACCTGTAAAGTAAACTTTTGTCACTTATCAGTTGTGGAGTGTATGGTGCCTGCTCAGGATCTGAACCTGCTCCTCAACAAGCAGAAGCTGGCTGTGTTACACAGTCAGCATATGTCTGTAGCCGTGAATAGATCTAAAGCTGTTACCACCAGTTTAAAGATATAACTTCCAGCACCATCGCGGGGAGCCTATGGGTTAACATGGAAATTTGAAGCCTGCTGAAGGTCCCTATAGTTGCCATGTTAGTCGTCCTATGAAGCCCAGGGTCAGGTTAGGCTTTACCGGACAACAAACAATAATGCAAGTTAGTTTCCATCAATCATGATAGAGTAGAATAACAAAAATCATCTTTATGGTGAAACAAATTGCAGAAATACATTAAAAATAAAATTGTTAATTCAATCCTTTTGGGTCATAGGTATCCAACAAGAAGATCCTTTATGCTTCTCTTTGGAGAAGACATAGCATAATTCCATTCTAATTTTTTCCCACTTCCTCCAGAATAGCCCAATAGATTAATGAAAAAAATGATGATCATAAAGCTATTTATCAAATGTATAAATTTTATTGAAACATTGTTAAAATACCAAATATTTGCAGGAAAAATGGGGAAAGAGAAAATAAGTCTGCACCGTGCAGGATCGTGTAGCAACGCGCCCACATAGGTTAGGGATATAATTCGCCAAGTATAAGCAATACAATACAATACATAATATCACTGCCAGTGTTTAACACATCCTCCAGCCTCTCTAAACATAAGATGACACCCCAGGCTGTCAGTAGTCATCATGCGTATATAATATATATATATATATATATATATATATACCGCAACGGTTATTGCCCAAATAAACAAAATGCTAATGGACACTGCCATATGAGATATTTACCAGTGAGTATGTCAGAGAAAGAGGCAGAGGAATCGGCAGTCCCAACACCTAGGGGGCGGATGCGCTCACCTAGGTGTTGAGACTGCCGATTCCTCTGAAGCTTTCTCTGACATACCCACTGGTAAATATCTCATATGGCAGTGTCCATTAGCATTTTGTTTATTTGAATATGGCAAGTTACATGTGGTGTGTATGATAATTCTACTCTGGGCAATAACCGTTGCGGTATATATATGCATGATGACTATTGACAGCCGGGGGTGTCATCTTATGTTTAAAGAGGCTGGAGGATGTGTTAAACACTGGCAGTGATATTATGTATTGTATTGTATTGCTTATACTTGGCGCATTATATCCCTAACCTATGTGGGCGCGTTGCTACACGATCCTGCACGGTGCAGACTTATTTTCCCATTCCCCATTTTTCCTGCAAATATTTGGTATTTTAACAATGTTTCAATAAAATTTATACATTTGATAAATGGCTTTATGATCATCGTTTTTTTCATTAATCTGGTGGTTTCAATATTGATGATGAGCGGTATAAATCCATATGGACACATGTAAAATCTAGTTTCTATCTATCCATATCATGTGTCCATGTCATACTGTGTGTATTTACAGAATAGCCCAATGTAGATCAAACATATGGTGGCTATTTTTTTTAAGACAAAGATTGTGTAATAAAGAAAAACCTGTATATATAGCGGCGCTAGTATAAGCAAACTGAATCAGCTGCAAGTAAGATTATATACCACATAGGAATTTTAGAGGGAGCTCAAAAGGAGAAAGTGTTTTTACTTGCGCTGTGGATCACAGTGCATTAAGGTGTTTCAGATTCAAAGCATTAAGACCTATAGTGTTGGATTACCTGCGTTAATATGACAGAATTCGTGCTTGTGACAGAGCTCTGCGAACTCTAAAGGGAAGTTACAGCCGTAGGTACGCAGGTGGATACTAAGGAGAAAAATATCACCAATTTCAGAGGTAGGTCTGAGTGTGCTCAACAGTATTTTTTACGTCAATAATACAAAATATAAATGTTTCGCATTTCCAGGGTTGTATTAATGATAGTGTGTTACCTGTGATGTGGTAGTGGGATGCGTGTCTGTGGGGAGCTTGATTATGAAGTCCTGGTAAGTTGCTGCCACAGATGCCCAAGTGGGTTGCGGAGAAGGCTCGTTGGCTGGCGGCATGGTGAGCAGCCTCAAAGTAGTCTCAGGAGCGCTGTCCAGGACGGTGATAAGCCCTCAATAAAACACGTCCGAAGGTGCCAGTATACCCAGTGGTATACTTCCGGGACCTGTCAAGACCTGCGTGAAGTCTTCAAACACGTGACTCCCGCAGTCACGTGGTACCAGTAAGAGTACGGGATAAGAAAAGGGCCAAAACAACAATGCGTTTCAGAATTCCTATAGATTCCTTCATGGTCCTCCATGCATCTGTATGGGTTTAAATACCCATCGTTCATTCATACGCAAATTACTCAAAAGCGAACAGTTCAATTTCATTATTCAGGCCTTTAGGTCTCAGTGTATCCAATTGGAAAATCAAGCAGCTTTCTGCTCTTGACATTTGTTTGATGAAATCCCCACTGTGCCAGTGTTTATGTATAATCTGAATGTCCATTACTTTAACATCATGTCAAATTTATTCTTTATTTTGTGAAGATATTCATTTATTCTTTTATTTAAGGGGCGTTTTGTGCGTCCCACATACAGTTTTTTACAAAGGTATTCTATGAGATAAATTACCCCTTATGTAGGACAAGTGATAAAATCTGTAAATTAGAATTCTGTGTTATTCCTAGGAATCACAGCTTTTTGTTTAATTCGTCGTAGAGTCTTACACATCTTACACTTTTTGCATGGGAAGAACCCCCTTAAATGTTGTTTAAAATACCCTAATTCCTTTTTATGATCACAGAGGTTTTGTACTGTAGGAGCGATGATGTTGCCCAGATGCCTAGCTTTTCTAAATATAAACTTAGTTTGTTTGGATAGTTTATCTCCAATGATCTTATTGTCTTTAAGGATTTCCCAGTGTTTATTAACAATATTCTTCAAAATATGGACATTTGAGTTAACAAGATAATCACAGAGGACAAAGAAAATGCAGAGATATTAAACAGGCACCTTTCATCTGTGTTCACCAATGAACTGTCTGTTACAGGGATCATTCAACAAGGCAAAAATCAAAATTCACAACCTGATATAACTAGTTTAAAGGCACTGTCACACTTAGCGATCGCACTAGCGATCACGACAACGACATGACCTGGCGAGATCACTAGTGCGATCTCTATGTGGTCGCTAGTTAGCTTCCAAACACAAAGATCTCATTAGAGATCAGCGATCTGTATAACGACCTCTGCGGTCGTTGGGAAAACCTAGTCCCACCTGCGACGCTGATAAAGTCGTTCATAAAGGGTGTCACACTCAGCGATTCAGGCTCACCAGCGGGACACCAACGACCAAAAAACGGCTCAGAACGTTCATAAGTGATCAACGACATCTCAGCAGGGGCCACATCGCTGCTACATGTCACACACAGCTAAGTCGCTAACGAGATCACTACTGCGTCATAAAATCGGTGACTCTTTAGCGATCTCGTTAGCAATCTCGCTTAGTGTGACAGTACCTTAACACAAAAAGAAGTGCATTTATGTCTGAGCAATTTAAAAATTGACAAATCCCCCGGCCCAGATGGCATTCATCCACGGATAGTGAGGGATTTGAGCTCAAGAATTGATAGACCACTCTCTCATATTCTTAGACTCTCTAATAACAGGGGTGGTGCCACAAGATTAGAGGATGGCTCACGTGATACCAATATTTAAGAAAGGTAAGAAAGTGGATCTGGACAACTACCGTCCGATAAGCCTGATATCGGTAGTGTGCAAATTTTTTGAGGGCATTATAGGAGATGACCTGCAAAAATATATTGCAGAGAATACTATAATAACTGACAACCAACATGGATTCATGAAGAATAAGTCGTGTCTAACTAACATGTTGAGTTTCTATGAGGAGGCGAGTGCAAATCTGGATGTAGGTAATGCGGCTGATGTGATTTATCTGGACTTTGCAAAGGCATTTGATACAGTTCCACATAACAGAATTATACTTAAGCTACAGAAGGACTTGGGGAAACTATAAGCAGATGGGTAAGGAATTGACTACATGACCGGAAACAAACAGTTGTCGTAAATGGTACATTCTTTAAATGGGATATAGTCAGCAGCGGGGTGCCACAGGGATCTGTACTAGGACTGATTATTTTTAACCTCTTTATTAATGACCTTATGGATGGGATTGAGAGTAAAGTGTTAGTCTGCTGACTACACCAAACTATTCAGGATATTAAAATCTGACCTTGACATTACAATATACAATATTGCAAAACGAATAATGAATAAGATGACCGAATGGGCAAACACTTGGCAAATGAGATTTAATATATAGCTCTGGCAAAAATAAAGAGACCACTGCACAGTTTTATAAAAATCAGCTTCTCTACCTGAACCAAATCTTATTTAACGAAGGAAAGCATAAAAAACACTGCTGTGGTGTTCACAATCCTCTTGCAATAGGACAAGCTGGATGGCAAAACAAGTGCTAGTAATATCCCAAAAGTAATATGAATGGAAAAATAAGTTTTAACCATGCCAAAGGAATTGAAAAGAAAAGTCTTGAGTGAGGAAAAGAACGGCTCAATTCTGGCTTTACTATCAGAGGGATACAGTGAGCGTCATGTTGCCTCCATCCTTAAAATTTCTAAGACGGCAGTCCATTACAACAAGGTCAAGCAGCAGACATTGGGGACAACAAAGCTACAGACCGGCAGAGGGCGAAAAAACAACTCTGAACTGACCGGAATAACTGTCATCTTATTCGAATGTCACTCAGCAATCGCAGGATGACATCAAGTGACCTACAAAAGGAATGGCAAATGGCAGCTGGGATGAAGTGCATGGCAAGAACAGTTCGTAACATGCTCCTAGAGGCAGGGCTCAAGTCATGTAAAGCTAGAAAAAAGAATATCATCAATTAGAAGCAAAGGAGACCCAGGCTGAAATTTGCCAAAGACCATAAGGATTCGACCATAGAGGACCGTAATAAGGTAATCTTCTCTGATGAGTCTAATTTTCAGCTTTTCCCAACATCTGGTCGTCTAATGGTTAGACTGAGACCTGGAGAAGCGTACAAGCCACAGTGTCTTGCACCCACTGTGAAATTTGGTGGAGGATCGTGATGATCTGGGGATTCTTCAGCAAGGCTGGAATTGGGCAGGTTAATCTTTGCGAAGAACATATGAATCAAGCCGCATACAAGGATACACTGGAAATACAGTTAATTCCTTCTGCTTATGCAATGTTCCCCCACTCTGAGGACTGGTTTTTCCAGCAGGACAATGCGCCATGCCACACAGCTAGGTCAATCAATGTGTGTATGAAGGACCACCATATCAAATCCCTGTCATGGCCAGCCCAATCTCCAGACCTGAACCCTATTGAAAACCTCTGGAATGTAATCAAGTGGAAGATGGATAGACACAAGCCATAAAACAAAGAACTGCTTAAATTTTTGTACCAGGAGTGGCATAAGATCACCCCAAAACAGTGTGAAAGACTGGAGGAAAGCATACCAAGATGCATGAAAGCTGTGAGTAAAAATCATGGTTATGCCTCAAAATTTTGATTTCTGAACTCTTCCTGAGTTAAAACATTGTTTGCTTGGTGAAGAGAATGGGGCATCAGACTGCCCTGCTCGCCTGTCAGGATAATGTACCAGAAGAGTCCAAGTGGATGTAATAGAGAATAGACTTTATTTTTACGCGTTTTGTGGTGATCGCACCACTTCCTCAGGAAGTCTATACACATACACATACATGGTCTGTTATTTATAGCAAAGTAAGGCACATGAAGACGCCTCCTTTCAAAAAAATGCCACATCCAGTGGGCGGGGAATCAGACTAAAACACATATATACAGGGTCGGCTCCAGGTTTTCATGGGCCCCGGGCGAAAGAGTCTCAATGGGCACCTTTAACGCATACCACAATTCATGATGCACAGATACGGCACAGAAATATACAGTACAGACCAAAAGTTTGGACACACCTTCTCATTCAAAGATTTTTCTGTATTTTCATGACCATGAAAATTGTACATTCACACTGAAGGCATCAAAACTATGAATTAACACATGTGGAATTATATACTTAACAAAAAAGTGTGAAACAACTGAAAATATGTCTTATATTCTAGGTTCTTCAAAGTAGCCACCTTTTGCTTTGATTACTGCTTTGCACACTCTTGGCATTCTCTTGATGAGCTTCAAGAGGTAGTCACCGGAAATGGTTTTCACTTCACAGGTGTGCCCTGACAGGTTTACTAAGTGTGATTTCTTGCCTTATAAGGAATGAAGGTCAGTCAGTCCGAAAAATTGGGGAAACTTTGAAAGTGTCCCGAAGTGCAGTTGCAAAAACCATCAAGCGCTACAAAGAAACTGGCTCACATGAGGATCGCCCCAGGAAAGGAAGACCAAGAGTCACCTCTGCTTCTGAGGATAAGTTTATCTGAGTCACCAGCCTCAGAAATCGCAGGTAACCGCAGCTCAGATTAGAGACCAGGTTAATGCCACACAGAGTTCTAGCAGCAGACACATCTCTACAACAACTATTAAGAGGAGACTTTGTGCAGCAGGCCTTCAAGGTAAAATAGCTGCTAGAAAACCACTGCTAAGGACAGGCAACAAGCAGAAGGGACTTGTTTGGGCTAAAGAACAAAAAAAAATAGACATTAGGCCAGTGAAAATCTGTGCTTTGGTCAGATGAGTCCAAATTTGAGATCTTTGATTCCAACCACCTGTTGTGAGTGCTCTGGATTCTGAGTTGGGGCTCCCTCTGGTGGCTATTGATATTAATGAAGCTACCTTGATGGACAGAGGCCCTTCAGCTGAGGATCCAGCTGCAGACGATTGGCAATCTGGGAGTGATGTCTGGGGAGATTTAAAGGAGTAACTTTCCCATGATCCTCACGGTGATTAGTGTTCTCTTCCTGGTCCAGTTTGGAAGTCAGCTTACTTCAGTCTCCTGCAACTTTCAGATAAGCCATTTTTTGCTTCTTTCTGTGGTTTTGTTTTCTATTGTTTTTCTGCCTTCTGAGTGAGGTCAGCCGGGTCCCCCTGCTGGGGCCTGCGCTGGTCTCTGTTTCTCTGTTATCTTGGTTCTTTTGTTCAGTCCCTGTTAGTACAGTGGCTGCTGGGTAGCTACCTGTTCACACCAGAGTTCTGATATAGCGGGGAGAGATCGTTTGGTCTCAGTATTTTTTGGAATCAGAAGTGTTGGAATTTTTCCTAGGGTTTTGCTGGATTACAGAAAGTATTCTTTTCTGTCCTGTCCTATCCAGACAGTTTTTGGCCCCAGCGTTTGCTTACTCTATTTTCTGCCTGCGTTTGTATTTCATCTTCTCTCACCACCAATATATGTGTGGGGGCTACCTATTCCTTTGTGGCGCTACTCTGGGGCAGTTAGCTTTCCCCTTTCTATTTTTAGGCTTAGCTAACTCTCCGGCTGTGTCGAGGCGTCTAGGTCATCGTAGGTACGTCCCATGGCTGCTTCTAGTTGTGTGGTTAGTTTAGGGGTCTGCAGTCTATTAGTTACCGACCTCTCTGGGTGACTGGCTGCCTTGGCTATTTTTGTTAGTGTCCTCCTCGGCTACCATATCATAACAGAATCACCAGCCTAACCGTAATCCTTGGGTACTCATAAGAAGGAAAGAATAGTTAAAAAAAAATAAAACGGGTTGTCAGAATTTTTTATATATTTTTTCCTCTTTTTCTCTGGGGGCCATAGGAGGACTTTTTCTTCAATGGAAATTAAGCATTTGTCCGATCGTGTTGAGCAGCTTGCTGCTGAAGTTCCGAGTATTTCTACCTATCTCACTCGGTTGTCTGCTGTAGAACCTAAGATCCCTATTCCTGATTTATTTTTTGGGGATCTGTCTAAATTCTTGAACTTTAAGAATAATTGTAAATTGTTTTTTGCCTTGAAACCTAATTCCTCAGGGAACTCAGTGCAGCAGGTTAAAATTGTCATCTCCCTGTTGCGCGGCGACCCTCAGGATTGGGCATTTTCACTGACACCTGGGGATCCTGTTTTGGCTAATGTTGATTCGTTTTTTCAGGCTCTGGGCTTATTGTATGATGAACCTAAAGTGATTGATCAAGCTGAGAAAACATTATTGGCATTGAACCAGGGTCAGGAAACAACAGAGTTATATTGTCAGAAATTCCGAAAATGGGCGGTCCTTACTAAATGGAACGATGATGCACTCGCGGCTCTTTTTCAGAAAGGGCTGGCAGAGACCGTAAAGGATGTTATGGTGGGATTTCCTGTCCCCTTGGGGCTCAACGATTCTATGTCATTAGCTATTCAAATTGACCGATACTTGCGCGAACGTAAAACTATGCGAGAGGTGGTGTTGCCTTTTGAACGGGCCCCTGAGCCCATGCAGTGTGATGGGGTTGTTTCTGGGGCTCAGCGTCGAGAATTTCGGAAGCGTAATAAGTTGTGTTTTTATTGTGGAGACGCTTCTCATACTATTTCCGTCTGGAAAACGTTTTTCACGCTCATTTGTTTTGGGCAATGTACAGTCTAAATTTCTCTTGACTGTTACCTTGATCTGCTCCTTGTCCACATTTTCTGCTCAGGCTTTTATGAATTCAGGAGTAGTCCTGAACCTGATGGATTTTGACTTTGCCAAACGTTGTGGTTTTCCCATGGTACCCCTGCGGACACCTATTCCTTTGCTGGGCATTGATTAAACCCCTTTGCCAGAGAATAAACCCCAGTTTTGGACCCAGGTGATAATGCGGGTATCCCAGGACCACCAAGAGAATTGTAAATTTTTAGTGTTGCATAATTTGCATGACATTATTGTGCTGGGTTTTCCTTGGTTGCAGACCCTTAATCCTGTTTTCGATTGGAAGTCTGTGTCTGTTGCCAGTTGGGGTTGTCAATGTGTTCATGGTGACACTCTTGTGTTTTCTACCACTCCCCAGCCTCAGGAGATCCCTGGCTATTTGGCTGATTATTCTGATGTATTTAGTGAAAGTAAGTCGGCATCCTTGCCTCCTCATAGGAGTTATGATTGCGCGATTGAGTTGGTGCCCAGTTGTAAATTTCCCAAGGGTCGGCTCTTCAATTTGTCTGTACCTGAGCATGATGCTATGCGATCTTATATCAAAGAGTCATTGGAGAAGGGTCATATTAGACCGTCCTCTTCACCCTTGGGTGCCGACTTTTTCTTTCTGGCCAAATAGGATGGTTCATTGAGACCATGTATTGACTATCGTCTCCTTAATAAGATCACTGTTAAATATCAGTATCCGTTACCCCTGATTTCCGATTTATTCTCCCGAGTGAAAGGTGCTAGTTGGTTTACCAAGCTTGACCTTAGGGGGGCATATAAACTTATTCGCATTAAGCATGGGGATGAATGGAAGACGGCGTTTAATACCCCTGAGGGGCATTTTGAGTACCTAGTGATGCCTTTTGAGTTCACTAATGCCCTTTCCGTCTTCCAATCTTTCATGAACGATATTTTCTGGGATTTTGTGGATAAGTTTCTGATCGTCTATTTGGACGATATTTTGATTTTTTTCTAATGACTGGGATTCTCATGTGGAGCATGTTCGGATGGTGTTCTGTATTTTGAGAGAAAATGCTTTGTATGTCAAGGGATCAAAATGTCTCTTTGGCGTACAGAAGGTTTCGCTTTTGGGATTCATTCTATCTCAGTCTGCTATTGAAATGGACCCAGTCAAGGTTCAGGCCATTTCTAATTGGGTTCAGCCTACTTCATTGAAGGCTGTTCAGAGATTTTTGGGTTTTGCTAATTTTTACCGTAAATGTATAAGTAATTTTTCTGGTATTGTGAAACCACTGACTGATTTGACTAAAAAGGGCTCTGATGTGGTAAATTGGTCTCCAGAGGCAGTTTCGGTTTTTCAGGAGCTTAAACGGAGATTCACTTATCCGGTTCTGTGGCAACCTGATGTTTCTCTCCCATTTCAAGTGGAAATAGATGCTTATGAGATTGGGGCAGGAGCCGTTTTGTCCCAAAGGGATCCTGTAACCTCTAAGATTAACCCTTGTGCCTTCTCCCAAAAGTTTTCCCCAGCTGAACGTAATTATGATGTGGGGAATCGGGAATTATTGGCTATGAAGTGGGCGTTCGAAGAGTGGAGACATTCGTTAGAGGGAGCCAAACATCAAGTTGTGGTCCTCACTGACCACAAAAACTTGATCTATCTCGAATCAGCCAAGCGATTGAATCCTAGACAGGCTAGGTGGGCCTTATTTTTC
This sequence comes from Oophaga sylvatica, assembly GCA_033576555.1. Classification (NCBI taxonomy): domain Eukaryota; kingdom Metazoa; phylum Chordata; class Amphibia; order Anura; family Dendrobatidae; genus Oophaga; species Oophaga sylvatica. Next base: position 408,663,353 of record JARQOD010000005.1, read on the forward strand.
ACGCGTTTTAACTTTGTGGTCTCCTTTCTACCGGGTACTAAGAATGTTAAGGCGGATGCCCTCTCTAGGAGTTTCCTTGCGTATTCTCTTGATGTTGACTGAGCCTACGGCCATTCTGAAGGAGGGTGTGGTTCTTTCCGCTATCTCACCCGATTTGAGTCTTGCCCTGGAGCAATTTCAGGGGGATAAACCTGAACGTTGCCCTGCGGGTAATTGTATGTCCCAGACCAATGGAGGAAGAAAGTTATGTCTGAAGTTCATTGCTCTGCTTTGGCTGGTCATCCCGGTATTTTTGGTACTAGAGATTTGGTGAGTCGGTCCTTTTGGTGGCCTACTTTATCTCGTGATGTCAGGAATTTTGTGCAGTCCTGTGAGACTTGCTCTCGGTCCAAACCCTTCTCTCGCTCTAGTGGATTGTTAAGGCCACTGCCTGTGCCCAGGAGGCCATGGACCCATATCTCTATGGATTTTATTTCCGACCTCCCTGTCTCTCAGAGAATGACCGTTACCTGTGTTATCTGTGATAGATTTTCCAAGATGATCCATCTTGTGCCACTGCCGAAGTTGCCATCCTCTTCCGAGTTGGTGCCCTTGTTTTTTCAGCAGGTGGTTTGGTTGCACGGCATTCCGGAGAACATTGTGTCTGACAAAGGAGTCCAATTTGTTTCCAAATTTTGGAGGACCTTTTGTTCTAAACTGGGAGTTCAGCTGTCTTTCTCCTCTGCGTTTCACCCTCAGTCCAATGGGCAGACTGAGAGAACAAACCAGACCTTGGAAACTTATTTGAGATGTTTTGTGTCTGCTGATCAAGATGACTGGGTTTCTTTTTTGCCTTTGGCTGAATTTGCTCTCAATAATAGGGCTAGTTCTGCCACTTTGATGTCCCTTTTTTTCTGCAATTTCGAGTTTCATCATCGATTTTGTTCGGGGCAGGTGAAGGCTTCTGTCTGTTCGGTGTTGACTCTGTGGTGGAGAGAATGCAGCAGATTTGGGATCAAGTAGTGGATAAGTTGTCTCTCTCTCAGGAGAGGGCCCAACAGTTTGCCAAGCGGCATAGGAATGATGGTCCTCGGTTTAAAGTGGGTGACATGGTGTGGTTGTCCTTAAGAAATATCCCTATGAAGGTTGCGTCTCCAAAATTTAAGCCAAGGTTCACTGGACCGTATAAGATCTTGGAAATTCTTAATACTGTTTCCATCCGTTTGGCTCTTCCAGGGACATTAAAGATTCACAACGTCTTCCACAAATCTTTATTGAAAAGGTTTGTTGAGCCAGTGGTTCCTATGGCTGCACCCCCTGAGCCTGTTTTGGTTGAGGTGAATCTGGAGTATGAAGTGGAGAAGATATTGGATTCTCATCTGGCTAGACGGAGACTCCAGTACTTGGTTAAGTGGAAAGGTTATGGTCAGGAGGACAATTCTTGGGTGTTTGCTTCTGACATTCATGCGGAGAGATTGGTTTGCGCCTTTCACCGGACTCACCCTGGTGGCGCAGGTGAGGGTTCAGTGACCCCTCCTCAAGGGGAGGTACTGTTGTGAGTGCTCTGGATTCTAGTTGGGTCTCCTGTTGTGTTTCGGTAGCTGAGGAGGACTGGAACAACAGCAGGGCAGCAGAACACCTGAAATGTTGGTAACTGATGGGTTGCAGATTCCTAAACTAACAACACAACTAGAGGTAGCCGTGGAGCGTTCCTACGTTGATCCTAGACACCTCGTCACAGCCTGAGAGATAACTACACCTAAAGGCAGAAAGATGAAAGCTATCTGCCCCGGAGCAGATCCCCAAAGAAAATAGGAAGCCCACAAACAATAATGGCGGTTAGACAAGATGAAAACACAAACATAGGCAGAAAATAGATTGAGCAAACGCTGGGGCCACAAGCTGACTAAATAGCATAGGAAAGGAGAGATTACTTTCTGCAACCCAGAAAACCCTACAAAAATCCAACAATTCTGATTACAAAAATACTGAGATCACACGATCTCGCCACCCGCTAAATCAGATCTCAGTGTGAACAAAACCAAGCTGCAGCCGCTGAAAAAACAGGAAAAAGCAAATGAGCAAATAACAGTGGCTGCAGATAAACTGTGAGGAGCTCAGGCCCCAGGAGGGGACCTGGCTGACCTCAACAAAAGTGCAGAAAACAATGCAAAAAGCAAGCACAAAAAGAAAAGCAAAAAATATCTTATCTGAAAGCAGGAGATGCAGGAAAGACTCCATCAAACATCCAAATGAACCAGGAACCACAATTGAGACAAGAACAATTGATCACCGGCAACCATCATGGGAGGGCACCTCCCTTATATCAGAACAGTCAGTGATCCCAGATTGCCACTCCTCGCTGAAAGGTTCAGTACTGTCTGTAACCACCAGAGGGAGCCTCTGCTCAGAAACCATCTCTAGCACATTCATAACAGTCTCCCTCTGGTGGCTGTTGATATTAATAAAGCTACCTTGACGAACAGAAGCCCTTCAGCTGAGGATCCAGCTGCGGATGATTGGTAATCTGGGAGTGATGACTGGGAGATTTAAGGGAGTAACTTTCCCATGATCCTCACAGGTGATTAGTTGTCTCTTCCTGGTCCAGTTTGGAAGTCAGCTTACTGCGGTCTCCTGCAACTTTCAGATAAGCCATTTTTTGCTTGTTTCTGTGGTTTTGTTTTCTATTGTTTTTCTGCCTTCTGAGTGAGGTAAACTGGGTACCCCTGCTGGGGCCTGCGCTGGTCTCTGTTATCTTGGTTCTTTTGTTCAGTCCCTGTTAGTTCAGTGGCTACTGGGTAGCTACCTGTTCACACCAGAGTTCTGATATAGCGGTGAGAGATTGTGTGGTCTCAGTATTTTTTGTAATCAGAAGTGTTGGAATTTTTCCTAGGGTTTTGCTGGATTGCAGAAAGTATTCTCTTCTGTCCTGTCCTATCCAGACAGTTTTGGGCCCCAGCGTTTGCTTACTCTATTTTCTGCCTGCGTTTGTATTTCATCTTGTCTCACCGCCAATATATGTGTGGGGGCTATATGTGTGGGGGCTACCTATTCCTTTGGGGCGCTACTCTGGGGCAGTTAGCTTTCCCCTTTCTATCTTTAGGCTTAGCTAACTCTCCGGCTGTGTCGAGGCGTCTAGGTCATCGTAGGTACGTCCCACGGCTGCTTCTATTTGTGCGTTTAGTTTAGGCGTCTGCAATCCATTAGTTACCAACCTCTCTGGGTGACTGGCTGCCTTGGCTATTTTTGTTACTGTCCTCCTCGGCTACCATATCATAACAACCATCGTGTCTTTGTGCGATGCAGAAAAGGTGAACGGATGGACTATACATGACTGGTTCCCACCATGAATCATGGAGGAGGTGTGATGGTGTGGGGGTGCTGTGCTGGTGACACTGTTGGGGATTTATTCAAAATTGAAGGCATACTGAACCAGCATGGCTACCACAGCATCTTGCAGAGGCATGCTATTCCATCCGGTTTGCGTTTAGTTGGACCATCATTTATTTTTCAACAGGACAATGACCCCAAACACACCTCCAGGCTGTGTAAGGGCTATTTGACCAAGAAGGAGAGTGATGGGGTGCTACGCCAGATGACCTGGCCTCCAAATTCACCAGACCTGAACCCAATCGAGATGGTTTGGGGTGAGCTGGACCACAGATTGAAGGCAAAAGGGCCAACAAGTGCTAAGCATCTCTGGGAACTCCTTCAAGATTGTTGGAAGACCATTTCCGGTGACTACCTCTTGAAGCTCATCAAGAGAATGCCAAGAGTGTGCAAAGCAGTCATCAAAGCAAAAGGTGGCTACTTTGAAGAACCTAGAATACAAGACATATTTTCAGTTGTTTCACACTTTTTTGTTAAGTATATAATTCCACATGTGTACAATGTCAATGTCATCACAAAGTACCTCTCAGTAAACTCAATAAAACGAAAAAACGCCACAGAGGGAAAAGAGGGGGTGGAAAACAAACAAAAAAGGAGGCCATCCCTGATATAAGAAAAGTACAAACAAATGATATGAATACAGCTACCAATGATTCTATTGCTAAAAGTAACAATATTTTCAATTTATCCAGTTATAACCTTTCGTCTACAGAAACCCCTCTACTACAGAGAGGTCTTTCTTTTTGCCCCACCCATAACACTAGAGAAATAGATCTATTCATGGACTTCCAGTCCTTCATAAGAAAGCTAACACTTAAGCGACATTTCTCCAAAGAAAATCCCCTCCAGAGCACCAAAATAACAGAAGATCCCATCTATCACACTGGATTAAAAGGAATGTCTCATATTTACCCAATCCAAAGTCAAGGCCACCATCTGAAAACTTTCTCTTACCTTGTTTCAAATGACCTGGACAAAATTATTTTGACACATAGCAAGGGGGAATCCAATCTTACCCTAAAAGAAAAAGAGGCATTAAAATCCCAAAAGAGCAATCCAGACCTTGTCATTCGCATCGCAGACAAGGGGGGGAGATAGTGGTACCGGACCGGGGGGATTACCTGGCTGAAGCAATGGGACTATTATCTGACCCCAATACTTACAATAAGGTTGATAGCACTCAATATAATAATGCAGTGATGACTTATAATGCTTTAATATCAATAGCTGATAGGCAGAATATTCTGAACAAATCCAAAAAAATTTTTCTAAGAGTTGTCAATCCTACGATTGCCTTTTTCTATCACCTCCCAAAAATCCACAAGGATGCTAAAAGACCCCCTGGGAGACCCATAATTTCAGGGATAGGGTCCCTGACATCGAACCTTGCAAATTATGTGGATGTAGTGATGCACACGCATGTAGACCAACTACACAATTATTTGAGGCACTCCAGTCATTTAATCCGGCTTACGAAGGACATTCCAAGGAAGAATACATTTGTTTTCATCTCCATGGATGTATCCACCCTCTATTCCAGCATCCCACATGATTTGGGACTGGTGTGTTTTAAAACGTTCATTGACATTGATCCACTGTTGACACCCACTCAAAAAAAATTTTTGTATGAAAGCATACATTTCATACTCCATAATAATTTCTTGAAGGAGTTCCCAGAGATGCTTAGCACTTGTTGGCCCTTTTACCTTCACTCTGCGGTCCAGCTCACCCCAAACCATCTCGATTGGGTTCAGGTCTGGTGAATTTGGAGGCCTGGTCATCTGGCGTAGCACCCCATCACTCTCCTTCTTGGTCAAATAGCCCTTACACAGCCTGGAGGTGTATTTGGGGTCATTGTCCTGTTGAAAAATAAATGATGGTCCAACTAAACGCAAACCGGATGGAATAGTATGCTGCTGCAAGATGCTGTGGTAGCCATGATGGTTCAGTATGCCTTCAATTTTGACTAAATCCCCAACAGTGTCACCAGCAAAGCACTACCACACCATCACACCACCTCTTCCATGCTTCACGGTGGGAACCAGACATGTGGAGTCCATCCGTTCACCTTTTCTGCGTGAAAAGCAGTAATCAAAGCAAAAGGTGGCTACTTTGAAGAACCTAGAATATAAGAAATATTTGCAGTTGAAGTTGTTTTACACTTTTTTGTAAAGTGTAATGTATAATTCCAAATGTATTAATTCATAGTTTTGATGCCTTCAGTGTAATTCTACAATTTTCATAGTCATGAAAATACAGAAAAATCATTGAATGAGAAGGTGTGTCCAAACTTTTGGTCTGTACTGTACATATAACATACAGAACATACCGTATATACTCGTGTATAAGCCGAGATTTTCAGCACCTTTTTTTGTGCTGAAAATGCCCCCTCGGCTTATACACGAGTCATTGGGCAGAAACCAGCGGGGAGGGGGTGCCGCGGCAGGAGCCGGTGGCTGGGACATCATACTCACCCTCTCCGTGCCATCGCTGAACGTCCCGGCAATCCTGCTTTGTACCCGGCTTCCTGCAGCTCTCCTGTGCTGAGCGGTGACGTAATACCGCTCATTAAGGTCATGTAATATGGACGCGACGCCACTCCCATAGGCGTGGCGTCCATATTCATGGCCTTAATGAGCAGTATTACGTCACCGCTCAGCACAGGAGAGCTGCAGGAAGCCGGGTACAACGCAGGATTGCCAGGAAGTTCAGCGATGGCACGGGGAGGTGTTGTGAATGTTTTGGAAATGAATTCTGAGCAGAAGCTCCCTCTGGTGGTTGCAAACAGTACTGTCATGTATAGTGTACAGTTCCTATAGCGTCTTGTGCTTGGGTGCGAGGAAAACACATGAGACATAGGTTGATATGAAATGACTTGTATTACTTCATACAAGCATGCAGAAAAGGTCACACAGTTTGCAGGAACAGAGGCAGGAGAACACAGCAGGCCAGAGTAACTTCAAGCTCTACAATAACTCTCCAAGCAGGTTCAGGATCTCTTCTCTGTACCGTAATTCCTCTGCAAACATGGATTCACCAGACAGCAGGTTTCCAAAGTCCAAACGTGTTCCAAAGTTCCTCAGTAGGAAATAGCTGGAGTCCAAAATCCTAGGTTTCCAGGAGTCAGGTCACAGGCTGACTGAGGCTTGATTCAGGAGCACTGATTGTTCAGCTGAGGCTGCTTAAGAAGCAAGAGGGAGAGAATCAGGGCGGGAACATGAAAACTGGAAACTCCATATTAACTGAGGGCAAGAGCTGCAGAAAGACAGAAAGCAAAATGGCCGACGGAAAACTGAGTTTCAAGGAACATGTCAAAAGAGACAAAGAACCTTACAAGTACTGAACCATTCAATGAGGATTGGCAATCAGGATTCACGGACTGGCTTGATATAAGGGAGGTTCCCTCCCATCATGGTTGCCGGTGATCAATTATTCTTGTCTCAACTGTGGTTCCTGGTTCACTTGGAAGCTTGCTGAGTCTTGCCTCTTCTTCTGCTTTCAGATAAGATATTTTCTGTTTTTGTTTTTGTGCTTACCATTTGCATATTTCTCTGCATTTCTGTGAGGTTAGCCAGGTCCCCCCCCCCCGGGGGGCTTGGGCTCCTCTCGGTTCCGCTGGAGCCACTGTTGTTTGTTCATTTGCCTTTTCCAGTTTTTTCAGTGGTTGCGGCTTAGTTTTGTTACACCAGAGAACTGATTTAGGTGGTAGAGGTCGTGTGATCTCAGGTGTTTTTGCAATTAGTAGCGTTGGCATTTTTTAGGGTTTTTTTGGATTGCAGTGAGTATCCTTTCTATCCTTTTCTGCCAGCCATGTAATTGCTTTTCTTTTGTGAGCATTATCCAGTATCTGCCATATTAACCCACAATTTTGAACGGGACGAATGTTTAATATAGGCACTATTTTTGCTATATATAATGTACTAAGCACTTTTTTAGCTTGCACAGCTTACAAACCACTTGGTCATATATATATGAGCTGGGCGTATATTCGTGGTTAATGAGGTGTTATTTGAAGAGGAGATTTTTATGCTGCACCATATAGTAGGTATACATATATATATATAGCACACTTGGACAGCCTTTTTCTCTCCTGATATTATTGGTAAAGGAATCCCTTATATAACCATTTGCATAAATACCCTTATTAGGCTTCATTTATATCTTTGTTGCATATGTTCCCCACTTTTTGTATATGTATGAATATTTTAAACTTATCTTAATGATTGTTCAATAAAAATCACTTTTTATATTGAAAAACCTCATTTTTCTTTTTTGAAGTATACCTTTTCTGTCTAGGCAGATTGGGCCCCAGCGTTTGCTCATACTATTTTCTATCTGTGTCTGTATTTCCTCTTGTCTAACCGCCATTACATGTTTGGGGGCTTCCTATGTTCTTTGGAGATCTGCTCCGGGGCAGATAGCTTTCCTCTTTCTATCTTTAGGTGTAGTTAATCTCTCAGGCTGTGACGAGGCGTCTAGGACCAACTTAGGAACGCTCCACGGCTGCCTTTAGTTGTGGTGGTTAGTCAGGGTACTGCAATCCAATAGATTCCAACCTCTCTGGTGTATTGCCGTTTTTGCCTGCTCTCCTCAGCTACCAAAACATAACAGGGAGGGTGAGTATGACGGTAGGAGACCGGAGGACGGGGGAAGCATGGAGGAGGACAATGAGCACGGAGCAGGACGGGGGGAGGATGGAGAGCACGGAGCAGGACGAGGGGGAGGATGGAAAGCACAGAGAAGCATGGAGCAGGACGGGGAGGATGGAAAGCACATAGGAGCACGGAGTAGGACGGGGAGGATGGAGAGCACGGAGCAGGAGGAGGAGGAGGATGGAAAGCACATATGAGCACGGAGCAGGACGGGGGGGCACAGGAGCACGGAGCAGGACGGGGGGAGGATGGAGGGCACAAAGCAGGACGGGGGGAGGATGGAGGGCACAGAGCAGGATGGGGAGGATGGAGAGCACAGAGGAGCACGGCGCAGGACAGGGGGAGGATGGAGAGCACAGAGGAGCACGGAGCAGGACAGGGGCACAGGAGGACGGAGCAGGAAGGGGGAGCACAGCGGAGGATGGAGCAGGAGGGGGGAGCACAGAGCTGGATGGGGGAGCAAGGAGCAGGACGGGGGCAGCACAGAGCTGGACAGCAATTTATACACCCGGCTTATAGGCGAGTCAATACGTTTTCCCAGTTTTTTGTGGCAAAATTAGGGGGGTCGGCTTATACACGGGTCGGCTTATACATGAGTATATACGTTACATATAACATACAACACATAACATACAGTACATACATATAACATACAACACATAACTTAGAGTACATACTCACCAATCTCCTAATCCCGATGCCATCGATCTCCTGTAATAAAAATAAAATAATAAAACAACCTATACATCATCTGTCTGCTTTAGTCTAGTAATTAACGAGTGTCCCACGATGATCTCCGGTGTAGAACACTGACATCGGGTGATGTCAGCGCTCTACACCACCCCTGTGATACACTGACAGCGGAGGTAATCCTCCGCTGTGTGTATCGCTCTGCCGCAGGGTGAGAATGACTTCACTTCCATTCATTCTCTCACTGGCAATGCTGGGTGAGAACATTCTAACGCAGCATTGCCTTAAAGTGAGAGAATGAACTCAGGTAACCTCAGTGATGCACTGCAGGAGCCATTGTCTCCTGTCAGTGCTTCACTTGGAGGTCCTACAGAGCAGTGACATCACCTGATGTCACTGTTCTATAGGGGAGACCGTTGTGGGACATTCATTATTAATTGAACTGCGTTGGACAGGGAGCATATGGTTGTTTTATTTTTTTTCTTTTTATTACTGGAGATCGAAGGCGTCGCTTGGATCTGAGTGTGTAATAAAGATATGAAAACCGTGTTGTGTTTTATTTCATTAAAATACTTTATTCTTATGTGTGTGTTTTTTAACTCTTTATTATTATAACATTATTATTATAAATTGATGCCTCTCCATTATTAACCGGGCTTAACGTCACCTTACAATAGCAAGGTGATATTAACCCCTTATTACCCCATATCCCACCGCTACAGGGGAGTGGGAAGAGAGGGGCTAAGTGCCGGAATTGGCGCATCATACAGATTCTGGGGCGGCTGGGTGCTGGTATTTTTAGCCAGGGGGTGCGCCAATATCCATGGCCCCTTCCTAGGCTATGAAAATCAGCCCGCAGCTGTCTGCGTAGCCTTTCTGGCTAAAAGTTATAGGGGGACCCCACGTCATTTTTTTCGGTGTCCCCCTATTTTAATAGCCAGTAAAGGCTAGCTGCGGGCTGATATTCATAGCCTGGAAAGCTCCATGGGTATTAACCCCTTCCCAGGCTAGAAATATTGGCCCGAGCCGTCGGCTTTCCCCTCTGGCGCAGAAAATTGCGCAGGAGCCCATGCCATTTTTTTTCCCTTTTTTTTTTAATTAACGCTATTGCATGAAGATTTTGTGTGTTTGTGTGTGTGTCTTTAACTATTTATTTACCATTCTATCATCTATGTAATATCTATCTATCTAATATTTATCTATATATTATCTATTTATCTAATATCTATCTATCTATCTGTCTATTATCTATCTATCTATCTATTTATCTATCTATATATCATCTATCATCTATCTATTATCTAACTATTATCTATCTATCTATCTATCTTTCTATCTATCTATTATCTGGACAAGAAATGACATCACAAACTTTTTTTTTTTAATAAATAACATATCTTTATTTAGCTTACAAAAACGCATACAAATCCGCATGAAAAAACGCATCAAAAAAGCATCTGCATATTCTGCCAAGAGGTCCTGTTTTTGTGCAGAAAATTCAGCAGTCAAATCTACAACGTGTGCACATACCCTCAAATCCTCCACCAAAGTCGCGCAGCACCGCTCATTGGCTGAGCCGCCCCTGGCCGCACGGCTTTGGTGGGGGATTTGATTCCCACGCCGCCCAAAGCCGCACGGCACCGCTCATTGGCTGAACTGCCGCCGGCAGAGCCAATGAGCAGCGCAGGATTCAAATCATTGGCTGAGCAGTGCCGCGCAGCTTTGGCGGGGATTTGAATCCCGCGCCCCTCATTGGCTCAGCCACCAGCAGCTCAGCCAATGAGCGGTGCCGCGCAGGATTTGAATCCCCCGCCAAGGCTGGCGACCAATCAGCTGCTAGCGGTATTTGTGCCAGATTTGAATACTGCTAGCAGCTGATGTGATTGGTCGCCCACCGCCGGGTTGCCAATCTCCTGGCGGTGTTAGCACCACTAATGATACACAGATGTTAATTTCACCGCACTCCCAATGCAATAGCATTGGGCCTATTCCTAGTCTCGGATAAGACCCTATGTGTGCTCTGTATTCCTTTTAGCTACTGAGTTAAAACATTAGTATTGTTGTTTCTAAATGATTATGAACTTGTTTTCTTAGCATTATTTGAGATCAACAAGCACTGCATTTTTTTGTTATTTTGACCATTTCTCATTTTCTGAAAATAACTACAAAAATTATTGCTTGGAAATTCGGAGACTTTGTCAGTAGTTTATAGAATAAAAGAGCAATTTATATTTTACTCAAAAATATACCAATAAAGAGAAAATTCAGACAAACTGAAAATTTTGCAGTGGTCTCTTAGTTTTTGCCAGAGCTGTAAATAAATGTAAAGTAATGCACCTAGAACGGAGTAATCCTATTGATGCATACAGTATACATTAAATGGGAGTATATTCGGGACTACAGATCAAGAGAAGGACTTGGGTATTCTCGTTACAAGTAAGCTGAGCAGCAGTACTCAGTGTCAAGCAGCAGCTGCAAAAGCAAACAAGATTTTAGGGTGTATAAAAAGAGAGATTAAATCCCTCGATCCCAACGTATTATTACTCCTTTATAAATCACTGGTGAGGCCACATCTAGTATATGGGATTCAGTTTTGGGCTCCACATTTTAAAAAGGATTTTCAGAAGTTAGAATCTGTTCAGCGACGGGCAACTAGATTATTATAAGGGATGGAAGGCCTCTCATATGAGGAGAGGTTGGAAAAGTTGGGCTTGTTTAGCTTAGAAAAAATACACCTCAGAGGGGATCAAATTTACACGTATAAATATATGTGTGGCCAGTACAAAACACTGGCACATAACTTGTTCCTTCCAAGGACCATGCTGAGGACTAGGGGGCACTCATTACGGGTGAAAAAAAGGCAATTCTGACAGCTAAACAGGAAAGGGTTCTTTACAGTTAGAGCAGTCAGACTGTGGAAATCCCTACCACAGGAGGTAGTAATGGCAGACACTATAACAGCTTTGAAAAAAGGGCTGGACGATTTCCTTGATACACATAACATTGCAAGTTATAGTTAGATTAGTAACGAAATGTACAGTTGGTGGAGAAAGGTTGAACTTGTTGGAGCTAGGTCTTTATTCAACCTACAAACCTATGTAACTATATGTAACTATGAGTTATACTGGGTAATAATAGGGACGAATATTGTGTACTCATCGCTTATTTCCTTCCCTCGTTCTTTTTATTATTGTGAAGGAGTTCAGATCTAGGGATCTTACCATTATTTTTTGTTTCTTGAAGGAATTTCTGATTGTATCCCTTGTTGAGGAATTTATTAGTAAGAGTGTTAGCTTCCCTTTTAAACATTGTTGGGCTAGAGCAATTCCTATGTGACCTCATAAATTGGCTGCGGGGAACATTGATCAGCCAACTGGATAAATGGCACCTATTCATAGATTTATAACTATTTGAGTCAGGCACATGCTGCTCAGTGTCTCTGCTGGATGACAGGCTTTATGGTTGCATCATGAAACCATGCAGCCTGCCCTCTAGATGTAGCAGAGTTTGACCCGTCATGGGACAAATGGATTATCACCTTATCTGCAGAAAGGTGAGGAATATTGTTGTTTGTTTTTTTAACTCTTTTGCAAAAGACAATGGCATCAGTGGAATGGGCAATGTCGTAAGTATGGTTTAATTAAGATTTATTAAAGGAGTTTGTGCCATTCTTTTAGTTAAAGGACTTTTTTCTGGTTGTCTGTGTTTTTATACAATATGACTATGGGGTTAGTAATGGAGGCGTCTTATTGACGACTCTCCATTACTAACTTCGAGGCTTGATGTCACCTGATAATACAAAGGTGACATAAACCCCCCTAACTATCACCCCACTTGCCCTCACTACAGGGAAGGAGGGAAGAGCAAGGCTAAGAGCCAGAATTGACACATATTAGAGATGCGCCTTTTCTGTGGCTCCTGACAGCTGATGTTTTTAGCCTTGTTGGGGGCCAGTATTCATGGCCCCTTCCTTGACTATTAAAATCAGCCCGCAGCTGTCTGCATATACTTTGATGGTTATTAATTATAGGGGGATCCTACTTAATTTTTTTTTTAGAGTCCCCCATTTTAATAGCCAGTAAAGGCTAAGTATACAGTTGTGAGCTGATATTAATAGCCTGGGAAGCTCCATGGATATTATCCCCTTTTCAGGCTATAAATGTCGGACCCCAGCCATCAGCTTTCCCTCTGTTGGTTAAGAAAATTATGCGGGATCCCACGCCATTTTTTTCAGAAAAATAATCTATTAATAAATATATGTACAGTGAGCTGCACACACACTATACTAATTGTATTTGCCACAGACATCTGTATATCTACCTATTCTATTTGTATTTACTGTATGTAATCCATCTCTTCTATCCTGTCGGGTCCCGATGTGATTTTACAGTACGTGGCTGCTAATTGCCGGCTTTTCTTCTCTCCTCCATCTGTTTTCATGAAAATACAGAAAAATCTTTGAATGAGAAGGTGTGTCCAAACTTTTGGTCTGTACTGTATAAATACTGTATGTGTGTCACTGTCACGCTGTCTAGCAGATATATAAATATATAATGTCAGTAATCTATCAAGTGGGACAACATTCTATATAACATATAAATAGGTAACATTAACATGTATATATAGCATAGTATTACCTGACATAATATCCTGTGGGTCAATACTGAATCCTTTTCACGCTGTCTCTGGCTAGAGGTGGACCGGGCTCTATGCTGACCCTAAACTGGGGTCCTGACTAGTCCCTCTACCTGGAGGTACTGTTAATGGTACAGAGGTCCAGGCCACCAGCGTAAACCCTGTCTCCTATAAATCCCTGACCATTGTAATCTAGTCCTTAGAAGGACCCTGATTACCACCATAGGGAATGGACAGGTAAAGGTTAACAAACAGTATAGACAAACGAGACAGACAGGGGATAAAGTAAATACTGTCTTGCATACAACATTAAAACACAGAGGGAACACCAAAGGTCTAGGAGATAAACTATAAGCAAGGTGAGGAGAAACAACAAAAGAGCTCTTAGCTTAAGTCTTCTCAGAACCGATCCTATCTGCAGTCTGTATGAATGCTTTCACCGGCATCTAACCAGCAGACTGGCAGCTATATAAAGGAAGCTAATTAGAACATAATCAAAAGCAGCCGGGCGAGGCTGGACCTAGTCTTAGCAAAGAGCTAGGTAAAATTAACTCCCTCATTACCAAACACAAAGAAACAGCAACTCAGCTGCGAGAAGTCAGAATGTGCAATCGCGACAATCTTCGTGGCGATGCACCCATGACAGTACCCCCCCTTCTATGAGGGGCCTCCGGACCCTCAGGGCCAGGTCTGTCCGGGTAATTCGTGTGGAAGGTCCGAACCAATCGATCTGCGTTAATCTCAGACGCAGAGACCCACGTCCTCTCCTCAGGACCATATCCCTTCCAATGAACCAAATACTGAAGGGACCGGCGATTCAGACGTGAGTCAATGATCTTCAACACTTGAAATTCTAAGTTACCATTGACCACCACTGGAGGAGTAGGTAGAAGTGACGGTATAACTGGCGCCACGTACCTCTTAAGCAACGATTTGTGGAATACATTATGGATTTTAAACGTAGGAGGGAGGTCCAGACGAAATGCCACAGGATTAATTATAGAACTGATCCTGTATGGACCGATGAACCTGGGACCCAGTTTTCAGGAGGGAACTTTGCGTTTTATATTCTTGGTAGACAACCACACCAGATCGTTCACACCTAGGTCCGGACCAGACACTCTCCTCCTATCAGACCTCCGCTTGAAACAGTTCCCCATAGCACTCAGACCATTCAGCACTCCTCTCCAAACTGAAGCAAGTGACGACGAGAATCGTTCCTCCTCAGGAACCCCAGATGAACGGGTATGTGGGATCTTAGAGCGAGCACAAACTCCACAGGACGCGACAAAAGTTATTACCTCTTTATTTAAGTTAGGCCACCAAAACCGGCGAGAAAGGAGATCCACAGTTGCTTTACTCCCTGGATGTCCTGCTAAAGCAGAACTATGATGTGCCTCGATAACTTTTTGTCTTAACTGATTAGGAACAAACAGTCTCCCTGGAGGTCCTACAGGGGCGTCCCCCTGAGCCTCCAACACCTCCTCCTCAAGCTCAGAGCACACAGCCGACACCACAACTCCTTCCTGAAGGATAGGAACCGGGTCATCCGTCTTTCCGGCCCCTGGGAAACTACGAGATAAGGCATCAGGAAGCAATTTTATTGAGCAGTCATACGTGCGATGAGGAGGTAACTTTTGACACCCCTCCTCTGAGAACATCTCCCCAAAGTCCTCCAGAAAAGGAGGCAAAGTCCTAGGCACGACCGCACCGATGACCGTGTTCATGCAGTTATTCTTGCAAAATTCACCCCACTGGCTTATCTTTCTGGATTGCCAATCAATCACTGGGTTATGTTTAGCCAACCAGGGAAGTCCCAACACAATAGGAGTAGGAAGACCCTCCAACACATAACAAGACAACTGTTCTTTATGTATTGCCCCTACTCGAAGGTCTATGTTATGAACAGCTTGTACAAAGCTACCTTGACCGAGAGGTCTGGCGTCAATAGAAAGTATAGGGATCGGTTTGGCCAATACACTCAGTTGCATACCTTGCACCTGGGCAAACCGAGCGTCCACCATATTAGCCCTAGACCCACTATCAAGAAGAACAGAAATCCTCTCAACTCTCGCACCAACCACCACCTCCGCAGGCACGAGAAATTGAGACGGACCTGGGGACGAAATACCTACTCCCAGGTTGTCGTCCACCACACAACCTGGGATTAACAGTTTTTCGGTGACTTTTTTGCTCAATGAGGCACGGGAGGGACACCCCCCAACAAAATGTCCCTCTCTCCCGCAGAAGAAACACCTCCTTGTCTTGCGGCGCACCGCTGATTCCCTCCTACAAAATGATGTCCCACCCAACTGCATAGGTTCCTCAGAACAGACCAGGGGAACCTCCATATAAGGGACTTTAGTAGTGGGTGGAGTAATAACAGGGGGCAGAGTTACCTCGCACCTCCCCCGAAGCCGTCTATCAATACGAATAGCAAGGGCCATAGCAGCCTCCAGTGACGGAGGAGAATCATACTGAGCCAAAACATCTTTTAATTTGTCAGATAACCCTTGACAAAACTGGCTCCTAAGAGCTGGGTCATTCCACTGAGTATCTGTGGCCCATCTACGGAACTCAGAAGAAAATTCCTCCGCCGGACGATCTCCCTGCTGTATCCTACGTAACTTCGTTTCAGCAAGGGAGACCCGATCCGGGTCATCATACACCAGCCCCAGGGCAGCAAAAAATCGATCTACTGACTGGAGGGCCGGGGAGCCCGGAGGAAGAGAGAACGCCCAGGATTGAGGGTCCCCTTGTAAGAGCGAGATGACAATTCCCACCCTCTGCTCCTCACTCCCCGATGACCGAGGCCGTAGCCGAAAGTACAATTTACATGCCTCCCGGAAGGTAAAAAATTTGTCCCGCCCACCAGTGAACCTGTCCGGGAGAGCAACCTTAGGTTCAGATCTGGTTTGCTCCGGGGGGGACAAAACCTTGGACTTAATGTCCGTAAACTCCATGGACAATTTCTGCAACTGCAGGGCAAGCTGGGCTACTGGATCCATGGTAGCTGGGGAGAATCTATAGTTTGGCCGGTGAAAATGTCACGCTGTCTAGCAGATGTATAAATATATAATGTCAGTAATCTATCAAGTGGGACAACATTCTATATAACATATAAATAGGTAACATTAACATGTATATATAGCATAGTATTACCTGACATAATATCCTGTGGGTCAATACTGAATCCTTTTCACGCTGTCTCTGGCTAGAGGTGGACCGGGGTCTATGCTGACCCTAAACTGGGGTCCTGACTAGTCCCTCTACCTGGATGTACTGTTAATGGTACAGAGGTCCAGGCCACCAGCGTAAACCCTGTCTCCTATAAATCCCTGACCACTGTAATCTAGTCCTTAGAAGGACCCTGATTACCACCATAGGGAATGGACAGGTAAAGGTTAACAAACAGTATAGACAAACGAGACAGACAGGGGATAAAGTAAATACTGTCTTGCATACAACATTAAAACACAGAGGGAACACCAAAGGTCTAGGAGATAAACTATAAGCAAGGTGAGGAGAAACAACAAAAGAGCTCTTAGCTTAAGTCTTCTCAGAACCGATCCTATCTGCAGTCTGTATGAATGCTTTCACCGGCATCTAACCAGCAGACTGGCAGCTATATAAAGGAAGCTAATTAGAACATAATCAAAAGCAGCCGGGCGAGGCTGGACCTAGTCTTAAGGTACTGCCACACTAAGCAATCCCGCTAGCGATCTCGTTAGCGTTGCATACTAATGAGATCGCTAGCGGGATCGTTTCTATATCGCTAAATGCGGCCACATTTAGCGATATAGTTAACGACGCTATCGCCGTTAGCGATCTTCTTAACGACTTTAGCGGTACAAAAGTACCGCTAAATCGCTAAGAAAAGGTGCCACACAGCGATTATATACTTACCCAGCGGGAGCGCCGACGAGAAAATAGGGTCCGGAACGATTCCAGCGACGAGCGAGATCACAGCAGGAAGCTCGTCGCTGGAAGCTGCCGCACTGAACAATATCGCTAACGGGATCGCTAAATAGTGACGTTTTTTAGCGATCTCGTTAGCGATATTGTTTAGTGTGGCATACCCTTTAGCAAAGAGCTAGGTAAAATTAACTCCCTCATTACCAAACACAAAGAAACAGCAACTCAGCTGCGAGAAGTCAGAATGTGCAATCGCGACAATCTTCGTGGCGATGCACCCATGACACTCACTGACATCTATTTATCTATGTATTCTATGTATATATATATCTATTCTATTCTAACCTGTCACTCTATGATTTTACTGTATGCAGTAGATGAATTGCCACCTTTTATTCTATCTACTGTATATAAATAGCAAAATATACAGTACAGACCAAAAGTTTGGACACACCTTTTCATTTAAAGATTTTT
The DNA here is from genome assembly GCA_033576555.1 of Oophaga sylvatica. NCBI lineage: Eukaryota > Metazoa > Chordata > Amphibia > Anura > Dendrobatidae > Oophaga > Oophaga sylvatica. Next base: position 408,681,088 of record JARQOD010000005.1, read on the forward strand.
CTGTATTTTCATGACTATGAAAATTGTACATTCACACTGAAGGCATCAAAACTATGAATTAACACATGTGGAATTATAAACTTAACAAAAAAGTGTGAAACAACTGAAAATTTGTCTTATATTCTAGGTTATTCAAAGTAGCCACATTTTGCTTTGATTACTGCTTTGCACAATCTTGGCATTCTCTTGATGAGCTTCAAGAGGTAGTCACCGGGAATGGTTTTCACTTCACAGGTGTGCACTGTCAGGTTTAATAAGTGGGATTTCTGGCCTTATAAATGGGGTTGGGACCATCAGTTGTGTTGTGCAGAAGTCTGGTGGATACACAGCTGATAGTGCTACTGGATAGACTGTTAGAATTTGTATTATGGCAAGAAAAAAGCAGCAAAGTAAAGAAAAACGAGTGGTCATCATTACTTTAAGAAATGAAGGTCAGTCAGTCTGAAAAATTGGGAAAACTTTGAAAGTGTCCCCAAGTGCAGTTGCAAAAACCATCAAGCGCTACAAAGAAACTGGCTCACATGAGGACCACCCCAGGAAAGGAAGACCAAGAGTCACCTCTGCTTCGAGTCACCAGCCTCCGAAATCGCAGTTTTACAGCAGCTCAGATTAGAGACCAGGTCAATGCCACACAGAGTTCTAGCAGCAGACACATCTCTACAACAACTGTTAAGAGGAGACTTTGTGCAGCAGGCCTTCGTGGTAAAATGGCTGCTAGGAAACCACTGCTAAGGACAGGCAACAAGCAGAAGAGACTTGTTTGGGCTAAAAACACAAGGAATGGACATTAGACCAGTGGAAAGCTGTGCTTTGGTCTGATGAGTCCAAATTTGAGATCTTTGGTTCCAACCACCATGTCTTTGTGCGACGCAGAAAAGGTGAACAGATGGACTCTACATGCCTGGTTCCCACCGTGAAGCATGGAAGAGGAGGTGTGATGGTGTGGGAGTGCTTTGCTGGTGACACTGTTGGGAATTCAAAATTGAAGGCATACTGAACCAGCATGGCTACCACAGCATCTTTCAGCGGCATGCTATTCCATCCCGTTTGCGTTTAGTTGGACCATCATTTATTTTTCAACAGGACAATGACCCCAAACACACCTCCAGGCTGTGTAAGGGCTATTTGACTAAGAAGGAGAGTGATGGGGTGCTACACCAGATGACCTGGCCTCCACAGTCACCAGACCTGAACCCAATCAAGATGGTTTGGGGTGAGCTGGACCGCAGAGTGAAGGCAAAAGGGCCAACAAGTGCTAAACATCTCTGGGAACTGCTTCAAGATTGTTGGAAGACCATTTCCGGTGACTACCTCTTGAAGCTCATCAAGAGAATGCCAAGCGTGGGCAAAGCAGTCATCAAAGCAAGAGGTGGCTACTTTGAAGAACCTAGAATATAAGACATAGTTTCAGTAGTTTCACACTTTTTTGTTAAGTATATAATTCCACATGTGTTAATTCATAGTTTTCATGCCTTCAGTGTGAATGTACAATTTTCATAGTCATGAAAATACAGAAAAATCTTTAAATGAGAAGGTGTTTCCAAACTTTTGGTCTGTACTGTAGGTGCAGCCCTAGCGGGCAAAAAAATTATCAATGAGTGCAAAGCCTACCAGGCAAAACCAAACCTCATTATATCTAAAAAAAAAGAGTAAGGCATCACTTCAAAAGTCCAAACTATAGTGGTTTATTGACCCATCATGTCAGGGCGACATTTTGTTCCAAGTGTGAGGCTATGTGCACATGTTGCGTTTTTTAAGCGTTTTTGCCGCAGTTTTCCAGGGCGTAAACACTTATAAAAAAGCTAAGAAAAGCATCCCATGCAATCCTATGGGATTACTCAATTGCTGTGCCCATGCTGCGTATTTTTACATAGCATAATCGCATTGCATAAAAATAAGCAGCATGTCCATTCTTTTTGCGTAATCACGGCGATTATGCCGCCATAGGATTGCATTGAAACGCTCACTTTACGCATGTGGCTATGCCCACCATGCGTGAAGTGAGCGCTTCATGTGTGGTTGGTACCCAGGGTCTGGAGGAGAGGATACTCTCTTCCAGGCCCTGGGTACCATATTCCTGTAAAAATAGAATTAAATAAAAAATATGGATATACTCACCCTCTGTTGGCCCCTGGAGTTTTCCCACTCCTCAGCAAAGCTGTCACCAAGTTCTGTTTCCAGGGATGCACGCGGTTGCGTTAACCGCTACGTCATCAGAGGTCATTCGCGCAATGCATCCCTGGGAACGGAACTTTCTGGCAGCGTCGCTGAGGACCGGGTGGACTCCGGAGGCTGCCAGAGGGTGAGTATATCCCTATTTTTAATTTTTTTATTATTTTTAACATTCCACATTAGTAAAAAGGTGGTCGCACCTGTCAAGCACTATGCGTGACGAGTGTGACCAATCTGTCAATCACTTTTCCAAGCGATGCTTCAAATCGCTTGTAAAAGCGCAAGTATTCTGCAAGCTAAAATCGCTTGCAAAATGCTTGTGTTTTGCGGGAAAACGCATACTAATTACGTATGCATTTTACCTGCGGCGGGGAGTTGCGCAAATGCTCCGTAAAATTACGGAGTATTTCTGCAACGTGTGCACATAGCCTGAAAATTCTTGAAGCTTGAAAAAATTCCACACTTGTCCTCACTTGGAATGAATTGTTGCCTTGACATGATGGGTCAATAAACCACTATACTTTGGACTTTTGGAGTGCTGCCTGCATCTTTTTTTGTATACATATGTAAATATACACATATACACACAGTGTGGAAAAGAATTATTTGATACACTGACGATTTTGCAAGTTTCTGCACCTGCAAAAAATGGAGAGGTATGTATAATCTTTATTGTGGGTACACTTCAACTGTGAGAAACAGAATATTAAAAAAAATCCAGAAAATCATATTGTATTATTTTTACATAGTGAATATGCATTTTATTGCATGAAATAAGTATTTGATACAATAGAAAAACAGAACTTAATATTTGGTACAGCAAACTTTGCAATTACAGGTATCAGATGTTTCCTATAGATCTTGACCAAGTTTGCACACACTGCAGCAAGGATTTTGGCCTACTTCTCCATACAAATCTTCTCCAGATCTTTCACTGGGCAACACAGAGTTTCAGCTCCCTCCAGATATTTTCTGTTGGGTTTAGGTCTGGAGACTGGCTAGGCCACTCCAGGACCTTGAAATGTTTCTTAAGGAGCCACTCCTTAGTTGTACTGGAGTACCCAGCAATGACCCATTTTCAATGCTCTTACTGATGGAAGGAGGTTGCTGACCAAAATCTCGTGATACCTGACCCAATTCATCCTTCCTTCAATATGGTGCTGTTGTCCTCAAAGTATGATGTTTAACCACTATGCTTCATGGTGGGGATGGTGTTCTTGTCACGCTGCAGCTCTGCAGGTAAATGCAAACTCCACAAGATGGCTTGGCTCCTGTGATCCCTCCTGGTTGCTGGCGTCTTTATGTGGCTGGGCGCATGCGCTGTGCTACATGACGCCGGCACCTGGCGGTGTTGCGGTTGCCGTGGAGATACACGCGTCACTACAAGCGGTGACATCACTTCCTATGGGCAGGGAAATATGAAGAGGAGGAAAGGAATGGATTTGCACTCATATAAAAAGCAGGGGGGACAGGGATGGAGCGTGCCCCCTGACGAAGGCTGGACCGAAATGTGCGTTGGGATGGGCACGCTCTCCCTGTTCCTGCACCACCCTTTGTGCACTTTGGCACTTTATTAGTGAGTATGTGACCACTTTATGGGATCGCTATATTATGTTTGCAGCATGGCTATAAGCCAGTTATGTATATATAGATATGCTCAGATGCAGATGGTGCGATTGAATTAAGGGCAACCATGAGGAGTGGATAGCAATAGGAAGTACATGAGACCTGAGTATAGGTGCAATGGATTATACTGATATATGTCCCTCCTGTGAATCATGAGCAGTATGGCTTTGGTTGTAAGTGGTGGAATGTTCTCGCTTCATGTATTTATAGGCTACCAGCTGTGTATATAAATTTATATGCTATGTGTTAAAATCTGTGATGTAGATTTAGAGTGAAATTAATATATATCTTCCATGTGGGATTATTGCAATGACATTGGCCATTTGGGCATATGTGCAATAGATTATATATGTTACGGTTTGGTAGTGAATACATATGTATATAAATTATAGTGAATATTCTAAGTGGTGGTGTAGTTTATAGGGATTGCTGTGCCCTTCACGATAGCATTTTTATGGTGGTTAAAAATTATTGTAACACGTGTGTCAATTATGTTTTTTGATATATTGAATAAAATTGTTTATCTTTGAAAAAATTATTGGACTAGTACATCGTTTTTCCTTTTGGAATTGTAGCGTATGGTATGTTTATGTGTCCTTTTTCATTAAGTCACCACATGGGTGCAGACGAGTGGTGTCTGCTCTAGGTCCCAGAAGATGTGGTTTCATGTGTTGTTAATTATATCTAAGATGGCAGCAGAGTGGAGGGAAGACTAAAATCCTGCTCAGAGCAGACCAGCAGCACTGCAGTGAGACTACCACCAGGTGGCAGCACAATAGTCAAACAATCCGGGTCGATACCAGAGAGTAGCGCAGTACCCAGGGAAATACCAAACACAGAGTCAGAGATATGCTAAAAAGGTCAGTACCAGTCAGAAGCATAAATACCAGAAGCAAGAGACAGGAGCACTTCAGAGCCAAAGCAGAGTCAGTTACCGGGGAATCCAAGCACACAAGGACACAAAGAGATGGGACGGTCAGGGATAGAGAACACAGACACAAGCAAATTTAGCTAAGGGCAGCAGAATAAACCAGGGTTCTGCAGAGTCAGCTACAGTTAAAATCTGTGATGTAGATTTAGAGTGAAATTAATATATATCTTCCATGTGGGATTATTGCAATGACATTGGCCATTTGGGCATATGTGCAATAGATTATATATGTTACAGTTTGGTAGTGAATACATATGTATATAAATAATAGTGAATATTCTAAGTGGTGGTGTAGTTTAGAGACAGGAGCACTTCAGAGCCAAAGCAGAGTCAGTTAGTTACCGGGGAATCCAAGCACACAAGGACACACAGAGATGGGATGGTCAGGGATGGAGAACATAGAAACAAGCAAAGTCAGCTAAGGGCAGCAGAATAAACCAGGCGTTCTGCAGAGTCAGCTACACAAACCATAGGTAGGAAATATAACTGACACTTCCCGCAGGAAGCAGCACAGAGAAATAGCCAACTTGACACCAAAACTAGGCAGAGAAAATTTAACCCCTGAATGATGAGACCAGGAAAAGGAGAGACAGGAAAAATCCATTCTCGATCATGACAGTACCCTACTCTCAAGGGAGGGCTTCTGGACTCCCAGGTTTCTAAAGATAACACACATGAAAAGCCCGGACCAACCAATCTGCATGGGCTGATCACTCCAGGACCCAAGATTGACCCTCAGGACTGTAACCCCTCCAATGTACCAAGTACTGAAGCCAACTGCAATCCATCCAAGAATCAACAATCCATTCAAATTCATACTCAGTCTGACCATCCACCAAGACAGGAGATGGAGGGGATGGAGACCCAGCAGAGGAGGGTACAAATAACTTTAGCAGGGACTTATGGAACACATTGGGGATACAAAGCAATGGAGGTAAGTGTAAGCGAAAGGCCAATACAACCTCAATGATCTCGTAATGACCAATAAATTTGGGACCCAGCTTAGCGAAATAAAGTTTCAGACGTATGTTCCTAGTAGACAACCACACTTTATCTCCTACCAGAAATATAGGTCCTACAAATTGTCGCTTATCACCAAAATGTTTCTATTTGCCCTGAGCCACCCCAATTTTCTTCTGGTCCTCCCTCTACACCTGCCCTATCCGTTGAACCTCTGAATCAATCCCTGAACACCCCAAATCCAGTCTGGAAAATTCACCTAAATGGGGGTGAAAACTGTTGTTACAAAAAAGTGCCAGTGGACTGATTAACTCAATTATTATATGTAAACGCAGCCATGGGCAACGAGGAACACCAAACTTCCTGCTGAGACGTGGCAAAACACTGCAAAATCTGTTCCAGTGACTGACTGGTCCTCTCCGTCAGACCGTTGGTTTTTGGGATGGTAGGCCGATGAGAAGGTTAAGCTAATACCCAATATTTTACAAAATGCCCTCCAAAATTTGGACACAAACTGCACCCCTCTATCAGATGCCAAATTCAGTGGCACGCCATGCAACCGCACAACGTGCTCAATAAACACCTTAGATAGTGTTTCTGCGGTAAGTAGTCCTGCCATAGGTACAAAATACGCCTGTTTGCTAAATCTGTCAACCACTACCCAGACCACAGTTTTGCCATTGGAAGGATGGAGATCAATGATAAAATATATGGACAAATGAGTCCAAGGTTTATCTGGAATTGACATTGGCACCGATTCCCGGCCGGCCGGTTATGGGAGCTTTTAGCATGGGCACACGTATCGCAAGCAGACACAAACACGGCAATGTCAGAAGACATGGATGACCACCAAAACAGTCTAGCAATAGCTCTCTGGGTAGCCGAGATTCCAGGGTGCACAATCGTGGAACTCCCAGAGCACCTTTAACCGATATTGAATAGGGACAAAGAGCTTGTTATCAGGCAAAGACGGAGGAGCTAGGGACTGAGCCTCACAAATTTCCCGCTCCAATTCGGAGGACACCCCCGCAACAACCACCCCATGCTGAAGAATGGAGGAAGGCGGTTCGGAAGGTGATATTGGATCCAAGCTGCGAGATAAGGCGTCAGCCTTGACATTCTTGGAACCAGGTCGAAAGGTGATGGAAAAATGAAAACGTCAGAAAGAAAGGCAGCACCGCCTACCTGCCCAGATCTCGGAACAAATGCACTATAGGGTACAGCCAGCCCATATAGCAAGATGTTAGCAACACAGGTGGAAAATACTAGATCAACAGCCACTCTCCACCTACCCTTTCCTGGAGGGGGTGACTGCCCAGTATACACTTGTACAATAAAGGCCCACATAGGGGGCTGTTCACATACACTACTGTTCAAAATTTTGGGGTCACCAAGGCAATTTTGTGTTTTCCTTGAAAACTCATACTTTTATTAATCAAATGAGTTGCCAAATGAATTTAAAATCTAGTCCAGACATTGACAAGGTTCGAAAAAAAGATTTTTATTTGAAATTGACATTCTAGCAGTTAATTTGCTGAGGTAATCTGGAGAGATTTCACCGCATGCTTCCAGAATCCCCTCCCACAAGTTGGGTTGGCTTGATGGGCACTTTTTGCATACCATACGGTCAAGCTGCTCCCACAACAGCTCAATGGGGTTGAGATCTGGTGACTGCACTGGCCACTCCATTACAGAGAGACAATACCATCTGCCTGCTTCTCCTTAAATAGTTCTTGCATCATTTGTCCTGTTGTAGGATGAAATTGGCTCCAATCAAGAGCTGTGCACAGGGTATGGCATGGCGTTGCAAAATGGAGTGATAGCCTTCCTTATTCAAAATCCCTTTTACCTTGTACAAATCTCCAACTTTACCAGCACCAAAGCAACCTCAGACCATCACATTACCTCCACCATGCTTGACAGATAGCGTCAGGCACTCTTCCAGCATCTTTTCAGTTGTTCTGCATCTCACAAATGTTCTTCTATGTGATCCAAACACCTCAAACTTGGATTCGTCTGTCCATAACACTTTTTTCTAATCTTCCTCTGTCCAATGTCTGTGTTCTTTTGCCCATATTTATCTTTTCCTTTTATTAGCCAGTCTCAGATGTAGCTTTTTCTTTGCCACTCTGCCCTGAAGGCCAGCATCCCAGAGTCGCCTCTTCACTGCAGACATTGACACTGGCGTTTTGCGTGTATTATTTAATGAAACTGCCAGTTGAGGACTTGTGAGGAGTCGATTTCTCAAACTACAGACTCTAATGTACTTGTCTTATTGCTCAGTAGTGCAGCGGGGCCTCCCACTTCTCTTTCTACTCTGGTTAGAGTCTGTTTGTGCTCTCCTCTGAAGGGAGTAGTACACACCGTTGCAGTACTCACCGATGCAGTTTCTTGGCAATTTCTCGCATTGAATAGCCTTCATTTCTAAGAACAAGCATAAACTGTCGAGTTTCACATAAAAGTTCTTTTTTTCTGGCCATTTTGAGAGTTTAATGGAACCAACAAATGTAATGCTCCAGATTCTCAACTAGCTCAAAGGAAGGTCAGGTTTATAGCTTCTCTAATCAGCCAAACTGTTTTCAGCTGGGCTAACATACTTGCACAAGGGTTTTCAAGGGTATTCTAACCCCTTCATGACCCAGCCTATTTTGACCTAAATGACCTGGCCATTTTTTGCAATTCTGACCAGTGTCCTTTTATGAGGTAATAACTCAGGAACGCTTCAACGGATAATAGCGATTCTGAGACTGTTTTTTCGTGACATATTGGGCTTCATGTTAGTGGTAAATTTAGGTCGATAATTTTTGCGTTTATCTGTGAACAAAATGAAACTTTGGCCAAAATTTTGAAAATTTCGCAATTTTCAAATTTTGAATTTTTATTCTGTTAAACCAGAGAGTTATGTGACACAAAATAGTTAATAAATAACATTTTCCACATGTCTTCTTTACATCAGCACAATTTTGGGAACAACATTTTTTTTTGTTAGGAAGTTATAAGGGTTAAAAGTTGACCAGCGATTTCTCATTTTTACAGCAAAATTTACAAAACCATTTTTTTTAGGTACCACCTCACATTTGAAGTCACTTTGAGGGGTCTATATGGCAGAAAATACCCAAAAGTGACACCATTATAAAAATTGCACCCCTCGAGCTACTCAAAACTACATTCAAGAAGATTATTAACCCTTCAGGTGCTTCACAGGAACTAAAGCAACATGGAAGGAAAAAATGGACATTTTAATTTTTCCAACAAAATTTTTCTTTTAGCATCATTTTTTTCATTTTTGCATGGGCAACAGAATTAAAATGGACCCTAAAATTTGTTGGGCAATTTATCCTGAGTACACAGGTACCTCATATGTGGTCATAAACCACTGTTTGGGCGCACGGCAGGGCTCAGAAGGGAAGGAGCGCCATTTGACTTTTTGAATGGAAAATATGCTGGAATATTTAGCGGTTGCCATGTCGCATTTGGAGAGTCCCTGTGTGCCTAAACATTGGAGCTCCTCCACAAGTGACCCCATTTTGGAAACTAGACCCCCCAAGGAACTTATCTAGATGCAGAGTGAGCACTTTGAAACCTCAGGTCCTTCACAAATTCATCCGTAAAAAAAAGAAAGTACTTTTTTTTCACAAAAATTTTCTTTTAGCCTCAGTTTTTTCATTTTCACATGGGCAACAGGATAAAATGGATCCTAAAATTTGTTGGGCAATTTATCCTGAGTACACCGATACCTCATATGTGGTCATAAATCACTGTTTGGGCGCACGGTAGGGCTCAGAAGGGAAGGAGCGCCATTTTACTTTTTGAATGGAAAATTAGCTCCAATCGTTAGCGGACACCATGTCATGTTTGGAGAGCCCCTGTATGCCTAAACTTTGGAGCTCCCCCACAAATGACCCCATTTTGGAAACGAGACTTCCTAAGGAACTTATCTAGATGCACAGTGAGCACTTTGAACCCCCAGGTGCTTCACAGAAGTTTATAACGCAGAGCCGTGAAAATAAAAAAATCATTTTTTTTTCTCAAAAAATGATTATTTAGCCCACTATTTTTTATTTTCACAATAGTTACAGGAGAAATTGGACCCCAAAAGTTGTTGTCTAATTTGTCCTAAGTACGCTAGTACCTCACATGTGGGGGGGAACCACTGTTTGGGCACACGTCAGGGCTCGGAAGGGATGTAGTGACGCTTTGAAATGCCGACTTGATGGAATGGTCTGCGGGCGGGCAGAGCCCCTGATGTGCCTAAACAGTAGAGACCCCCCACAAGTGACCCCATTTTGTAAACTAGACCCCTCAAGGAACATATCTAGATGTGTGGTGAGCACCTTGAACCCCCACGTGCTTCACAGAAGTTTGTAATGCAGAGCCTTGAAAATAAAAAAATCATTTTTTTCCTCAAAAACTGATTTTTTTAACCCGCAATTTTTTATTTTCACAAGGGTAACAGGAGAAATTGGACCACAAAAGTTGTTGTACAGTTTGTCCTGAGTACACTGGTACCCCATATGTGGGGGGAACCACTGTTTTGGCGCATGGGAGAGCTCAGAAGGGAAGGAGCGCCATTTTGGAATGCAGACTTGATGGAATGTTCTGCGGGCGTCATGTTGCGTTTGCAGAGCCCCTGATGTGCCTAAACAGTAGAAACCCCCCACAAGTGACCCTATTTTGGAAACTAGACCCCCCAAGGAGCTTATCTAGATGTGTAGTGAGTACTTTGAACCCCCAAGGGCTACACAGAAGTTTATAGCGCCGGGGCATGAAAATAAAAAAATCATATTTTTTCCACAAACATGATCTTTTAGTCCCCAATTTTTTTATTTTCCCTAGGGTAACAGGAGAAATTAGACCTCAACAGTTGCTGTCCAATTTGTCCTGAGTACGATGATATCCCATATGTGGGAGAAAACTACTGTATGGGCACACTTCGGGGCTCGGAAGGGAAGTAGTGATGTTTTGAAATGCCGACTTGATGGAATGGTCTGCGGGTGTCATGTTACGTTTGCAGAGCCCATGATGTGCCTAAACAGTAGAAACCCCCCAAGTGACCCCATTTTGGAAACTAGATCCCCCAAGGAACTCCTCTAGATGTGTGGTAAGCACTTTGAATCTCCAAGTTGTTCACAGAAGTTTATAACGCAGAGCCGTGAAAATAAAAAATCATTTTTTTTCCCACAAAAATAACTTTTTTAGTCCCCAATTTGTTTTTTCCCAACAGTAACAGGAGAAATTAGACCCCCAAAGTTGTTATGCAATTTTTCCTGAGTACGCTGATACCCCATATGTGGGGGTAAACCACTGTTTGGGCACACGTCGGGGCTTGGAATAAAGGGAGCACTGTTTGACTTTTTGAACGCAAAATTTGCAGGTATCAATGGTGGCGCCATGTCGCGTATGGAGACCCCCTGATGTGCATAAATAGTGGAAACCCCTCAATTCTAACTCCAACCCTAACCCCAACCCTAACCCCTACACACCCCTAACCCTAATACAAACCCTAACCATAACCCTAACCCCAACACACCCCTAACCCTAATCCCAACTCTAACCATAAACCTAACCACAAGCCTAACCCTAATCCCAACCCTAACCCCAAAAACCCCTAACACTTATCCTAACTCTAACCCTAACAACAAACCTAACCCTAATCCCAACCCTAACCCTAATTCCAACCCTAACCCTAATTCCAACCCTAACCCTAATTCCAACCCTTACCCTAGTTCTAACCCTAACCCTAGTTCTAACCCTAAGGCTGGGTTCATATTGCGTTTTACCAGCCCGTTCAACACATAGCGTTGACGGGCTGGTAACGGTATAGCATAACGCGATCGCGTTATGCTATACCCGCTAGTGCAGAGGAATTAGCGATGATTCATCTATGCTAGCGGTGACGGAGCCCAGACGCTGCAGCCCGCATCCAAGGCTCCGTCACTGAATGACGACACGTCGCGAACGCATGCCGCTTCACACAAATGGGTGAATGGCAGTGTTAATGGACTGCGTTATACCGCGTTATACCGCGGTGAAACGCAGTCCATCTAACGGACTGCCATAATGCAATATGAACCCAGCCTAAACCTAAACCCTGAGGCCCCATGCACACGTTGCGGATTCACATGCGGATTTTTCTAAAATCCGCAGGGTAAAGTGACCTGCCTTTTACCTGGGTATTTAGCGCGGATTTACTGCGGTTTTGCTGCGGTTTTTCCCTGCGGTTTTACACCTATAATGGAATAGGTGTAAAATCGCTGCGGAATCAGCACAAAGAATTGACATGCTGTGGATTTAAAACCGCAGCAAATCTGCGCTGAAAAATCTGCAGCATGTACACAGCGTTTTTTTTTACCATTTATTTGCATTGTACTGTACATTGTTTCTGGATCTGCTGTGGATCCGCAGCGCGAAATCCGCTGCTGATCCACAGCAAAATCCGCTGCTGATCCGCAGCAAAATCCGCTGCTGATCCGCAGCAAAATCTGCTGCTGATCCGCAGCAAAATCTGCTGCGGAGCCGCTGCTGATCCGCAGCAAAATCCGCTGCTGATCCACAGCAAAATCCGCTGCTGATCCGCAGCAAAATCCGCTGCTGATCCGCAGCAAAATCCGCAACGTGTGCACAGGGCCTAATAGGAAAAAAAAAAATTCTTTATTTTATTATTTGTCCCTACCTATGACAGGGGGGTTCACTTACTTTTTTTTATTTTGATCACTGTGACAGTTTATCACAGTGATCAAAATAAATTTCTGGACTCTGCAGGGCACACTGCGCATGCGCCCGCCATTTTCCAAGATGGCGGCGCCCATAAAGAATCCCGGGCAGCTGCCGGGACGGATCCAGTGACATCGGTAGACCGGGAGAGGTGAGTATGGGGGTCGGAAGGTGAGGGGGGGATCGGAAGGTGGGGGCAGCGGAGGCCAGGACGAGGGGAGCTGTTAGTGACGGCGGTGACCGATCACCGCCATCTTTCGATGGCGGCGGCCGATCGCCGCCGTGACTCGATGTGGGGGGTCAGATCGCTGTCTCCAGCCATGGCCGATGCTATTGCAGCATCAGCCATGGCTGGATTGTAATATTTCACCAATTTCATTGGTGAAATATTACAGATTGCTCTGATTGGCTGTTTCACTTTTAACAGCCAATCAGAACGATCGTGGCCACGGGGGGGTTAAGCCAACCCCACTGTGGTGAAGCACAAAGGGTCTTATTATGCCTGCGGGTCGGGTGACCTTTCAGTGACCCCGGTCACCCGGCCTGCAGGAACGCGATCCTTTCATGACGCCACATAGGCGTCACAGGTCGGATTGGCACTGACTTTCATGACGCCTACGTGGCGTCACAGGTCGGGAAGGGGCTAACCATCCATTAGCCTTTTTACACAGTTAGCCATCACAAAGCACCATAAGAACAGTGGAGTGATGGTTGTTGGAAATGGGCCTCTATACAATATCTATGAAGATATTGCATTACAAACCAGACGTTTGAAGCTAGAATAGTCATTTACCACATTAACAATTTATAGAGTGTATTTCTGAATCATTTAATGTTAGCTTTGTTGGAAAAAAATGTGCTTTTCTTTCAAAAATAATGACATTTCTTATTGACCCTAAACTTTTACACGGTAGTGTAAGGGTACTGCATAGTGTCTGGTTCACAGCCTATTAGTCATGCCCCTACTTTTCGATTAGGCGGGCTGGCCAGCACACTCTCAATGCTTCCTAGTGTGAACACCCCTCATACGAGACCAAACGTGTTTGGTCTTGGCTGCACCCTGAAAAATATAGTGCACAAAATACACAAAAAAAGGTATTGGTCGATATTTTGGCCAAAATACGCAAGCCTCGCAACCCACGTCACGAGTCCTCAAACTTGCGAGTCCTAACATTAAACTGTTAGCAGAACCACAAAGGAAGACTAAAAGCCTCCAAAAATTCAAATTAAACAGCAGAAAGAAAGGGAGCACCGCTTTCCTGCCCAGATTGCGGAACCAATGCGCTACAGTTGCACCCCAAACAACAATGGCCTGTACGTTTCCAGGGTCCATACGAAACCCCTTGGCAGACAGGATGAACCCCAGAAAGGACAGCTCTTGGACAAAAATTAGCACTTCTTAGGTTTAGCGAACAGAGAATTCTTCCGTAACCTCTGGAGAACTAAAAGGAAAATGACCATGTGAGATTCCTTGTCAGATGAAAATACAAGAATGTCATCTAAATATACTACCATAAATCGCCCAATGAAGTCAGAAAATACATTAGTAATGAAATTCTGAAAAACGGCTGGCGCATTCATGAGAACAAAGGGCACGACCAAATTTTCAAACAAACCTTTAGAGGTGAGAAATGCCGTTTTCCACTCATCCCCTCCCGAATACAGATGTAACAACCCTGCCGGCATCACTGCATGGCCTCCTATCCCCCACCTGCCTTACACACCAGTTTAATTACTACTCCGGGCAATGCTGTGAGTTCTGTCTTCTACCGGTTCCATTGCTATGCACCTCATGTCTCCTGCCTGCTCTTTGCATACTTCCTGGCTGTGTGCATTGGGGGGGCGGTGCCGGCACTTCCTGAGTCTTATAGAGACAGTGTGCACCTTCCTAAGGTGTCCCCAGCCAATTGCCAAGAGGCATCGGTTACTTAAGGCATAAAAAAAACAACAAGAAGGCTAAGGAATGTTTTATATAGAAGCATCCAGCAAAAGTCAACAAATTAAGCTGAAGTAGAACAAATTAAAATAATCCAAAGCCACAATATGGGGGTTATTTAAGAAAAATATGTAAAGTTTACTGCACAAATATAAATACATGAAAAAACAGGGTATTCAAAAGAAAAAGTAAGTGGCAGCTTAAGAGTTAATATGCTGCATGATGAAAGAGCAGCATATGGAGAAACAGGCGTCTCCCAGCAGAGCTGCTAATTAGTAAGTCACATAACACAGACATAAAGCTAATTAAGTCCTTGGCATAAGAGACAAACTACATGCAGTAGTAAGCTACTGGTTGCATAAACAGATCAACTAAATCAGTAAATCGGCATCCATCTATATATAATACCTTGAGAAATGTTGAATGTCAAGAGCAGAAGTGCTGGGAGAACGCGCAGGAGCCTCGACGCGCGTTTCACCGCCCTCGGCTTCGTCGGTTACTTAAGGCATCCCTGCCCATCGGAGGATGCCTGAGCATCTCAGTCAGTGTCTTGCTGCTGAGCTGCCCGGTCCTGTCCTGTTTTCTGCCTTCTCTGGGGGCTGTATACCCGGGATCTGTTTCTATGCCTGTTTCCTGTGTCTTTTGTTTAGTCCTCCACCTGGGGGCAGAATACCCAGGCCTTAGTCGTTAGTTCTTGTACCTATTCCTGTACCTGACCTTGTCTGTATTCTGTCCTATTTCTATGTCCCTTGTATCCTTGCCTGTAGCCTTTCCCACCTGCTGTGTGTATCCTTGTGTCTACTGTGGCTCTGCTCGCCGCACCTAGCGGCTTTGCTCGCCGCACCCAGCGGCTCAGCTGTGCTTGCCGCACACAGCGGCTCTGCTATGCTCGCCACACTTAGCGGCTCTGCTCTGCTCCACCTACCTGCGGTTCTGTCCTGCACTTGCTCCACCTACCTTCGGTTCTGCCCTGCACTTGCTCCACCTACCTGCGGTTCTGCTCTGCACTTGCTCCACCT
>JARQOD010000005.1:408696545-408843113 GCA_033576555.1 Oophaga sylvatica
TTGGGCAGCATACATTGCAGTATTGGTTTATCTTTTGTATTAACTCTCTTACTCACCTGGACTTGGGCTAATCCAGTATATCTGGATCGTTTGTATTTTTCATGGGTTATTATTACAATTATCACCATGTTATGTCTTTGCCCGAGCTTACCTTGGAGCATTAAATACTGCCTTTTAAATAAATATAATTATGGGTCTTTATATTAAATGCCGCTATGTGCAGTTTCTGCCCTCATCAGTGATGTCCTTATCTGTTTCCAGGCTCTCCGCGCATGTCCTTTTTGACTCCGCCTCCGTTTCCTCCTGCGGCGTCTCTGGGTCTGTTCGCGTTCCATCTACGTCATAGGGGTGCACCCGTGGAGCGCGTCGGCCCGGTGACGTCGCCAGATGCTTATGGATACGCCGTTCACATGTGCTAGTCCTTTTTTAATCTGATGGCGAGTATTTAGCAGGTGGGTATGAGCGGCTTATTAGCTACAAGCCCCCGAAGAAGCCAGTGCGAAACGCGCGTCGGGGCGCGTCTCTGGGTCATAGTGCCAGCATGGGTGAGTTCTATATTGATTTAGGCAGCAGCATGGAATCATTCTAATTGTCCTGAGTTTGGGAATCCGGACCCTTTCTCTGTGTGCACTTGCAATCACTATAAAATGTGTTTTCTCTGGGACAATTTCTTTGCTGCGTATAATATATATATTTGAAACCTATTGAGGCACATCTCTCTATTGAGTATTTGATTATATATTTATGACTTATGTGCCTTTCTCACCCTGCTGTCAGATGTACCACAGGCATAAATTACATCTAGTAACAACATGCATGCCATTTCAAACCATTTGTTGAGCTACGTATTCATGTATGATTATTGAGATATATGATTATTGGTATTAATAAATATTTATACATTAGTATTTGGCGTTTTTCTCCAACTTTTTTTTGTATTCATGAGTATTCAGTGGAGTGCCATAGGGCAATTGCCCTCCTCCCCCTATTTTGTAGTTCCTTATTGGACTACATTATTGCCATGCATATTTGAGCTTTTAGTCTGAGATTATGTTTTCTATTGCAAGTTCCTTAGGGGGTCTAGTTTCCCAAATGGGGTCACTTGTGGGGGGTTTCCACTGTTTAGGCACATCAGAGGCTCTCCAAATGCAACATGGCGTCCAATCTCAATTCCAGCCAATTTTGTTTGGAAAAAGTCAAATGGTGCTCCTTCCATTCCGAGCTCTGCTGTGCGCCCAAACAGTGGTTCCCCCCCACACATGGGGTATCAGCGTACTCAGGACAAATTGGACATCAACTTTTGTGGTCCAATTTCTCCTGTTACCCTTGGGAAAATGAAAAATTAGTGACTAAAATATAATTTTTGTGGGAAAAAAATAGGATTTTTTATTTTCATGCTCGGGCATTATAAACTTGTGTGAAGCACTTGGGGTTCAAAGTGCTCACCAAAGATCTAGATAAGCTCCTTAGGGGGTCTAGTTTCCAAAATGGGGTCACTTGTGGGGGGTTTCCACTGTTTAGGCACATCTGGGGCACTGCAAACGGAACATGACCCCCATCAACGTCTGCATTCCAAAACGTTACTACTTCCTTTCCAAGCCCTGTCGTGCGCCCAAACAGTTTCCCCCCCCCCACATATGGGGTATCAGCGTACTCAGGACAAATTGGACAACAACTTTTGGGGTCCAATTTCCTTGGGAAAAATCAAAAATTTGGGACTAAAAAAATCATTTTTGTGGAAAATTGTTTTTTTTATTTTTCAGACCCAGGCATTATAAATTTTTGTGAAACACTTGGGGTTTCAAAGTGCTCACAACAGATCTAGATAAGTTCCTTAGGGGGTCTAGTTTCCAAAATGGTGTCACTTGTGGGGGTTTCCACTGTTTAGGCACATCAGGGGCACTCCAAACACGACATGGCATCCAATCTTAATTCCAGCCAATTTTAGTTTGAAAAAGTCAAACGGCGCTCCTTCCCTTACGAGCTCTGCCGTGTGCCCAAACAGTGGTTTTCCTCCACATATTGGCTATTGGTATACTCACGAGAAATTGCACAACAACTTTATCTGTCCATTTGCTTCTTTTACCCTTGTGAAAATAAAAAAAAAGTTTGTAATAGATCATTTTTGTGGCTAAAAAGTTAAATATTCATTTTTTCTTTCCACGTTGCTTCAGCTCCTGTGAAGCACCTTAAGGGTTAATAAACTTCTTGAATGTGGTTTTGAGTATCTTGAGAGGTGCAGTTTTTAGAATGGTGTCACTTTTGGGTATTTTCTGCTATATAGACCCCTCAAAGTGACTTCAAATATGAGGTGGTCCCTAAAAAAAATGGCTTTGTAAATTTTGTTGTAAAAATGAGAAATCGCTGGTAAACTTTTAACCCTTATAATTTCCTAAGAAAAAAAAATTTGGTTCCAAATTTGTGCTGATGTAAAGTAGACATGTGGGAAATGTTATTTCTTAACTATTTTGTGTGACATATTTCTCTGTTTTTAAGGGAAAATTCAAAGTTTGAAAATTGCAAAATTTTCAAAATTTTCGCCATATTTGGAATATATAGTTATATGGAAGAAATTTTACCACTAACGTGAAGTACAATATGTCACGAGAAAACAATCTCAGAATCGCGAAGATCCATTGAAGCGTTCCAGAGTTATAACCTCATAAAGAGACAGTGGTCAGAATTATAAAAATTGGCCCGGTCATTATCGTGCAAACCACCCTTGGGGGTTAAGGGGTTAAAAAAATGATTTTTTTTTTTTTTGCCCCTATTTTTTATTTTCACAATAGTTACAGGAGAAATTGGACCCCAAAAGTTGTTGTACAGTTTGTCCTGAGTACGCTGGTACCCCATATGTGGGGGGGACACTGTTCGGGCACACGTCGGGGCTCGGAAGGGAAGTTGTGACGCTTTGAAATGCCAACTTTAATGGAATAGTCTGCGGGCGTCATGTTACGTTTGCAGAGCCCATGATGTGCCTAAACAGTAGAAATCTCCCACAAGTGACCCCATTTTGGAAACTAGACCCCCTAAGGAACTTATCTAGATGTGTGATGAGCACTTTGAACCCCCAAGGGCTTCACAGAAGTTTATAACCCACAGACATGAAAATAAAAAATCATTTTTTTTCCTCAAAAAATCTTTTTTTAGCCCGCAATTTTTTATTTTCACAAGGTTAACAGGAGAAATTGGACCCCAAAAGTTGTTTTCCTGTTTGTCCTGAGTACGCTGGTACCCATATGTGGGAGAAAACTACTGTTTGGGCACACGTCGGTGCACGGAAGGGAAGTAGTGATGTTTTGAAATGCTAACTTAATGGAATGGTCTGCAGGCGTTATGTTACGTTTGCATAGCCCATGATGTGCCTAAACAGTAGAAACCGCCAACAAGTGACCCCATTTTTGAAACTAGATCCCCCAAGGAACTCATCTAGATGTGTGGTGAGTACTTTGAATCTCCAAGTTATTCACAGAAGTTTATAACGCAGAGCCGTGAAATTAAAAAATCATTTTTTTCCACAAAAATAATTTTTTTAGTCCCCCAAATTAGAAATTAGACCCCCAAAGTTGTTGTGCAATTTTTCCTGAGTAAGCTGATACCCCATATGTGGGGATATACCACTGTTTGGGCACACGTCAGGACTCGGAATGGAGAGAGCACTGTTTGACTTTTTGAATGCAAAATTGACTGGAATAAATGGTGGCGCCATGTTGCGTTTGGAGACCCCCTGATGTGCCTAAATAGTGGAAACCCCAAATTATAACTCCAACCCTAACCACAAGACACCCCTAACCACAACCCTAACCCCAACACACCCCTAACCGTAATCCCAACCCTAACCATAACCCTAACCCCAACACACCCCTAACCCTAATAACAACCCTAACCATAATCCTAACCACAAGCCTAACCCTAATCCCAACCCTAACCCCAACACACCCCTAACCCTAATCCCAACTCTAACCCTAACCACAAGCCTAACCCTAATCCCAACCCTAACCCTAATTCCAACCGTAACCCTAATTCCAACCCTAACCTTAATTCTAACCCTAACCCTAATTCTAACCCTAACTGTAACCCTAATTCTAACCCTAACCCTAATCCTAACCCTAACCCTAGTTCCAACCCTAACCCTAGTTCTAACCCTAACCCTAGTTCTAACCCTAACCCTAATGCTAACCCTAATGGAAAAATAAAAAAATATTTTCTTTATTTTATTACTTGTCCCTACGTATGAGGGTGATAAAGGGGGGGTTATTTACTTTTTTTATTTTGATCACTGTGAGAGTTTATCAGAGTGATCAAAATAAAAGAATGGAATCGGCCGGCGGGCGCACTGCGCATGCGCCCGCCATTTTCTAAGTTGGCGACACCCATGAAGTATCCCAGATGGACTCCAGGACGGCCACAGGGACATCGAAGCTCCCAGGAGAGGTAAGGGGAGGAATCGGAAGGCGGGGGGAGCACAGGAAAGGGGGATGGGAGCAGATAGTGGCGGCGGCCGATCGCCGCCGTCACTCAGGGTGGGGAGGGTCAGATCTCGGTCTCCAGCCACGGCAGATGCTAATGCAGCATCGGGCATTGCTGGATTGTAATATTTCACCATATTTCATCGGCGATCGCTCTGATTGGCTGTTTCACTTTTAACAGCCAATCAGAGAGATCGCTGATGTGAGGGGGCGGTGCAACCCCCCAGCGCTACGTGCAGAGATGGTCTGCTGTCAGGGACAGCAGCCATCGTTACCCGGTCACCACACAATGCCGCGCTGTGATCAGAAAATGGCGGCGCCATACCAGTACTGCTCTGGGCAGAAATGCACCTCCCGCAGAGCAGTACTAGTACGGCGGAGGTCGGGAAGAGGTTAAGCAAGCATTCTTCAATAAAGAATAATCTTACAACATATAATTCATGTATCTTAATGCAAATAAGATTGGCCAACCAATTTAAGGTAATATAAAGTAGCATAAGATGTGGCTATATTCTCATGGATGTTCGTTTAACTTAATAGCAAATATCGCATAATAGCAAATACTTCTTAAAACCTTAGGGACAGCAATGCTGTGTGCATGGACATGAATATGGGGCACAGAGTACATAAGTATGTCATGTTACAAACCATGTGCTGCTGTTGCCACCATGCTTCCCTAGAAGCATTACCTCTATAATATGGCATACCTGATATATATCCATGAGAGAGTTTTTAAACTGCTCCTATGACTCCTACCCAACTCACTCTCTGCAGCTGCATGTGTAATGTCCATGGCCAGAATATTTTCACTTCTCTCAGCCTAAGTTCACATTATGGTTTTGCCATACGTCAGTGGCTCCAGTGGGGCTTCTGTCTGAAACCCTGAAAAATGGAGTTCATGTGTACCCGCCAACTGGTCCATCAACTTTAATGAAGCAGATAAAAGCCATTTTGTGCCCGTCTGACCTCAGTTTAAGCAGTGTCAGTCATTTTTAACCCCTTTACCACCGAGGGTGTTTTGCACGTTAATGAAAGGCCAATTTTTACAATTCTGACCAGTGTCACTCTATGAGGTAATAACTCTGGAATGCTTCAACGGATCTCACTGATTCTGAGACTGTTTTTCAGAACATATTGTACTTCATGATAGTGGTAAAATTTCTTTGATATGACGTGTTTATTTGTGAAAAAAAAACAGATATTTTGCAATTTTCCAACTTTAATTTTCATGTCCTTAAATCCGAGATATGTCACATAAAATACTTAATAAGTAACATTTCCCACATGTCTACTTTGCATCAGCACAATTTTGGAACCAACATTTTTTTGGTTAGGAAGTTATAATGGTTTAAATTTAAATAGCGATTTCTCATTTTTACAACACCATTTTTTTTAGGGACCACATCACATTTGAAGTCACTTTGAGGGGTCTATATGATAGAAAATACCAAAGAGTGACACCATTCTAAAAACTGCGCCCCCCCCTGGTGCTCAAAACCACATTCAAGAAGTTTATTAACCCTTCAGATGCTTCACATGAATTTTTGGAATGTGGAAAAAAAGAACATTTAACTTTTTTTCACAAAAATTAAATTCAGATGCAATTTTTTTATTTTGACAAGGGTAGCAGGAATAAATGGACCCCAACATTTATTGTGTACTTTCTCCTGAGCATGCCGATACCCGATTTGAGGGAGAAAACTACGGTTTTGGAGCACGGCAGAACTCGGAAGTGATAGGAGCGCGATTTGACTTTTTGAATGCAAAATTTGCTGGAACAATTGGCGGACGCCATGTCGTGTTTGGAGAGCCTCTGCTGTGCCTAAACAGTGAAAATCCCACACAAGTGACACCATTTTGGAAACTAGACACCTCAGGGAACTGATCTAGATGTGTGGTGAGCACATTGAACCCTCAGGTGCTTCACAGAAGTTTATAACGTTGAGCCGTAAAAAGAAAAAAAATCTAATTTTCCAGACAAATATGTTTTTAGCACAAAATATTGCATTTCACAAAGGTAACAGGAGAAATTGCACCATGCAATTTGTTGTGCAATTTCTCCTGAGTACGCTGATACCACACATGTTGGGGAATACTACTTTTGAGGCACAGTGCTAAGCTCAGAAGGGAAGGCAAAATAACTACATTTTTACCAACAAAATTTTGTACTACTTATCCATACGGAGAGACTCGAGAGGAACGGAACGCTATTTGTCTTCTGGACCTCAGATTTTCCTAGAACAGTTTGCGGACTCCATATACAGTCATGGCCAAAAGTTTTGAGAATGACACAAATATTAATTTTTAGAAAGTCTACTGCTTCACTTTTTCTAATGGCAATTTGCATATACTCCAGAATGTTATAAAGAGTGATCAGCTTAACAGCAATTACTTGCAAAGTCAATATTTGGCTAGAAAATGAACTTTATCCCCCAAAACACAATTTCAACATCATTGCAGCCCTGCCTTAAAAGGACCAGCTAACCTCTTTTCAGTGATTGCTCCATTAACACAGGTGTGGGTGTTGATGAGGACATGGCTGGAGATCAATCTGTCATGATTAAGTAAGAGTGACACCACTGGACACTTTAAAAGGAGGCTGGTGCTTGGCATCATTGTTTCTCTTCTGTTAACCATGGTTATCTCTAAAGAAACACGTGCAGTCATCATTGCAATGCACAAAAATGGCCTAACAGGGAAGAGTATCGCAGCTAGAAAGATTGCACCTCAGTCAACAATCTATCGCATCATCAAGAACTTCAAGGAGAGAGGTTCCATTGTTGCCAAAAAGGCTTCAGGGCTCCCAAGAAAGACCAGCAAGCGCCAGGACTGTCTCTTAAAAGTGTTTCAGATGCGGGATCGGGCTACCAGCAGTGCAGAGCTTGCTCAGGAATGGCAGCAGGCAGGTGTGAGTGCATCTGCACGCACTGTGAGGCGGAGACTCTTGGAGCAAGGCCTGGTCTCAAGGAGGGCAGCAAAGAAGCCACTTCTCTCCAGAAAAAACATCATGGACAGACTGATATTCTGCAAAAGGTACAGGCAGTGGACTGCTGAGGACTGGGGTAACGTTATTTTCTCTGATGAATCCCCTTTTTGATTGTTTGGGACATCAGGAAAACGCCTCATTCGGAGAAGACAAGGTGAGCGCTACCACCAGTCTTGTCTCATGCCAACTGTTAAGCATCCTGAAACCATTCATGTGTGGGGTTGCTTCTCAGCCAAGGGAATCGGCTGTCTCACAGTCTTGCCTAAAAACACAGCCATGAATAAAGAATGGTACCAGAATGTCCTCCAAGAGCAACTTCTCCCAACCCTCCAAGAGCAGTTTGGCGATCAACAATACCTTTTCCAGCATGATGGAGCACCTTGCCATAAAGCAAAGGTGATAACTAAATGGCTCAGGGAACAAAACATAGAGATTTTGGGTCCATGGCCTGGAAACTCCCCAGATCTTAATCCCATTGAGAACTTGTGGTCAATCATCAAGAGACGGGTGGACAAACAAAAACCTAAAAATTCTGACAAAATGAAAGCATTGATTGTGCAAGAATGGACTGCTATCAGTCAGGATTTGGTCCAGAAGTTGATTGAGAGCATGCCAGGGAGAATTGCAGAGGTCCTGAAGAAGAAGGGTCAACACTGCAAATATTGACTTGCTGCATTAACTCATTCTAACTGTCAATATAAGCTTTTGTTACTCATATGTTTGCAATTATATTTCTGTCTGTGATAAAAACATCTGTCAAACACACATAAAAACCAGAGGGCAGCAGATCATGTGAAAATATAATATTTGTGTCATTCTCAAAACTTTTGGCCATGACTGTACAGAGCCTCTAATTGTGGAAGATCAGAATCCCCCTCAAGTGACCCCATTTCGGAAATTATACCCTTTTGGGGATTTATCCACAGGAGTAGTGCTGATTTTGACTCCATGGGTATTTTCCAGGAACAAGCAGCAATGAATGTTGCCGAGTAAAAATTGCAAACTGCTGTTGTAGTGATCAGTACGCTGTAGTGACCAGCACGTTGCAGTCACCAGTGCCTTATGCCCAGCCCATGCTTCTGGAGGCGGGCTCAAATTAGTTCATAAATGCCAAACGTGGATGCAATATGTGGTTTAGGTGCACTGTGGGGCTCAGAAAAGGGAAGGGGCATTTGGATTTGGGAGTGCAGAATTTGCTGAATTTCTTTTGACGGGTGAGGAGCCATTTCGCTTTTCCAGAGCCTTTGTGCTACCAGTAATGTGAAAGCCCCAAATATTTCCATTAACAGATGACGGACCTGAGTCAGGGCTTGCTTTTTTGTGGATTGAGTTGAAGCTTTTATTGGGAACATTTTACTTTGTTAGGGATCACATTTATCCGGCACTCTAAGCTGAGCGCTGACTTTCTATCTAAATCTCCGAGTGACGTGATTCAGATGAAACCCCATTCACTATAATGAGGCAGCAGAGAAAGGGCCCCGTCTCACACAGCGACTCACCAGTGATCCCGACAACGATATGAACGTGTCAGGATCGCTGCTGAGTCGCTACATGATCGCTGCAGCTCCCCTGCGCAGTGCGCTGGTATCCAACATACACATCAGGTTTCCAGGCACAGCCCCGCGTCTGGAAACCCGATGTGTACCTTGGTTACCAGCTGATCGCTGGTCTCCTGCCTGCCACACGCAGCGATGCATGATGGCCAGAGGGAGACCAGCGATCAAAAAAAAGTCCAGGCATTTCTGACACGACCAGCGATTCACAGCAGGGGCCTGATCGCTGGTACGTGTCAGACATAGTGAGATCGCTGCTGAGATCACTGTTGCGTCACAAAACTTGTGACTCAGCAGCGATCTCGCTAGCGATCTCGCTATGTGAGACGGGGCCCTTAATCTGGACTCCGTCTGGCCTCTGTTCAGCAGTGTCCTTTTCAGAAGTGCACAAAACTGTGATTGATGGCACTTTTATGCAATCCTAAAAAGACGTATGATCACAGGTCATATGGCATCCACAGTGCCTCCATCTGTCTCATTATAGGGAATCTTCTGCCGGGGGTTCCGTCTGAATCACGTATTTCAGAGATTTACATGGAAACTGCTGTGCAAGCGCTTAGCGCAGAGCGCAGGATAAATGTGATCTTTGGGAGGCAAAATGAAAATAATTTACAGCATGCAAAAAAATGGTTTTATTTATTTTTTGTAAGGCAAAAATTGACCAGCGGCGCTAGTATATAGTAAAAGATTCAGCTGAAAGTAAGTTCCCTAACCACATGGGAAAAAATTAACATACTAAGAAACATAAATACTACTCGTGCTATGTATCAATACTACATCAAATGTCTCCAATTCCCTCCAATTGCATAAATATACAGCTGAAGAGATTATCAACTAAGCCCTTGTGAGTAGCCTTCCAAATAGTTGCAGGGCTTTAGTTTCATCAGAAAGATAATAATGGCATAGACCTTTAGATGGTTCTTGGCTGCACTGCACATGAGGGCAATCTAGCCAAGGGCCCCCGGAGCCTTGCTGCCGGATAAACAGGCCAGGTTGCCCTCTGTGTTAGCCGCCTTGCAGGGGCCCCCCTCTGCCGCACCAGCTGCACATGTTTGATATCCACTACTGTTGTAATGTATAGGAGAAGGTTTGCAATTCTTTCTTTTTGATTATTAGCATATGAGAAAATTACTTATTTAATCGCTGTATTATGAATAGGTCTGTAATGTCATTGTGCTGTTAATGAATAGCAGCATTTTTGCTTTAGGAAAAATATGTGGACACAATTTAATTATGTTTTTTTCTTATTATTTTTTGTTCAGATTTGGGTATTGGCAACATTATTCCTGTACAAGTAAATCACCTTAATATCTGCAAGCCAAAGAGTAAGGATTCGCTCATCTACCAACATACTTTGCAGTTCATCATGGATGCATTGGAAACTGACCTTAAAAAGCAATGACCAACTGAAAAAAGTCTGTTTTTTATATTTATGTCTCACACTTTTTTATGAAATGACAGATAATTGTAAAATGTATGCCTCCAATAATTGTACAATTAATAAATTCACGATAGTTAATATTTGTTTTTTTTGCATTTTTAAAGGGGTTATGCTATAAAGGCAAATCCTATCCATGGAGCATATAGAGGGTAGGTCAACAACTTGGACCAACCTATATTAGCCAGAACAGAGAAGAACAGTTTTGTCTTAAAAAATGAATTGTCTTAACTTTCCAATTACATCTGGAGTAATAAACCCCCCAGAATTTCAAAAAAATCTCCTGTTCAATGCAAAGGAGAGAGGTGATTTCCCTTTTCCCAACACCTAAGTGTACTATGAATAAAATAGATGTAGCGGCGCAAGTATATAAGTGCTGGATCCTGCTGCAAGTACAAAACTCCTACCACAAGGAGAAAAAGGGGGGAGATAATAATAAAATATCAAAACAGTACTCGCGCTTTGAATCAAACACACTCGCAATACTGATCGCAACACATACCTGGAATATTCAGAAGGTTTGTAGACAGATGTTTGAATGATGAATCAGTAGTTTTTGTGTTATAGTGAGCACATGTGTATTGAACCTCTAGGTGCAAGAAAAAAGATAAAAGATAAAATCAGTCCACATAAATTGCGAGAAATAAACTAAGTAACTTTACATAAAATATGAAAGGACCCAGACCACACCTGTGCGTCCTTAAAAATGTGCCTTTTTTGGAAAAAACCCCTTAGGGGATAGGAAATCCCAATAACTCAATATTTGGAAAGAATCAAAAATGTGCAAAAAATGCCTTTAAAATATTACAACATAAAGTGCATAGAATAAAAAGTCATATATATATAATTAAGGTGCCAACTGTGCAATATTAAAGTGCATACTTCATAGCGGAAAACGGATTTGTATATATACCCATATTCTTATACAACAACGTAAAGTGATGAATAAGAGAAAATCCTGATACTCCTATGGGACAAATGGAAGGGTGACCGGTGATATTCAAAGAAATCCACTAGCGGTACCTTGTAAATCGAGTATTAGTGTACTAGTATCCTGACTGGAGCAAAAAGAGAGATGATACTTAGCTTGGGACGGGCTCCAAATAGATCCAATGTTTATAGAAAAGAGGAGAAGACGAGGGGTCCTGGAGAGCTGCCCCGGCCGGTGGCAAGCTCTCCTCCACACTAGCGCTGCTGCGCAGCTTCACTCCAGAGAGCGTCGGAAGGACCCAGATATATGGACTGAGCATATAAATATAATGAGCCAAGTGCAGACAGAGCTATCCCTGATGAAGGAGGCCGTCAGCTCTCCGAAACGCGTTGGATGGTATTGTGGCTCTCTCTGCACACCGTAGCTTGAATTAGCACATCACGTGACCGCATCACGTGTCGGAGTCCGGACACAGAACAAGCTCCCCATAGAACGATCACAAGGCAGCGCGTCTGGGAGGGAGACCCCGTGCAGGAGCGGCACCTGCACCTGGGTCCTTCCGACGCTCTCTGGAGTGAAGCTGCGCAGCAGCGCTAGTGTGGAGGAGAGCTTGCCACCGGCCGGGGCAGCTCTCCAGGACCCCTCGTCTTCTCCTCTTTTCTATAAACATTGGATCTATTTGGAGCCCGTCCCAAGCTAAGTATCATCTCTCTTTTTGCTCCAGTCAGGATACTAGTACACTAATACTCGATTTACAAGGTACCGCTAGTGGATTTCTTTGAATATCACCGGTCACCCTTCCATTTGTCCCATAGGAGTATCAGGATTTTCTCTTATTCATCACTTTACGTTGTTGTATAAGAATATGGGTATATATACAAATCCGTTTTCCGCTATGAAGTATGCACTTTAATATTGCACAGTTGGCACCTTAATTATATATATATGACTTTTTATTCTATGCACTTTATGTTGTAATATTTTAAAGGCATTTTTTGCACATTTTTGATTCTTTCCAAATATTGAGTTATTGGATTTCCTATCCCCTAAGGGGTTTTTTCCAAAAAAGGCACATTTTTAAGGACGCACAGGTGTGGTCTGGGTCCTTTCATATTTTATGTAAAGTTACTTAGTTTATTTCTCGCAATTTATGTGGACTGATTTTATCTTTTATCTTTTTTCTTGCACCTAGAGGTTCAATACACATGTGCTCACTATAACACAAAAACTACTGATTCATCATTCAAACATCTGTCTACAAACCTTCTGAATATTCCAGGTATGTGTTGCGATCAGTATTGCGAGTGTGTTTGATTCAAAGCGCGAGTACTGTTTTGATATTTTAAGTGTACTATGAAGTGAATATAATTCGGCAAAGTAGACACTGGTTTTCAAAAAATAAACTAAACTGGGTTCTTCCGGAAAAAGAGATAAATAATAATTTTCTCCTGTTCCCTCTTATTCTAATTCACCCATTGGTTCCCTCTCTCCCACTTCCCTATTGTCCAATGGAAAAGACTATACAAGTTAACTGAACATAACACTTCTAAAATCCCACTAGAGAATATTCCAATAACTATTTTTCAAACCCCTCTTCCAGAATTCTTGACTAGTTATCGGCACAAACAAAGATATTATTGTTAATTTCCAAACTCTTAAAAGCT
Organism: Oophaga sylvatica; assembly: GCA_033576555.1. Lineage (NCBI taxonomy): Eukaryota > Metazoa > Chordata > Amphibia > Anura > Dendrobatidae > Oophaga > Oophaga sylvatica. Next base: position 408,709,587 of record JARQOD010000005.1, read on the forward strand.
TGCACAACTTATCATACAAATAACTCCTCAATTTATTTTCCCTTAGTAAATTCATGAGGCACAAGCTAAATCTATAGTACTTCTATCTCCCTTCTCTTAAATAACCCAGAATTAAGCTCCTTTTTGAAAATGAAGAACATTTATATTCTCATGAATGCAGACACAGTGATCTCAAAATTAACTCCTCTATACAAATGGAAGTCAGACTTAAATAAAACATTTCCTCTTGAGAATTGGCAATGTGCCTTTAAATTGTCCTACAAAACTAAAATCAACGCCAACATACATGAAAACTTTTACAAAATTTTCTCTAGATGCTATCTTACGCCAGTTAAACTAAAGAAAGCTTTTCCAAACCTTTCTGATCTTTGTTGGAGACATTGTGGGAACAGTGGTAATATCATGTTCATTTTTTGGTCTTCTGCAAAACTAAAAATCCTAAAACAAGAAATTACAGATCTCTCATCCAAGTTAGGAAAACAAAATATAAATATTTTCTCAATTATTTCTCCTCTCTTTAGAGGCATATGCTCTCTCTAAAGATATTAAACATATATTGCTCTTCATATCATTGATGTAGCCAAATTCCTCATAGGAGCCAAATAGAAAACAGTTAATACCCCGAGAATAAGAGAGTTAATTGACATGGTCTCATACAAGACTTTTGAACTCGCCATAGCTTTAAAAAATAATTATTTCCTAAAATATGACATTAAATGGTATTTGTGTAATTCTTATTTTACTCCCAATGCAGGGTATATTATCAAAGTTTATCTTAGACTTATAACCAGCACAGTTTTTGCTTTGTTATCATATTTTACTCTGAAATATATGTGTGATGCTAGTCACTTCTCACGGCCAAGCCAAGAGTCAGACTGGTCAAGGAGTCCAAGGTCAGAAGCCAAGAGAGTACATCATAAACAGAAGAAAAAGACAAAACCGTGATCAGGTAATGTTCCGAGGTCAGAACACCAGGAGAATAACGGATCACAGAAGAAAGGGTTAAACAGTCGGATGGTCAGAACGAAGTTTAAGGTCAGGCAGCAAATGATCAAACAAACAGAGCTCAAGGCACAGGGAGCCCAAACCTCACAAGCTGAATGTATGTTTGTCAGAGGTCTGGGAGAAGCAGCTCAGTTAAGTAGCATGGCAATCACCCGTGATAGTGAACACTTGGAGACATCCAATTCCTCCCAGTCACAGATTGGATAGTTGAGCTGTCAATTAACATACTGACAGCTCAGCATGCCCCTGAGCCAAATTGGATGGCCAAGCTGTCAATCAAAGTACTGACAGCTTCAGCATTCCCCTGTACCGAATTAGACGGCCGATCTGTCAGTAACTGCATCCCAGACACACTGAGGGGCGGAACAGTGGCAATATGTTTTTTTCTAGCCATGATGTTTACTCCCAGTGGACTTCTCTATGCTTATCTCTCCTCCCATTTCTCTGACTCCCCTTCATCCCTTTATTATCCTTGTTCCCTCCTCCTTCTTACCAATCCCATCCCTCCTTCTTCAGCTCCCAAGTTTGCCCATTTTGTCTTCCCTTCCCTGTTTAGGTTTTAAGTAATACTGCATATATACAGCTGTGTGAAAAAGTGATTGCCCCCCTTACAACATTAATTAACTGTGGTTTATCACATCTTTGGGAAGCTGAGTTCAAATTCCCTAGCTACACACAGGTCTGATTACTGCAAACAAATGTTCTCAATCAAGAAATCACTTAAATAGGACTTGTCTGACAAAATGAAGTAGTCCAAGAGATCTTCAAAAGTTAGACATGCTGCAATTCAAAGAAATTTTGGAACAAATAAGAAACAAAGAAATTGAGGTCGATCAGTGTGGAAAAGGTTTTAGAGCCATTTCTCAAGCTTTGGGACAACAGCAAACCACAGTGAGAGCCAAGGCCAGCTCCAGGTTTTCATGGGCCCAGAGCGAAAGAGTTTCAGTGGGCCCCTTTAACACATACCACAATTCACGATGCACAGAGATGGCGGAGAAATTTAGAATAGTACAATGCCAAAGATTTCACTTATTACAGTCATGGCCAAAAGTTTTGAGAATGACACAAATATTATATTTTCACATGATCTGCTGCCCTCTGGTTTTTATGTGTGTTTGACAGATGTTTTTATCACAGACAGAAATATAATAATTGCAAACATATGAGTAACAAAAGCTTATATTGACAGTTAGAATGAGTTAATGCAGCAAGTCAATATTTGCAGTGTTGACCCTTCTTCTTCAGGACCTCTGCAATTCTCCCTGGCATGCTCTCAATCAACTTCTGGACCACATCCTGACTGATAGCAGTCCATTCTTGCACAATCAATGCTTTCATTTTGTCAGAATTTTTAGGTTTTTGTTTGTCCACCCGTCTCTTGATGATTGACCACAAGTTCTCAATGGGATTAAGATCTGGGGAGTTTCCAGGCCATGGACCCAAAATCTCTATGTTTTGTTCCCTGAGCCATTTAGTTATCACCTTTGCTTTATGGCAAGGTGCTCCATCATGCTGGAAAAGGCATTGTTGATCGCCAAACTGCTCTTGGAGGGTTGGGAGAAGTTGCTCTTGGAGGACATTCTGGTACCATTCTTTATTCATGGCTGTGTTTTTAGGCAAGACTGTGAGACAGCCGATTCCCTTGGCTGAGAAGCAACCCCACACATGAATGGTTTCAGGATGCTTAACAGTTGGCATGAGACAAGACTGGTGGTAGCGCTCACCTTGTCTTCTCCGAATGAGGCGTTTTCCTGATGTCCCAAACAATCGAAAAGGGGATTCATCAGAGAAAATAACTTTACCCCAGTTCTCAGCAGTCCACTGCCGGTACCTTTTGCAGAGTATCAGTCTGTCCATGATGTTTTTTCTGGAGAGAAGTGGCTTCTTTGCTGCCCTCCTTGAGATCAGGCCTTGCTCCAAGAGTCTCCGCCTCACAGTGCGTGCAGATGCACTCATACCTGCCTGCTGCCATTCCTGAGCAAGCTCTGCACTGCTGGTAGCCCGATCCCGCAGCTGAAACACTTTTAAGAGACGGTCCTGGCGCTTGCTGGTCTTTCTTGGGCGCCCTGAAGCCTTTTTGGCAACAATGGAACCTCTCTCCTTGAAGTTCTTGATGATGCGATAGATTGTTGACTGAGGTGTAATCTTTCTAGCTGCGATACTCTTCCCTGTTAGGCCATTTTTGTGCATTGCAATGATGACTGCACGTGTTTCTTTAGAGATAACCATGGTTAACAGAAGAGAAACAATGATGGCAAGCACCAGCCTCCTTTTAAAGTGTCCAGTGGTGTCATTCTTACTTAATCATGACAGCTTGATCTCCAGCCATGTCCTCATCAACACCCACACCTGTGTTAATGGAGCAATCACTGAAAAGAGGTTAGCTGGTCCTTTTAAGGTAGGGCTGCAATGATGTTGAAATGTGTTTTGGGGATAAAGTTCATTTTCTAGCCAAATATTGACTTTGCAAGTAATTGCTGTTAAGCTGATCACTCTTTATAACATTCTGGAGTATATGCAAATTTCCATTAGAAAAAGTGAAGCAGTAGACTTTGTAAAAATTAATATTTGTGTCATTCTCAAAACTTTTGGCCATGACTATACATTACATGAGTGATATCCATTTTAAATTCTACAATAGCTCAGAAACCAGACAGTATAGACCTCCATACAATATTATGGGCACCACATAGTGCCCCATATATTGCTCCATACAGTTTTATGGGCACCACATAGTGCTCCATACAGAATAATGAGCCCCATATAATGCTCCATATACAAGGAGCCCCATATGATGCTTCATATATAATGGGCCCCATATGATGCTCCATATATAATGGGCCACATTTGATGCTCCAGTATATGATGGGCCCCATATATGATACTCCAGAGTATGATTGGCCCCATATAATGCTCCAAACATAATAAAAAAAAATACCTCTCCTTTCTGGCCGATGCTCTGCTCCATACTCCTTAGCATCGGCCCTGAATAAGGCCCTAAATAAGCGAGAGGGTAGCCCAATCCCAGGCACTGGCACCGAGCGCGCCTGGGTCTCCAATGGTGAGTGGGCCCCCCTGCCGCTCCGGGCACCAGTGCTTGCCCAGGTGTGCCAGGTACTAATGTCGGCCCTGTATATACCATACACTCAATGGTAGTTTCCCAATAACCTGCCTAGTAATGGAAATAGCTACTGCCTCATCCATCCCTTTTCAGTTAATTGCTTAATTGTCCGGATAATTGTAGGCAGCAGAGTTGCGTTCTCTTGACAAACTGGTGACAGTGGTGGGATCTGCGTGACCTCCCCTGCCGTCATCTTTGACAACTGGTGCAGCAGTGGGATATGTGTGATCTATCTCCGGTGTTATATGACAAAGTGGTACCAGTGGTGGGGTCTGCGTGGCCCCCCCAACCTGGCTGTTATCCATGAGGCTCCATATTGAATAGGTGTCTCTAAAGTAAATAAAACATAACTTTTAATAATCAACTAAAAAAAGCTATCCAGAATGATAATATGTGAAATATAAACAGTGTTTTGAATAAAAACAATTGAGATAGTATTAGTAAGTTAGTGGATATACCGTTATGTCCAGAAATTTTGAACCATGACACAAGTTTTGGCAGTTTAGCTGTTACCAAAACATATTTAAAATACAGTACAGACCAAAAGTTTGGACACACCTTCTCATTCAAAGATTTTTCTGTATTTTCATGACTATGAAAATTGTAGAATCACACTGAAGGCATCAAAACTATGAATTAACACATGTGGAATTATACATTACACTTTACAAAAAAGTGTGAAACAACTGAAAATATGTCTTATATTCTAGGTTCTTCAAAGTAGCCACCTTTTGCTTTGATTACTGCTTTGCACGCAGAAAAGGTGAACAGATGGACTCTACATGCCTGGTTCCCACCGTGAAGCATGGAGGAGAAGGTGTGATGTGTGGGGATGCTTTGCTGGTGACACTGTTGGGGCTTAATTCAAAATTGAAGGCATAGTGAACCGGAATGGCTACTATAGCATCTTGCAGCAGCATGCTATTCCATCCGGTTTGCGTTTAGTTGGACCATCATTTATTTTTCAATAGGACAATGACCCCAAACACACCTCCAGACTGTGTAAGGGCTATTTGACCAAGAAGGAGAGTGTTGGGGTGCTACGCCAGATGACTTGGCCTCCACAATCACCAGACCTGAACCCAATCGAGATGGTTTGGGGCGAGCTGGACCTCTCACCGCTTCAATTTTGAATAAATCCCCAACAGTGTCACCAGCAAAGCACCCCCACACCATCACACCACCTCCTCAATGCTTCACGGTGGGAACTAGGCATGTAGAGTCCAGCCGTTCACCTTTTCTGCGTGCAAAGCAGTAATCAAAGCAAAAGGTGGCTACTTTGAAGAACCTTGAATATAAAACATGTTTTCAGTTGTTTCACACTTTTTTGTAAAGTGTAATGTATAATTCCATATGGGTTAATTCATAGTTTTGATGCCTTCAGTGTGAATCCACAATTTTCATAGTCATGAAGATACAGAAAAATCTTTGAATGAGAAGGTGTGTCCAAACTTTTGGTCTGTACTGTACATCTATATAATCAATATAAGCTTAAAGTGTGTTTGCTCAGCTTAGGGTGCAGTCATATGGTCGTATAACATGACTATCTCATCACAGTATACGTAGTGTCCGGTAGCTCTCCTGACTGAAATGTGACAGATGCATAGAAATATATTCTGTCATGCTTGGGTTAGAATATCCGCCAGCCAGTTCAAGCATTGTGATACAATTTTCCTCTATGTTGTACAGCTGTCTGACTGTGCCCTTAATTTGAGGGTTTTCACATTCTAATTGGAGTAAGGGATTAGGAATTCTAGCTCTTTAATATGTAGTGACCTTTTTTTTTAAAGAGACCAAAGGTAATTGGAACAATTATGTTAAAAGATCTTTAATTGTCTGTATGAGCTATTCCCTCATTAATCAATCATCAATTATCACTTAAGCATTTAAAAGGTCTGGAGCTGATTCCATGTGTGACATTTGCATTTGAAAGCTGTTGCTATGAACCCACAAGATGCAGACAAAAGAGCTCTCAATGAAAGAAAATCAGACCATCATTAGGATGAAAAATAAAAGAAATCCATCAGAGAAATGTTAAGTGGTCAAATCAACAATCTGCTACACTGAGCAAAAAAAAGTGCACTTGGTGAGCTTTGGAACTCAAAAAGGCCTGGACATCCACGGGAGACAACAGTGTTAGATAATTGCAGAATCCTATCTATGGTGAAGAAAAATCCCGACACAACATCCACCCAAGTGAAAAACACTCTTCAGGAAGTAGGTGATTTAGTATCTATGACGACCATTAAGAGAACACTTCATGAGAGCAAATACAGACAGTATACCACAAGGTGCAAACCAATAATCAGCTTTCCACGACTCTCTTGTAGGGTATCCTGGGACCAGGTTCTCCTTCCCTCTCCCTAACGCTAGAGGCACCCTAGCTCGCTCTGTTCCCTGGATTACTTCTGATGGTGAATACGTCAGTGCCACGTACCTTGCCTTAGCTCCTGAATCTGCCCTCAGTCTGTACCCTTCCCCCACCCTGGAAAGAGGGGAGTAGTAGTGTACTGTAATACACCAACCAGACTAATAAGGTAATACGAACAGGGGTACCGAAAAATACCAAACATACAAATGTCCACACACAAATAACAGAGGGATGCATTGGGAAGTGGAGGATGGAGTTAAACCAAAGTAGGAGAAGAAAGGGAATTATCGCACACTCAAAACCTAGCAACAGTCACAGATAAATCCACCAAACACCTACTCTAAGGCTAGTTTCACACTAACGTTTCGTTGGTTTGCGCATGGCTGCCGCTAAGCTCGCCCCCTGCCGCGCCTCCTACTGGCCGCTCCTCCTATGGGCGCATGATGCTACATGCGACCTGCGTACCCTATCTTTAGCATTGGGCATGCAGGCCATACGCAGGCCGTGCACAGGTATGCGTTTGCCGGTGCATGCGTCCTTTTGACGGTGCGCCGACCTACGCCCAACGCACCGTGTTGCATTTTGGTGGACGCATGCACCGGCAAATGCATACCTGCAAAAGGACGCATGCACCGGCAAACGCATGGCCTGCGTACCCAATGCTAAAGATAGGATGCGCAGGTCGCATGCAGCGTCATGCACCCATTGGCGAAGCTGCCAGGAGGAGGTGCGGCCATGGGCAGAGCTTAGCGGCTGCCATGCGCAGACCGACAAAACGCTAGTGTGAAACTAGCCTAATAACCACCAACTACCTCCAGCAAAGCAGCAAAAGCGACTCTGACAATGAGTGCTAGCCAGGACCCAGTTTATATAGGAGAAGGGAGTGGCTAATGGTACACCACTGAGAGCCTAAACTTTTAGAAAGTTCTAAACTGAGCAGATTAACCCCTGCACTGCCAAAAGAAATTTACACCTTTTAATACAAAGGTGAAGTGCTTCTAACCATAGCAGAAGTAGAAAAAATCAGACGCTTCAGTCTTCTGGCTCCTCTCTGTCGCGGTAAACCCGTGACATCAACTTAATGTGGGCAATGAGAGTGAAATCTAGGGCTTCAATAGTAGGAAATTTATTTTGTAAGGGCTGCAAAGTTGTGAGATATGCTCTTCTTTGACACAGCCAAATATTCTTTTATTTCAGGGAGCCCAATTAGATCGTCTTCTGCATGGCCCCACGATTTCAATGTGCGCCCCTGCTTCTCATACTAGATGTACAATCTATAATCTATTTAGAAATGCTAGGAAGTGCATTAATTAGAAGCATTTTTAGGCTATGTGCGCACGTTGCGTATTTGCTTGCAGAAATTTCTGCAAGGTTTCTGCATCTCTTGGCAGAAAAGCCCTGTGGAAAATTTGTGCGTTTTTTTATGCAGTTTTTCATGAAACCTATGCAAGTCGCCTCCCTGAGCCGGTAAGACTACTCGTTCCAGCCCAGCAAAGCGGTTTCGTGAGCATTTCAATTCTATTCTTTCGGTTAAAGGGGTTCAACGATTGATAAAGCATATGAGGGAACACCATGGAGGAAATCCAGAGGCACTGCGCTTTGCTGGGCTGGAACGTGTAGTCTTACCAGATCAGGGAGGCGACTTTCATAGGCTTTTTCTTAGAAGGGAAGAAATATGGGTGCTGGAACAATGGTTTCAATGACAGAATAGATATGTCTGTATTTTTGTAATTCTCTGTTTAACAGTTGTTTGAATATGATATGTATTTCAATGTGCTCAATTTTTAATTAATTTTTAATTCACTTTTGTTCATGTTTGTTACATGTCTATTGCACAGGTGGGCACTTAATGATTTGCCCGCACTAAGGTGGAGGCGGATAGGGGGAGGTACCTCATCTGATTCAGTTACATGGACCCCGTCACTTCCTCCCTACCGCAGGACCCGTAGAAGCGCATTTGCATGAAACAGTCGTCGTCCAGCACACTCCACATGCCTTGCATGTTTTTAACTACTTCAATAAAACGGACTTTATGGGACGGTTTTCTCTTTATAGGTATATTTTTGAATAAAATGCAAATTGCTCTTTTATTCTATAAACTACTCACAACATGTCTCTGAATTTCCAAGCAATACATTTTGTATTTATTTTCAGAAATGGTCAAAATAACAAAAAAAATGCAGTGCTTGCAGACCTCAAATAATGCTAAGAAAACAATTTCATAATCATTTGGAAACAACAATACTAATGTTTTAACTCAGGAAGAGATCAGAAATCAATATTTTGTGAAATAACCATGATTTTTAATCACAGCTTTCATGTATCTTGGCATGCTTTCCACCAGTCTTTCACACTGCTTTTGGGTGACCTTATGCCACTCCTGGTACAAAAATGTAAGCAGTTCTTTGTTTGTTGGCTTGTGACTATCCATCTTCCTCTTGATTACATTCCAGAGGTTTTCAATGGGGTTCAGGTCTGGAGATTGGGCCGGCCGTGACACACATTTATAGACCTAGCTGTGTGCCATTGCGCATTGTACTGCTGTAAAAACTAGTCCTCGGAGTTGGGGAACATTGCCTGAGCAGAAGGAATCAACTGTTTTTCCAGGATAACCTTGTATGCAGCTTGATTCATTAGTCCTTTTTTGGTAATATACAAACATTCAGACTGACATTAGACACAGACATTGGGGTAATATCGTGATTAGATCACGCACCTGTAATGCTCACCCTCACTCAATCCTCAGCACAGACTAAAGTTTGCCATTGGAGACTCAACAAGACCCTGCTTAAGAGACCGCAACATAGAGAGGAATTGGGTGGGAAGATAGCTGAATATTTTTACATTAATAAAGAGTCAGTTTCTGTTTATTCAACTGTATCGGAAGCACACAAAGCTGTTCTCCGCAGACTGTATAGCCCTAGGTTTCCATATTAAAAAGGATAGAGCTCACCAGATGGATTCGCTTACTGCCCAGTTGAGAGACCTTGAAGCCAAACTTGCCTTTACCCCATCCAAAAGAATTTTAAGGGATATTGTCTCTACTTGTTTGCAATTAAAAGATATTAGTAATTATAAAACTGAAAAAATTTTACTTTATAGTAGACAAAAATATTATGAAAAAGGAAATAAATCTCACACATTGGCGAGACAGCTCAGGGAAGAAAAAAGTCAATCTTCAATATCTGCTCTCATAGATGAAAAGGGAGCAATAATATATCCTGTTAAAATTGCAAATATTTTCCAGGGATATTTCTCTAAGCTATATAATTTACCAAGCAATCTGCCTCCTAGGCCCAGAGGGGAGGGGGGTTAGGCAATCCTTTCTTCGAAAGTGCAATCTTCCCTCACTTACTATAGAAGCTTTGTCTTCTCTTAACAAGGGGATCTCACAGGAAGAGGTGATGAATATCCTTTCTCTTCTTCCCAATGGTAAATCTCCTGGTCTGGATGGACTAACGTATTTCTACTATAAAACATATAGCACCATACCATAGGCAGCGCTGGCTTCTCCTCTTTTTTATTCAGTCTTATATTACCCTTATCCTTAAACCAGGAAAGGACCCTTTAGATTGTGCAAACGATAGGCCTTTAGCCCTACTTAATGCAGACTTAAAATTTTTTACCAGATTGCTGGCTCTATGGTTGTCCACTCTGCTTCCCCATTTAATTCATAAAGACCAAGTTTCATTACATGTAGACAGGGGGGATAACACAAGAAAGGTATTTGACCTTTTTGAAGTTATCAATAGAACGGAGAAGGCAGCACTTTTACTTAGCCTAGATGCTGAAAAGGCTTTTGATCGCCTTGGGTGGCCATTTACCTTTTATTACCACCCTAAAAAGTCTGTACACACATCCATCGGCGACTGTAAAATTGCCCCATGCATCGTCTCAGCCTTTTCCAATCTTTAATGGCACTCGTCAAGGCTGCCCACTTTCTCCGTTACTCTTTATTATATGTATAGAGCGTCTAGCTGTGGCCATCCGCCTTGATCCAGACATTAAAGGAGTGATGGTTAGAGATAAAGAATTTAAACTGTCTTTATTTGCTGATGATGTGCTCTTAACTTTGACCCAGAGACATACTACCCTTCCCAGTCTACATTCACTTCTAAAACAGTTTGGCCAGCTCTCGGGATATAAAATGATCAAAACAAAAATGGAGGCTCTTCCCCTTAATATTCCGGACAGCTTACTAAGCTCCTTAAAAGGTAATTATAATTATAAATGGCAGGGTACCTCCCTGAAATATTTGGGAGGCTGACCTCTAGATACAACTTATTTAAACATAATTACCCTCAATTGTTTTCGGAACTGAAACAATTACATAATAAATTGAATAATTTACCACTATCCCTATTTGTGAGAATATTGGCAGTTAAAATAACCATTCTTCTAAAGCTACTATACTTATTTGAGACCCTCCCCGTTGTGGTCCCCTATAGAGACCTGAAGGGTATTCTGTTGTCTATCATCCACTTTATCTGGGCTCACAGAAGGCACAAAATCAAAAACCAAATTATGTTACCTATTAGAGATAGAGGAGGTTTGGGTGTCCCAGATATCACCAAATATTATTGGGCAACTCATTTGAGATGTATCCCAACCTGGTCTGCACCTAGAGCATTTTCTAGGTGGATGGAGATTGAGAAATTGTGGATGGCTCTGGTCCATCCCAACTCGTATCTATGGGCAACTACCTCAAATAAGCTCGACTTGCACACATTGGGACCAATAGCTTTCACTAAGGGGATTTGGAATACCTGTATGAAAAAATTCCCACTGATTTCGAGATGCTCTCCCCTAACTTCCTTTTTGTTTAATCCCAAACTACCAGACAGCTTTAGGGGAACCTGATTAAGTTGTAGTTTGATAAGCGACTTTTTTGTTTTGTTGATATAGTTGATAGTCACTCTAGGTTCTTGTTACCTTTTGATAAGATATAATCGGGCTCCGATTTACCATCAAACTCTTCCTATTAGTATTTACAAATTAGGCATTATATGTAGTGATGAGCGAGTATACTCCTTGCCAGGGCCGGCGTCAGCACCCGGCACACCCGGGCAAGTGCCGGGGCCCTGAGCAGGCGGGGGGGCCCACTCGCCATCTGGCACCCCTGCGCCCGTTAGCGGAGGAGAGCGGTGTCAGTGCCGCCACTGGGCCCCCCCCCGCTTGCTCAGGGCCCCGACATCAGCTGGCACAATACTTACCTCTCCCGTGCCTCCGCTGCCGCAGCTCCGGGCTCCAGGGGGCGCCGGCTCTTCCTCTCACAGCAGCGCCGCTGAATGACGTCATCATTCAGCGGCCGGCTGTGACAGAGCGCACGGACGTCGGACGGGTAAGACGTGTGTGTGTGTGTGTCTCTGTGTGTGTCTGTGTGTATGTAGTGCGGTGCTTTGTGTGTGTGTGTATGTGTGTGTATAAGTATGTGAAAGAGTGCTTGTGTGCTGTCTGTGTGTGATGATGGGCAGGCATTGCTGATAATGGGGAGGCATTGATGATGATGATGGGGAGAAGATGATGATAATGGCAGGCATTGATGATGGGGACAAGATGATGATGGGCAGGCATTGCTGATAATGGGGAGGCATTGATGATGATGATGGGGAGAAGATGATGATAATAGGCAGGTATTGATGATGGGGAGAAGATGATGATGGGCAGGCATTGCTGATAATGGGGAGGCATTGATGATGATGATGGGGAGAAGATGATGATAATGGACAGGCATTGATGATGGGGAGAAGATGATGATGGGCAGGCATTACAGATAATGGGGAGGCATTGATGATGATGATGGGGAGAAGATGATGATAATGGGCAGGCATTGATGATGGGGAGAAGATGATGATGGGCAGGCATTGCTGATAATGGGGAGGCATTGATGATAATGGGCAGGCATTGATGATGGGGAGAAGATGATGATAATGGGCAGGCATTGATGATAATGGGCAGGCATTGATGATGGGGAGAAGATGATGATGGGCAGGCATTGATGATGATGGGGAGCAGATGATGATGATGATGGGCAGGCATTGATGATAATGGGGAGGCCATGATGATGATGAGGATGCAATGATGATGATAAGGAGGCAATGATGATGATGGGGAGGCAATCATGATGATAATGGGGAGTTTTTCCACATCGCCCTTTCCTGAGCCGTAACAGTGCAGAACGCAGTACAGCGCAGAGGAGAGCTCCATATTTTGTATGGAGCATTATATGGGGACCAGTATCCTGTATGGAGCATTATATGGGGACCAGTATCCTGTATGGAGCATTATATTGGGTCCAGTATTCTGTATGGAGCATTATATGGGGGGTGACATCCTGCATGGGGTATTATATGGGTGATGAGGGGGAGACTGTGGTGCCCATAATATTGTATGGAGGACTGTACTGTACAGTCTGTTCTGTGCGCTGTGAGGATTTGGCGGTTTTTGAGCTATTGTACAATTTACAATAGATATCACTCATGTAATGGAAGAAGTGAAGTATTTGGCATTGTACTGTACCCATATTTCTCTGCTGTATCTGTGCATCATGAATCGTGGTCTGTGTTAAAGGGGCCCACTGAGGCTCCTTCGCCCGGGGCCCATAAAAACCTGGAGCCGGCCCTGCTCCTTGCTCAGGTTTTCCCGAGCACGCTTGGGTGATCTCCAAGTATTTATAAGTGCTAGGAGATTTACTTTTGGTGGCCGTAGCTGCATGATTTGCGGCTATTTGACAGGCTGAATACATGTGGGGTTTCCTTAACAAAAAGTCATTCCTCACATGTATTCAAGCTGTCCAACAGCCATAAATCATGCAGCTGCGGCAACAGAAACTGAATCTCCGAGCACTTCTAAATACTCGGACACCACCCAAGCGTGCTCGGGAAAACCCTAGCAACGAGTATACTCGCTCAGCACTAATTATATGCAGTCTCTTTACTCCCCTTTAACAGTTTCTATACCAACTTGCTTTGAATGATTCTGCAGGGCAGGATATCTCTGATATCTGTAGGATTTTATTAGACCCATACCTAGAAGAGTCTCCAAAACACTCCTATATGGACAGGTGGGAGGGTTTCTTGGGGGAATCTCTTTCTCCAGATATGTGGCAAGGGGTCTGGAGGAGGGCAGCTAAGACTTCCACTTGTTACGCCAATAAGGAAAACCAGTTTAAATTGCTTATGTTTTGGTACCACACTCCTTCATTATAACATAAATTTTATCCTAGTATATCTAGCCAGTGTTGGTGGTGTGGTTCTGATGATGGAGACCTAACCAATATTTTTTGGACATTTTCAATTGTACAAAGGTTCTGGAGTAAGGTCAAAACTTTAATTTTCGAAGTCATGGGTCTTCATGTTCCATTAGACCCTAAATTCTACTTGCTCAATATCCCTCCATTCCAGATTGGAAGTAGGACTCAGCGGATTCTTTTACATCTGACCATAGCTGCCAGATGTTTAATAGCAAAGAATTGGAGGCTGGCTTATTCTCCATCACTCAATGAGTTATATTTCCGGATACAGGACATACGGAATGTGGAGCACCTCACAGCTTTAATAAATAATATGTTTGAAAGTTTTGAAGCAACGTGGAATTTGTGTGACGTATACTGGGCCCAGAAGACCTAATAATGGTATTTACCCAGCAAAATGTATCATCTTTCCCAGGGACCTCATCTACTTCCCTCCCTCATGTTTTACTGTCCTGTCATCAGGGCCGGCGTCAGCACCTGGCGCACACGGGCAAGTGCCAGGGCCCTGAGCAGGTGGGGGGGCCCACTCGCTGTCAGAGACACCGGCGTACTATGAGGGGCCCTGTGCCAGTGCCGGCGCCCATGAGTGGGCCACCCTGCTTGCTCAGGGCCCAAGCACTTGCAATACTTACCTCTCCCTGCTCCACCGCTGTGACGTCTTCCGCGTTTCCTGACAGTGACATTCATGTCAGACAGCGCGATGACGTCACGTCTATGCGCCCTCTGCCTGAACAGTCACAGTGCAGAGAGCTGGAAGATGGCGATGCTGAGGAGTCCAGAGTAGAGCAGTGCCTAGCGAAGAGAGGTATTTCATTTTTTTAATGTTTGGAGCAATATATGGGGAGCATTATACACTGGAGAATAATATATGGGGCCCATAATACACTTGAGCATCATAGATAGGGCCCATTATACACTGGAGCATTATATATGGGACACATCATACACTGGAGCATCATATATGGGGCCCATTATACACTGGAGCATCATATGTGGCCCATTATATATGGAGCATTATATATGGGGCACATCATACACTGGAACATCATATACGGGGCCCATGATACACTGGAGCATCATCCATGGGGCCCATCATATACTGGAGAATTATATGGGGCCCATTATATATGGAGCATTATATAGGCCCATCATACACTGGAGCATCATCCATGAGGCCCATCATATACTGGTGCATCATATGGAGCCCATTATATATGGAGCATGGAGCCCATTATATATGGAGCTTTATATTTGGGGACCATTATATTTGGAGCATTATATGGGGCTCATCATATACTGGAGCATCATATATGGGGCCCATCATATACTAGAGCATCATATGGGGTTCATTATTTATGGGGCATCATATAGGGCCCTTTATATATGGAGCATCATATGGAGCACATATGGGGCCTATTCTGTATGGAGCATTATATGGAGCCCATTCTGTATGGCGCAGTATGTAGTGCCCATAATACTGTATGGAGGACTATACTGTCTGATTTTTGAGCTATTGTAGAATTTACAATAGATATCACTCATGTAATGTAAGAAGTGAAGTATTTGGCATTGTACTATACCTATATTTCTCGGCCGTATCGGAGCATCATGAATTGTGGTATGTGTTAAAGGGGCCCACTGAGACCCTTTCGCCCGGGGCCCATGAAAACCTGGAGCCAGCCCTGCCTGTCATTCCTATTTGTTTCTATTATATTTGTTAACTGATTTGCGTAGTATGTCTGCATGTATTATATCCTGGTGTGATTTCATTCTGTACATTTCTATTGGAAAATCATTAAATATTCAGTTATAAAAAAAAAAAGAATAAAGGATTGCTTTTAAAGGGACGGCGAGTGATGCCACTTTTCTGACATACTACGGACTTGGTCATTGTTTTTTTCCATGGATGAGTACTTCGGTATCAAATTCAAATTCAAATTCAAATTCAAAGAAGCTTTATTGTCAGGACTAAATACACATTAGTTTTGCCAAAGCAAGTGTACAAAAGGGAATAGGGATAGGGATGTTGGGTAGGGGCAGATCCAGGGTGGGGGCTATGGAAGTCCATGGCATAGGGAGGGGTGATGGGGCGCAGGTCCAGGGTGGGGGCTATAAAAGTCCATGGCATAGGGAGGGGTGATGGGGGCAGATCTGGGTGGGGACTATAGAAGTCCATGGCATATCATAGTTCTCTTTCTCGCAGTCTATGACATTCGCTCACATACCGCGCTGCTATCTCCGCTGCTCTCTCTTCTTCCCCCAGCAAGATATATGTTTTCTCTTCCTCCTTCATGGTGATGAAATCCGGGAAGAGATGTGAGAGTCTCCTGAAGTGAGTGTCCCTCACTGCTGAGTATTTGGAGCAGTGTAGCAGGAAGTGGGTTTCGTCCTCTATGGCCTCCTGGTCACAGTGTTGGCATAGTCTTTCCTCCCTGGGCTTGGTATCACAGAACAGGTATATTTAATGCCAAAAGTTAAAACCCCTGCATAACACGGACTTCTTATGTGTGACTGTGCCAGTTCCATTTTTTTTTCCTTAACCCCTTGACCTCCTCACCTGTTTATACCTTCCTGACCAGGAAAAATTTTACAATTTTGACCAGTGTCACTTTATGTGTTAATAATTCTGAAGTGCTTTAACATATGCCTGGGATTCTAAGACTGTTTGTTTTTTCATGACATGTTGTACAGTCATGGCCAAAAGTTTTGAGAATGACACAAATATTATATTTTCACATGATCTGCTGCCCTCTGGTTTTTATGTGTGTTTGACAGATGTTTTTATGACAGACAGAAATATAATAATTGCAAACATATGAGTAACAAAAGCTTATATTGACAGTTAGAATGAGTTAATGCAGCCAGTCAATATTTGCAGTGTTGACCCTTCTTCTTCAGGACCTCTGCAATTCTCCCTGGCATGCTCTCAATCAACTTCTGGACCAAATCCTGACTGATAACAGTCCATTCTTGCACAATCAATGCTTTCATTTTGTCAGAATTTTTAGGTTTTTGTTTGTCCACCCGTCTCTTGATGATTGACCACAAGTTCTCAATGGGATTAAGATCTGGGGAGTTTCCAGGCCATGGACCCAAAATCTCTATGTTTTGTTCCCTGAGCCATTTAGTTATCACCTTTGCTTAATGGCAAGGTGCTCCATCATGCTGGAAAAGGCAATGTTGATCGCCAAACTGCTCTTGGAGGGTTGGGAGAAGTTGCTCTTGGAGGACATTCTGGTACCATTCTTTATTCATGGCTGTGTTTTTAGGCAAGACTGTGACAGAGCCGATTCCCTTGGCTGAGAAGCAACCCCACACATGAATGGTTTCAGGATGCTTAACAGTTGGCATGAGACAAGACTCACCTTGTCTTCTCTGAATGAGGCGTTTTCCTGATGTCCCAAACAATCGAAAAGGGGATTCATCAGAGAAAATAACTTTACCCCAGTCCTCAGCAGTCCACTGCCTGTACCTTTTGCAGAATATCAGTCTGTCCATGATGTTTTTTCTGGAGAGAAGTGGCTTCTTTGCTGCCCTCCTTGAGACCAGGCCTTGCTCCAAGAGTCTCCGCCTCACAGTGCGTGCAGATGCACTCACACCTGCCTGCTGCCATTCCTGAGCAAGCTCTGCACTGCTGGTAGCCCGATCCCGCAGCTGAAACACTTTTAAGAGACTTTCCTGGTGCTTGCTGGTCTTTCTTGGGCGCCTTGAAGCCTTTTTGGCAACAATGGAACCTCTCTCCTTGAAGTTCTTGATGATGCAATAGATTGTTGACTGAGGTGCAATTTTCTAGCTGCGATACTCTTCCCTGTTAGGCCATTTTTGTGCATTGCAATGATGACTGCACGTGTTTCTTTAGAGATAACCATGGTTAACAGAAGAGAAACAATGATGCCAAGCACCAGCCTCCTTTTAAAGTGTCCAGTGGTGTCATTCATACTTAATCATGACAGATTGATCTCCAGCCATATCCTCATCAACACCCACACCTGTGTTAATGGAGCAATCACTGAAAAGAGGTTAGCTGGTCCTTTTAAGGCAGGGCTGCAATGATGTTGAAATGTGTTTTGGGGGATAAAGTTCATTTTCTAGCCAAATATTGACTTTGCAAGTAATTGCTGTTAAGCTGATCACTCTTTATAACATTCTGGAGTATATGCAAATTGCCATTAGAAAAAGTGAAGCAGTAGACTTTGTAAAAATTAATATTTGTGTCATTCTCAAAACTTTTGGCCATGACTGTACTTCATGATAGTGGTAAATTTTGGTCGATATGATTTGCATTTAATTATGAAAATATTGAAAATATGTTAAAAATTTGAAAATTTCACAATTTTAAAATTTTGAATTTTTATGGTCTTAACCCCTTCACGACATGCGCCGTACATGCGCCAGGGGTGGGCGCTCATAGCAAGTGAGCATTTCTGCTACACAGAGCAGATTTGAAACCCGTGTAGCACGAGCGGTTGGATGATTGCAGCTTCTAATCTCCCATGGAGACTATTGAAGCAAGTGTAATGTAAAAAAAAAATTGTTTGTAAAAATATGAAAAAAGTTATAAAAGTTTAAATCATCCCTCATTTGCTCCATTAAAAATACAACAATTAAAAAAGAATACACATCTTTGGTATCGCCGAGTTCAGAATCGTCTGATATATCACTATATAAAAATAATTAATCCGATCGGATAAAAAGTCAAAACAGCAGAATTAAGGTGTTTTTTTTGTCCCGCAATATTGCTTTAAAATTGAATAACGGGTGATCAAAAGATTGTATCTACACCAAAATGGTATCAATAAAAACTTAATGGATCACAAAAAATAAGCCCTCACCTGACCCAAGATCCCGAAAAATTGAGACGCTATGGGTCTCAGAAAATGATACAATTTTTTTTTACACAAACTTTGGATTTTTTTCACCACATAAATACAAAAGAACCTATACATTTTTGTTATCTACGAACTTGTAATGACCTGTAGAATCATAATGGGAGGTCAGTTTTAGCATTTGGTGAACAAGCGTAAAAAAAAATTGCGGAATTGCACTTTTTGTGCAATTTCACTGCACTTATAATTTTTCCCTGTTTTCCTGTTGACTATCTGGTAAAACCAATGGTGTCACTCAAAAGTACAACCTGTACCACAAAAATAAGTCCTCACATGGCCATATGGATGGAAAAATTAAAAATTATGGCTCCAGGCAGAAGGGGAGCAAAAAACAAAAGCAAAAACAAAAATGGGCTGCGGCATGAAATGGTTAAACCAGACAGCTATACTAAAAAAATAGATAATAAATAACATTTACAACATGTCTATTTACATCAACATATTTTTTATAACATTTTTTTTGTGAGGAAGTTAGAAGGGTTAAAATTTTATCAGCAATTTTTCCTTTATTCCATTACACATGGAATTTTAGTGACTTTGAGGGGCCGGAAAAAATATATCAGATATATTTATCTGTCAGAAAATAACAAACTCCTCAAAACCACTTTCAATAAGTTTATTAGCCCTTTAGGTGCATCTTAGGAATTAAAGCAAGGAATAAATTAACATTTTAATTTTTAGATAGCGGACACCATGTCGTGTTTGCAGAGTCCCGATGTGTCTACAGTCATGGCCAAAAGTTTTGAAAATGACACAAATATTATATTTTCACATGATCTGCTGCCCTCTGGTTTTTATGTGTGTTTGACAGATGTTTTTATCACAGACAGATATATAATAATTGCAAACATATGAGTAACAAAAGCTTATATTGACAGAATGAGTTAATGCAGCAAGTCAATATTTGCAGTGTTGACCCTTCTTCTTCAGGACCTCTGCAATTCTCCCTGGCATGCTCTCTATCAACTTCTGGACCAAATCCTGACTGACAGCAGTCCATTCTTGCACAATCAATGCTTTCATTTTGTCATGCAAATTGCCTCTTCAAACAAAGAGGACTTGTACTCTATAGCGCCACCTATTGGAAGTAGCGATCCTACAAGTCACAATCAACCCTTTAACGAGTCTTGTAATATGACTTAGGCCGGGGTCACACTGGCGACAAAATCGGACGACTGCAATGCGATGAAATATCGCATTGTAGTCGGACCTATGTTAATCTATGGAGCAGCTCCCAGTATCAGATTATTTGTGGTCTGTTTTAAACGTCCGAGTGCAATCGCAGCATGCTGCGATTGTCACCGATTGTGGGTCGACTATCGCCAATGCAAGTCTATGGGAGCGATGAAAAGTGGGATTACAAACGGACCGCACGTGTGAGTTGCGATTAAATCACACCGGTGTCCTTTAGAAAAGCCGGCAATTCATCCCCGGCTATACTGTAAAATCACACTGACAGCTTTATTAAAGAATAGAATCAATACATATACACACATAGAATACATATATATATATATATATATATATGTCATTGTGACATATATATATACATATATTTATAGTTCATACACTTCTACATACTGTAATAGCCGCTAATTCAATTGCCGGCTTTTGTGAAATCACAGAAGCCGACATGAAATGATACATTGTTTAGACACAGTTAACCATGTCATTTCCTGTATTTTGATATATGGTTTGAACTTACAATTACATAAGTGTATGTGTACAAAATTTCAGATATGTAGGGGTTAATTAAAGGTGTAAATTCGTTGTTAAAAAAATGCGTGGGCTCCCGCTGTATTTTCTCCACCAGACAGACAAAGCAAGCGAGTGGGGGCAGATAATAATAGCCTAGGGAGGGTACATTTTTTTTGTGCCCCCCCCTGGCTACTGACATCTGCCCCCAGACACCCCAGAAAGGGCAAATCTAATTAGAGATTTGACACATGTTTTTTACAACGAATTTACACCTTTAATTAACCCCTACATGTCTGAAATTTTGTACACATACACTTATGTAATTGTAAGTTCAAACCATATATCAAAATACAGGAAATTACATGGTTAACTGTGTCTAAACAATGTATCATTTCATGTCGGCTTCTGTGATTTCACAAAAGCCGGCAATTGAATTAGCGACTATTACAGTATGTAGAAGTCTAGGAACTATAAATATATATATACACATGTCACAATGACATGTGTATATATATATATGTGTTCTATGTGTATATATCTATTCTTTCTATTGTGATTTAAATACTATTCTTTTGGATCCATTATATGTCAGTTTTGCAAGCCTGCGAGAAATTCTCGCAAGTCGGATGTAAATCGGATGTGACAACTACGGTCAGATGCGACTAAATCGCATCAACTACAAAAAATCGGATGCCAGTCGTATCAATGTTTATGAAATTTTAATACGATTATTGACCGACTAAAACGGTCAGATTTTTTAGACGTTGTGTGTGACCCCGGCCTTAGGATAAAAGCCAAATCAGAATCTCCTGATTTGGCTTTTATCCTAAGTCATATTACAAGACTCGTTAAAGGGTTGATTGTGACTTGTAGGATCGCTACTTCCAATAGGTGGCGTTATAGAGTACAAGTCCTCTTTGTTTGAAGAGGCAATTTGCATATTAAAATTTCCCAGAGGAGCACTGCACGGCGAATAAGCCTCCTTACCTCGACACGCCAGAGCTGGTATGTCACTCTCCACAAGGAGAAACCTTACCCCTAGACTTCATTTAGTCAGAATTTTTAGGTTTTTGTTTGTCCACCCGTCTCTTGATGATTGACCACAAGTTCTCAATGGGATTAAGATCTGGGGAGTTTCCAGGCCATGGACCCAAAATCTCTATGTTTTGTTCCCTGAGCCATTTAGTTATCACCTTTGCTTTATGGCAAGGTGCTCCATCATGCTGGAAAAGGCATTGTTGATCGCCAAACTGCTATTGGAGGGTTGGGAGAAGTTGCTCTTGGAGGACATTCTGGTACCATTCTTTATTCATGGCTGTGTTTTTAGTCAAGACTGTGAGAGAGCCGATTCCCTTGGCTGAGAAGCAACCCCACACATGAATGGTTTCAGGATGCTTAACAGTTGGCATGAGACAAGACTGGTGGTAGCGCTCACCTTATCTTCTCCAAATGTGGCGTTTTCCTGATGTCCCAAACAATCGAAAAGGGGATTCATCAGAGAAAATAACTTTACCCCAGTCCTCAGCAGTACACTGCCTGTACCTTTTGCAGAATATCAGTCTGTCCATGATGTTTTTTCTGGAGAGAAGTGGCTTCTTTGCTGCCCTCCTTGAGACCAGGCCTTGCTCCAAGAGTCTCCGCCTCACAGTGCGTGCAGATGCACTCACACCTGCCTGCTGCCATTCCTGAGCTAGCTCTGCACTGCTGGTAGCCCGATCCCGCAGCTGAAACACTTTTAAAAGACTTTCCTGGTGCTTGCTGGTCTTTCTTGGGCGCCCTGAAGCCTTTTTGGCAACAATGGTCCTCTCTCCTTGAAGTTCTTGATGATGCGATAGATTGTTGACTGAGGTGCAATCTTTCTAGCTGCGATACTCTTCCCTGTTAGGCCATTATTGTGCATTGCAATGATGACTGCACGTGTTTCTTTAGAGATAACCATGGTTAACAGAAGAGAAACATTGATGCCAAGCACCAGCCTCCTTTTAAAGTGTCCAGTGGTCTCATTCTTACTTAATCATGACAGATTGATCTCCAGCCATGTCCTCATCAACACCCACACCTGTGTTAATGGAGCAATCACTGAAAAGAGGTTAGCTGGTCCTTTTAAGGCAGGGCTGCAATGATGTTGAAATGTGTTTTGGGGGATAAAGTTCATTTTCTAGCCAAATATTGACTTTGCAAGTAATTGCTGTTAAGCTGATCACTCTTTATAACATTCTGGAGTATATGCAAATTGCCATTAGAAAAAGTGAAGCAGTAGACTTTGTAAAAATTAATATTTGTGTCATTCTCAAAACTTTTGGCCATGACTGTAAACAGTGGAAACCCCCCACAGGTGACACCATTTCAAAATCTACACCCTTCAATGAATTTATTTAGAGTTGTATTGAGGACCTTAAAACAACAGATGCATCACAGAATTTTATAACGTTGAGTCGTGAAAATGAAACAAATACACTTTTCACACAAAAATGTTGCTTTTGCCACAAATTTTTCATTTTCTAAAGGGTAACAGGAGTAAATGGACTGTATAATTTGTTGTGCAATTTCTCCTGAGTACACAGATACCCCTCATGTGAAGGAAAACTGCTGTTTTGGCACACGGCAGGGCTCAGAAAGGAAGGAGCGCTATTTGACTTTTGGAGCACCATTTTGGCTGAAATAGATTCCAGATGCCATGTCACATTTGAAGAGTCCCTAACATGCCAACATAGCAGAAACTCCCACAAGTGACCCCATTTTGAAAACTGAACCTTGTAAGGAATTCACTTAAGGGTGTGGTGAGTATTTTTAATCAGGTGATTCACAGAGGATGTGAGGAGCAGTGCAAAGCTCAGAACAGAAGGAGCACCATATTGGAGTGCATGGAGTGCAGATTTTGCTGGAATGGTTTGAGTATTCTGGATCACATTGGCAGAGCCCCTGACATTCCAGAAAAGCAGAACCCCCATAAGTGAAACTACACCACTCAATTAATTCATCTCGGGGGTGTAGTTAGCACATTGATACCGCATGTGGCTCACAGAATTTTGTACCATTGGGAGATGGAGAAAGAAAATAACATTTTTAACACTAAAATGTGTTTTTAATTTTTCTAAGGGCTAATAGAAAAAAATGGACCTCACAGTTTGTTGTGCAATTTTTCCTGAGTGTGTAGATACCCTACATGTAATTAGGAGATACTTTTTAGGCACTGTGGAAAGCTCAGAAGCTAAGTAGCACCATATTGGAGTTCAGATTTCCTGTTATAGTTTACTGGTGCACTTTCACATTGGCAGAGCCCCTGAGGTGCCAGAACAGAAGAACACCCCTGTCCATAAGTGACCCCATTTTACAAGCTACAGCTCTCAGTGAATTCATCTATGGGGCCATTGATCCATTGGGCAGTGAAGAAAAAATAATCACATTTTTAACACAAACATTTTGTTTTAACCACATATTTTGCATTTTCACAGCTAGAAATTGGTAAAAATGGCAACAAAATTTGTCACACAATTTCTGCTGAGTGTGGTAATACTCCATATGTGTCTATACACTCCTGCTGAGCCACATGTCAAAACTTGGGAGGGAAGAAGCGCTATCTGACTCTTGGGAACAAATGTTTGTAGAATTGATTCTATATACAGAGCTCCTAAGTCCCATAAGAGCAGAATACTCCTAATGTGACCACATTTTGGAAGTTACATCCCTCTGGGTATATATCTACAGGTGTAGAGACAATTTTTACTCCATAGGCATTCTCCAGAAACAAGACAGGCAGGCAGACTCCAGAAACAAGCAGGAATGGATGTTACTGAGTGAAAATTGCAAATCTGCCAATGTAATGCCTATACATCGTAGTGCCCAGTACGTTGTAGTGCTCATACATTGTTTCCATCTTGTGCTTCTGGAGATATGCACTTTGTAAACTAAGTGGGCTCTTATCGCTACAGAAATGCCAAATGTGTAATGTCTGCCTGAAGCCACAAGCTCAAAATTGTCCCTTGGACAGACTCCAGAGAAGTCCCAGTACCCTTTACCCCTGTACATGGATCTGATTTTACAATAGGATCCAGTGGAATTCTACCATAGAAGAACTGCCATCCAGAATGGTCACCAAGCAGGGTCAGAGTCGAGAGGTCATATCAAGGACAAAATCAGGAGCCATAAGACTGCTCAGAAACAAGCTGGGGTCAAAGCAGGAACACACTAAACCAAACAGCAGCATAAGATGCAAATGTAGCCAGGGAAACACTAAGCTATATCTGGAAGCCTTAGTAGATTGTGGTGGTCTCCAATTGCCTGGAGCAGTTAGCTGATAACTTCAGTTGGACAGCACACACATCTGGAGCGCCCGCCTGGGCCGTGGGGTACCCGGTACCGGGCTGCTTCTTAAAGGGGCAGTGTCACGGCAGCAGTGACCCAGTCCGTGGCCCTGGGCGTCCAATAAAAGATGAATGATGAAAAGGGAAAATAAATTTTATATTAAATGGATTATATGTTTTGATGCCACCCGTGGTGTTCGGTCAGGGGACCGACACTGCAATGCAGATCCTCTGGGATGATGATAGGGCAGCAGAGATGGTTAAGCTCTCCATGGGTAGAGCTGTGTCCCAGGGCAGTTAGGATGTTAAAGGTGATGGTGGTAATGATAGTGGTGGTTGTTGTGGTGCAGGGTGGGCGACGCAGGAATGACTCAGCGGACACAGCAGGGTGCAGTTTCCAATGCTTTACTCATAGTTCACTTGTGCACATATGCCCGCTTGGTGCCGGTGTCCTCCAGATGAGGGGTCCAGCAAACTCCCAGGTAGATTGGGCTGCACCTTTCCAGGACTCCCTTGTACCTCTCCTGGCCGTCTTAAGGCACTGGCTTCTGCCCTCCTGCCCAGTACATTCACAAACAGTGTCCCAAGGCAGCAGCTGCAGACCTTGTCGGGCAACGTACTTGTGTAGCCCAGCTGCGCTTGGTGCCACATGTTCCCTGGAGGATGCACGGAAAGGTAATTCACAAATACCTGATAAGCACACAACACTTGACATTTTTCCTGGTTCCACCAGAGGGAGCCCTTGAGACAGCAGTGAGATGAAGACAATCTAGCTGAACGTTAGTGAGTCGTTGGTGTTACCTCAGGAGAGCAGACACTTTGGAGAACGGAGTTATCTCAGACGAGCTGGGAGGGAGAAACCCCTGTCAGATTAGCCTGAGGGCTGAGGAAGTTTGAGCGAGAAGCTGACATCTACTGCTGCCTGTGCTTATATTAAGGTGTGCGTAGGACGACAGGCGAGTGGACAAAAGGGAGAGAGTGACTGAGGAGAAATAGCGACGATAGCTTATCCTCCACTCTGCACAACCGGACACCGGGTCCGAGCTTGCTAGCATCTTCACAGCTAGTGGAAAAACCGGAGACTCTGGACTTCAAGCCGCAGAGGGGCCCTTCAGTGCTGATACGTAACCGGGATCAGGAAGACGGGGGTCTGGCAGGTACCGCCATAGAGACACTGTTCTGTCCACAAAAAGACCTCATCACAAGATCAGCCGGGCGTAGCAAGGAGAAGGAGTTAAACTTAGCTTCATGCAAGTTAGAAACCCATACACATCGGGAAGTAAGGAGGCCTTAACCCTACACAGTGATTACTGGACGTGCATCCTCCACCCTGAGCAGCTTCCCGGGACATGCCTGCAACCATCACCAGTAAAGGTACAGAAAGAGACTGACTTGTGTGTGTCTGCCTTATTTCTTGCACCCCTGCACCGCCATATACCCTGAGGGATCCAGTCTTACCTGTGGAAGACTTAACACCTTGCTGCCCAGTAACAACCCCTCAGAGGATTAACCCTGCAGCGCTGGTCACCCTGATCAGAAACCACAGGTGGCGTCACGAACATTACTAAATCCCCTGTAAATATTCCCCCCTTGAATGAGCGCCCAGGGCAATGGACCGAGCTGCGCTACCCGTGACCTCTCCCCCATTGAAGTGAACGGGCTCGGTGCCGAGTACCCCAAAGCCCTGGTACGTGCGACTCATCTTTGGCGTCACGAAAAGGATGAGAAGCTCGCTATATGTGAGTCCCGTGTGCCTAATTGGACTGTTTTTGTGCTAGAGACTGTGTTGCTGTTTTGTGATTTTTGGCGCCAATTGTCCGCCATTGCCCGCCAAAGTACAGCGCTACAGCGCAAAGAGAAGGGGCGTACCTGCAGAAAGCGTGCGGTGACCCGGACACGCCCCCAATGCTGACGTGGCGGCAGGTCCTGTGGAGAGCTTCAGAGTGCCGGCGACGCAGGTCCTTCCCCATCGCTGTGCCTGGCAGAGCTGCAGCCTTCAGGAGAAGGTAGGCCACACTTAACTAGGGGGGGCACAGACATGTCGCAGCCACAAGCTGACAGTGCGGCCCAGAGCGACCGCTCCGGTGACTTACCCGCCGGCGCTGCAGCACAGGATGGAATCGCTGGCCCCTCACCAGGTCCGGTGGCCCCGATAGTACCGCTGACGCTCCCATATCTGCCTGGAGCAAAGTGGCTCCCTCAGTATAGCGGTAAGCCGGATACCCTGTCAGGGTTCAAGCGCAAAATATGCAGCATAATGGACATGTACCCTATGACAGAGAAACAAAGAACTGCAGTGGTATTAGAACAATTGACTGGTGCTGCAGAAAGAGAAGTAGAGACTTGGACAGCTGCAGACCAGGAATCAGTGCTTTCAATTTTCTTAAAGCTACAGGCTATTTTTGAGGACCGCACTGAAACAGATCTCCGGATGAGGTTTTACCAATGCTCCCAGAGACCAGATGACAGTATTAGGGACTACGCCTGCCGACTACAGGGGGCCCTGCGAGCTCTCAAACAGGTCAACCCTATAAGTGCCATTAATGAAAGTAAAATGTTGAAGGAACAATTTGTACGGGGACTGAGGTCCCAAGCTGAAAGCAGGACTGTGCACTGGTGGTCCTTGGATCATCCTGACGCTACCTTTGATGCCCTAAAAGATATGGCTATAAAAGGACTGCGACCCCTGGAGAAGCCCGAGGTGTCGACCCAGTGTCACCCGGGTGAAGCCACTCTAAAGCCGGCAGCATCCACCTTTTCCCCGCTGGTGACGGAAGCCAAAACGCAGGTGGCGCCTCCTACTGAGTTGGACTGTCTGCGCTCAGAAGTGCGCCAGCTGACTAAAAACCTGGCCGCTGTAATGAATGCCCTGCAACTGCGGAAGGAAGAAGGAGGAAAGATCCTGCTAGCCGACTGCCCAGAGGATGTCCCTTGGATGAACCGGAGGAAAAGAAGGACGTCGCCCCACTGGAGGAGGACAACGCCACCCCCAGGAGTGACCCCTGATCAGCACCATCCTCGCCGAGAGATCATCTGCTACCGTTGCAACAGAGAAGGTCATCTAGCCTGACAGTGTCCTTTAAACGAGCAGATCCTGGGTCCGAGGGCCAATACCCAGGAATAGACTCATCAGGCCCCTCAGACTGGAACCGCAGGTTTTTGGGAGGAAGACCCTACCTGTCCATCATCCTGGACGGGATCGCAATCCCTGCCCTGCTGGACACTGGATCTCAGGTGACCATCATACCTGATGTCCTGTATAATAAGTTTTGGTCCATGGACAGTCTCCAGCCCCCGAGCCCTGACTTTGCTGTATATGCCTCTAATGGTCTCCCTGTTGATATACTAGGAGCCAAAAACGTGGACGTAAAGGTGGGCAGAGTGGAGCTGAAGGACCAGGGACTCTTAGTAGTAAAGACTGTAAATGAGGAAAATGGCTTAAATGTGGTTTTAGGTACAAACATTATTAGTAACTGTCTGGGAGAAGTTGTGTTTTTGCTCCAACAGCTCGCCGAAGTTGCCAGGCCAAAGCAAAAGGGAGTGACCCAGAGGGAGATCCGGGCCCTGATGTGCCAGCAGCAAGCGAAGCTGACAGATGGTGAAATTGGTAATGTACGGGTGACAGACCCGAACCCCATTGTGATACCCCCAATGAGTGAAATGCTTATATGGTGTAGAGCAGCAATAGGTCTGAGAGGACAGAACTACCAAGCAGTAGTAGAGCCCCATTGTTCAGAGCACAGACCTACACTCTTGACTGCTAGAGGGGTAGTAGAAGTACGAAATGGGAGAGTACCAGTACGTCTTCTCAACTGGGGAGAAGATGAAGTGAATTTACCACGATATGCCACTGTTGCTAAATTACATACCGTAGATAACAACTCCATTCTCACGACAGAGTCCTTAGCCTCCCGCCAACCAGCGGAGGATAATGACCCAGCAACCCAGGTGGAGGATTGGTGTCAGCAGCTCCATGTCGGGACAGACACCACTCCCGCCCACCAGAAACAGGGAGTACTACGGGTGGTACAGGAGTACACACAGGTATTTAGCAAACATCCACTTGACTTTGGGACAATTAAGGGAGTACAGCATCATATCCCTACAGGCAGTCATCCTCCCATCAAAGAGCGTATAGGCCTATACCTCCAGCACACTACCAGAAAGCTAAGGAAATGTTGCGTGACATGAAGGAAGCAGGGGTGATAAGGGATAGTTGTAGTCCCTGGGCAGCACCTCTAGTCCTAGTTAAGAAAAAGGATGGAAGCATGAGAATGTGTGTAGATTACAGACAAGTAAATCGCATAACACATAAAGATGCATACCCTTTACCACGCATTGAAGAACAGTGTTGCTGTACCTGGATGACGTAATTGTGTACTCCAAGACATATGAGGATCATCTGAAGCACCTGGCAGAGGTATTCGAGTCACTGTCCAAGTATGGGATGAAACTGAAGCCTTCAAAGTGCCATCTGCTCAAACAAAAGGTACAGTACTTGGGACATATTGTCAGCTCAGAAGGAGTAGCGCCAGACCCCGAGAAGGTCACTGCCATCCAGAAATGGCCAGAACCAAGGAATCTCAAGGAGGTGCGCCAGTTCCTGGGACTGACAGGTTACTACCGGAGGTTTGTAAAGGACTACACCAAGAAAGCAGCGCCTCTGCAGGACCTTCTGGTAGGACAACCCCTCAAGAGCAGAAATCCTCCATTCCACTGGGGTAAAGAACAAGCTGAGGTATTCAAAGAGATGAAAGAGATCCTGACAGGCGATGAAATCTTAGCCTACCCTGACTACAGCCAGCCATTCCTGCTGTATACAGATGCCAGCAACAAAGGATTGGGAGCTGTCCTCAGTCAGAAGCAAAATGGCCAAGAAAAAGTCATCGCATATGCAAGCAGGAAGCTCCGGCCGACTGAGAGAAACCCAGAGAACTATAGCAGCTTCAAGTTGGAGTTCCTGGCGCTGGTCTGGGCCATTACAGAAAGATTCAAGCATTACCTAGCCTCCAGCAAGTTCACTGCTTACACAGACAATAACCCCTTGACACATCTTGAAACAGCCAAGCTGGGAGCCATGGAGCAACGTTGGATGGCTCGGCTGTCGAACTATCAATTTACCATCAAGTACAGGGCGGGCCGTAAGAACGCCAACGCTGACGCCTTGTCCAGAATGCCGCATGAGTCCGACACGGAAGAGGAATCGGATGACCTAGAAGAGATTGAGCTACCTGCATTCCACAGAAATGGGATGATCCACGAGCAACGAGCCTACAGGAGGCAGCGTGGTAAGACATTAAACCCTTTACCTCACCACAGCTGGAAGGAGACACAGAACAGTGACCCGGTTGTCAGCCACATCAAGGAACTGATAACTCAGGAAGGTTCCTCCTTGGAGAAGGATGCGTCTCAACAAGCGAAGCAGCTGTGGAACGAGAGAAGCCGGCTGTTTATCTACCGAGAGAAGCTGTGCCGAAGGTACGTCAACCCCAGAACCCATGAGATGGTATGGCAGATAGTAGTGCCAAGAACAGACATCCAGATGGTGTTGGAAGCCTACCACGATCGAGTGGGGCACTTTGGCTGGAAGAAGCTGGAAACCCTGCTGAAGTGTCGTTTCTACTGGGTGGGAATGCGAAGTTCCATCGAGAAATGGTGTAAAAACTGTGCGTCCTGTAGCCTCCGAAGAAAAGACTACAGTAGCCAGAAAGCACCCCTGCAGCCCATCAAGACTACTCGTCCCTTGGAGATCGTGGCCTTGGACCATGTCAAGTTGTCACCCAGCAGGTCAGGATACTCATATGCCCTGACAATGGTGGATCACTACTCCAGGTTCCTGGTGGTCGCCCCTGTCAAAGATCTGACAGCTGAAACAGCAGCAAAGACGTTTCAGGCGTATTTCTGCAGACCCCATGGATATCCAGAGCAAGTGTTAACTGATCAGGGTCCTGCATTTGAAGCCGAGTTGTTTAAGGAATTCTGTCACTTGTACGGGTGTAAGAAGATAAGAACCACACCGTACCACCCCCAAACCAATGGTCTCTGTGAGAAGATGAATCACATAGTCATTGATCTGCTGAAGAAGGTACCACTTGAGGAGAGGAATCGGTGGCCAGACCTACTACCTGACCTGGTAGATCTGTACAATCACATACCGGTGAGTTCCACCAACTGCACTCCAGCCTACCTTATGCGAGCAAGACCAGGAAAGCTGCCCATGGATTTGGAACTTGGTGTTGTAGAACCAGAAGCTGATGTTACTACTGAAGATTGGGACACAAACAGACAGGAACAGTATAGGAGAGTACAAGCCTGCGTGGAAGATAGTCTCAATAAAGTAAGGGAAAAGCAAGAGGAGAACTACAACAAAAGTGCGCCAGCTAAGCCTTTTATGCCTGGAGAAATTGTGCTAAAAAGAAAAAGAAGAATGCACAAATTGGATGATCAGTGGGAACAAGAGCCATATGTCGTGCAAAATTCCAAATTTGACAACAGGAAAACCTGTACCATTAGAAAAGATGGAGGAAAAACGACCACCACGGTATCCAGAGATCACCTAAAACTGTGTCCAGACATGTTAAAACTTCCCGAGGAAGAACTTGTTATGGAAAAAGAGAAATCAGGTGAAGTCATACACATGGACCTAGGAGATTTTCCTGCAGATTGGCCTTGTATCGGAGATGCTGTGATTATTCCAGTACTTCAATTTTACCAACCACAAGAAGCGCTTCAACGTCCAGTTGAGCCAGTTGCCGCAGCAGAAGAAATAGTTCAAGAAGAACCTGTTCCTGTAGCATCTCCAGAAGTAGTATCTCAAAGAATGGAATCTCAAAATGTGGAACCTTCAGATGTTGGGTCTCAGGTAGAAGAATCCCCTGGCGGAGCAGAACCGCATCGCCCAGTCGCTAGTATGCTTGCCAGATCCCTAGAGAGGTGGAGGCGGATTTACAGTTTGCCAGCACGCAGCACAGATAGGCTAGATGCTACTATACCTGACACCACACCACGTAGGTCAGTACGCACAACGAAAGGAAGGTTACCTGTTAGGTACCAAGAGTAGTCCTAGCAAATTAATCCAGTATGACCCAGACAGGGTTTACTTAATTGTACAAAGTTATGAAGAAAATTGCATTTTATTGAGAAGGTTATATGATGATAATGTTTACATGCTGAAGTAGTATACCCTAGTTGGGTAATGTGATAGGTAAAATGTGTTTCTTTTTGAAGGACTGCGTGGCTGAGGACTTTGCCAGCCCAAAAACTGTGTTGTAAATAGTTGGCACTCAGTGCCCCATTTTGGTTTTTAGCAAACCATTCTACCTCAGAAGAAAAACCCGTATGGTGTGGCCTTGAGTGAGGTTTGCAGCAGAGAAGTCCTGCAGCCCACCCAGGACCCCCGTGGGAGGTTTTGTGCGGGTCCTCCACAAGAATCTTGTATTTATTTGCACTGTAAAAGTATTTGATATTTTTCTATTGCCATTTGTACACATTGTAACGTTTAAAGTGTCCTTACCTCCCGCAAGGGATGAGTTATGTTTGATGTTATTATAAAAAAAATTGTTTTCTTTTTCAGCCCGGGAGTGCTGAATATAACTAGAGGGGGATGTGTAGCCCAGCTGCGCTTGGTGCCACATGTTCCCTGGAGGATGCACGGAAAGGTAATTCACAAATACCTGATAAGCACACAACACTTGACATTTTTCCTGGTTCCACCAGAGGGAGCCCTTGAGACAGCAGTGAGATGAAGACAATCTAGCTGAACGTTAGTGAGTCATTGGTGTTACCTCAGGAGAGCAGACATTACTTTGGAGAACGGAGTTATCTCAGACGAGCTGGGAGGGAGAAACCCCTGTCAGATTAGCCTGAGGGCTGAGGAAGTTTGAGCGAGAAGCTGACATCTACTGCTGCCTGTGCTTATATTAAGGTGTGCGTAGGACGACAGGCGAGTGGACAAAAGGGAGAGAGTGACTGAGGAGAAATAGCGACGATAGCTTATCCTCCACTCTGCACAACTGGACACCGGGTCCGAGCTTGCTAGCATCTTCACAGCTAGTGGAAAAACCGGAGACTCTGGACTTCAAGTCGCAGAGGGGCCCTTCAGTGCTGATACGTAACCGGGATCAGGAAGACGGGGGTCTGGCAGGTACAGCCATAGAGACACTGTTCTGTCCACAAAAAGACCTCATCACAAGATCATCCGGGCGTAGCAAGGAGAAGGAGTTAAACTTAGCTTCATGCAAGTTAGAAACCCACACACATCGGGAAGTAAGGAGGCCTTAACCCTACACAGTGATTACTGGATGTGCATCCTCCACCCTGAGCAGCTTCCCGGGACATGCCTGCAACGATCACCAGTAAAGGTACAGAAAGACTGACTTGTGTGTGTCTGCCTTATTGCTTGCACCAGTGCACCGCCATATACCCTGAGGGATCCAGTCTTACCTGTGGAAGACTTAACACCTTGCTGCCCAGTAACAACCCCTCAGAGGATTAACCCTGCAGCGCTGGTCACCCTGATCAGAAACCACAGGTGGCGTCACGAACATTACTAAATCCCCTGTAAATATTCCCCCCTTGAATGAGCGCCCAGGGCAACGGACCGAGCTGCGCTACCCGTGACCTCTCCCCCATTGAAGTGAACGGGCTCGGTGCCGAGTACCCCAAAGCCCTGGTACGTGCGACTCATACTCTGAGTCCCCTTGCTCCTTTATGGCTGCCTTTTCAGCGAATAATTGTGGATGTGACTGGGGCACCTACAGATGCCCCTGCCTCCGGCTTGCTAGCTGAGTCTTGCAGTTCTCCACAAGTCTTGGGGCTGGTTCCACACTGGGACCTGGTCTCCCCACTTCTGGATACGGGCCCCACGGGTGGCTTTGGTTTTTCCCATGTCCCTAGGACCCCTTCTGTCCTCACAATTCTCTCTCTGCAGCCTCTTGGCTGCACTCCTTCTCACTCCTCCTCTTCTTCCTAACTTCTCCACCCACATGCCAACACCCTTTCCTACCCAGCCTGAGATGAGGCCATCCACCCCAAGGTGCCCTGACTGAACTAGTGTGTGTTGGGTGCGAGTGTTAGAGTCCTGGGTAGTGCCCTTTCCTTACCTGAGAGTGGGATACTACACCTCTTGATGAGGTGCAGTACCTCTGTGGCGACTGGACCCTCAGGGGTGCCACACATCGTTACTGCTAGACTGGACGGCACTAAAGGTCCTAGCCACTCTAAGTTAAGTGGCTGGACTGAGCCTATGTCATCCAGAGCTTTGGGTTCTGACATCTCCTTCTGCTCCAGAATTTGAAGGAGCAGTTAATGGTCGAGATGACACAGTACCCCCCCCTTTAATGAGAGGCCTCTGCACCCTTAGCACCAGGCATAGTAAGTTACAGAAGATGCAACTTGCTGATCACATTTTTGCCATTGATGTTTACTCCCTGGAATTCAGGATTTCTCTTCTGGACCATAACCATTTCAATGCCCCAGATATTGTACAGACCCTCTAGCATATGAGAATCCAAGGTTCTCTGCACCTCATACTCTAAATTTCCTTTAACTAGAACAGGAGGAGGATGATTTGAGTGGGTGAACTGGGAAACGATATGGCTTGAGGAGGGACTTATGAAATACATTGGGTATCTTAACCCCTTAACCCCCAAGGGTGGTTTGCACGTTAATGACCGGGCCAATTTTTGCAGTTCTGACCACTGTCCCTTTATGAGGTTATAACTCTGGAATGCTTCAACGGATCTTCGCGATTCTGAGACTGTTTTCTTGTGACATATTGTATTTCATGTTAATGGTAAAATTTCTTCGATATAACTTGCGTTTATTTTTGAAAAAAATGCAAATATGGCGAAAATTTTGAAAAGTTTGCAATTTTCAAACTTTTAATTTTTATTCCCTTAAAACAGAGAAATATGTCACACAAAATAGTTAAGAAATAACATTTCCCACATGTCTACTTTGCATCAGCACAATTTTGGAACCAAAATTTTTTTTGTTAGGAAATTATAAGGGTTAAAAGTTGACCAGCGATTTCTCATTTTTACAACAAAATTTACAAAGCCTTTTTTTAGGGACCACCTCACATTTGAAGTCACTTTGAGGTGTCTATATGGCAGAAAATACCCAAAAGTGACATCATTCTAAAAACTGCACCCCTCAAGGTACTCAAAACCACACTCAAGAAGTTTATTAACCCTTCAGGTGCTTCACAGGAGCTGAAGCAACGTGGAAGGAAAAAATGAATATTTAACTTTTTAGTCACAAAAATGATCTTTTACAAACTTTTTTTTATTTTCACAAGGGTAAAAGGAGAAAATGGACAGATAAAGCTGTTTTGCAATTTCTTCTGAGTACGCCAATACCCCATATGTGGGGGAAAACCACTGTTTGGGCACACGGCAGAGCTCATAAGGGAAGGAGCGCCGTTTGACTTTTTCAAACCAAAATTGGCTGGAATTGAGATTGGACGCCATGTCGCATTTGGAGAGCCTCTGATGCGCCTAAACAGTGGAAACCCCCCACAAGTGACACCATTTTGGAAACTAGACCCCCTATGGAACTTATCTAGATCTGTTGTGAGCACTTTGAACCCCCAAGTGTTTCACAAAAGTTTATAATGCCTGGGTGTGAAAAAAACAAACAATTTTCCACAAAAATGATTTTTTAGTCCCAAATTTTTGAATTTTCCCAAGGAAATTGGACCTCAAAAATTGTTGTTCAATTTGTCCTGAGTATGCTGATACCCCATATGTGGGGGGGGGGGAACTGTTTGGGCGCACGGCAGGGCTTGGAAAGGAAGTAATAACATTTTGGAATGCAGACATTGATTGGGGTCATGTTCCGTTTGCAGTGCCCCAGATGAGCCTAAACAGTGGAAACCCCCCAAAAGTGAACCCATTTTGGAAACTAGACCCCATAAGGAACTTATCTAGATCTGTGGTGAGCACTTTGAACCCCCAAGTGCTTCACACAAGTTTATAATGCCCGGGCATGAAAATAAAAATTCCTATTTTTTTCCCACAAAAATTAACTTTTAGTCACCAATTTTTTATTTTCCCAAGGGTAACAGGAGAAATTGGACCACAAAGGTTGTTGTCCAATTTATCCTGAGTACGCTGATACCCCATATGTAGGGGGGAACCACTGTTTGGGCACACGGCAGAGCTCGAAATGGAAGGAGCACGATTTGACTTTTTCCAACCAAAATTGGCTGGAATTGAAATTGGACGCCATGTTGCATTTGGAGAGCCTCTGATGTGCCTAAAAACAGTGGAAACCCCCCACAAGTGAACCCATTTTGGAAACTAGACCCCCTAAGGAACTTATCTAGATCTGTGGTGAGCAATTTGAACCCCCAAGTGCTTCACACAAGTTTATAACGTAGAGCCGTAAAATAAAAAAATCATTTTTTCCACAAAAATGATCTTTTCACCCCAATTTTTATTTTCCCAAGGGTAACAATAAAAGTTATTCTGAAATTTGTCCTGAGTACGCTGATACCCCATATGTTGGGGTAAACCACTGTTTGGGTGCATGGCAGAGCTTGGAAGGGAAGGAGGGCCGTTTGAATTGGCTGGATGCCATGTCGTGTTTGGAGAGCTCCTGATGAGCCTAAACAGTGGAAACTTCCTACAAATGACACAATTTTGGAAACTAGACCCCTCAAGGAACTTTTCTAGATGTGTGGTGAGAACTTTGAACCCCCAGTTGTTTCACTAAAGTTTATAACGCCCGAGCATGAAAATAAAAAAATCATATTTTTTCCACAAACATGAACTTTTAGTCCCCAACTTTTTATTTTCCCAGGGGTAACAGGAGAAATTGGACCCCAAAAGTTGTTGTCCAATTTGTCCTGAGTACGCTGATACCAAATATTTGGGAGAAAACTACTGTATGGGCAGACGTCGGGGCTCGGAAGGGAAGTAGTGACGTTTTGGATTGCAGACTTTGATGGAATGGTCTGGGGGCGTCATGTCGCATTTGGAGAGCCCCTGATGTGCCTAAACAGTGGAAACCCCCACAAGTGACCCCATTTTGGAAAATAGACCCCATAAGGAACTTATCTAGATGTGTGGTGAGCACTTTGAACCCCGAAGTGCTTCACAGAAGTTTATAATGTACAGCCGTAAAAATAAAATTTTTTTTTTTTTTACAAAAATGATTTTTTCGCCCCCAATATTTTATTTTCACAAGGTTAACAGGAGAAATTGGACCTGAAAAGTTGTTGTTCAATTTGTCCTGAGTACGCTGATACCAAATATGTGGGAGAAAACTACTGTATGGGCACATGTCGGGGCTCGGAAGGGAAGTAGTGACGTTTTGGATTGCAGACTTTGTGTAATGTATGTAGAACAGTTCATATAGCGTCTTGTGCTTGGGTGCGATGAAAACACAGGAGTCACAGGTTTGATATAGAAAAGTCCTGTATTACTTCATACAAGTTGGCAGAAATAGTCACACAGTTTGCAGACACAGAAACAGGAGACACAGCAGGCCAGAGTATTCCAAGCTCAGCAATCACTCTCCAATACAGATTCAGGATCTTCTTCTCTGTTACCGTAAGTCCATGCAAACGTGGGTCTTTCAAAGAGCAGGGTTCAGAGTCCACAAGTGCTTCAGAGTTCCTCAGTAGGAATAGCTGGAGTACAAGGTCCAAGGCTTACAGGAGTCAAGTCACAGGTTCACTGCAGGCTAGATTCTGAAGCACTGATTGCTCAGCTGTGGCTGCTTAAAAAGCAAAAGGAGAGAATCAGGGCGGGAACATGCAAGCTGGAAACTCCATTTTGACTGAGGGCAAGATAGCTGCAGCAAGACAGAAAGTAAAATGGCTGACGAACAAACTGAGTTTCAGGAACATGTACACAGAACCTTACATTACTCCCCCCTTAGGGACAACCTCCGGATGACCTCAGGCCAGGCTTGTGTGGGTACCTCTGATGAAACTGACGGAGCAAGCGAGGAGCATTAACGTTATTGACTGGTTCCCATGAGTTGTCCTCCACTGGGTAGCCCTGCCATTTAATCAGATATTGTAACTGATTTCTATACAACCTGGAATCTAAAATCCTTTCCACCACAAATTCTTCCTGACCATCGACTAGCACTGGGTCAGGGCAAGGAGAAGAACGTCCAGGAAACGTATTGGGTGTCGCAGCCTTTAGTAGGGATACATGAAAGACAGGGTGAATTCTCATAGTTCTGGGCAGTTGAAGACGACAAGCAACGGCACTTATAATTTTACTGATTTTATAGGGTCCAATGTACTTATGTCCCAACTTAGACGATGGAATCCTTAACTTAAGATTTCTGGTTGACAGCCAGACCAAGTCTCCTACCTTGAAAGCTGGTGCAGGTTTACGAAATTTATCTGCTGCTTTCTTGTACCTTTCCTGAGCCGATTCCAGATTCTCCTTTAGAAGATCCATATTCTTCTGTAAAGACGTGATTCTTTCAGCCACTGCTGGTAAAGGCGTTTCTATGGGAAATCGTGGTAGAATGTTAGGATGATAACCTAGATTAGAGTAAAAAGGAGACTGCTTAGTGGAGGCACTCTGAGAGTTGTTATACGAGAACTCAGCTAATGGAAGTAGATCCACCCAATCATCCTGTAGGTGGCAGATAAAGCAGCGGAGATACTGCTCCAGGGTTTGATTGGTTCGTTCGGTCTGTCCATTAGTCTGGGGATGAAAAGCAGAAGAAAGGTTTACTTTAATGTCCAATGCTGCACAGAAATTTTGCCAAAACCTAGAAGTGAATTGCACCCCTCGATCTGAAATAACCTCATCCGGTACTCCATGTAAGCGAAACACATCTTTAATCATCAAATCTGATGTCTGTTTTGCAGTGGGTAAGCCGACACAAGGGATAAAATGAGCTGCCTTTGTTAGACGGTCAACCACCACTAGAATGGTGTTCTTCCCTTGAGAGGTTGGTAACTCCACAATGAAGTCCATAGAAATGGATCCCCACGGGCGGGACGGGGTGGGAAGAGGCTGTAACAGACCAGTTGGTGAGGAGCGAGGTGTTTTGCATCTTGCACAGACTTCACATGAAGTGACATAGTTTAAAACATCCTTCCTGCAAGTGGGCCACCAAAAGAAACGAGAGAGAAATTCCTGTGTCTTTAGAATTCCTCTATGCCCAGCTATCTTGGAATCGTGAATGAGTTGCAATACTCTCAATCTGACTGTTTCAGGAATATACAGGCGTTGTCCCTGAATCCACACACCATTCTTAAAGACAAGACTTACGTCCCTTGGGGGTTGTGCCAAAAAGGAATCCGCATGGTATGCTTCCTTGATGTCCTTAAGTAGGTCTTGATTATGAATTACTCCTAGGAATCTAGAGTCAGGAAGAATAGTCTTAGGAGGAGTAATTGGACGTGTCTCTGCTGAGTAAATCCTAGAGAGTGCATCAGCCTTTCCATTGCGCGATCCTGGTCTATAAGAAATGATAAAATTAAATTGGTTTAAGAAAAGATTCCAGCGAGCCTGGCGAGGAGTCAGGCACTTAGCCGACCTGATAAACTCAAGGTTACGATGATCTGTCAGGACGACTATTTGCTGAGCAGCTCCCTGAAGAAGGTGTCTCCATTCTTTGAAGGCGGCAATAATGGCCAACAACTCTCTATTGCCCACATCGTAGTTCCTCTCAGCCGAAGACAACTGCTGGGAAAAGAAGGCACAGGGATGCAAGACATTCTTCTCACCTGTTCTCTGAGAGAGTATAGCTCCAACGGCACAGTCTGAAGCATCCACCTCTATTATGAAGGCAAGCTCGGGGTTGGGATGTACTAGGATAGGTGCAGTGGTAAATTTATCTTTTAGACGGGAAAATGCTTCCTGGGCTTGGGGAGTCCAGGAAAACCTAGACTCTTTCCGGGTAAGTTGAGTGATAGGTGACACTACCTCAGAGAAATTTCTAATGAAACGTCTATAGAAGTTGGCAAACCCGATGAAGCGCTGTACCTCCTTCACATTTCTAGGACTTGGCCAATCCTTGATGGCTTGGGTTTTGCTTCCATCCATACTAATTCCTTGTGTAGACAGTACATACCCCAGAAATTGAATTTCGGTCCTATGGAATTCACACTTTTCAAGTTTGATGTAAAGATGATTTTGTCTTAGACGTTCCAAGACCATTCTCACATGTCCATGATGTTCCTCTGTGGAGTTAGAAAAAATTAGAATATCATCCAAATAAATTACCACGAATGTATCTAGGAGATCCCTGAAGATGTCATTCACCAAGTGTTGGAAAGTGGCTGGGGCGGTACTCAGACCAAAAGGCATAACTAGATATTCAAAGTGTCCATAGCGTGACCTGAATGCAGTCTTCCATTCATCCCCAGGTCTAATACGGACTAAGTTATAGGCCCCACGAAGATCTAGTTTAGAAAAAATTTTGGCATGTCGCACTCTCTCCAATAACTCAGGGATTAAAGGCAATGGATAACGGTTTCTAATAGTAACCTTATTGAGTTCCCTATAGTCTACGCATTGTCTCAGAGATCCATCTTTCTTCTTTACAAAGAAGATGGGTGCACCTGCAGGAGATGAAGAGGGGCGTATGAAGCCCTTGGCTAGATTTTCATCTATGTAATCCTTTAAAGCCTTTAGCTCGGGCCCCGCCAGGGGGTAGATCTTACCAAAAGGTATCTCTGCTCCAGGCAATAATTCAATTGGACAATCATATGGACGGTGAGGAGGAAGCTGGTCAGCGTTCTTCTTGTCACATAAATCCACATAGTCCTGGTATACAGCTGGTAGTTCAGGGACTGACATGATTCCTTTAGGAACAGAGCAAGCTGAAACTTTTGGACTCATCTGTTTCTCTGGAAAGTGTAATTCCTTGGTCTCCCAGTTAATGGTAGGATTCTGAGCCTGCAGCCATGGTAGCCCTAGAATAATGGGAAAGTGGGGAGAAGAGATAAGCATAAAGGACAGTTTCTCTTGATGATCTTTACCCATAAGAACCCTCAAAGGCTCTGTTTCCTGATCCACTGGTCCAGAGGTCAGCAGGGAGCCATCCACAGTTTCCATCTGTACTGGAGTAGCCTTCTTCACTGAACGTATTCCCTGTTTCAGAGCAAAGGAGACATCCATAAAATTTCCACTTGCCCCTGAGTCGATCATAGCAGAGCTAGACACCCAAGCTGAGTCAAC
Source organism: Oophaga sylvatica (assembly GCA_033576555.1). Taxonomy (NCBI): domain Eukaryota; kingdom Metazoa; phylum Chordata; class Amphibia; order Anura; family Dendrobatidae; genus Oophaga; species Oophaga sylvatica. Next base: position 408,750,387 of record JARQOD010000005.1, read on the forward strand.
CCAGAGTTTGATGGAAAGAAAGCAATGAGAATTGTTTTTCTTACAACTCAGCTGGGACACCGCTGAGGAAACTTGAAAAATGGCAGCGTTTACACAGTCAACGTCCTCAGAGGTAATGGAGTTTAAGTCCGAGAAATCAAGATCTGTTGCTGCAGATCTCTCTGGAGCCTGAGGCTCGGACCTGACAGATCCCCTCTCGCAACACTCACAATGAATGAGTGCTGCAGTAGTCTTACGAGAACGGCTGGGGCAGTTTATAATGAAGTGCCCTGACTTACCACAATAGAAACGTAGATTCTCCTTAAAACGATGTTCCTTGCGTGCATCACTAACCCGTCGTTGTAAAGAGTCTACCTGCATGGGTTCAGGTTCAGGTTCCCGTGTAATCCTACTCAAAGGTTCCTTAGCTGGAGAGGAAGGTAGGAAAAGGTTAGTACGATTGCTTTCGAACCATCTCTCTTGCCTGCGTTCAGTCAGACGAGTATCAATACGGATGCAGTAGTTAATAAAGTCACCTAACGCAGTGGGAGGGTCGGCACGAGCAAGTTCATCCTTAATCAGTGGAGATAACCCCTTTCGAAAAATAGATTTTTTGGCGGAACTGTCCCAGGTGGTATCAAGGGCCCATCTCCTGAAATCCAAGGCATATTCAGCTACCGAGTGCTTACCTTGGCGCAAAGCTAACATGGCTGCTTCAGCTGTTGCACCTCGATTGGGGTCATCAAACACCTGCCCCATGGCTGAAATAAAATCATCAAGGTGATTCAAACAATCATCCTCAGTCTCAATCAGAGGGTTTGCCCACATTAAAGCCTTGTTGGTAAGCAACATAATTATAGTAAGCACCTTAGATCGTTCAGTGGGAAATTGTGAAGCATGTGCAGAAAAAAAAAAGATTGCATTGATTAATAAATCCCCTGAATTTCTCACGTTCACCGCCAAAACGAAAAGGGGGCAACTTGGGAATCCCAGCACTCGGGGCTACGGCAGGAGCCTGGACTCGCCCCTCTAGAACCTCAATCCTGGCTCGCAAATCCTGGGTAGTCTGTCCAACCACTTGCAAATTGTGATTATTGAGGTCCTGTAGATTTGTAAAACGGGTCTTTATATTCTGCAAATCTGCAAGGATATTATCAGTCACTCCGCAAAGTTCCTTTATGCGGGCCTTTATTTTCCAGATCTTTTAAGACAGGATTACTGGAAGAAGAGGAGAGAAAAAAAAAAACAATAGTGTTCACCTGTGGCAACACTGCAGAGAGAAAAAAAAATTAAGGGAACTGCTCACCTGGAATGGTTGTGAGAAGTCACAACCACTATCATCACAGAAAGTTTCAACCAGACATCTGATATCCAGAGTTACAGCAGACAAAAAGAGAAAAGAAAGGAAAAAAAAAAAAAAACAATAGTGTTTACCTGTGGTAACACTGCAAAAAGAAAAAACTTAAGGGAATTGCTCACCTGGAATGGTTGTGAGAAGTCACAACCACTGTCATCACAGAAAGTACAACTATACGTCTGATATCCACAGTACAGCAGACACAGCCTTCCAGACCCAGCAGACACTAACGTTTTGGCTTCAGAATCTTGTAATGTATGTAGTACAGTTCATATAGCGTCTTGTGCTTGGGTGCGATGAAAACACAGGAGTCACAGGTTTGATATAGAAAAGTCCTGTATTACTTCATACAAGTTGGCAGAAATAGTCACACAGTTTGCAGACACAGAAACAGGAGACACAGCAGGCCAGAGTATTCCAAGCTCAGCAATCACTCTCCAATACAGATTCAGGATCTTCTTCTCTGTTACCGTAAGTCCATGCAAACGTGGGTCTTTCAAAGAGCAGGGTTCAGAGTCCACAAGTGCTTCAGAGTTCCTCAGTAGGAATAGCTGGAGTACAAGGTCCAAGGCTTACAGGAGTCAAGTCACAGGTTCACTGCAGGCTAGATTCTGAAGCACTGATTGCTCAGCTGTGGCTGCTTAAGAAGCAAAAGGAGAGAATCAGGGCGGGAACATGCAAGCTGGAAACTCCATTTTGACTGAGGGCAAGATAGCTGCAGCAAGACAGAAAGTAAAATGGCTGACGAACAAACTGAGTTTCAGGAACATGTACACAGAACCTTACACTATGATGGAATGGTCTGCGGGCGTCATGTCACATTTGGAGAGCCCGTGATGTGCCTAAACAGTGGAAACCCACCACAAGTGACCCCATTTTGGAAAATAGACCCCACAAGGAACTTATCTAGATGTGTGGTGAGCGTTATGAAGCCCCAAGTGCTTCACAAAAGTTTATAATGTACAGCCATAAAAACAAAAAAATCATTTTTTTTTTACAAAAATGATATTTTCGCCGACAATTTTTTATTTTCCCAAGGGTTACAGAAGAAATTGGACCCCAAAAGTTATTGTGCAATTTATCCTGAGTACGCTGATACACCATATGTGGGGGTAAACTACTGTTTGGGCGCATGGCAAAGCTCAGAAATGAAGGAGCACTGTTTGACTTTTTCAACGCAGAATTGTCTGGAATTGAGATCAGATGCCAGGTCACATTTGGAGAGCACCTGATGTGCCTAAACAGTGGAAACTCCCCAATTCTAACTCCAACCCTAACCCCAACACACCACTAACCCTAGTCCCAACCCTAACCATAACTCTAACCACAAACCTAACCCTAACACACCCCCAACCCTAATCCCAACCCTAACCCTAATCCTAACTTTAGCCTCAACCCTAACCCTAACTTTAGCCGCAACCCTAACCCTAACTCTAATGGAAAAATGGAAATAAATACCGTATATACTCATATATAAGCCGACCTGTGTATAAGCCGACCCCCCTAATTTTGCCACAAAAAAATTGGAAAACTTATTGACTCGCGTATAAGCCGGGTGTATAAGTTGCCGTCCTGCTCTGTGCTCCCCCATCCAGCTCTGTGCGCCCCCATTCTCCTCTGTGCTCCCCTCCTCCTGCTCCATTATCCTGTCCTGCTCATGCTTTCCATCCTCCCCTGTCCTGCTCCGTGCTCCCCCATCCAGCTCTGCACTCCCCCATTCTCCTCTGTGCCCACCCCCGTCCTGCTCCGTGCTCTCCGTCCTCCCCCCGTTCTGCTCCGTGCTCTCCGTCCTCCCCCGTTCTGCTCCGTGCTCTCCATCCTCCCCCCCCGTCCTGCTCCATGCTCATTGTCCTCCTCCATGCTCCCCCCATCCTCCTCCATCATACTCACCCTCCCCGTGCCATCGCTGAATGTCCCGGCCGGCAATCCTGCGTTCTCCCCGGCTTCCTGCAACTCTCCAGCGCTGAGCGGTGACGTAATACCGCTCATTAAGGCCATGAATATGGAGGCCACGCCCATGGAAGTGGCGTCGCGTCCATATTACATGACCTTAATGAGCGGGTATTACGTCACCGCTCAGCGCTGGAGAGCTGCAGGAAGCCGGGGAGAGCTGCAGGAAGCCGGGGAGAACGCAGGATTGCAGGGACGTTCAGCGATGGCACGGGGAGGGTGAGTATGATGTCCCAGCCACCGGCTCCTGCCGCTGCATCCCCTCCCCCGCTGGTTTCTGCCCTATGACTCGTGTATAAGCCGAGGGGGCATGTTCAGCACAAAAAAAGGTGCTGAAAATCTCGGCTTATACACGAGTATATACGGTACATTTTTTTCATTTTATTATTTTTCCCTAACTAAGGCGGTGATAAAGGGGGGTTTGATTTACTATTTATAGCGGGTTTTTATGTTTGGCAGCGGTCACGCTAAAAGACACTTTTTATTGCAAAAAATAGTTTTTTGCATCACCACATTTTGAGAGCTATAATTTTTGCATATTTTGGCCCACAGAGTCATGTGAGGTCTTATTTTTTTGCGGTACAAGTTGACGTTTTTATTGGTACCCATTTTGAGCATGTGACAGTTTTTGATCGCTTTTTATTTCGATTTTTGGGAGGTTAGAATGAACAAAAATCAGCAATTCATGAATTTCTTTTGGGGGGGCGTTTATACCGTTCCACGTGTGGTAAAATTGATAAAGCAGTTTTATTCTTCGGGTCAGTACGATTACGGCGATACCTCATTTATATATTTTTTTTAAGTTTTGGCGCTTTTATACAATAAAAACAATTTTATATAAAAAATAATTATTTTTGCATCGCTTTATTCTGCGAGCTATAACTTTTTTATTTTTTCGCTGATGATGCTGTATGGTGGCTCGTTTTTTGCGGGACAAGATGTCGTTTTCAGCGGTACCATGTTTATTTATATCGGTCTTTTTGATCGCATGTTATTCCACTTTTTGTTCGGCAGTATGATGATAAAGCATTGATTTTTTGCTTCGTTTTTTTTATTATTTTATTAAGGGGTTCACTAAAGGGGTTAACTAGTGGGACAGTTTTATAGGGGGGTTGTTACGGACGCGGCGATACCAAATATGTGTACTTTTATTGTTTTGTTTTTTTTAATTACAGGAAGAAATTAATTTATTGGGGAATTTTTTTTTCCTTTATTTTGGATTTTTTCTTTTACACTTCTGATTTTAATTTTTTTTAACTTTTTTACATTGTCCCAGGGTGGGACATTACTGTATTTTATCAGATCACTGGTCTCACAGTGTGCACAGCACTCTGTGAGACCAGCGATCTCACAGGCACTGCTGCAGGCTTCCTCATCGCCTGCTCTCAGCAGGCACTGAGGAAGCCGCCTCCCTGCAGGACCCGGCGGCCGTCTTGGATCCTGGGCCTTGCAGGGAGGAAGGCCTCAGAACAGCGCGATCACATCGCGCTGTTCTGAGGGCCTCAGGGGAGCATGCAGGGAGCCCCCTCCCTGCGCGTTGCTCCCGTGTGCCCCTGGTACACGGCGATCATGTTTGATTGCGGTGTGCCAGGGGTTAATGTGCTGGGAGTGGTCCATGACCTCTCCTGGCACATAGTGCCGGTTGTCAGCTGTGATAATCGGGAGCGCATCTGATCGCCTTGGACGTACTATCCCGTCCCTGGGAATTAAGTCCCAGGTAACATGGACGGGATAGTATGTCCGATGACAGAAAGGGGTTAAAAGTCAGAGGAAGCTTCAGGCGTAAAGCTGCATGGTTAATTACCTCGATTATCTCATAAGGACCAATAAATCAGAGACCCAGCTTGGCAGAAGGAATCTTAAGCTTTATATTTTTCATAGATAGCCATACCTTGTCCCCAACTCCAAAGCTTGAGCCTCTAGAATGTTTCTTATAAGCAGCCCAAGTTCTGACCGAGGTCTGGCCACACTGCGCCCTCTTCAAGTTCTCTCTGACTTCAGACCAGATAACCTTTAATTTATCCACAGATTTTTTCAGTCTCTGGAGTATCCATCACAGTGGTTGAAAAGGAGCCAAAACGAGGATGCAATTAAAGATTAAAGAAAAATTGAGTAGTTTTAATGGATTCTTGACAATAGCAAATTCAGCTAACGGCAGCTGTTCCACACAGTCAGACTAATGATCAGACATATAAAACCGAAAATATTGCGCAATTGTTTAATTAGTATGTTCTTTGTAACCATATGTCTCTGGGTGGTAGGCAGAAGAAAAAGACAACTCAATATTGATCTTTTTACAGAATGCACTCAAAAATTTGGAAATTAACTGGGAACCCCGGTCGGAAACTATATTTTCCGTAACAGCATGTAATCGCATAATGTAATTAATGAACAACTTGCTTAAGGTTTCAGAGTTCGGCAACCCACACACAGGGACAAAATGACACTCTTTACTGAACCAATCAATCACCACTCAGATAACAGTTTTCCCTTATGATTGTGGTAGGTCAGTAATGAAGTCCATGGAGAAGTGGGATCAAGAACTCCTAGAGCTGGGCAGGGGCTGGAGAAAACCAGCGGGATGGGTTTGTGGCATCTAGGCTTGGGCACAAGTTTTACAAGCAAGCACAATTTTCCATTAGTCTTTAACTTTGGTTGGCCAGCAAACATTCCTGTTTACCAGTCGGATGGTATTGTTTATAGCAGGGTGACCTGCAAGCACAGGATCATGAGAGTCCTGAAAAATACATAGGCAAAACTTTTGAGGTTTTAGGATGAGTAGTGTTGGCGGCTTGCTCTTGGGATCTACAGATCTCTTATATAAGATCTAAAGAAAGAGATGACACAATTATACATTCAACTAGAGTAAGAACTGATTCAGGGTCCTCAGACTGTGAAACACAGAAACTTCGGGAGAGTGTATTAGCTTTTATGTTCTTAGTACCAAGTCTGAACGTCACCACAAATTCAAATCTAGAAAAGAACTAAGTCCATATGGCTTGGCTAGGGTTGAGTCTTTTAGCTGGTTTCAAATAAGTCAGATTTTTGTGGTCCGTGATAACAATGACTTTATGTTTGGCACCTTCGAGGAAGTGGCACAGTTCCTCGAAGGTAAACTTAATCACCAAACTTCACGATTACCAATGTCATTATTCTTCTCGGCAGATGAAAATTTTCATGAAAAGAAGGCGTAAACACGAAGTTGAGTGAGGGATGGGGTACCTTGCGACAACACCGCTCCATCCTCAGACACATCAACCTCCACACTAAAAGGAGGCTCAAGATCAGGCTGAACCAATATAGGTATATATCAGAATTGCCACCTAAATTCTCATCATATTCTCAACTCATGTCATAAGGCCTATGTAGATTTTGCCACAGGCAGGGACATGTAAGGAAATCTACGTATGCTTTATGACACGAGAATTGAGAACAAGAACCAGAGAACATGTGAGAGACATCTATAAAGGGTTGACGGCAGAAGACCCGACTCAATTGAAAACTTTACCTAGACATTTCTATCAACACCATCAAAGCAATTTCAGTCTTCTTAAGAGTGAAAGGTATCAATTTGATTTCCGTAGGACAAAGAGGGGGTAACCTTTGCAGGATACATGCACAAGTAGAAAGCAAATGGATATTTAGGTTAGGCAGGTAACAACTCATGGGCTTAATGAAAATTGAAGTGGAAACTGTGCCTGGCATTGACTGAAAGTCTCATGGTGCAGGGGCGAGTTCACAACAGTTCAAATTCACCTCATTGAAATTATCACGGTGAACAGCTGTGAACTCGCCTCTGCACTGTGAGACTTTTTCTCACTGTGCTAGCGGTGATCTCACCGGAGGTAAATCACAGCAGTTCATTGGCTGGTCACTGATGCTGCACTCGCAGAAGCTCATTCCTCAGTGGTTCTCAGCTTGGACGCTCGCATATTGTTACCGTCCAGGTTAAAAACGAATAATCCCCAACCATGGATTACGGTGTGGGACAGAACGTTGGACAGGTAAGGGATATTGTTGTATTTTATTTTTGTTTTATTACAAGAGATGAGAGATTCAATGGAATGGGCGTTAGGTGAATATAACTGTGTTTGTTATTTTTAAATTAAAAAAGGAATAGTGTGTTTTTTTATTTCAAATAAAAGACTTTATTTTGTCCGTGTGTTTATTTCTAAAATAACTATAGGATTAGTAATGGACACCTCTCCATTACTAATCCGTGGGCTTGATGTCAGCAGACAATACAAAGATGACATCAACCCCACAAATATGAGCCCAACTTGCTACTGGGCAAGTGGGAAGAGCCGGCCAAAGTGCCAGAATTGGCGCATCTAATAGATGTGCCTTTTTTGGGTGGATGCGGGCTGCTATTTTTAGGCTGGGGGAGCAAATATCCATGGCCCCTTAACAGCCTGATAATACAAACCGACAGCTGTCTGCTTTAGCAAGGCTTGTTGTCAAAAATGGGGGTACCCCATGCCTTTTTTAAAAATTATTTATTTAAATAAAAAAACAGCATTGAGACCCCTCTATTCTTGATAACTGTAAGGACACAGCATTATATCTTAATTAACCAAACGTCTATTTTTTAGCAAGCCAGAAAGAATAGACTGTTATCTCTATGTTGACTTTTGAATTTATGTATTTCTTTCTGTTTTATCAATAAAACAATACTTTTTCTTGTGTAAGCATGTACAATTGACTTGTACAGGTGCTTCTCACAAAATTAGAATATCATCAAAAAGTGAATTTATTTCAGTTGTTCAATACAAAAAGTGAAACTCATATATTAGAGTCATTAAAAACAGAGTGATCTACAGTACAGACCAAAAATTTGGACACACCTTTTCATTTAAAGATTTTTCTGTATTTTCATGACTATGAAAATTGTACATTAACACTGAAGGCATCAAAACTATGAATTAACACATGTGGAATTATATACTTAACAAAAAAGTGTGTAACAACTGAAATTATGTCTTATATTCTAGGTTCTTCAAAGTAGCCACCTTTTGCTTTGATGACTTCTTTGCACACTCTTGGCATTCTCTTGTCGAGCTTCAAGAGGTAGTCACCGGAAATGGTTTTCGCTTCACAGGTGTGCCCTGTCAGGTTTAATAAGTGGGATTTTTGGCCTTATAAATGGGGTTGGGACTAGAGTTAATCGAAACAGGTCGGTCAGATTCAAAAGTCGCCGACTTTCACCAAAATCGGGTTTCGTTGGCCGAAACACGACCATAGCGTGCAGTCGGCCATGCGGTCGTCGACCCGAGCACCAAAGTCGATTTTCCCAGAATGCTTTCAGGCGCCTTTTTTCAGCCAATGAGCAAGGACGCACACTACGGGCAACGAGATGACATGGGCAGCGTTCACCACCATCTTAGAGAAGGGCATTGCAGTGATTGGCTTCCTTTGGGGGGGGTCATAGTGTCTATAAAAGCAGGTAAGTATTAGTTTAGGCGGGCACCACCTCAAATAAAATAGTATACAAAATGTCAGGATCACTCCTGCATGTGAAAGGAGTACCAAAAAACAAAGAACAGAAGAAAAAGGCACATGCATGAAAGCAAGGATCAACAACCAAATATATAATCACATCGTATAATGTTTATTAAAGATCAAACCATAGTGAACACACATATTAAAAACAGTTAAAAAACATATAGCACATACAAGAGAAAGAGTCCACAATAGTGAGTTTAAGGCCGGGATCACACATGCGACGAAGTCGTCCGACACTTGCATGTGAAATCCCAGCTCTGGCGCCGGCACTCGGGAGTGGAGTGCGCGGCTGCATGTATTTCTATGCAGCCGCTCTCTCCACTCCCGAGTGCCAGCGCCAGAGCTGGGATTTCACATGCGAGTGTCGGACGACTTTGTCACATGTGTGATCCCGGCCTAATACTCAAAAAAGTATACCCACATGCCTTCAATTAAATAATTGCTGATAGATATTACACAGAAATAATCTAATGAAGATTATAAAATAAACAATTCATATTGCCATCAGCATTACATAGACAAAAAAAACATATACAGTATATATACATAGGGGGATGAAAAGATATCAATGCATAAGGGGTTAATAACCTCAAATACTAAGTCAAAACCAATCCCTGATGCTAAACGCCATCATATATCCGAATAGCGGAGACAAAAAAGAGGACAAACCTCACTTTAGTCCTATATACTCAGATACCCTGTAAGGTGCACATCCCCCAAGTGTCTATAAAAGCACTGACCGCCGACCGCCATTTTACTTATGCCGATCTTAACAGTAGGAAGAGGTTGCTGTTTATCAGTAGAGAGTTAGGGCTGGAAAAGAAAAGTGATTCTGTGCTTGTGCTGATAGCAATTGTGCTGTACAGTTAGTGTGCAGTGACAGGGAGGATTTTCTGGTGTGCAGCAGCGCTGGTTATTAGGCTGCCTGATAGCTGTATTGCTGTGTGTACATTGCTGTGCAGACTGCTTTTTACATAGCACTAATATTTTTATTCTTTTTTTCTGCACAGTTACCAAGCGTTCATTTTTCCCACACCATATAGAGCTGTACGCTCCTAACACACTACCGTGTACCGGTTGGTATCACGGACAAATACATGCTGACTATCTGTGTGTCACTCCGGAAATATATACGGAGATTGAAATTTTCCCGTACACAGTACACAGCAGTACGCTTCTGATGCAGTACTGGTATCTGCTCTTTGTATTACGGTCAAATCCATACTGAGTGAACGTCTGTGTGTGACTCCGGAAATCTATATGGAGATTGAAATTTTCCCATACACCGTATACACCTGTCCACTTCTGATACAGTATCGTATATATGTGCTCTTTGTATTACGGTCAAATCCATAGTGAGAGAGCGTGTGTGTGTGACTCCGGAAATATATACGGAGATTTAAATTTTTTCCTACACCATAGACAGCTGTACGCTCCTCATACAGTACCATATATCTGCTGGTATTTTTGGTACATTTTCCCAAACATGAGGAAGTATGATGAAAGAGGCCGCGGACGTTGGCGGGGGGGGGGGCAGCTGGTACTGATGGTGGTGTTGGTGCATCTGCTGGTAGTTCCAAAAGCACAATAGCACCTAAGGCAGGAGGTGTTGAGCCTGCATCATGGTCTGGCTCCAGAAGGCCTGGAAGGCTCCCTTTTCTGGGAGTAGGTAAACAGCTTTTAAAGCCGGAGCATCAGGAACAGATTTTGGCTTACATTGCCGAAACAGCCTCCAGCTCTATCGCCTCCTCTTCTGAAGTTTCAAAAAATGCAAGCACTGAGTCGTCAGTGCAGTCTCCTGGTCAGGAACAACACCTTTCCTTGTGTCCTTCACCCCCACCAACAGTGAAGGATGTGGCAGGCCACACTTCAGATTACTCCATGGAGCTCTTTTCACATACCATTCCTGGGTTATCAAGTCAAATCCTGAATTCCCCAGTCCAAGATGAATCTGACATGGAGTGCACTGATGCACAGCCACTGCTATATGATTCTGCTGGTACATTCACCCAGAGCACTGCATTGCCCTCGCACTCTACTGAGCCAGAAACTGACCCTGATGAAACTCAGGTGCCCCTTCCCGCATACTATACCACCTTACACGGTGACACAGAGGAAGGTGCAGATGAAATTGAAGAGGAGGTGATGGATGAGCCAGTTGTTGACCCGGATTGGCATCCATTGGGGGAAGAGGGTGCCACTGGCAATAGCTCAGAAAAGGAGGAGGATCCGCAGCAGGCATCGACATCACGGTTATCGGGCAGGCCCGTAGCAGTCCAACAACGTGTTCAAAAAACAAAAATAAAAACAGTAGCAGGACAGCTTGGCCAGACGGTCAAATTAGCACAGCCTGCAAGCCCTGAAGATTTATCACATAATAGGAAGAGTGCAGTGTGGCACTTTTTTGACCAAAATCCTATTGATGAGGCAAAGGTTATCTGTAAGAAGTGCAGAAGGACCTTTAGCTGAGGGAAAAATCTCCAAAAATTGAATACCAGTTGCATGCTTAGACATTTAAACACCATGCACTTGCAAGCGTGGACGGACTACAAAACCTCACTGGCTTTGAATGCTTACATTGCCAAACTGATCTCATTAGAGATGATGCCCTTTGGTTGAAAGCGCAGCATTCCTAGAGCTCATGGCCTACGCTGTCGCACACTATGACCTACCCAGTCGGCACTTCTTTTCTAGAAAAGCCATCCCTGCCCTCCACTTGCATGTGAAAGACGGCATTGTCCATGCACTCAAACAATCAGTGAGTGGAAAGGTTCACCTCACAACAGATGCATGGACCAGTAGGCATGGCCAGGGCCGTTACGTGTCCATCACTGCGCACTGGGTTAATGTGGTGGATGCAGGGTCCACAGGAGACAGTGGCGGTGGGACAGTAATGCCTAGCCCACGGTATAGGCAACAGTTGGCTGTAGGCGTTCGACCCTCCTCCTCCTCCTCTAGAAGCAAAAGCTCCGACAGAGCGCAATCGCATGAGCACTCCATCCGCAGCTGCCAGTGTTGCACACGAGGTGTCCCACTATCGAACAGCTAGTGGTAAGCGTCAGCGGGCTGTTTTAAAGATGATGTCTTTGGGCGACAACAGACACACCGCGGAGGTACTGGCCGACTACTTGCAGCGAGAAGCTGAGTCATGGCTGGGCAGTCTACATCTTGAGCCAGGCAAGGTAGTCAGTGATAATGGCAGTAATTTTGTGGCGGCCATAGCCCTTGCAAAACTCAGACACATACCTTGCCTGGCTCACACCTTGAACCTGGTGATGCAGTGCTTTATAAATAATTATCCGGAGTTACCAGCCCTGCTCCATAAGGTGCGAAGACTGTGCTCGCACATCCGTCGCTCGCCCATAGACTCCAGTTGTATGCAGAGGCTGCAGCGATCGCTCCACCTCCCCAAGCACCGCCTAATCATAGACGTTGCAACAAGGTGGAACTCCACCATGCACATGGTTGAGAGGCTGTGCAAACAGAGGCAAGCTGTAATGCATTCGTTGGAGGATACACGGGCTGGCAGTTTGAGGGCAGACATGGAGTTGTCGGGCGTGCAGTGGTCAAAGCTGAAAGACCTCTGTAAAGTCCTTCAGTGTTTTGAGGAATGCACACGGCTGGTAAGCGCAGAAGACGCCATCATAAGCATGAGCATCCCACTTATGCGTCTGCTCATGCAAACTTTGACGCACATTAAGGATCAGGCATCTGCAGCGGAGGAGGAGGAGGGAAACCTTGATGACAGTCAGGCATTGTCTGCTCAGGGAACTGTCCTTGACGAGGGGGAGGAAGAAGAGGAGGAGGAGGAGGATGAGGGGGATGATTATTTTGGGGAGGAGGATGCTTCTCAGGGGGCAAGAGAAAATGTTGGCTTGCCAAGGTCAGGTACAGGGTTTGTGTGTGACTGGAGGGTTGTGGATTTGGCAGAAAGTGCTCCTCCACCCACAACTGGCAGTGCATCATTGACACCTGAAACATTGGCCCACATGTGTGATTATGTCTTGCGGATCCTAAAAAGGGACCCCCGCATTGCCAAAATTATGAAGGATGATGACTACTGGTTGGCCAGCATCCTCGATCCACGCTATAAAGGCAAATTACAGAACATCATGCCACAGGAGAACTTAGAGCCAATATTGACGAACAAACAAGCAACTCTGGTAAACCGTTTGTTTGAGGCATTCCCAGCACACAGCAGCGGTGCAGGTTCTACCAAGAGTCGTACTGGGCAACATGGAAGTGGTGTTCGTGGTGCACACAGCCGAAGTGGCGTTGGAGACAGGGGTTTCATGACCATGTTGTGGTCTGATTTCTCGAGTAACGCTCACACGACTGGTAATACTGAATTGATTGCAACAGACAGGAGACAGCAGTTGTCAACTGTGGTTCAAAATTACTTCTCCTCCCCTATCGATGTTCTCCCTCACAGTTCATTCCCCTTTGACTACTGGGCCTGTAAACTGGACACCTGGCCTGAATTGGCACAATATGCCTTACAGGAGCTCGCTTGCACTGTTGGTAGTGTGCTATCAGAAAGAGTCTTTAGCGCTGCTGGATCAATCCTGACAGAAAGAAGGACCCGGCTGTCGACACAAAATATAGGTGATCTCACCTTCATTATAATGAACCATGCCTGGGTTTCAAAGGATTTTGTACCACCTTCCCCTGATGACACATAGGTTGCCAGCAAAATGGCTCGCTTTGTCCTCCTCTTCCTCCGATTTCTCCAATTCCTCCATTTGCAGCTGCTGAATGTCCAGCCTACACCTCAACATATGCCAGTTTTTCCACCTCCCTAACTGGGCTGTACACCCAACCCCCCAGGGCCGACGTCAGCACCTGGCACACCCGGGCAAGTTCCGGGGCCCTGAGCAGGTGGGGGGGCCCACTTGCCCTTCAGAGACACCGGCGTACTATGAGGGACCCTGTGCCAGTGCCGGCGCCCATGAGTGGGCCCCTTCTGCTTGCTCAGGGCCCCAGCACTTGCAATACTTACCTCTCCCTGCTCCACCGCTGTGACGTCTTCCGCGTTTCCTGACAGTGACATTCAGGTCAGAGAGCACGATGACGTGACGTCTGTTTTCTCTCTGCCTGAACAGTCACAGTGCAGAGAGCTGGAAGATGGCAACGCTGAGGAGTCCAGAGTAGAGCAGTGCCAAGCGAGGAGACATATTTCTTTTTTTTTAATGTTTGGAGCAATATATGGGGAGCATTATACACTGGAGAATTTTATATGGGGCCCATCATACACTTGAGCATCATAGATAGGGCCCATTATACACTGGACCATTATATATGGGGCCCATCATACACTTGAGCATCATAGATAGAGCCCATTATACACTGGAGCATTACATATGGGGCCCATCATACACTGGAGCATCAAAGAATCATAGAATGGTAGAGTTGTAAGGGACCTCCTGAGTCATCTGGTCCAATCCCCTGCTCAAAGCAGGATTCACTAAATCATCCCAGACAGATGTCTGTCCAGCCTCTGTTTGAAGACTTCCATTGAAGGAGAACTCACCACCTCTCGTAGCAGCCTGTTCCACTCATTAATCACTCTAACTGTCAAAAAGTTTTTTCTAATATCTAATCTGTGTCTCCTCCCATTCAGTTTCATCCCATTGCTTCTAGTCTTTCCTTGTGCAAATGAGAATAAAGATAATCCTTCTACAATGTGACAGCCCTTGAGATATTTGTAGACAGCTGTTAAGTCTCCTCTCAGTCTTCTTTTTTGCAAGCTAAACATTCCCAAATCCTGTAACCGTTCCTCATAGGACATGGTTTGCAGACCGGACACCATTCTGGTCGCTCTTCTCTGAACTTGCTCCAGTTTGTTGATGTCTTTTTTAAAATGTGGTTCCCAAAACTGGACACAGTATTCCAGATGAGGTCTGACCAAAAAGGAGTAGAGGGCAATAATGACTTCACGTGATCTAGACTGTATGCTTCTGTTAATACATCCCAGAATTTTATTTGCCTTTTTTGCTGCTGCATCACACTGTTGACTCATGTTCAGTCTGTGATCTATTAGTATACCCAAGTCTTTTTCACATGTGCTGTTGCTTAGCCCTATTCCTTCCATTTTGTATATGCTTTTTTCATTTTTATTTCCCAGATGTAGTACTTTGCATTTTTCCCTATTAAAAACCATTTTGTTAGTTGCTGCCCACTGCTCCAGTTTATTTATATCTTTTTGAATCCTCTCTCTCTCTTTTCTAGCATTAGCTATCCCTCCTAGCTTTGTGTCATCAGCAAATTTAATCAGTTTACCCTCAATTCCTTCATCTAAATCATTGATAAAGATGTTGAGCAATACAGGGCTCAAGACAGAGCCCTGTGGTACCACACTTGATACATTCTTCCAACTGGATGTGCAGCCATTTACTACCACTCTTTGGGTCCTATCACTAAGCCAGTTATGAATCCATCTAACAGTTACCTTGTCCATTCCATACTTAGTCATTTTTTCAATAAGGATTGTATGATATACTTTGTCAAATGCTTTGCTGAAGTCAAGATATAATATATCTACAGCATGTTCCTGATTCACCCAGTCAGTGATTCTGTCATAGAAGGAGATTAAATTAGTCTGACATGACTTATTAGTTGCAAACCCATGCTGACTCTGTTTAAGCACATCATTCTTGTCCAGGTACTTACATACATGTTGTTTAATAATTTGTTCAAAGATCTTACCTCGTATAGATGTCAGACTCCCCGGCCTATAGCTCCCTGGGTCCACCTTCTTCCCCTTTTTGAAGATAGGAACAGCATTTGCTCTTCTCCAGTCTTCTGGGACTTCTCCTGTTCTCCAATAATTTTCCAAGATAATGGAGAGTGGTTCAAGAATTTCTTCTGCTATCTCCTTCAGTACTCTGGGGTGTAATTCATCTGGACCTGGAGACTTGAATTCATTTATGTTAGCTAAGTGTTTCCTCACTATTTTTCTGTTTATAGATATCCTGGATTCTTCTATTCCCTTAATAGGACAGTGAAGATCAGTTGATGTTACATTTCCTTTCTGAGAGAAAACATGCAAAATAGGAATTTAAAAGTTCGCCCTTCTCAACATCCTTTCTTACCATTTCATAATTTTCATCCTGTAAAAATCCTATAGCATCTTTGACTTTTCTTTTACTTTTGACATATCCCCAAAATCCTTTTTTATTGCTTTTGACATATCTTGCAAGCCTTAATTCATTGTCAGCTTTAGCTAATCTGATTCTTGCCCTGCAGGTTCTGCAGACATCTTTATATTCTTCTTTAGATATGCCTCCCTCTTTCCATTTGATAAACATTTCTTTCATCCTTTTTAGCATGTGTTTAAGTTCTGTGTTCATCCATCCTGGTTTCCTTAAATGCTTCCTATTCTTCTCTCTTTTTGGAATTGTTAATGATTGTGCTTTGAGAATCTCATTTTTCAAGATTTCCCATCCTTCCTGGACATTTTTGTCCTTAAGGATATCCAGCCATTGGATCCCTCCAATTCTCTTTCTGAGTCCCTTAAAATCTGCCTTTCTGAAATCTAACCTTGAAGTCTGAGTCTTCACAGGTCTTCCTCCTCTAGTTATCCAAAATTCTAAAATAGCATGGTCGCTACCTCTTAAGTAGAGATGAGTGGTGTTCGAATCGAACTGTTCGCCAATCTCAAATTTGAGCTATTTTGGGCTGTGTTCGAGCCATTCGACGAACCCGAACGATTTGGAAAAAATCCGGCTGTTCGAGGTTATGTTCGATAACTGTTTGTGCACCAAAATCGTAACTGGATTTTTTCACAGTAATGCTGATAATCACTGTTAATACACAGTTTGAGTGTACAGTGGGGCGGGGGGAGGGGCATGGGATAGATCTCTGCAGAAATAATGAAGATCTCCATTTTTTTTTCTCTTTCCCGCATTTCCAGTGGGAGGTGCAGTCTGTCAGCCTATCAGCAGTGCACACACAGAGCGAAGTGCTTTTTTTTCCACACAAGCAAGGGCATGTGTCATTGGCTGTGTATGTCACATGTCCTTGCCCTATAAGACCCAGCCATTTTCCCGTCGCCACCATTTTCTCACTGCTGCAGCTGAGTGTTAGACGGTACTGCTGCTGCTGTTAGCGCTATATTGTGATGTGCAATTGCGAATTGCAATCGAATTTCCTGTGAACTAGACAGTAAGGTTTAGGGAGTAGGGACTAGTTTGTAATTGCAGCCCTTTTGAGGGCTAGGTTACAGCAGTTCCTAACACTTTTAGCAGGCAGGTCTGTGCTCTTAAATAGACAGATAGGTCAACTTGGGAGTAGTGACTATTTGTAATTGGAGCCCTTTTGAGGGCTAGGTTACATCAGTTCCTATCACTTTTTGCCAGCTCCACCAGCGTTCAAATAACTACGAATTTTTAGCTGCATCTTGCCTGGAAAATAATTTTGGGCATAGTACAGTGTGTGGTACTCATTCTATTAGGCCATCTATACTAAGCTCCACCAGCGTTCAAATAACTACGAATTTTTAGCTGCATCTTGCCTGTAAAATAATTTGGGGCATAGTAGCAGTGTGTGGTACTCATTCTATTAGGCCATCTATACAAAGCTCCACAAGCGTTCAAATAACTACGAATTTTTAGCTGCATCTTGCCTGTAAAATAATTTGGGGCATAGTAGCAGTGTGTGGTACTCATTCTATTAGGCCATCTATACAAAGCTCCACAAGCGTTCAAATAACTACGAATTTTTAGCTGCATCTTGCCTGTAAAATAATTTGGGGCATAGTAGCAGTGTGGTACTCATTCTATTAGGCCATCTATACTAAGCTCCACCACCTGTGTATCTAATAAAATTGTTTTAGTGCTTCTAACCCAGCCAATCCTTTTGGGCTAGTACCACAAATTGGCCACTCAGCTCTGCTCAGTTTCCATCCATCGTTTTTTGTGCAAACACCTTCAGAGTTGTCAATTAGTTAACCACCAAAAATGAGTGGCAAAAGGCCTGCTGCTGGTGGAAAGGGGAATAGGCGTGTTGGGAAGGGAAAAAAAGGTTGTGTCCGTGGGGTAGGTGTTAAAGCATCAGTAACATCTGCAGAAGAAAGACCATCTTCCAGCCAAACTAAGATGTCTACTTCTTTTAGTGGACAATGTGATACGATCCCTTTCTTACGGCCACGCCCATCGCTGCAAATACCAGATGAGGCACAAAAACAGCAGGTGCTTCAACAGATATCAAGTGCTCCTTTAAGTCGGCTCTCCTCCACCTCAACTTCAACATCACAAATACTCCAGTCCTCAGAGGTGTCACCCCAATTGCACTTGCTTCCTCACAGCTCCCAAATCTCCAGCTGCCCGTCTGAGTATGCGGTAGAACAGATGGTTGAGTCTGCAGAGCAGTTTACTCATACTATAGCCTGGGAATCAGAGGTCGTCTCCAGAGCTTCTGTGAATCCAGACGAGGAAATGATCTGCACTGATGCCCAGAATCTTTATGAGTCAGATCCAGGACCAGATGAAGAAGTTTCTGAGCATAATGTAGACCCTCGTTCCCAAACTGTAACTCCTGTTGGAGGAGACAATGAGGAAGACGATGATGAGACTCAAATACCTGATTTGAGTGACAACTTGAGATTTTTGTCAGGGCAGGAAGAGGTTGGCTCTGAGGACGACGGTGTGAGAACATACAGGGTGATGATAACGAGGTTGCAGATCCCACTTACTGTCAACCCACAATCAGCCAGTTGATGAGGTCAGCAGAGGAGGTGGAGGAGGATTCTAGTGACATATCCATGCATGAACCGTCACATGGATATGAAGCATAAGTTGCAGTGGTAAGCTCACTGTGCTACAATGTGGCCTAGCGGGCCGGGCCAACCACCATCTGCCCCATCTTGTGCATCCGCGTCCGTGGCCTCTTCATCCTCTGTGACTGGGGGGACAGCAGTCAGACCTGTTTTGAGACTCAGACCTGGCACCTATTTACCCGCAACAGCCAGTCTGATTGGCAGGTCATCATTTCATTTGGAAGTGGAAACACCAGCTGGTGTTGAGCGCTTCCCGACATCGAGAGCACCACCTTTGGATCAAGGCCTTTCCGCCTGGTGGACACAGAGGATTTTCGAGACCTTATGTCTGTCGCAGTGCCCCAGTACCAGATGCCCAGTCGGCACTACTTCTCAAAGAAAGGTGTGCCTGCGCTCCACCAGCATGTCGCACACAACATCACCGCTTCTTTGAGAAACTCAGTGTGTGACAGGGTGCATTTCACCACAGACACTTGGACGAGTAGGCATGGACAGGGGCATTACATGTCGCTGACTGGGCACTGGATAACTATGGTGACAGCAGGACAAGAGGCTGCTGTCCAAGTCTTGCCGTCCCCACGAGTTGTGCGTCAATCCTCTTTATCTCGAAGTTCCTCCACTGCTTCTGCCTCCTCAACCTCCTCTCGGTCCTCCACCTGCACCCAAAGCCTGTCTGGTCATGCCACCGGCTTTCTAAATGTGCAGAAGGGATCCTGCACACCTCCTTGCTATGCTGGCAACAGGACTCAACGTCATCAGGCGTTTTTTATGTTGAAATGTGTGGGAAATGTGAGTCACACAGCTGAGGAGTTGTGGTCAGCTCTGGAGAACCAGTTTCATGAATGGTTGTCTCCACTGGACCTGCAACCAGGGAAGGCCGTGTGCGACAATGCAGCAAACCTGGGTGCGGCCCTTCGCCGGGGCAATGTCACACACGTGCCTTGCATGACTCACGTGTTGAACCTGGTTGTCCAGCAATTATTAGCCCACTATCCCAGACTACATGGCTTTCTGCAGAGGGCACGGTCGCTGTGTGCTCACTTCTGCTGTTCGCATCACGCAGATCAGTGACTTACATCTCTACAGAAGTCGTTGGGCCTGCCACTTCACCAGCTAAAATGCGATGTGCCAACATGGTGGAATTCAACTTTGCACATGTTGCAGTGACTGTGGCAGCACCGACAAGCCCTAGTGCAATACGTTTTGACTTATAGCCTGGGACAATGAGATCCAGAGGTGGGGAAAATCACGCTGGAGGAGTGGTCTCAGATCGGGGACCTATGCACCTATGAAATGGCCTCGAGGAGGTGGAGGAAGTAGAGGATTGGAGTTGTATGCAGAAGGGCTAACATCTGCAAGGTCCAGACGGTCGGCAGCACCAAGGCTGCAGGCATGGGAGGGTGGGGGAGAGGGATTAACCAGGGAGCATGGTAGCAGCCAAACTAGTGAAGAAGGTGCAGGAGCCCAGGAAGAAGTGGAGGACGAACTGGCGATGGGCATGGAAGACTCATCAGATGAGGGAGACCTTGATCACATTTCTGTTGTGCGAGGTTGGGGGGAGAGGGCAGAGGAAGGAAGCATGATTCTACCTCACCATCAACACAACAGGGTCTTGGTCCTCCTGGATGCGCAAGACACATGAGTGCCTTTTTGCTGCACTACCTGCAACATGACCCTCAAATTGTCAGAATTCGAAATAATCCTGACTACTTGGTAGCCACATTCTTAGATCCCCGGTACAAAAGTAAATTTGCCGAAATAATTCCTGCCATAGAAAGGTATTCATACATGCAGGAGTATCAGCAGAGACTGTTGCATAATCTTACATGTGCTTTTCCACAAAACACCAGTGGTGCACGTAGTGAATCTCACAGTTCTAACTTGCCAACCGTGGGACTGTCGAGTCTTCAGCACTCAAACCGTAACAGAAACACAGTATCTGCTGGTGTTAACAGCAATTTTGCTGAATCCTTTCACCACTTTGTTAGCCCATCCTTCTCAATTCCACAGGAGACAAGAAGACAGACACATAGTCAACACCTAGAGACGATGGTACAGGAGTATCTCCAACTGAACATCGAAGCCATGACTGTGTCACTGGACCCTTGCTCTTTTTGGGCTTCCAATCTAGATAAATGGCCGGAGCTCGCCACTCACGCCTTGGAGATCTTGTCATGCCCCGCAGCCAGCGTTCTCTCTGACAGATAAGCGCACGTGGCTGTCCACTGACAATGTAGACAGACTCACGTTCACAAAGATGAACAAATCATGGATCCGCAAGGACTTTTCTACCCATGTGTCATCCTGGGGAGAGTAAAAGCTTGAGGATTTGTTAAAATCACCTCACCAACCGTTTTAAGCAACTCTGGGGCAATTGATGCCACTTACCGTATATACTCGTGTATAAGCCGACCCATGTATAAGCCGACCCCCCTAATTTTGCCACAAAAAACTGGGAAAACTTATTGACTTGTGTATAAGCCGGGTGTATAAACTGCCCTCCTGCTCTGTGCTGCCCCCGTCCTGCTCCTTGCTCCCCCATCCAGCTCTGTGCTCCCCTATTCTCCTCTGCACTCCCCCCTCCTGCTCCGTCCTCCGCTGTGCTCCCCCATTCCTTCTCCGTCCTCCTGTGCCCCCCCTGTCCTGCTCCTTGCTTCCCCTGTCCTCCGTTCTCCTCCCCGTCCTCCTCCATGCTTCCCCATCCACCGTTCTCCCCCCCTGTCCTGCTCCATGCCTCCCCGTCCTCTGTTCTCCTCCCCGTCCTCCTCCATGCTTCCCCCGTCCTGCTCCATGCTTCCCCCATCCACCGTTCTCCTCCCCGTCCTGCTTGTGCTCCTTGTCCTCTCCTACATCATACTCACCCCTCCCCGTGCCATCTCTGAACTTGCCTGCAATCCTGCAGCTCTCCCCGGCTTCCTTCAGCTCTCCAGCGCTGAGCGGTGATGTAATACCGCTCATTAAGGCCATGAATATGGAGGCGACGCCCATGGGAGTGGCGTCGCGTCCATATTACATTGTTGAACATTGTTGTGCCGACATCACGGATAACTTTAGTTGGGGGCTAGATGGTAGGCGTCAGTTTTGGAAATCAATCCAATTCCTCCAAATCACACAGTATCTATCAACATCAGCCGGTGAGATGGCAATCAGATGCTCCATCGTATTAAGGTGGGAGATCTGCGCAAACCATTTCTCCACAGTGGGTGGGTCTCTGCTTTTCCAGTGTTGTGGAATGACATTCTTAGCCGCCTGTATTAGGTAGCCTATTGATGACCTTTTATAACTACGTTTACTTATTGGTAACATTGATAAAAGGAGAGCTTCTGGCGTATTAGGGATAGTCAAACCAGTTATTTTCTCAATCATGGGAACCACCTTTGCCCAAAATGCATTTATTATAGGGCATGCCCACCATACGTGTGACATTGTCCTTTCCCCCTCCCCACATCTCCAACATCTATCTGAGACCACTGGATATCATCTTTGAAGGACTGCTGGTACCCGGTACCATCTAGAGATAATTTTGAAGGAGGTTTCCTGAGCTTTGGAGCCTTATGAGGTTTTATGTGTTAGGAAGAAACATTTATCCCATTGTGAGTCAGAGAAGGACTTCCCCAGTTCCCTTTCCCATGCACCGCAGAATCCTGGCCTATTGTCAGTTACCTGGGCAATGAGGAGGTTATACAGTAGGGAGATGGAGTGTGTAGGGGGTGACAATGATGGGCGCAATTTTTCAAAGTGTGTGAGATCTCTATGAAGATGTGTGTGCTTCTTCACAGTTGAATAGAAGTGTTGTAACTGGCTATATTCAAAATTTGCCTTCGGGGAAGTGGCTCTTCCCTGTAACAAGTCATTGAGGGGGAGCAGCGAAGTTTTGGAGATGACATGAGAAAATAATATCGGATGGACTTTATTTGGGGATCTCAAAGCCAAAGCAGTGGCATAAGTACTATATACCATGAGGCCAAGAGAGGGAATAATTAAATAGGCGCACCATGGGAGAGTGCTAAGAGCTTTAGGACAAATGGATTGAGCTATTTTGACACAGAATTTCCCCTCCGAATGATGGAAAAAGTTGAGGATTCTAGCGTGTACTGCTGCCATGTAATACCTTCTACAATCCGGAAAGCTAAGGCCCCCCTTTTGTTTGTGTTTGATCAGAACGTCCCCCCAAATGCGTGGACGCCTACTTGCCCAGAAAAATCTGCAAAAGCTACTGCGTAGTCTTTTCCAAAAATTTGAGGGCATTACCACGGGAATAGTTTGGAAGAGGTATAAGAGTTTAGGTATGACGTTCATTTTTAGTATATTTATTCTGCCGAACCAGGAAAAATTCCTTCACCGTCCAAGAAGTAAGATCTGTATGGAGTTGTTCAATAAAGGGCCCAAAATTAAGAAAAAATAGACGGGAGAGGTCTCTATGAATACGAATTCCTAAGTATTTGATACCCTGTGAGGGCCAGGCAAAGGGAAAGTTGGACTGGATGGAATTCTGTATGGATTTGGGGAGGGAAACATCGAGGGCCTCAGACTTCGCTGCATTGATTTTTAAATTTGACCATGTACCAAAGTGATCTATTTCAGCCATAACAGCAGTGATGGATATATGTGGTTGAGTGATATATACTAGGACATCATTCATCAGCAAATGCAGAGCACTTGTACTCAGTGCCTCCCTCCTCAATCCCCCTAATATTGGGGTTATCGTGAATTGATGAGAGCAGGTGCTCCATCACTAGGATGTATAAGAGAGGGGTCAGAGGATATCCCTGCCTTGTCCCATTGGTGATTATGAAAGGTGATGATAATGTTCCATTTATATTCAGCCTAGCTGACGGATTGCGATACAGGGCCATGATTTTGGCTATAAAAGGGTCCCCTACCCCAAGCTTTTTAAGATAATAATATATGGCGTGCCGGGAGACTCTATGGAATGCTTTCTCAGCATCCAACAAGAGTATCTAATTCCAAATTTTTAACTGCATCTAGCCCAAGCAATACTTTGGGCCTAGTAGCAGTGTCTGCTAATCAGCGGATTAACCCAGCTGTTAAGCAAGCTACACCACCTGTTGTTTGGACACTTAATTTTTTCAAAGAAAATGCTTCGGGCCCCTGGGACACTTAGTGAAGAGCATCGGGGTGGCACCCCAAGGCACAGGGGCTGTGACTGGCGGTAGGACGCCTTGCAGTGGACCGCCAAGCTCGATCCTTATAAAAGCTTTTAAACTGCAGCAGCTTTACTGGACACTACTGCAGCTGGAACTCTTTTTTATTTATAAAAATGTAAAACATTACATACAAAATAAGCAATATACAAAACCCCTTAACTTAAAACTAGAGTTGAGCGATACTTTCCGATATCCAAAAGTATCGGAATCGGAATGGTATCGCCGATACCCCAAAAATATCGACGATACCCGATACCGGAAATCCAATGTAAGTCTATGGGAACAAAATATCGGAATTAAAAAAAACCCATTCTTGCCTTGTTGGTTAATTGTACATGAAGGAAAACAACAAAGAGTAATGTAGAATGTATTGGGGGAGGTTGAGGAGACATTAAAGGCATAGATGTTTAACCCAATCAAATGGAATAGCATTAATATTTTTTTTATTTAAAGATGTTCGGATTGACGAAGAAATTGACAATGTTGTTAACGTTTTTTCTATTTTGGCAAATATGTATGTTTCACAACTTCCATGCTCTTCACCTTTTTAACTTTTGACACACTTTCTCCTTCATAATCTTCAGCAGCATCATCTTTTTCATCAAATTATTCTTCATCTTCACCTTCTTTATCTTCTTCTTAAACTTCTTGCTATTCATCTTTTTGTTAACATTACTCATATTGTTCTTATTCAACTATTATTCTTCTTCATATTCTACTTCATCTTCATCTTCTTCATCATATTCTTATTTTGGACAGAGATTCCTGTACTTGTAATCTGTAAAAGTATGAATTTTTCATCCTTGCGTTCTTGCTGTCACAAAAGTTTTAAATTACAACAGTATTTGTCCGTGTTGAGTTTAGCCTGCAGCAGCAGGCATTTTCCAGGGGCATGTCTGGTTGCGCAAGGCTTTATCCGGCAACACTACCTTCCTTGTGTCACGGGTAGGGTAGCGTGTGTCTATTATATGACTCTCTCTAAAATGTGACGTTACGCAGCCTTATCCTGCCCTAGGGACGCCAAAAATACGACAGCAGTAATCATTTACTGTATAAAACTCCACCTATGAGCAACAAAACAAGCACGTTCCCTCTTCTGTTTCCTGCGCTGACATGTGAGGAGGGAGTTTGGAGATGCTCCTGAATTCCTCCCAGGTATCCAAGCATATCGGGCCCATAGGAGAGCAGTAAAACCACCCCCGGGAACATTGACACCTTTTACATTCGTGGGGACATAATTTATGGAGCGCTACTTGCTACGGAGTTCACAACAGACCCTGAACGGTTTACCTATCCAACTGAAGCAGAAGGACAAGATGGCGCATGGAGGAGACAAAGAGGAAAGAGGCGCGATGATGAGCACTGCCATAGACATGCAGCAAGAGCTATTATCAGAAGCACCATGTGACCTGAGAGTTCCTCAGGAATTTGATTCGCAGAAAATGGCTGAAGAGAGGTCACAGCCCTTCTCTTACCAGACATTCAGAAGCTGCTGGAGTCGGCATTGCAATCGTCATTGTCTTCCATACAAAAGTCTGTACACCTGAATACCATTGCAATTAACAAGCTGCAACAGGATGTGGCGCTGCTACAACAGGAGAAGCAACTTGGCCAAGACAGAGAACAGAACCTTCAGCAGAAGTTACAAAATTTGATAGACAAAACAGAGGACTTGGAAAATCGCTCGAGACAAAGCAATTTACGTCTCGTCGGACTGCCTGAATCGTTTAAATCAGCAGACTTACAATCCATCTGTGAGAATGATCTACCGAAAATATTGTGACTTAACTACTACTGTCGTGTGTAACGTGCACATCGTGTGGGACCGCCGCAAAACAACAACAGGCGAGGGGAGGCATCGAAACCAACTATGTACAGACCACTGCAAGTAATAATTAAGCTGTTACATTATAACGACAAAGTTTCATTGTTACGACCATTCAGAGAAGCGAGGCGCCCAGTGCTACTTCATGGCTATGAGATTCTGCTCTTTGATGACTTCTCAGTATCGGTGTCCAAGAAGAGGAGGGCATTCAGTTTCATTTGCACAACGTTGTTTGAGCGAGATGTTCGCTTTCAACTACTGTTCCCAGCGCATTAGCGGTTCCAAAGATCTGACGGGACATATGTCATTAATGACACACCAGAACAAGCCGAAGCAGCCTTGGAACGAAATCCACAAAGTGATAGGGAAGTACAGCGACGCAGTTCCAGGTTCTCCCCACGCAGACGACGACAAGATGGCAGTTCATGAAGGAGATCAGGAAAGATGAAAGAGATTCTCTCCACGTTAAATGACATATGAGATATATTTGCTGTTTGAACCGTTTCTATTGGAGTTCCTTCATACCTATGCTAAAGCATGATAGTTTTGCTGCAATTTTAGATGGTTAAATTAGTTAATTGATATTAGATGTTGAAGATCTCTCATGAGAGTGGGGGTCTTGATAAACGTGGGACAACTGAGTTAAACATTACATATGGAGGGACAATAAGTGAAGCAGGCTATTGGGGTTTCATGCTTTGGACACATGGGGGGTACACTGAATAGCCTGGGAGGATGGGGGTAATCTCCTCACAGGTTAGAAAAAAGGAAGTCACATAAACACAGGTAGTGGTGGAGAGACTACGACCGCTTACAGCGGTTTATTGGTAAACAAGAGTTACTAGAAAAGGGTAGCAAGGGACCTTTCTCCAATAATTAATCCTGGAATTGTCAATATATCTTGATTTGGTATTTGATATTGTGGTGCTGCTTCCTCCTTTCCTCGCAGGTTGGTGCCAACGACGGCCATAAGAGGGTACACCGTCTCCTCCAGCACACTCTTAATTTTTCTGCCGCCCATTCAACATGAAGATCATCTCCTGGAATGTCAAAGGCTTGCGTGCGCCGGAGAAGCGCACAAAGATTCTGAGGTACCTCCGCCGGTGGAAGCCGGACATAGCACCTTTTTGTTTTTGAAAATCCAAATAAAAAGGAACTTTAAAAAAAAAAAAAAAATCCCTCTTCAACAATCTACAAGACAAACAAGCATGATGGGTGACGCTGCCTTTATTGAGTTACAGTATTAGATCGACATTGTCCATGAGTAACTATGCACTGTGATAGCTATATAGCATTATTAATTTAAATCTGTTGTGGTTGTTTCAACAGCACTTGCAGGTCTAACTACCTATTGTTTGTATGCATGATGCACTTTCTTGGTGTAATTATTTATTATTGCGCATTATTACCAGGTTTACATGATGGCCATTTCATATATGGTGTGTGAAGTTACAGTTGTCCTCAGTCTGTGTATTTTATTATGTCTGTCATTAATAAAACTCGTGAGGATGATGATGATGATGATGTTTATGATTCGTACAACCATTGACTGCATTATCTTACAGGTACAGATAACGTTCCTTAAGAAGCATTAATTGATCATTATGAAATGTATTTTTATGCATTAATTTAAAAAAGTAAACAGTATGTTTTATTTTTTGTTACCATTTCTACTAGCCATGTGCAGATATGCGCTGTGATGACAAATTAATATTTGTCCATATTTCTTATAAAAATATTTCATTTTAGCCCTTGAAAACTTAAATCTTTCCTGTTTTAAGCATAACAATCAGGGTGACGGCTCTTCCCTATTTGGAGCATGTTCGACATGGGTTTTTCTGTGCATGTGTAGGGAACAGGAGACTTCTTGCCGCTGTGGTACACCAAAGGGGATCTTGCTGGATGTGAGATATATTTCTTCTAGCAGACTGAAGTTTGCTCAGGATTTTCCATGATCACAAGGACCTGTGATAAGGTCATAGTCACGTGATCTGGTCATCTGATGTGTACCTCACCTGAGGGTGTGGAGTAGGCCTATAAAGCAAGGAGCTGTTGTAGTTGGTGTGTGGAAGGAAGGATTTTGGCTGGAGTCAGCCTGGAAGATTGTTTTGTTACTGTGTGCCAGTGTGCACCAGTAAGCGAGTACCAGACCACCCGGAATGGGACCTGGCGGTCTCTGCTGACCTGCAGCCGCTTAGTTAAGCCCGTCCCAAGCAAGGGTGAGTCTGGCACCAGTGGTTCTCCAAACTGTGGTGATTTATGTTCTGTTTTTATTTTGTTATCTGGACTTTTTGTTGAACTCATGATTAAAACCACTGAAATTTGAACTAAAAGGCTGTGTGTTTGCCTCATTACTGCGGCCCAGCCCTGCTTACCAGAGCGGATCCCTACAATTGGTGGCTTCAATGCGGGCAACGCAGTGAGGTCAGGCTGTTTTTTCCTGCATGACAGTAAATGTCCTAGGTAAAGAAAGTGACGCAAAACCCGGTGGATAACTGTCCCAAGATGGAGAACACAGTAAAAATGCTGGAGGAGGCCATGCGGCAGCAACAGCAGGCTATGCAGCAGCAGCAGGCTATACAGCAGCAGGCTATGGAGCAGCAGCAGGCTATACAGCAGGCTATGGAGCAGCAGCAGGCTATACAGCAGCAGGCTATGGAGCAGCAGCAGATATTTAATCGACAGCAACAGGAAACCAATAGTCTAGTGATGCAGCACATCACAGCGCCGCAGACAGCAGGAGCTGCCCGGGGATGGCAGGATGTCCGGAAAGCGGTGCGTACAGCGATCCGAAAGATGGAGCAATCAGATGACGTCGAGGTGTACCTGGAGATGTTTGAAGGCGTGGCTAAAAGGGAGAGACTGGCCGGTACCAGTGGGCCGAGATCGTGGCTCCATTTTTTTAATTCAGGACCCGCAAAAGCCTCTAGGGACCTACCCCCCGAGCAACAGGAGGACTATGAGAGCGTCAAGGGTGAGATACTTGCACGTCTTGGGGTAAATGTTTTGGTCCGGGCACAGCGGGTACACCAGTGGAACTTTTCCCCTTCCGAGCCAGCTCGGTCACAGTATTATGACTAGGGTTGAGCATTCCGATACTGCAAATATCGGGTATCGGCCGATATTGGCTGTATCGGAATTCCGATCCCGAGTTCCGATATTTTCGTCATATCGGATACCGGAATCGGAATGTCACTGTCACTGTCAGTGTCCGTCGGTCGGGTCTGTCAGGAGTGAGGGGCACTTACCCGGCAGAAGATCTCCGGCGGTCACATCCCGGACTGCTTGATGGCCGCCATCCTCTTCTCCCTGGCGGTCACATGCAGTTTCTCGCGATAACTGCAGTGACTGCTGGGTAATCGCGGCCGTAAAGCAGTCCGATGACGTCACCGCCGGAGAAGCAGGTAATCAGCTGTGCTGCGCCGGGATGTCAGGCTCTGCCTGGCATTCCGATGTAGCAGAGCTGGATCGTCGTGGGACACTCGTTACTATGGACTGCGTCGGACAGGTGGTATACTGTTGGCTTGTTTTTTTTTTTTTTTACAGGAGATCGATGGCGTCGCAGGAATGAGAGAGTAATAAAATAAATGAAAACTGTGTTGTCTCTTTTATTTCATTAAAAGACTTTTTTCTTGCTGTGTCTTTTTTTTAAACATTTAAAAACTTTGGGATTAATAATGGATCGGTGTCTTATTGACACCTCTCCATTATTAACCGGGCTTATTGTCACCGTGCAATCAACGGTGACATTAACCCCTTATTACCCCGCTTGCCACCGCTACAGGGCAAGTGGGAAGAGCCGGGTAAAGTGCCACAATTGGCACATCTTTTGATGCGCCAAATGTGGGGCTGCTGTAGCCTGGTATTATCAGGCTGTTGAGGGCCAAAATCCATGGGCCTTGACAGTCTTTTAATACCAGGCCGCAGCAGTCTGCATTTTACTTGGCTGGTTAACAAAAATAGGGGGGATCCCCACGCCGTTTTTTTTTCGAGGGGATCCCCTATTTTTGTTAACCAGCCAAGCTAAGCAGACTGCTGTGGCCTGGTATTATCAGGCTTGCAAGGTCCATGGATATTGGATCCTTACCAGCCTGAAAAACCAGGCCTCAGCGGTCTGCTTCATCTGGCTGGTTAACAAAAATAGGGGGGACCCCACGCCAATTTTTTTCGAGGGGATCCCCTATTTTTGTTAATCAGCCAAGATATGCAGACTGCTGTGGCCTGGTATTATCAGGCTGGCAAGGTCCATGGATCTTGGCTCCTTAACAGCCTGAAAATCCAGGCCTCAGCGGTCTGCTTCATCTGGCTTGTTAACAAAAATAGGGGGGACCCCACGCCAATTTTTTTCGAGGGGATCCCCTATTTTTGTTAATCAGCCAAGATATGCAGACTGCTGTGGCCTGGTATTATCAGGCTGGCAAGGTCCATGGATCTTGGCTCCTTAACAGCCTGAAAATCCAGGCCTCAGCGGTCTGCTTCATCTGGCTGGTTAACAAAAATAGGGGGGACCCCACGCCATTTTTTTTTCAAAGGGAACCCCTATTTTTGTTAATCAGTTCCCTCTGACGTCACTGATGGTGTCACTGGCTGACCTGAAGTGAAAGTGGAAAGCAATCAATTAAGCTTTCCACTTCCTCTCCTGTCAGCCAGGAGAGGAGCTCATTCATTTGAAGTTTACTGTGAGGCTGCAGCATTAGCTGCGGTCCCTGCGGTAAACATTAACCCTTTCTGAAGGACTACACCGTGGGACCTGACTGTGCATGGGATAGGTAAGAATAATTTTGCTTTATTATTTTATTTTTATTACAGGAAATGGTTTTAGCAGGTAAATAAAATATGGTCAAAAACTGTGTGATTATTTCATTAAACTTCTTTTTTATTAAAGTGTGTGTGTTTGATTTTTCTTTCATACAATAGGATTAATAATTGATAGTTGTCTAATTGACAGCTCTCAATTATTAACCTGGCTTAAAGTGACCTTTCAATTGCAAGGTCATTTTAACCCCTTATTAACCCATTCGCCACCGCTACAGGGCAATGGGAATAGACGGGCAAAGTGCCAGAAAGGGCAAATCTAATTAGAGATTTGCCCTTTCTGGGGTGTCTGGGGGCAGATGTTAGTAGCCGGGGGGGGGGGGGCAAAAATAATGGTCCCTCTCTGGGCTATTATTATCTGCCCCCACTCACTGGCTTTGTCTGTCTGGTTGCGAAAATAGGGCGGGAGCCCACGCATTTTTTTTCAGCAATTTTACACCTCATATATAT
Source organism: Oophaga sylvatica (assembly GCA_033576555.1). Lineage (NCBI taxonomy): Eukaryota > Metazoa > Chordata > Amphibia > Anura > Dendrobatidae > Oophaga > Oophaga sylvatica. The sequence goes on from JARQOD010000005.1 coordinate 408,781,208, forward strand.
ATATACATGTCATTGAATTTGTGACACATATATATATTTATAGTTCATACACTTCTACATAGTATAATAGCCGCTAATTCAATTGCCGGCTTTTGTGAAAATGCAGAACCCGACATGAAATGACACTTGGTTTGCATAGAGTTAACCATGTCTTTTCATGTAGTTTGATATCTGATTTGCACAAACAATTACATGAGTGTAAGTGTGCAAAATTTCACACCTGTAGGGGTTAATTAAAGGTGTAAATTCGTAGCAAAAAAGTCCGTTTTTTTTACAACGAATTTACACCTTTAATTAACCCCTACAGGTGTGAAATTTTGCACACTTACACTCATGTAATTATTTGTGCAAATCAGATATCAAACTACATGAAAAGACATGGTTAACTCTATGTAAACCAAGTGTCATTTCATGTCGGGTGCTTCTGTCTTTTCACAAAAGCCGGCTTTACCCGGCAATTGAATCAGAGGCTATTTTACTATGTAGAAGTGTATAAACTATAAATATATGTATATATATATGTCACAATGACATGTATATATATATATATATATGTATTCTATGTGTGTATATTTAGTGTTTACAAGGAAAGAAAGAGGTTTTTTTAGTTACGATATTTTGTTCCCATAGACTTACATTGGATTTCCGGTATCGGTATCGGGTATCGCCGATATTTTAATGGTATCGGCGATACCATTCCGATTCCGATACTTTTGGATATCGGAAACTATCGCTCAACTCTAATTATGACTTGATACACCTGATAGAAAAGTGGTTGCAGCCGGAGTTGTTGTCACCCCGCGCTATGCTGGATCGTACAGTGACTGATAAATTCTTGAGAAATTTGCCACACACCCTTCAAACATGGCTTGGACAGGCAGCCCCTACTGATGGTCTCCAAATGGTAGACCTCATTGAAAGATATGGGGCTACCAAGGAGATACAGGGAGAGACTACCGGAAGGTACCAAGTAAATTCCACAAACCTTCACCCACAGCTCGGCGAGCAGAGACTCGGAGGGCCGCCCAGAATGGGTCGGGGAACGAAAGGGGCCCCATAATCTGTTGGCGGTGCCAACAACCAAGACATGTGAGAGCTGTTTGCCCCCACCTGACAGAGCCCATGGACAACAACTTTGGCTACTATCAGTCTCACTATGCAGAACACATGTGTGCAGTGGTCAAAGCAGAGGGACCCAATATGAACCATTTGTGTAAAGTGCAGGTGGAGGGTAACCCTGCTGTGGCTCTAGTGGACTCAGGGAGTCTCGTGAGTGACCCTAATACGAGCCAGCCACGTCCAAATCAGCAAGTATACTGCTGCGAAAATGGGTGTGTTGTGTATACATGGTGACTTAAAACATTATCCTACCACCCTGGTGATGATAAACACGCCAGCGGGGAGGAGGTGACATGAGGTGGGGGTGGTGGTTAATTAGCATTAATAATGGGGAGAGATTTTCCATTATTTTCTGTGCTTTGGCCTGTAATTTACCCCTCCCACAGAACAGTCGTTGGCACCAGTGGCAAACAGGTTGCATTCTCCAGAAATCGGGCATGAACCTGGTGGCCCAGAGGAAGATGTACTGGCGGTAGGAGTACCTTAGCCTTCGGTGGAGGAGGAAAACCCCTCTCCTATAGAAGTGTTAGGTGGGGAGATGGAAGATTTGCCACCGGGACCAGAATTGTCATACTTAAATGTGGCAGGTGACAATTTTGGTACGGCGCAACTACGGGACCCTACGTTGACTCGAGCCCGGGAAAATGTACTGGTTGTCAATGGGGAACCCCAACACCCCAGGGCAGCTAAAGTATTTCCCCGATTTGAGCTGAACCAAGATTTGCTGTATGGTGTTGAAAAAATACATGGGGAAATTGTCGAGCAATTGCTGGTACCGCAGTCATATCGGAGGTTGGTAATGGACTTAGCGCATGCGCATGTACTATGGGGACATTTGGGACCAAAGAAAACCCTAGACAGAATTCTACAACGGTTTTTACTGGCTATGGGTCTATGAATAAGTTAAACGGTATTGTTACTCTTGTCCCGTGTGCTAGGTAACCAGTCCGCAGCCTCATTTTCAGAGTCCCTTGGTGCCATTACTAATTATAGAGGTACCGTTTGAGAGAATAGCCAATGGATCTGGTGTGGACGGTTAATAAATCAGCAAGGGGTCATCAACACATCCTCGTAGTTCTAGATTACGCTACCAGGTATCCTGAGGCTATTCCCCTGTGACACACCTCGGCAAAACTGATCGCAAAAGAACTCATGGGTATGTTCTCTCGGGTGGGAATCCCTCAAGAAATCTTAACAGATCAGGGGACCCCCTTTATGTCAAAAATCATGAAGGAACTCTGCCACGTGTTAAACAGTTGCGCACATCGGTCTATCATCCCCAAACAGACAGTTTAGTAGAAAGGTTCAATAAAACCCTGAAGAATATGTTGAAAAAAAAGTCTCTAAAGATGCTAAGGACTGGGATCTCTTGTTGCCATACCTGATGTTTGCAGTGCGGGAGGTGCCCCAGGCATCTACGGGGTTCTCGCCCTTTGAACTATTATATGGCAGACATCCCCATGGCTTACTCGATATAGCTAAAGAGGCCTGGGAAAACCATACAACTCCCCACAAAAGTGTGATAGAACATGTGGCCAAAATGCAAGAGAGAATGGAGACAGTCCTACCATTAGTCCGAGAACATATGGAATCAGCACAAAGGTCACAGAGGCAGGTCTATAACCGGGAGGCACGGGTAAGGTCCTTTAACCCTGGGGATCGGGTGTTGGTACTTGTGCCTACAGTGGATAGTAAGTTCCTTTCAAGGTGGCAGGGACCCTACGACATTATAGAGAAGGTGGGACCAGTAAACTATAAAATACACCAACCAGGGCGGAGAAAGCCAGAACACGTATACCATGTGAATCTGCTCAAACCATGGAAAGACAGAGACCCGCTTGGTGAGGATTGTCCACGGCCTTCATTTCCAGTACAGATGGCTTCCTTGCCTCAGGAGAAGGCAAGAGAAGTCCTCTCCACCGTCAAAATATCAGACACTTTGTCGCACAGACAAGTTCAGGAAGTCCGAGAGTTTTGTTAGCCGAAATACAGATGTTTTTTCGGAACTTCCTGGTCGTACCTCCCTAATACAACATGACATTGTCACTGAGCCGCAGGGCAAAGTACGATTAAAGCCATATCGGGTGCCTGAGGCCCGGCGACAAGCCATCAAGGAAGAGGTCAAGAAGATGCTGCAGTTAGGGGTCATTGAAGAGTCCCAGAGTGAGTGGGCCAGCCCAATAGTCCTAATACCAAAGCCAGATGGGACACTAAGGTTCTGTAATGACTTCAGAAAACTGAATGAAATTTCTAACTTTGACGCCTACCCCATGCCCCGGGTCGATGAGTTAATAGAGCGGTTTGGGCAGGCACGTTATTTTTCACTCATTGACCTCACAAAAGGGTATTGGCAGGTGCCACTAACAAAAGCAGCGAGAGAGAAAACGGCTTTTGTAACACCCGAGGGACTGTTCCAGTATATAGTCCTACCCTTCGGGTTGCATGGCGCTCCAGCGACATTCCAGAGGTTAATGGACGTTGTTCTTCGTCCTCATCGCCGATATGCCGCGGCCAATCTGGACGATATTGTGGTGTACAGTACAGACTGGGAAAGTCACTTAGCCAAGGTACAGGCGGTGATAGATTCGCTGAGACAAGCAGAGCTAACTGCCAACCCAAAGAAGTGTTCCATAGGGTTGGAGGAAGATCGCTACCTGGGGTATGTGATTGTGAGAGGAGTTATCAAAGCCCAAATAAACAAAGTGGAGGCAATCCAAAACTGGCCCCGTCCCCTCACCACTAAACAAGTGAAAGGGTTTTTGGGGTTAGTGGGATACTACCGGCGGTTTATTCACAATTTTGCAACACTGTCGGCGCCGTTAAATGACTGCCTAAAAGGCAGGAATTTAGTAATGGTGCGATGGAATGATCAGCTTGAAGAAGCGTTTGTAAAACTAAAAGGGGCACTGTGTGTGTGTCACCATTTTTGATCACACCCGACTTCAAAAGAGAATTCATTGTCCAGACTGATGCGTCAGAGGTAGGTGTGGGTGCCGTTTTGTCTCAGGAGGTTAACGGGGAGGAGCATCACATTACTTTCCAGAGTCGAAAGCTAACTCCAGCTGTAACCAAGATACAGCATTGTAGAGAGAGAGAGTGCCTGGCGATCAAGTGGGCACTGGAGTCGTTGCGCTACTATCTGTTGGGGATAACATTTTGGTTGTTAACTGATCATTCCCCTCAGACTGCCAGTGTTGTATCCCAGGGAGTAGAGTTCAGGTGGTAGATAGATGAACATAACAGGAGAAATTGATAACGTTGCCAACCAGTTATTTAATCGGAAAACGGACAGGCAAATTCTGGCGAGATCCATGCCTTGTTCATTTTCAGAAAAGTAAGCCGGTCTACATTATCGGAGGATAGTCGCATGCGACGGTCTGTTAGTACACCACCTGCAGCACTAAAGACGCGCTCCGATAATACACTGGCAGCAGGGCAAGCCAGCACCTCCAATGCATACTGGCTAAGCTCTGGCCATGTATCCAGCTTAGAGACCCAAAACTTGAAAGGGGAAGAGCCATCTGGGAGTACACTGAGAGGGCAAGACAAGTAGTCTGTCACCATCTTACGGAAACGTTGCCTCCTGGTGACTGGAGGTGTCTCGGATGGTGTAGACATTGGTGGCGCTGCCACAAAACTTCGCCACATTTGGAACATACTGGTCTTGCCCCCCTGTGTAGAGGCGCTGCTTGTGCTCCCTCTTGTTGCAGAGCTGTCTCCACTGCCTCCACGCACAGAGCTGCTTTGTAAAGCAGTATCAGCAGCACTGCTCTCGGCTGGAATGGAGAACATTATGGATTTCACCAGTGTGTCTTGGTACTCCCGCATTTTACGCTCCCGGTTCAACGGTGTGATGAGGCTTTGTAAGTTGTCCCGGTAGCGAGGGTCTAGGAGGGTGTACACCCAATAATCAGACGTGGTGAGAATGTGGGCGATGCGGCAGTCGTTTCTCAGGCACTGCAGCATGAAATCAACCATGTGCTGCAGACTCCCAACTGGCCAAGAAACACTGTCCTCTGTAAGAGGCGTCATCTGTACCTGCTCTGCATCACCCCACCCTCGCTCTACATACTGACTAGAGCGTTGTGTACCTCCCTCTGTAGCGATTTCTTCCTCCTCCATTGACTCCTCCTCATCCTCCTCACAAAGTGAGCCCTGCAAAGCCCTTTGGGAGGAACCACGTTGCGCTGACTGTCCAAAAGGTGATGGAATTTGTGTCTCCTCATCCTCCACCTCTTCCAAAACCTCATCCCTTAGTGCTTGCAGTGTTTTTTGAAGCAGGCAGATAAGGGGGACAGTCAGGCTGACTAGTGCATCATCTGCACTCGCCATCCGCGTTGACTCATCAAACGCACGCAAAACGTGGCAGATGTCCTTCATAGAGGCCCACTCAGTAGTGGTGAAGTGTGAACGGCGCAAATTGCGTGTTGATTGCGCCTGTTGCAGCTGACACTCCATTACTGCTGTCTACTGCTCACACAACCGCTCCAACATATGTAACGTGGAATTCCACCTGGTGGGTACGTCACATATGATGCGATGTTCAGGAAGGCGAAATCTGCGTTGCAGAGCTGCAATGCGCAATCTGGCCATGCTGCAACGTCGCAAGTGAGCGCACTCTAGGCGGACCTTGTGCAGCAGTGCATCAAGATCCGGATAGTCCCTCAAAAAACTCTGCACGACAAAGTTGAGCACATGTGCCAGACATGGTATGTGAGTGAGGTTGCCAAGGGCCAGAGCTGCCACCAGATTTCGGCCATTGTCACACACTACCAAGCCTGGCTGGAGATTCGCTGGCAAAAACCACACGTCGCTCTCCTGCTTGATGGCATTCCAGACCTCCTGCGCTGTGTGGCTTCGATTCCCCATGGAAATTAATTTCAGGACGGCCTGTTGACGTTTGGCCACGGCTGTGCTCATATCGGTCGCAACAGGTAAGCGTTCACGGGTCCATGTGGAGGTAGACCGTGACGGCTCCTGCAGCGATGATTCTGAGGAACTGGAGTAGGAGGAGGAGTCAATGTGTACAGACTGGATTCCTGCAATCCTTGGAGTTGGCAGAACACGTACAGCGCCACTCGCAAGATCTGTACCCGGCTCCACAACATTGACCCAATGGGCAGTGATGGAAAGGTATCGTCCCTGGCCATGGGTACTGGTCCACGCATCAGTGGTCAGGTGGACCTTGCTACTGACGGCGTTTAGTAGCGCATGTTTAATTTTTCCCTCAACATGCTTTTGCAGAGCAGGGACGGCTTGCCTGCTGAAATAAAATCGGCTTGGCACATTGTATTGTGGGACTGCCAATGCCATTAAGTTCCGGAAACTGTCAGTCTCCACCAGCCTGAATGACAGCATTTCAAGGGACAGGAGTTTTGCAATGCCAGCATTCAGAGCCTGTGCTCGTGGATGGTTTGCCGAGTATGGGCGTCTTTTATCCCATGCCTGTGCTACCGATGGCTGTACAGTGGCCTGGGAGTGTGAGGATGACAGGGAACTTGCAGCTGTGGGTGGAATAACACTTTGTCTCTGGACAACAGTGACCGAGGTTCTTCCATGGCGATCGTGTGAGGAAGCCGAACCAGCTGTGTGTGAGCTGGAGGAAGAGGCTCCAACACGACCTGAAGATGTAGGTGCTGCTGTAGGTTGGCCTACATCTCCAGTGTGTCTTTGTAACTCAACTACGTGCTTTGTCCGCACATGTTTCCACATATTAGTGGTATTGAGGTTACTGACACATTTACCTCTTTTTACTTTTTGCTTACACGCTTGCATTTGACATAGCAAATATCATCTGCAAGTGTGTCAAAAAAGGACCAAGCAGTGCAAGTCCTGGGAGCGCCCGTTTTGACTTTTGGAAGAGAACTGCTCCCAACAGGTGCCAAACTGGAGGCTACAGGCAACCGAGTCTGCAGCCTACCTCCCTCCTGTTTGTACGTTGGGCCAATCTCTTCCTCAGAGCTGCTTCCACCACCTTCCTGTTCCTCACGCCATTTGGGTCTTGGCCCTTTCATCATTCCAACCCTCTTCAAACTTGTGCTGTTGGGTGGTTGGCAGCACCTGCCAACAGAAACTGGAACTGGTTCATCTCATCAGATGCTTTTCTGCGGTGTGTGACCTCGGCAATGGTCACCCCCTCTTCAGATTCAGAGAGACACAGTGTTGGTCACTGCATATCCTTCTTCTTCAAATTCCAGAATGTGCTTGCGGGGCCCCCTTTTTTGCAAGCCAACAGATTTGAGAACAGAAGCAGGATCAGCGGCTCGTTCAGAACTCTCTGACTGCCGGGCAATTTGACAGGCGGTGAAAGACAGAGGTTGTCAACAGTTTGTGGTCCGAGAGGGGTGAAGCATTGAAGTCGATGCATTGGCTCCCACCCAACCAACAACGGCTTCAATTTGTTCTTCCCGCAGCGGGGGGTACCGAGCCTACAAAACACATAAAGGAAACGCTCACGGGGAAAACTGGTGGATGCTGTGTACGGGGGCGCAGCGCCACAGAACCCCCACGTCCTCTCCTGCTGAAATCCCGGCCACGACCACGTGCCTTACCCCCTGCTTTTCATTTGGTAGATTGAAAAAGAAAGTCAGAAAAGTTATAAGGCCAAAGTGTGGGTTATTAGCAGAGACTGCAGTGAAAATGCACAAATGTTCACTATCTTGAAAGGTCTTTCGGTAATTTATAGTGTTTGCAACCCATGTATTGGATACGGATGGAAGCGGTCACACTAATAGATTTGAGTATTGAAATGGAAGGGGAGCACCACCAATTAGAGAAAATGACAAGGAGAGGCAGTGGACACAGTTCGCAGACACAAAGCAGTGGTTGAAGAATAACTGGAGGTGATCTGCATCAAAAAAAAAAAAAAAAAGTCACAGACAGAGTGAACACTGAACACAAACTGTTCACTATCTCTGAAAGGCCCTTTCTGTAATTCTATAGTGTTTGAACCAATGTTTGGATAGGATGGAAGCGGTCACACTAAAGTTTGGGGTTATTTGAAATTGGAATGGAGCAGCACCAATTAGAGAAAAAATGAAAGGATGAGGCAGGGGAACACGTTCAGGGGACTAAACCAACAGTGGTTGAAAACTAACTGAAGCGTGATCTGCACTAAAAAAAAAAAAAAAATCCCACACCCTAGAGGAACACTAAAACACAACTGTTCATTATCTCTGAAAGCTCTTTTTAATTTATAGGGTTTGCAACCAATGTATTGGATACGGATGGAAGGCGTCCACTAATGATTTGATTATTTGAAATGGAATGGAGCCCACCTTAAAAAGGGACAAGGATGAGGCCAGTGACAACGTTCAGCAGACTAAAACCACCCGTGGTTGAAGAACTAACGGGAGGTGATCTGCACTTCAAAAAAAAAAAACCTCACAGATTAGAGTGCACTGAACCCCAACTGTTCAATATCTTGAAAGGCTCCTTTCTGTATTCTTTTAGTGTTTGCAACCAATGTATTGGATAGGAGGAAGCGCGTACACTTAATTTAAAATTAAATTTGGAGCAGCAAGAATTCCACTAAAAAAAAAAAGGTTGTGAGTGACCCGTGCAGATGCCTACAAACAGGTTGGATGCAGAGCAAACTGCCCCTTCACCGGCACTAACAAAAAACACCTTGCACAGAGCTGTTAAAACAACACGGTGAAAAGGAAAGTTTAACAGCGGTTGGTAAATAGCCTGATAGAGCACAGTACACAAAATGCAACTTAAATGTCCCTCAGAGTCAGCAGGAGCGTTCTGTCCTTCTGAATTCATGCACAGTGACGCAAAATGGCGGCGGCGCCTTTTATAGTGCATTCTGAACATTTCAGCATCCAATCACAGCCTGCCATTAGTTAAAGACCGCGCCGTACGGTGTGCCCACATTCTTAGGATTCCTCATTGGCGGGCTAAAATCACATTGCCTCTCAAAAGAATTAAGGAACTTTCCGATTCCGGTTACGATATATGAAAAATACGGAAAAAGTAGGATTCGATTACAGCGAATACGGCCGATACCGTACTTGCGGTATCGGAATGTCAATTACTTAAAAAAAAAAGAAAAATAGCCAAACAAGAAAACCAAAACAGTTTGGATGTTCCTATTGTCCAATATCCATTTCCATTCCACATCCGGGCTTCTTCCGAGCTTTCCAGCTCCCCAAGGGCCCCCAGCGGAACTACCCCTTTAAAAAAAAAAATGAAAACAAGAAAAAAACACATTCCACTTTTCTCACACTTTACTCATGCTCCCATTCATACTTTTTTGCATATTTACATAACATAAAACAATATATAATATAACAATATAAATTAACAATATAACATAGACCTTGGCCTATTTGCCTTAAACAAATACAATTGGCCTCCCGGACATACAAATTTAAACCCCATTATTACACCGCAAACAAATTATATATATATTTATATATATTTTATAAATATGTGTTTGTTTTTTTTCCCCCCCCCACAGGTTCCATAAGTTCATGGTTATCAAACAAGACCGGGTTCCATAAAAAAGTTTTGCCAAACACAGCACTCTTTATCTTTTTTCATGGGTCCTGGGTCATGGCAAGTTCTGCCATATGCCCTCAAAAACCCCTTCAAAATCCCCACCAACCCACCCTTACCCACCCATCCTCACTTAACTTTACACATATATACAAAAATAAACACCAACACCATCACATGACATATAAACCATAGCCATTGAAATATATATAATATTTAGTAAATTTTATTCTTAACAATAACTTTATCATACTTTATGTAACCTAACTTTTAAACTTGCAGGCCAAGTTCCGTGCTGAAATCCAATATCCATTATCTTTTATTTTATTTACAAAACAAAAAGCTATAAGGGGACAGCAGTAGGGCCCCCACCAGGGGACTGGAGCCCTAAGAGGCCTGTCCCTTACCAAAAAAACATTCACCTGTCCCTTATTAATAAACTGCCCCACTTTGTCCCAACAAACTGCCCTATCTTTTTCCCTACTTTACCTAACTTAACTAACTCTTATTTATCCCTAAACGTCCCTCACTGCCCTATTGACCCTCTTCTCTCCCTCAACCCCACACCACCTTATGCTATCCCTACCACCATCCACACGCAGACCAACTTTCCCTTGAGTGTGTTTTCAAAAGGAGAAGCCCCTCCAAAGCCAAGAGGCTCTCCTCACACCCAGCCTCTCGAACTCCAAAGAATGCACCTTCCCCAGATCACCAAGATGTTACTAACCACCTCATCCGGGGAGGGCTTTCTGTTGCCTCGACACTAAACATCGTGCATTCCACATGTAAAACCTGACACTACGTTAACTAGGAATAAAGTGCTCCGCTCTCAGCCACCCAGGGATCTGAATGCCCCATAGACCCACTCAGCGTAGGAAAGGGATGCCAGCCGTGGCCAATGTATGGAAGCACCCACCATGTTGTAAACCTCTGCATTAAAGGGACACTGAAGGAGGAAGTGCTCCATGCTTTCCAGCACGTCGCCACCTCCTCACGGGACAAACCCGCGATCATCGGAGTTCCTGTACTTCAGGTTGTCCCTTACATTACAGTCTCCGTGAAAGCAGCACCAGGCCAAGTCCCAAAAACTTTGTGGGGATCCGCTTTTTGTATTTAAAAGCCCGAGCCCCACCTCCTGATTCCCACCTTGGGCAATCCCTGAGGACCAGGGCTTCTGGAAATGGGTCAAACAGAACCTTCTGTCGAGGCATTGCCTCAACATGGTCCTGATTTCCCTCATTCCCAGACCCCACTGGCGGATTACCTTCAGAACCGGGGGTAGCGTAATCCGGGAGATGTCCGTGAGGTGTGCGGAGGTCCTTCACTTGCCTCCTGTCTCCCATTCTGGAAGAAGGGCCAAAACCAACCCCTGCAGGAGAATACCACGGAGGAGCCCTCTCTAGCCAGAGGTTGGAAATATTGGCTTTAGAAAGGTGTTCACTAAGAAACACTACTGGGTTGACCATACCAACCCACCTAGTCTCCTCGTACGGTAAGTAACCTCCCTGTTGATTAGGTTGAGCCTATTCCCATAACAGTTGGAAGAACAGGCTGTAAAACCCGTGGTCCAGAGAGGTTCTGGCAAGATGCACACATTGCCCAGGTAAATTACCAAGGGAAGCAGAAAAGCCTTTAGCCAAGCTAACCCTTTCCCTCAGGGTTAAAGACCAACCCTTCCACTAGTCCACCTTTTGGGTGGCAATCTTGAGTCTGCCCTCCCAATTTTGCTGGGGGTAGTCCCCGGGGCCAAATTCGATGCCTAGAATTTTGGCGGAGGCCTGGGGCTCTGAAAGGGTGCCCGGGAGATCAAAACTAGGATCTCCCCCTCCCAGCCAGAGACTCTCACACTTTTCTCGGTTGATCATGGACCCGGATGCTTCCGAGTAACGCACGACCTCGGACATGACCCAATCCGCTCCCCTCTCAAGGATACGAAAAGGGAAATATCGTCAGCGTACGCCACCACCCTCAGAGGGGGCCCAAAGCCCGCCTGGTCCATCCCGACTACCACCAACGGTAAACGATCTACCCTCCTCAAGAAGGGATCAATCGTGAACGCGTTAAAAGTGGGCTCAGAGGACAGCCCTGACGGACCCCAGAAACCACCTCAAAAGGGCGACCTGACCAACCGGTCACAAGCGGGAAAGTCTCAGCCCCTTGGTACAAGATCTCTAACCAATTTACAAACCTCAAAAGGACAGACCAGAGGTTCTCATGGTTAACCGGTCAAAGGCTTTTGCTTGATCTAATGACAGTAGGTACCCTTTCAGTGACCTGCCCTACCCTGTTCCACTGCCTCTCGGACACCGAGTACAGCACTAAAAGTGCTGCGGCCTGGAAACAGTGCAGTGCTGGGCCTCCGAAAGGAGCCGGGGTGCAAATTGACCAGCCGATTAAACAACACCTTCGAAAGAACCTTCTGGTCCGTATTGAGAAGCGCTATGGGACGCCAATTCTCAATACGGGACGAGTCTTTACCCTTTGACAGAATAATCAGGACTGACCTCTCATTGAACCGGGAAGAGTACCCGAGGAAAGACACTCATTAAACACCCCAGTCAAGAGGGGGACCAAGGAGTCCCTAAAGGTCTTATAGAACTTGGATGTTAAGCCATCCGGACCTGGCGATTTTTTGGGCCGAAGCCCATCAATGGCCAGTCTCACTTCCTTCCCTGATTGCTTCTGCCAAAACACCAAGAGGGGATCATCCCCTGGCTCAGGGATGGTTTCAGCCAGGAAAGCCGACATCTCATCCCGATCCAGATCCCTCTTTCCCAAGAGGCGTGAGTAAAAGGACCTGAACACCTCCAGGATCCCTGATTTGGATCTGTTCAGGGACCCCGTACTCTCGATCAGTCCTGTCACCATCTTACAATTCACTGACATCTTACAGTTCCTGTGGGTCGTGGTGAGCGGTACTTCCCAAAATCCCTCTAAAAAAACCAAAGATGTGTGCCTATCATACTGACACCTCTTAAGCAAAGACTTCACTCTGGAGATTTCCTCACGGTCACCTCCAGTCGAGACGAGCTGCTCGAGTTTCTCCCCAGAGCCTGATACAAGCGATGCCTGTTCAGACTCCTGAGGCTCGAGAGCTGGCGGAAGAACCCCGCCACCCGCTTTTTGAAGATCTCCCACACTCTGACTTACTACTACAGAGATCCAAAAGCGGTACCTGGCTCTGAAGAAAATCCTCGAAGGATTGTCTCACCTCCGCTTCTTCCAGCAGGGACGAATTCAGCTTCCACAGCCCTCTTCCCATCCGGGGAGTCTCTGCAACATTCAGAGAAAAGAAAATTAGACAGTGATCGGAGAATCCTCCTCAACGGCAAGACACAGCAGAAAAGATGGTGTCCTCCTTTAAAAAAATCCTGTCTATTCTAGATCTACAGCTACCCCTATGATAGGTGAAACCCCGTGGCCTGGGGTGTGCCGGATGTGGACATCCACCAGGCGAGCTTCACTGGCTATGCTATTAAGAGCGACGCTGTCATAAGCCAGGCGATCTCAGGACCCACCCGATCACGGGACCTCATAATGGTGTTGAAGTCCCCACTGAAGACCACCTGTCGGCTCGTAAAAAGAAAGGGCTTAATCTTCAGGAAGAGACATTTCCGGTCCCACTTTGACTGTGGGCCGTAGATGTTTATGAGCCGCAGCTCTTGTCCCCTCATGAAGATGTCAAGGACCAGGCACCTCCCCATTTCTAACTCGATCACTCGTCTGCATTCCACATCTGCAGTCTTAAAAAGGACTGCCACCCCGCTATACGGCTCGGCCGCAAGAGACCAGTATGAGGGCCCGCACCTCCACTCTCTCCATGCTTTATGTATGGCCCCCATGTCAGTTAGTCTGGTCTCCTGCAAAAATAAAATTTCAGCCTCAATTCGGGTGAGAAAATCAAAGGACGTAAATCTAGCCGCATCTGACTTAATGCTAGCGACATTAATGGACGCCAGGTCAACGGGGCGAGTTCAGCCCCCCCGACCACCATCCGTGACCCCCGCAAATGAAAGCCTGGGTGCCACGGCTGAGGGGGCAGATGGGCCAGTCCCCCCACTCTTACTTGCTCTCACATTCATACCCTCATTCACACCCACATTCACTCCCTCATCCATATCACTAATGTCACTCACACTCTCTCCTTCATTCACCTCCTCATGCTCCACACCCGCAAAATAATTCTTCAAAAATGTCAACCACTCCATCACTGTCATCCTCACTGTCCATCACACTACCTTTATTTTTATTAACTTTATTTTTACACCATTTCTATTTCTATTTTTATTTACATTGCTATTTACATTGTTATGTACACCTCCTGTTGGGGGCCCTGGCTGGACTCCTGGGGCGTCTCTATTTTTGGCTCTGGCGCCCTCTTTGGCCTCACTTCTGCCCAGGAGTGCTGCCGCCCCTTTAATAGCCCCAGAGCAGAGTGCACTCAGTACACTCTGCCTGGGCTTGGAAGCAGCAGCAGCTCCTGAGATCTCTGCACCAATTTATTTATTTTTTTTCTCTGTGCTTCCTAGGGCAGGGACGGACCTTGCCACCGCACCCTGCCCTCCACACATCTCCCCCGCCGGCTTCGCCCAGAGCGCCGGAGCCCCTGCACCACCAGATGACGGTAAGTGGGCTGGGGACCCCGACAACTCCCTACCGGCTTTCAGGGGCGCAGAAACCGATGGTATGGGTGGGGGGACAGAGGGCAGTGAAACTGCCCAGGCCACGCCCCCCCCCCGGCCACAGTCATTCCAGGCTGGGCAGCAGCCCCTTTCGAGTCCACGCCCACCCCAGATGACACGGGCACAGCGGGCAGAGCGACGACCGCTGAGGCCACGCCCCCCCACTGGCCACAGTCACCCCGGGCTGGGCAGCAGCCGCTTGCGAGGCCACACCCACCCGGATGACGCGAGCACAGCGGGTGGGACTGCAGCCGCGGAGGGCACGCCCCCCTGCATGCCTCTGCCTTTGCAGACAGGGCAACATTTAGGAGGGAGGCCACGCCCCCCTCACGGGCCTTCACCGCATCTCTGCACCCACCACCAGCTGTAGGCAAGGCTGGCCACTCCCCCTCAGCATCCAGCGGCGGTGGGGCCCCCCGCACGGACCCCTTTGGGGTCTACGTGCCGAGTGACCCAGCTTCACCACGGCCGCCTCCAGGGGAGCGACCAACACCTTGCAGGTCTTTAATTGTTGCTTTATAGCAGCAAACCGTGCCCTTACGATGCTTCTGGACCCCCATAAGTGATCCAGACTTAACGAAACCGTGCGTGGGGGGCCCAGAAGCAGCTCTCACCACCGGAGGTGTGGCCCCGGCTCAACTTGTACCTGGGTGCTGGGCCAGCCCCCCCTGCCACAGGGGACTGGGCCCAAGCACCACCACCAACACCAACACCAATACCGGCACCGACCTCCAATTCGCTGCCTGAATCTGGACTGCCACCACCAGATGTGACAGCAAGATCCAGGCAGACCTTACTCTCCCCGCTCCCTTGCTGCGGACCCACACAGGGCCCGAGCCGGGGTGGGCAGCGGGTTCCGCACAACGGGGCTGGGGGGCCCCGAAAAGAGGGACAAAAACAAGCTTTTCCACCACCGCTTGCTTTGCCTTACGCCTCCTCCTACTCCTTCCGGTTGCCTCATCCTCGAGGCAGACCTCGTCCCCAAACAACAGTGTGCCAAACCGTGCTGGGGATTCAATCTGCCTCACTTGCTGTAGGATGAGGCAGCCCCCCTCGTTATTACTCCGCTCCCTCCATCCTCCCCCTCACTCCCACTTTCCTCCATGTCACTGGAGTCCGGTGGGAGAGCCATTTGTTCGGGGGCTATCCCGCTGTGCGATACCTGGGCGCTCTTACCCACCAGGTCCTGGGCGCTCTTACCCACCAGGTCCTGGGCGCTCTTACCCACAGGTCCTCAGGTGGATCTGGCTTAGATGTTCCGCCATCTTCCTCTTCCTCGTCCTCCACCTGGCTGGAGCCTTCTGACCCACCAGGAGACCCACCGGTCAGGGCTCTGAACCGGTCATCGTTCATTAACTTTTCCCCAAAGGGGCCGCTTCCCTCCAGGATGGTCTTCCTCCTCTCTCCAACGTTCTTATCGCCCCCTTCAGCCTTTTGACCGTGGCAGATACCTTCCATCTTCTTGAGGCAGGGAGCCGGTTCTTGGCTATTACTCGGGCTCCCCTCAACTCCTCCCAGAGTCTCCTCAGCTTTTTAGCTGCCTCCTCGTACTCACAGAGGTGGGTGTGGATGCGGGAGGCATAGATGGTAGCCGGCTCCCCCGCAGCCTTGGAGTCCAGATGTTAGGGGGGCTCCTGCCGCACCTCTGCCCGCAGCCTTCTCTCCGGGAGAAGGAGCTGCCACGGCCCCGGCTTCAGGGGTCCCGGATCCCGGAGCCTTGCGGTCCACCGGGGTCTTTTTCTTACCCATCCCTGGGACTGACTTGTTGTAGCGTGGTGTGTGAGGCCCCCCCACCCCCAGCTAGCTTGCCGTGAGGTGGGAGCCAGGGGCTCAGCCCCAACGCTCAGTCCCAGGGAAGGTCTCTCTGCCTGGGAAGGAGCAGGTAGCAGTCCAGATAGAAAAAAGTCCTCCTTCCCAGGCACTCAGCTCCAAGCAGCCTGCTCCTTGCTTCCACCACCAGCAACCACGCCTCTCCACTTCCTGGGTTGAGCTGGAACTCTTTTTATTTTATATAAAAATACAAAACAGAACAGACATTACTAAACATCAAAACCAGACATTACAAGAATCAAAAACTCAGTAAATCAAAACCCAATAAATTTACACACCAAATTAAGAACTTAAAACCAGCTTCAAGATTTTCCAACCTCATCAAGTCCTTTCTTTTTCCCTTTCATTTTCCACCCTTTTTTTGGCTCTCTGAGGTCTTTTGCAGCTTGTGCTTTCCAGCCTTCACCCTTCAGGGACCCCCAGCAGGAACATCTTATAAAAGAAACATCACGAGAAAAAAAAAAAAAAAAAATACCCCACTCATACACACGCACACAACACACAAAACACTGCAACAATTTTCATACCCCTTTCACTATTTACAAAATATACATTATTACATTAATAAACTTAAAACCTTTGGCCCTCTGCCTTAACTCAAAAGACATTGCCTTTCCTGGCCAAAAACTCACCCTACTTATCCACTAATAACCAAAACACACTTATATGCATATATATACACATTATACATACATTTTTTTTTTTTCCTCCACCACACCCCGGTCTATAACTTCATGGCCTCCTCTTAAAACCGCAAACTCGGGTCCATAAAAGTTTATGCCCTTACTTATTATTACCTTTGGGTCCTTGGGTCCATTAATGCCCATATGCCCAACCAAGCTCCCCTCCCAAACCCAAGACAAACCCCCACCCAACCTAACTATACCCCCTAGTTACCCACTAACTAAAACACAGAAAATACTCAACACCATACAAAATACGTACAATACAACATATACAATATATGCAATATATATACAATATCAACCTTATACCATAAACTACTTTATTACAATATATTTACACATCAACTTACATTTTTCAAAATCCTAACTTACAAGGCCCAAGCTCAGTGCCTGCAAGCCCAAATATCCATCTTTTTTCTAAACCAAAACAAAAGGTAAATGTGCAGCACACTAGCCCACCACCAGGAAAAAAGGAGTCCTAAAAGGCCCTATCCCTAACCAACAACTCATACACCCTTTCCTTCGTCCGACTAAGACTGTCCCTACACCTAACCCTGAAAAAACTGTCCCTATCTATCATCCCTATCCCTATTCTAGCTAACTTAACATGGCTAACTCTCTATCTATCCCTCCAACTGTCCCTATCTGCCTGTCATGTATAGTGTACAGTTCCTATAGCGTATTGTGCATGGGTGCGAGGAAAACACATGAGACACAGGTTGATATGAAAATGACTTGTATTACTTCATACAAGCATGCGGAAAAGGTCACACAGTTTGCAGGAACAGAGGAGGGGACACAGCAGGCCAGAGTAACTTCAAGCTCTACAATAACTCTCCAAAGCAGGTTCAGGATCTCTTCTCTGTACCGTAATTCCTCTGCAAACATGGATTCACCAAACAGCAGGGTTCCAGAGTCCAAAAGTGTTCCAAGGTTCCCCAGTAGGAAATAGCTGGAGTACAAAGTCCAATGTTTCCAGGAGTCAGGTCACAGGCTGACTGAGGCTTGATTCAGGAGCACTGATTGTTCAGCTGAGGCTGCTTAAGAAGCAAGAGGGAGAGAATCAGGGGCGGGAACATGAAAACTGGAAACTCCATATTAACTGAAGGCAAGAGCTGCAGAAAGACAGAAAGCAAAATGGCCGACGGAAAACTGAGTTTCAAGGAACATGTCAAAAGAGACAAAGAACCTTACATTACTCCCCTCTTAGGGGCAACCTCAGACCAGGCTTGTCAGGGTACCTCTGATGAAACTGGCGGAGCAGGCGAGGAGCATTTACATTATTGACTGGTTCCCATGAGTTGTCCTCCACTGGGTAGCCCTGCCATTTAATCAAATATTGCAACTGATTTCTGTACAACCTGGAATCTAGAATCCTTTCCACATAAATTCTTCCTGACCATCGACCAGCACTGGGTCAGGGCAAGGAGAAGAGCATCCAGGAAACGTATTGGGTGTTGCAGCCTTTAGTAGGGATACATGAAAGACAGGGTGGATTCTCATAGTTCTGGGCAGTTGAAGACGACAAGCAACAGCACTTATTAATCTTACTGATCTTATAAGGTCCAATGTACTTATGTCCCAATTTAGACGATGGAATCTTTAATTTAAGATTTCTGGTTGACAGCCAGACTAGATTGGAGTAAAAAGGAGACTGCTTAGTGGAGGCGCTCTGAGAGTTGTTATAAGAGAACTCAGCCAGTGGAAGTAGATCCACCCAATCATCCTGTAGGTGGCAGATAAAGCAGCGGAGATACTGCTCCAGGGTCTGATTGGTTCGTTCTGTCTGTCCATTAGTCTGGGGATGAAAAGCAGAAGAAAGGTTTACTTTAATGTCCAATGCGGCGCAGAAATTTTGCCAAAACCTTGAAGTGAATTGCACCCCTCGATCCGAAATGACCTCATCCGGTACTCCATGTAAGCGAAACACATTCTTAATCATCAAGTCTGATGTCTGTTTTGCAGTGGGTAAGCCGACACAAGGGATAAAATGAGCTGCCTTTGTTAGACGATCAACCACCACTAGAATGGTGTTCTTCCCTTGAGAGGTTGGTAACTCCACAATGAAGTCCATAGAAATGGATCCCCACGGGCGGGACGGGGTGGGAAGAGGTTGCAACAGACCAGTTGGTGAGGAGCGAGGTGTTTTGCATCTTGCACAGACTTCACATGAAGTGACATAGTTTAAAACATCTTTCCTGTAAGTGGGCCACCAAAAGAAACGAGAAAGAAATTCTTCTGTCTTTAGAGTTCCCCTATGCCCGGCTATCTTGGAATCGTGGATGAGTTGCAATACTCTCAACCTGACTGTTTCAGGTATATACAGACGTTGTCCCTGAATCCACACACCATTCTTAAAGACAAGACTTACGTCCCTTGGGGGTTGAGCCAACAAAGAATCCGCATGGTATGCTTCCTTGATGTCCTTAAGTAGGTCTTGATTATGAATCACTCCCAGGAATCTAGAGTCAGGAAGAATAGTCTTAGGAGGAGTAAGTGGACGTGTCTCTGCTGAATGAATCCTAGAGAGTGCATCAGCCTTTCCATTGCGTGACCCTGGTCTATAAGAAATTACAAAATTAAATTGGTTTAGGAAAAGATTCCAGCGAGCCTGGCGAGGAGTCAGGCACTTAGCTGACCTGATAAATTCAAGGTTACGATGGTCTGTCAGGACGACTATTTGCTGTGCAGCTCCCTGAAGAAGATGTCTCCATTCCTTGAAGGCGGCAATAATGGCCAACAATTCTCTATTGCCCACATCGTAGTTCCTCTCAGCCGAAGACAACTGCTGGGAAAAGAAGGCACAGGGATGCAAGACATTCTTCTCACCTGTTCTCTGAGAGAGTATAGCTCCAACGGCACAGTCTGAAGCATCCACCTCTATTATGAAGGCAAGCTCGGGGTTGGGATGAACTAAGATAGGTGCGGTGGTAAATTTATCCTTTAAACAGGAAAATGCTTCCTGAGCTTGCGGGGTCCAGGAGAACCTAGACTGTTTCCGGGTAAGTTGGGTGATAGGTGACACTACCTCAGAGAAATTCCTAATGAAACGTCTATAGAAGTTGGCAAACCCGATGAAGCGCTGCACCTCCTTCACATTTCTAGGAATTGGCCAATCCTTGATGGCTTGGGTCTTGCTTCCATCCATACTAATCCCTTGCGTAGATAGTACATACCCCAGAAATTGAATTTCGGTCCTATGGAATTCACACTTTTCAAGTTTGATGTAGAGATGGTTTTGTCTTAGGCGTTCTAAGACCATTCTCACATGTCCATGATGTTCCTCTGTGGAGTTAGAAAAAATTAGAATATCATCCAGATAAATCACCACAAATGTATCTAGGAGATCCCTGAAGATGTCATTCACCAAGTGTTGGAAAGTGGCTGGGGCGGTACTCAGACCAAAAGGCATAACTAGATATTCAAAGTGTCCATAGCGTGACCTGAATGCAGTCTTCCATTCATCCCCAGGTCTAATACGGACCAAGTTATAGGCCCCACGGAGATCCAGTTTAGAGAAAATTTTGGCATGCCGCACTCTCTCCAACAACTCAGGGATTAAAGGCAATGGATAACGGTTTCTAATAGTAACCTTATTGAGTTCCCTATAGTCTATGCAGGGTCTCAGAGATCCATCTTTCTTCTTCACAAAGAAGATGGGTGCACCTGCGGGAGATGAAGAGGGGCGTATGAAGCCCTTGGCTAGATTTTCGTCTATGTAGTCCTTCAAAGCTTTTAGCTCGGGCCCCGCTAGGGGGTAGATCTTACCAAAAGGTATCTCGGCTCCAGGCAATAATTCAATTGGACAATCATATGGACGGTGAGGAGGAAGCTGATCAGCGTTCTTCTTGTCACATAAATCCACATAGTCCTGGTATACAGCTGGTAGTTCAGGGACTGACATGGTTCCTTTAGGAACAGAGCAAGCTGAAACTCCTTGACTCATCTGTTTCTCCGGAAAGTGTAATTCCTTGGTCTCCCAGTTAATCGTAGGATTCTGCGCCTGCAGCCATGGTAGCCCTAGAATAATGGGAAAGTGGGGAGAAGAGACAAGCATAAAAGACATTTTCTCCTGATGATCTTTACCCATAAGGACCCTCAAAGGCTCTGTTTCCTGATCCACTGGTCCAGAGGTCAGCAGGGAGCCATCCACAGTCTCCATCTGTACTGGAGTAGCCTTCTTCACTGAACGTATCCCCTGTTTCAGAGCAAAGGAGATATCCATAAAATTTCCACTTGCTCCTGAGTCGATCATAGCAGAGCTAGACACCCAGACTGAGTCAACCCAGAGTTTGATGGAAAGGAAGCAATGAGAATTGTTTCTTTTACAACTCAGCTGGGACACCGCTGAGGAAACTTGAAAAATTGCAGCGTTTACACCGTCATCGTCTCCAGAACTAACAGAGTTTAAGTCCGAGAAATCAAGATCTCTTGCAGCAGATCTCTCTGGAGCCTGAGGCTCGGACATGACAGAGCTCCTCTCGCAACACTCACAGTGAATGACTGCTGCAGTAGTCTTACGAGAACGGCTGGGGCAGTTTATAATGAAGTGCCCTGACTTACCACAGTAGAACATAGATTTTCCTTTATACGATGTTCTTTGCGTGCATCACTAACCCGTCTTTGTAAAGAGTCCACCTGCATGGGTTCAGGTTCTGGTTCCCTTGTGATCCTACTCAAAGGTTCCTTAGCTGAGGAGGGAGGTAGGAAAAGGTTAGTGCGATTATTTTCAAACCATCTCTCTTGTCTGCGTTCAGTCAGACGAGCATCAATACGGATACAATAGTTAATAAAGTCACCTAACGCAGTGGGAGGGTCGGCACGAGCAAGTTCATCCTTAATCAGTGGAGGCAACCCCTTCCGAAAAATAGATATTTTGGCGGAAGTGTCCCAAGTGGTATCAAGAGCTCATCTCCTGAAATCCAAGGCATATTCGACTACTGAACGCTTACCTTGGCGCAAAGTTAACATGGCTGCTTCAGCTGTTGCACCTCGATTGGGGTCATCAAACACCTGCCCCATGGCTGAAATAAAAGCATCAAGGTGATTCAAACAATCATCCTCAGTCTCAATCAGAGGGTTTGCCCACATCAAAGCCTTATTGGTAAGCAACATGATTATAGTAAGCACTTTGGATCGTTCAGTGGGAAATTGTGAAGCATGTGCAGAGAAAAATAGATTGCATTGGTTAATAAATCCCCTGAATTTCTCACGTTCACCGCCAAAACGAAAAGGAGGTAACTTGGGGATCCCAGAACTCGGGGTTATGGCAGGAGCCTGGACTCGTTCCTCTAGAGCCTCAATCCTGGCTCGTAATTCCTGGGTAGTTTGTCCAAACACTTGCAAATTATGATTAGTGAGGTCCTGTAGGCTTGCAAAACGGGTCTTTAAAGCCTGTATATCTGCATGGATTGAATCAGTCATTCCGCAAAGCTCCTTTATGCGGGCCTCCATCTTCCAAATCTTTTAAGGCAGAAGTGCTGGAAGGAGAAGAGGAAAGGAAAAAAAAAACAAAAAACAATAGTGTTTACCTGTGGTAACACTCCAGAGTAAAATTTAAGGGAATGCGCTCACCTGGAATGGTTGTGAGAAGTCACAACCACTGTCATCACAGAAGGTATTAAACGGACATCTGATATCCACAGTCACAGCAGACACGGCTTTCCCAGACCCAGCAGACACTAAACATTGGCTCCTGAATCTCGTCATGTATAGTGTACAGTTCCTATAGCGTCTTGTGCTTGGGTGCGAGGAAAACACATGAGACACAGGTTGATATGAAATGACTTGTATTACTTCATACAAGCATGCGGAAAAGGTCACACAGTTTGCAGGAACAGAGGCAGGAGACACAGCAGGCCAGAGTAACTTCAAGCTCTACAATAACTCTCCAAAGCAGGTTCAGGATCTCTTCTCTGTACCGTAATTCCTCTGCAAACATGTATTCACCAAACAGCAGGGTTCCAGAGTCCAAAAGTGTTCCAAGGTTCCTCAGTAGGAAATAGCTGGAGTACAAAGTCCAATGTTTCCAGGAGTCAGGTCACAGGCTGACTGAGGCTTGATTCAGGAGCACTGATTGTTCAGCTGAGGCTGCTTAAGAAGCAAGAGGGAGAGAATCAGGGCGGGAACATGAAAACTGGAAACTCCATATTAACTGAGGGCAAGAGCTGCAGAAAGACAGAAAGCAAAATGGCCGACGGAAAACTGAGTTTCAAGGAACATGTCAAAAGAGACAAAGAACCTTACACTGCCCCTACTTCTCTCCCTCAATACCCACACCACCTTATGCTATCCCTACCTTCATTCACGCGCAGACCAACTCTCCCTTGAGTGTGTTTTCAAAAGGAGAAGCTCCTCCAAAGCCAAGAGGCCCTCCTCACACCCAGCCTCTCGAACTCCAAAGAACGCACCTTCCCCAGGTCACCCAGAATGTTGCTAACCACCTCATCCCGGGGGAGCGCTTTCTGTTGCGTCGACACTAAACACCGTGCATTCCACGTGTAAAACCTGACCACTACGCTAACTAAGAATAAAGTGCTACTCTCTCGGCCACCCAGGGATCTGAACGCCCCATAGACCCACTCGGCGTAGGAAAGGGATGCCAGCCGCGGCCAATGTATGGAAGCACCCACCCTGTTGTAAACCTCTGCATTAAAGGGACACCGAAAGAGGAAGTGCTCCATGCTTTATAGCACGTCGCCACACTCCTCACGGGGACAACCCCGATCATCAGAGTTCCTGTACTTCAGGTTGTCCCTTATTTACAGTCTCCCGTGAAAGCAGCGCCAGGCCAAGTCCCAAAACTTTGAGGTTGGAAATAATGGCTTTAAGAAAGGTGTTCACTAAGAACACTACTGGGTTGACCATACCCAACCCACCTAGTGTCCTCGTACGGTACGTGACCTCCCTCTTGATTAGGTTGAGCCTATTCCCCCATAACAGCTGGAAGAACAGGCTGTAAACCCGTGTCCAGAGAGGTTTTGGCAAGATGCACACACTGCCCAGGTAAATTAACAAGGGAAGGAGAAAGCCTTTACCCAAGCTAACCCTTTCCCTCAGGGTTAAAGACCAACCCATCCACTGGTCCACCTTTTGGGCAGCAATCTTGAGTCTGCGCTCCCAATTATGCTGGGGGTAGTCCCCGGGGCCAAATTCGATGCCTAGAATTTTGGTGGAGGCCTGGGGCTCTGGAAGGGTGCCCGGGAGATCAAAACTAGGATCTCCCCCTCCCAGCCAGAGACTCTCACACTTTTCCCGGTTGATCATGGCCCGGATGCCTCCGAGTAACGCACGATCTCGGACATGACCCAATCCGCCTCCCCTCTCGAGGATACGAAAAGGGAAACATCGTCAGCGTACGCCACCACCCTCAGAGGGGGCCCTGAGCCCGCCTGGTCCATCCTGACTTCCACCAACGGTCCACGATCTAACTGTTATGAACTGCTACAAGCACTAAGGAAAGAAAGAACTCTGTCCCTACAATAAAACTGAGCTTGATCCCTATGATGTAACGGGGAACCTGATCCTGCGACCAGACCCGCTAAAGTCCTCAGCTAGTCTGAACGAAGACCTATAGTTGCGAGGGAGGAATCCCTACAAGATCTAGGGACTGGGAGAAAAGGTGGACACCTCCTAACAGAAATTGTAGCAGGGAAAATTAAACAGAAAACAAATTACTACGAGATCCTAAGATTAAGCAAAACTGACAGTAAGGCACCTAAGCACCCGGCTAGCTTAAGAGTAGATAATACAATGAAGTCCAGCAAAGCCAGAAGGGCAGAGCCAGACTAAATAGGGTAAAAAGGTCATGTGACCAGCAAACTGAAACAAAATCTAACAAGAGGGTTCTAACAGTACCCTCCCTTCTAAGAGGATCCTCTGGATCCCCTAGGACTTAGGCTTATCCGGAAACCTCTTGTGAAACGCTCTAACAAGTCTAGACACAGAAACATCATCTGCCCTCACCCATGAGTTATCCTCGGGTCCATAACCCTTCCAAGCGACGAGGTACTGCAAACCCC
This sequence comes from Oophaga sylvatica, assembly GCA_033576555.1. Classification (NCBI taxonomy): domain Eukaryota; kingdom Metazoa; phylum Chordata; class Amphibia; order Anura; family Dendrobatidae; genus Oophaga; species Oophaga sylvatica. Next base: position 408,806,048 of record JARQOD010000005.1, read on the forward strand.
CTCTATACCGTCTAGAATTTAGAATGCGGGAAATCTCATATTGCCCGTCCTCCACCACCAGGGGAACAGTGGCCGGAAAGTCTCCACCTGAGACCTCAGCTTTTTTCAAGAGAGAAACATGAAACACCGGATTAATCTTCCAGGAGGTGGGAAGCTCCAACTTAACAGCAGATTGGTTAATAACCTGAAGCACCTTAAAGGGCCCTACAAACTTGGGACCCAATTTCTTAGACGGAATCCTCAAGCGCAGATTCTTAGAGGACAACCAGACCATGTCACCAAAAGCAAACAAAACCTCTTGTCGTTTTCTATCAAAATACACTTTGGATCTTTTGTTAGCCTCCTGAAGATTACCACGCACATCAGTCCAAACTCTCTGCAACACACCAGAAAAATTCTCCTCTTCAGGTACAGCCGATCCCAACTTGGAAAATGACCCAAAAGACGGATGTCTCCCAGTACAACAAAAAAGGCGAACAACCAGCAGAAGCGGATGTATGATTGTTAAGAGCAAACTCAGCAAGTGGCAGAAACTCAGACCACCCCTCTTGATTATCAGTCACAAAACAACGCAAGAACTGCTCAACATCCTGGTTTTTCCTTTCTGTCTGGCCATTAGACTCAGGATGATATCCGGATGAAAACGACAAATGAACTCCCAACCTGTCACAAAAGGCGCGCCAAAAACGAGCCACAAACTGAGGTCCCCTATCAGAAACAATGTCAGTAGGAACACCATGTAGTCTGACTATTTCCTTGACAAAGGCCTTAGCGAGAGTCTTAGCGCAGGGCAATTTGATGAAAGGAACCAAGTGACACATCTTGCTAAAATGGTCCACGACCACCCAGATGACAGTGAAACCCTCAGAGGGGGGAAGGTCAGTAATAAAGTCCATAGCCAAATGTGTCCAAGGTGCACTAGGGACCTCCAGAGGGCAAAGCAACCCTGCAGCAGGAGTATGAGAAGACTTAGATCTAGCACACACAGTGCATTGACGCACCCACTTAATGACTTCCTTCTGCCATCCAGGCCACCAAAAGCTGCGACCCACAAGTCTCTTGGTCTCAGAGATTCCAGGATGACCTGCCAACCGAGAGTCATGACATTCAACAAACAAATCTCTCCTCAGGGTACCAGGCACAAACAACCTCCCATGTGGCGTGTTAGATGGGGCATTCTCCTGTGCTTTAAGAATCTCATCTTCCAACACGGAGTCCAAAACCGCAATAACAACCCCCTCTTGCAAAATGTTTTCCTCCTCCTCAGTACCCACCATAGGAGAAAAGCTGCGAGATAAAGCATCAGCTTTAACATTTTTAGTACCTGGGATGTAAGTAATGGTAAAATTAAAGCGTGAGAAAAACAGTGCCCACCTAGCCTGACGGGCATTCAAGCGTTTGGCAGCATCAAGGTAGATCAGATTTTTATGATCGGTGAAGACTTGAATGGGAAATTCCGCTCCCTCCAAAAAATGACGCCAGTGTTCAAATGTGAGTTTAATTGCCAACAATTCCCGATTACCGATATCATAATTTAGTTCAGACTCAGAAAATTTCTTTGAAAAAAAAGCACAGGGATGTACTCCATCCGTCTTTTCCTGAGACAACACCGCGCCGACCCCCACAGAAGAAGCATCAACCTCAACCAAAAATGGTTTAGTCACATCAGGCTGCGTAAGGATGGGAGCAGAGCTGAACCTCTCCTTTAGCAACACAAAAGCCTCAATGGCCTCAGTAGTCCACTGAAGCGCATCAGCACCTTTCCTGGTGAGATCGGTCAGAGGTTTGGCAATCACAGAAAAATTTTTTATGAATTTTCTATAATAATTGGCGAACCCCAAAAACTTCTGTATTGATTTCACACCAATAGGTCTAGGCCAATCCTGCACAGCTTGCACTTTCACAGGGTCCATCTCAAAACCTTCACTGGAGACAATGTAGCCCAAAAAACTAAGTCTCTGTACAGCGAACTCACATTTTTCTAGTTTGGCAAAAAGTGAATTATCACTCAGTAACTGTAATACTTCACGCACACTCCTCCAATGAGACTCCAAATCCGGTGAATAAATCAAAATGTCATCCAAATACACAACCACACTTCTGCCGATCAAAGGTCTAAGGATGTCATTAATAAGATTCTGAAAAAATGCCAGAGCACTGGAAAGTCCAAAAGGCATGACCAGATTTTCAAAATGACCCAGTGGAGTGTTAAACGCAGTTTTCCATTCATCCCCCTCCTTCATGCGCAACAAATTGTATGCCCCTCGAAGATCAATTTTCGAGAACCAATTGACCCACACTAACTGATTAAACAAATCAGGAATCAATGGCAGTGGGTAAGGATTGCGTACAGTAATCTTATTAATCTCACGAAAGTCTAGACAAGGCCGTAAACCGCCGTCCTTTTTTTAACAAAAAAAAATCCAACCGCCACAGGAGATTTGGAAGGTCTAATGTGACCGGCGGCCAAGCTTGTCTGTATGTATTCCTCCAAAGCCTTTCTCTCAGGAATAGTCAAATTAAATAAACGACTTTTAGGAAGAGTTGCTCCAGGGACAAATTCAATCGCACAATCATAATCTCTATGAGGAGGCAATACCTGCGATTCCTTATCAGAAAAAACTTTCCAAAAATCCTGAATAGGTACAGGTAACTCCCCCTTAACTACAGCATCAATACGCCCGTTACAACACTTGTCATAACACTTAGGATTCCAAGACTTAATTTCATTGGTAGACCAATCCAGTACCGGATTGTGCAATTTTAACCAGGGTAACCCCAAAATCATCGGTGAGGGCAAATTATTCAAAACTACCAAATCCCAATTCTCTTGATGAACACCATTAATAGTAAGAGGAAATTCACAGATATGGTGAGTAACATTTTTCAAGGGAGAGCCATCCACAGACACCACATTAATAGGAGAAGACAGAAGTTTGGGTTTTAATTTTAGTTTTTCCAAAAATTTCCCATCAATCACATTGAGAGTTGAACCACAATCCACAAATACCCGAAACTCCATTAATTCCTCCTCAACAGCAGTGGTAGCAGAAAGAAAGACACCTTTATTGTTTAAACAAGCTATGCGGGCGACACTGACCTCATTTTTTTTTTTTTCTTTATTCATTCGAAGCGCACAGTTCTTAATGAAATGCTCAGATTTACCACAGTAGAAACACAAACCTTGAGCAAATCTGCGTTCTTTTTCCCGAGAGTGAGGTGCCATTGCTCCAATTTCCATCGGCTCTACAACGTCAGTACATTCCTTCTCCAAACCTGGAGCTGACAAAGCAGACTTACTCTCATTAACCCTTGCACGCAGTCTCCTATCCACCCGTATGGCCAGTTGCATAGCCTCTTGCAAGTTACCAGGTATAGGATAAGCAATCAGCAAATCTTTAACCCTTTCACTTAATCCTGCAAGAAATAAACTTTTCAAAGCAAAATCGTTCCAGCCCATCTGAGTGGACCACCTACGGAAGTGAGTACAATATTTTTCCACATTACCCGATCCCTGTCTCAAACGTCTCAACTCTGTCTCAGCTGATGAAACACGATCCGGATCGTCATACAACAACCCCAAAGCAGAAAAAAAACCATCCACTGATCCAAAGCATGGATCACTAGGCTGCAGAGAAAAGGCCCAGTCCTGAGGTTCTTTGCGCAAAAGTGACATTATGAACCCTATGCGCTGTGATTCATCACCAGAGGATCTGGGTCTCAAACGAAAATACAACAAGCAAGCATTTTTAAAAGAAAAAAAATCTTGTTGTTCACCAAAAAATAAATCAGGCAAACGTACCTTTGGCTCCACGAAATGTGCTCCAGAACAACTACTCACGTGTTGCTGGATTTCAGCCACCTCCAGAGAGAGACCCTGCAGGCGTTCAGCCAAATCCCGAACCGACACCATGATGAAAACAGAAAATCTTTCCTTAGAGATTTTTTTTTTTTTTTTTATTTCTTGGCTGGACTTACTGTTATGAACTGCTACAAGCACTAAGGAAAGATGGGAACTCTGTCCCTACAATAAAACTGAGCTTGATCCCTACGATGTAACGGGGAACCTGATCCTGCGACCAGACCCGCTAAAGTCCTCAGCTAGTCTGAACGAAGACCTATAGTTGCGAGGGAGAAATCCCTACAACATCTAGGGACTGGGAGAAAAGGTGGACACCTCCTAACAGAAATTGTAGCAGGGAAAATTAAACAGAAAACAAATTACTACGAGATCCTAAGATTAAGCAAAACTGACAGAGTAAGGCACCTAAGCACCTGGCTAGCTTAAGAGTAGATAATACAATGAAGTCCAGCAAAGCCAGAAGGGCGGAGCCAGACTAAATAGGTTAAAAAGGTCATGTGACCAGCAAACTGAAACAAAATCTAACAAGAGGGTTCTAACAGTACCCTCCCTTCTAAGAGGATCCTCCGGATCCCCTAGGACTTAGGCTTATCCGGAAACCTCTTGTGAAACGCTCTAACAAGTCTAGACGCAGAAACATCATCTGCCCTCACCCATGAGTTATCCTCGGGTCCATAACCCTTCCAAGCGACGAGGTACTGCAAACCCCCTCTATACCGTCTAGAATTTAGGATGCGGGAAATCTCATATTGCCCGTCCTCCACCACCAGGGGAACAGTGGCCGAGACATCTCCATCTGAGACCTCAGCTTTTTTCAAGAGAGAAACATGAAACACCGGATCAATCTTCCAGGAGGTGGGAAGCTCCAACTTAACAGCAGATTGGTTAATAACCTGAAGCACCTTAAAGGGCCCTACAAACTTGGGACCCAATTTCTTAGATGGAATCCTCAAGCGCAGATTCTTAGAGGACAACCAGACCATGTCACCAAAAGCAAACAAAACCTCTTGTCGTTTTCTATCAAAATACACTTTGGATCTTTTGTTAGCCTCCTGAAGATTACCACGCACATCAGTCCAAACTCTCTGCAACACACCAGAAAAATTCTCCTCTTCAGGTACAGCCGATCCCAACTTGGAAAATGACCCAAAAGACGGATGTCTCCCAGTACAACAAAAAAAGGCGAACAACCAGCAGAAGCGGATGTATGATTGTTAAGAGCAAACTCAGCAAGTGGCAGAAACTCAGACCACCCCTCTTGATTATCAGTCACAAAACAACGCAAGAACTGCTCAACATCCTGGTTTTTCCTTTCTGTCTGGCCATTAGACTCAGGATGATATCTGGATGAAAACGACAAATGAACTCCCAACCTGTCACAAAAGGCGCGCCAAAAACGAGCCACAAACTGAGGTCCCCTATCAGAAACAATGTCAGTAGGAACACCATGTAGTCTGACTATTTCCTTGACAAAGGCCATAGCGAGAGTCTTAGCGCAGGGCAATTTGATGAAAGGAACCAAGTGACACATCTTGCTAAAACGGTCCACGACCACCCAGATGACAGTGAAACCCTCAGAGGGGGGAAGGTCAGTAATAAAGTCCATAGCCAAATGTGTCCAAGGTGCACTAGGGACCTCCAGAGGGCAAAGCAACCCTGCAGCAGGAGTATGAGAAGACTTAGATCTAGCACACACAGTGCATTGAAGCACCCACTTAATGACTTCCTTCTGCCATCCAGGCCACCAAAAGCTGCGACCCACAAGTCTCTTGGTCTCAGAGATTCCAGGATGACCTGCCAACCGAGAGTCATGACATTCAACAAACAAATCTCTCCTCAGGGTACCAGGCACAAACAACCTCCCATGTGGCGTGTTAGATGGGGCATTCTCCTGTGCTTTAAGAATCTCATCTTCCAACACGGAGTCCAAAACCGCAATAACAACCCCCTCTTGCAAAATGTTTTCCTCCTCCTCAGTATCCACCATAGGAGAAAAGCTGCGAGACAAAGCATCAGCTTTAACATTTTTAGTACCTGGGATGTAAGTAACGGTAAAATTAAAGCGTGAGAAAAACAGTGCCCACCTAGCCTGACGGGCATTCAAGCGTTTGGCAGCATCAAGGTAGATTAGATTTTTATGATCGGTGAAGACATGAACGGGAAATTCCGCTCTCTCCAAAAAATGACGCCAGTGTTCAAATGCGAGTTTAATTGCCAACAATTCCCGATTACCGATATCATAATTTAGTTCAGACTCAGAAAATTTCTTTGAAAAAAAAGCACAGGGATGTACTCCATCCGTCTTTTCCTGAGACAACACCGCGCCGACCCCCACAGAAGAAGCATCAACCTCAACCAAAAATGGTTTAGTCACATCAGGCTGCGTAAGGATGGGAGCAGAGCTGAACCTCTCCTTTAGCAACACAAAAGCCTCAATGGCCTCAGTAGTCCACTGAACCGCATCAGCACCTTTCCTGGTGAGATCGGTCAGAGGTTTGGCAATCACAGAAAATTTTTTTATGAATTTTCTATAATAATTGGCGAACCCCAAAAACCTCTGTATTGATTTCACACCAATAGGTCTAGGCCAATCCTGCACAGCTTGCACTTTCACAGGGTCCATCTCAAAACCTTCACTGGAGACAATGTAGCCCAAAAAACTAAGTCTCTGTACAGCGAACTCACATTTTTCTAGTTTGGCAAAAAGTGAATTATCACTCAGTAACTGTAATACTTCACGCACACTCCTCCAATGAGACTCCAAATCCGGTGAATAAATCAAAATGTCATCCAAATACACAACCACACTTCTGCCGATCAAAGGTCTAAGGATGTCATTAATAAGATTCTGAAAAAATGCCGGATCACTGGAAAGTCCAAAAGGCATGACCAGATTCTCAAAATGACCCAGTGGAGTGTTAAACGCAGTCTTCCATTCATCCCCCTCCTTCATGCGCAACAAATTGTATGCCCCTCGAAGATCAATTTTCGAGAACCACTTGACCCCCACTAACTGATTAAACAAATCAGGAATCAATGGCAGTGGGTAAGGATTGCGTACAGTAATCTTATTAATCTCACGAAAGTCTAGACAAGGCCGTAAACCGCCGTCCTTTTTTTTAACAAAAAAAAATCCAACCGCCACAGGAGATTTGGAAGGTCTAATGTGACCGGCGGCCAAGCTTGTCTGTATGTATTCCTCCAAAGCCTTTCTCTCAGGAATAGTCAAATTAAATAAACGACTTTTAGGAAGAGTTGCTCCAGGGACAAATTCAATCGCACAATCATAATCTCTATGAGGAGGCAATACCTGCGATTCCTTATCAGAAAAAACTTTCCAAAAATCCTGAATAGGTACAGGTAACTCCCCCTTAACTACAGCATCAATACGCCCGTTACAACACTTGTCATAACACTTAGGACTCCAAGACTTATTTTCATTGGTAGACCAATCCAGTACCGGATTGTGCAATTTTAACCAGGGTAACCCCAAAATCATCGGTGAGGGCAAATTATTCAAAACTACCAAATCCCAATTCTCTTGATGAACACCATTAATAGTAAGAGGAAATTCACAGATATGGTAAGTAACATTTTTCAAGGGAGAGCCATCCACAGACACCACATTAATAGGAGAAGACAGAAGTTTGGGTTTTAATTTTAGTTTTTCCAAAAATTTCCCATCAATCACATTGAGAGTTGAACCACAATCCACAAATACCCGAAACTCCATTAATTCCTCCTCAACAGCAGTGGTAGCAGAAAGAAAGACACCTTTATTGTTTAAACAAGCTATGCGGGCGACACTGACCTCATTTTTTTTTTTTTCTTTATTCATTCGAAGCGCACAGTTCTTAATGAAATGCTCAGATTTACCACAGTAGAAACACAAACCTTGAGCAAATCTGCGTTCTTTTTCCCGAGAGTGAGGTGCCATTGCTCCAATTTCCATCGGCTCTGCAATGTCAGTACATTCCTTCTCCAAACCTGGAGCTGACAAAGCAGACTTACTCTCATTAACCCTTGCACGCAGTCTCCTATCCACCCGTATGGCCAATTGCATAGCCTCTTGCAAGTTACCAGGTATAGGATAAGCAATCAGCAAATCTTTAACCCTTTCACTTAATCCTGCAAGAAATAAACTTTTCAAAGCTGAATCGTTCCAGCCCACCTGAGTGGACCACCTACGGAAGTGAATACAATATTTTTCCACATTACCCGATCCCTGTCTCAAACGTCTCAACTCTGTCTCAGCTGATGAAACACGATCCGGATCGTCATACAACAACCCCAAAGCAGAAAAAAAACCATCCACTGATCCAAAGCATGGATCGCTAGGCTGCAGAGAAAAGGCCCAGTCCTGAGGTTCTTTGCGCAAAAGTGACATTATGAACCCTATGCGCTGTGATTCATCACCAGAGGATCTGGGTCTCAAACGAAAATACAACAAGCAAGCATTTTTAAAAGAAAAAAAATCTTGTTCACCAAAAAATAAATCAGGCAAACGTACCTTTGGCTCCACGAAATGTGCTCCAGAACAACTACTCACGTGTTGCTGGATTTCAGCCACCTCCAGAGAGAGACCCTGCAGGCGTTCAGCCAAATCCCGAACCGACACCATGATGAAAACAGAAAATCTTTCCTTAGAGATTTTTTTTTTTTTTATTTCTTGGCTGGACTTACTGTTATGAACTGCTACAAGCACTAAGGAAAGATGGGAATTCTGTCCCTACAATAAAACTGAGCTTGATCCCTACGATGTAACGGGGAACCTGATCCTGCGACCAGACCCGCTAAAGTCCTCAGCTAGTCTGAACGAAGAGCTATAGTTGCGAGGGAGGAATCCCTACAAGATCTAGGGACTGGGAGAAAAGGTGGACACCTCCTAACAGAAATTGTAGCAGGGAAAATTAAACAGAAAACAAATTACTACGAGATCCTAAGATTAAGCAAAACTGACAGAGTAAGGCACCTAAGCACCCGGCTAGCTTAAGAGTAGATAATACAATGAAGTCCAGCAAAGCCAGAAGGGCGGAGCCAGACTAAATAGGGTAAAAAGGTCATGTGACCAGCAAACTGAAACAAAATCTAACAAGAGGGTTCTAACACTACCCTCCTCAGGAAGGGATCGATCGCGAACGCGTATAAAAGTGGGCTCAGAGGACAGCCCTGACGGACCCCAGAACCCACCTCAAAAGGGCTCCCTGACCAACCGTTCACGAGTGGGAAAGTCTCAGACCCTTGGTACAAGATCTCTAACCAATTTACAAACCTCCCAGGCAGACCGTACCTCAAAAGTTCAGACCAGAGGTATTCATGGTTAACCCGGTCAAAGGCTTTTGTTTGATCTAATGACCTGCCCTACCCTGTTCCACTGCCTCTCGGACATCGAGCACAGCACTAAAAGTGCTGCGGCCTGGAAAAGAGCAGTGCTGCGCCTCCGAAAGGAGCCGGGGTGCAAACTTGACCAGCCGATTAAACAACACCTTCACCAGAACCTTCTTGTCCGTATTGAGAAGCGCTATGGGACGCCAATTCTCAATACGGGACGAGTCTTTACCCTTTGACAGAATAATCAGGGCTGACCTCCTCATTGAACCGGGAAGAGTACCCGAGGAAAGACACTCATTAAACACCCCAGTCAAGAGGGGGAACCAGGAGTCCCTAAAGGTCTTATAGAACTCGAATGTTAAGCCATCCGGACCTGGCGATTTTTTGGGCCGAAGCCCATCAATGGCTAGTCTCACTTCCTCTTCCCTGATTGCTTCTGCCAAAACACCAAGAGAGGGCTCAGCCCCTGGCTCAGGGATGGTTTCAGCCAGGAAAGCCGACATCTCCTCCTGATCCAGATCCCTCTTTCCCAAGATGCGTGAGTAAAAGGGCCTGAACACCTCCAGGATCCCTGATTTGGATCTGTTCAGGGACCCGGTACTGTCGATCAGTCCTGTCACCATCTTACAATTCACTGACATCTTACAGTTCCTGTAGGGGTCGGGTGAGCGGTACTTCCCGAAATCCCTTTCAAAAACCAAAGATGTGTGCCTATCATACTGACACCTCTTAAGCAAAGACTTCACTATGGAGATTTCCTTACGGTCACCTCCAGTCGAGACGAGCTGCTCGAGTTTCCTCCCCAGAGCCTGATACAAGCGATGGCTGTTCAGACTCCTGAGGCTCGAGAGCTGGCGGAAGAACCCCGCCACCCGCTTTTTGAAGATCTCCCACCACTCTGACTTACTACTACAGAGATCCAAAAGCGGTACCTGGCTCTGAAGAAAATCTTCAAAGGATTGTCTCACGTCCGCTTCTTCCAGCAGGGACGAATTCAGCTTCCACAGCCCTCTTCCCATCCGGGGAGTCTCTGCAACATTCAGAGAAAAGAAAATTAGACAGTGATCGGAGAACTCCACCTCAACGGCGGACGCAGCAGAAAAGATGGCGTCCTCCTTTGAAAAAACCTGTCTATTCTAGATCTACAGCTACCCCTATGATAGGTGAAACCCCCGTGGCCTGGGGTGTGCCGGATGTGGACATCCACAAGGCGAGCTTCACTGGCTATGCTATTAAGATTGACGCTGTCATAAGTCAGGCGATCTCCAGGACCCCCTCCATCACGGGACCTCATAATGGTGTTGAAGTACCCACCGAAGACCACCTGTCTGTCACGGGTGTGTCGCCACGAGATCGTCACGATTACACAGCCTGACTTCTCGCAGCTGAGTTTTAGGTGCTTTGTATTTTTCGGCAGTGAGGGAGTTAATTCTCTCTCTCTGTGCTAGATGAGGCCCAGCCTCGCCCAGCTGCAGTCAATGCTGCAGAAGTGGGACTCCTTCAAATACCTGCCAGTCTGTTAGGGAAGTTGTCGGTGAAAGCATTCCTTGCAGACAAACAGAGCGGCTTGTGGTATTTTGGAGTTTGGAGTGAAGTGTACTTTGTGTTGGTTTTTCCCTTCCTCGCTTTATTATTTATCTCCTTACCCGTTGGTGATCCCTCTGTTGTTGTGGTGCGAGTTTTTGTATGCAAGGTGGTTTTTTGGTTTTCCCCTTGTACTGTCTCATTTGTCTAGTACTGTGTGTTGGCTTATATTATCCTGTCCCCTGTTGTTGTGATCGGGGTCCTTCTCAGGACTAGATTACTGAGGTTCAGGGATCCTCAGGAGATAGGGGTTACGCTGGCGGCCTGGACCTCTGTACCTTTAACAGTACCTCCAGGTAGGGGGATTAGTTAGGGCCCCAGCTTAGGGTCAGCTTAGGCCCCTGACCTCCTGTACGCAGAGACAGCGTGACATTTTCACCGACCGACAAAAGATTCTCTCCAGCTACCATGGATCCAGTAGCCAGTCTTGCTCGGCGGTTGCAGAGTTTGTCCATGGAGCTGGCGGACGTTAAGTCCAAGGTTTTGTATCCCCTGGAGCAAGCTGGACCAGAACCTAAAGTAGCTCTCCCTGACAGGTTCACTGGGGGCGGGACAAGTTTTTTGTTTTCCGGGAGGCATGTAAATTGTACTTTCGGCTGCGGCCTCGGTCATCGGGGAGTGAAGAACAAAGGGTGGGAATTATCATCTCGCTCCTACAAGGGGACCCACAATCATGGGCATTCTCTCTTCCCCGGGCTCCCCGACTCTCCAGTCAGTGGATAGGTTTTTTGTTGCTCTGGGTCTCGTATATGATGACACGGATCGGATCTCCCTTGCTGAATCTAAGTTACGTAAGATCCAGCAGGGAGATCGTCCGGCGGAGGAATTCTGTTCGGAGTTCCGTAGGTGGGCCACGGACACCCAGTGGAATGACCCGGCTCTTAGGAGCCAGTTTTGTCAAGGTTTATCCGACAAATTAAAGGATGTGTTGGCACAGTATGACCCTCCCGCGTCACTGGAAGCCGCTATGGCCCTTGCTATTCGCATTGACAGACGGCTTCGGGAGAGGTGCGGGGTAACTCCGCCCCCTGTGATGACTCCACCTTCTTCAAGGGTCCCTTATATGGAGGTTCCCCTGGTCAGTCCAGAGGAGCCTATGCAATTAGGAGGGACATCATTTCGGGGAAGGGGACCGGCGGTGCGCCACAAGACAGGAAGGTGTTTCTTCTGCGGGAGAAAGGGACATTTTATTGGGGGGTGTCCATCCCGTCCTTTGCAGAATAAAGGGTCGTCGGAAAACTGTTGATCCCAGGTTGTGTGGTGGACGGCAATCTGGGAGTAAGTATTTCGTCCCTAGGTTCGTCTCAGTTTCTCGTACCGGCGGAGGTGGTGGTGGGTACGAGAACTGAGAGGATATCTGTTCTTCTGGATAGTGGGACCGGGGCTAATCTGGTGGACGCTCGGTTTGCCCGGGTTCAAGGTATGCGATTGAGTGTGTTGGCTAAACCCATCCCCATATTCTCGATCGACGCCAGGCCTCTCGGTCAGGGAAGTTTTTTGCAAGCTGTGCATAACGTAAAACTTCAAGTGGGAGCGATACATAAAGAACTGTTGTCTTGTTACGTGTTGGAGGGTCTTCCCACTCCTATAGTGTTGGGCCTTCCTTGGTTAACTAAGCATAACCCTGTTATTAATTGGCAATCCAGAGAGATAAGCCAATGGAGTGAATTCTATAATAAAAACTGCATGAATACGGTCATCGGTGCGGTCACTCCTAGGGTCTTACCTCCATTTCTGGCGGACTTTGAGGATGTATTCTCGGAGAAAGGGTGTCAGGAACTACCTCCTCATCGCGTGTATGACTGTTCTGTAAAACTGCTCCCTGAGGCCAAGTTACCTAAATCTAGGTTGTATAACCTATCTGGTCCAGAGAGGCAGGCCATGAAGGATTATATTTCTGAAAGTCTGGCTAAGGGCATATTAGACCTTCATCTTCTCCGGTGGCCGCGGGGTTCTTCTTTGTGAAGAAGAAAGATGGAGGCCTACGCCCTTGCCTGGATTTCCGTGAACTTAATCGGATTACGGTCCGAGATCCGTATCCGCTCCCACTTGTCCCCGATCTCTTCAATCAGATTGTGGGCGCTAAATGGTTCTCTAAGTTGGATCTCAGGGGGGCGTACAATCTGATTAGGATGAAGGAGGGGGATGAGTGGAAGAGGGCGTTTAACACTCCGGAGGGGCATTATGAGAACCTTGTCATGCCATTCGGTCTGACTAATGCCCCGGCGGTGTTCCAACACTTTGTAAATGACATTTTTCGCCGCCTGGTGGGACAGTTTGTTGTCATATATCTGGATGATATCTTAATTTACTCGCCGGATCTTGTGTCTCATCAGGAGCATGTTAGGCAGGTGTTACAGATCTTGCGGGATAATAAATTGTACGCCAAATGGGAAAAGTGTGTGTTCGCCGTACAGGAACTCCAGTTTTTAGGCTTCCTGGTGTCAGCATCCGGTTTTCGTATGGACCCTGGGAAAGTGCGGGCAGTTCTTGAGTGCAATCTGCCAGAAAATCTTAAGGCACTACAACGTTTCCTGGGGTTTGCTAATTATTACCAGAAATTTATTCGTAATATCTCGTCCATGGTTAAACCTCTCACAGACATGACAAAAAAAGGGACGGATTTTTCCATGTGATCTGACAAGGCTTGTCAAGCATTCTCCTCTTTGAAAAAATGTTTTGCCTCGGCACCCATACTCATTCAACCTGATGCGTCACAGCCGTTCATTGTAGAGGTAGACGCTTCCGAGGTAGGGGTGGGAGCAGTATTGTCACAGGGTTCGTCCCCTGGTAAGTGGCATCCGTGCACCTTTTTCTCTAAAAAATTGTCGTCCGCTGAGAGGAATTACGATGTCGGCAATAGGGAACTCTTGGCCATTAAGTTAGCTTTTGAGGAGTGGCGTCATTTTTTGGAGGGGCAGTCCATCCGGTCACCGTCATCACCGATCACAAGAATCTGCTATATCTGGAGACCGCAAAACGTCTGAATCCCAGACAAGCTAGGTGGTCGTTGTTTTTTACCAGGTTTAATTTTGTCGTCACATATCATCCTGGGTCAAAAAATGTAAAGGCGGATGCCTTATCTCGTAGTTTCCCTGGGTCCGGGAATACGGATGACCCGGTTCCTATCCTTCAGGAGGGGGTGGTGGTGTCGGCAGTATGCTCTGAGCTTGAGGAGGAGGTATTGGAGGCTCAGGGGGACGCCCCGTTGGACCTCCAGGGAGACTGTTTGTTCCAGATCAGTTGCGACAAAAGGTGATCGAGGCACACCATAACTCAGCTTTGGCAGGACACCCAGGGAGTAAAGCAACTGTGGATCTCCTCTCGCGTCGGTTTTGGTGGCCTAACTTAAATAGGGAGGTGGTAACTTTTGTCGCGTCCTGTGGGGTTTGTGCGCGCTCTAAGACCCCACATACCCGTCCATCTGGGGCCCTCTTACCTTTGAAGATCCCGGAGCGTCCTTGGACTCATCTGTCACGCTGTCTAATGATATGAATACAATGTCAGTAAACTATTTATACAGGAACCACACTCTATACAACATATAGTTTAGCAACATCAGAATGTAAGTATAAAATAGATTTACCTGACACAATCTCTGCAGAACTTAGGGTTAATCTTGAGGACTAGATGTGCAGAAACGATATAGTTGAACTCAGGGTTAATCTTGAGGACTTGATGAGCTGTAACAGGAAAGAGGAGGACCGGGGTCTAACCTGACCCTACACTGGGGTCCTAACTAATCCCTTACCTTGGAGGTACTGATAATGGTTCAGAGGTCCAAGTCTCCAGCCTAAGCCTGTCTCCTGTCAGACCCTGAACCCTGTAATCAGTCCTAAGAAGGATCCTGATTACCACCAAAGGGATATGGACTGATCTCAGCTAAATACACAGATTAGACATATAAGACAGACAGGATAGCACTCACTTGCATACACACTCAAACACCGAAGGAACATAAATGGTCTGGGAAATAAACTCTAAGCAAGTTGAGCTTAAAACAGCTAAGGAGCTCTCAACTTAAGTCTATACAGATTCATTCCTATCTGTGGTCTGCATGAAGGATTTCACTAGCAACTCCCAAAGCAGACAACCAGGAATTTAAAGGAAACCAATCAACAAATAATCAATTGCAGCCGGGAGAAACTGCACCCAGTCCCAGCACCGAGCACAGACAGAATTAACTCCCTAGCTGCCAAACACAAAGAAACAGCAACTCAGCTGTGAGAAGTCAAAATGTGCAACCGCGACGATCTTCGTGGCAATGCACACATGACAGTACCCCCCCTTCTACGAGGGGCCTCCGGACCCTCAGGGCCAGGCCTGCCCGGGTGAGTTCTGTGGAAGGTCCGAACCAAACGATCTGCGTTAACATCAGACGCAGGGACCCACGTCCTCTCCTCCGGACCATACCCCTTCCAATGCACCAAGTACTGAAGGGACCGGCGATTCAGACGAGAGTAAATGATTTTTGATACTTGAAATTCCAAATTACCATTGACCAACACTGGAGGAGGAGGTAGAGGTGACGGTATGACTGGTGCCACATACCTTTTAAGTAAAGACTTGTGGAACACATTTTGAATTTTAAACGTAGAAGGGAGTTCCAGACGAAATGCCACAGGATTAATTATGGAACTGATCCTGTACGGCCCGATGAATCTGGGACCCAGTTTCCAGGAGGGCACTTTAAGTTTTATATTCCTGGTAGACAACCATACCAGATCGTTCACATTCAGATCTGGACCAGAAACTCTCCTCCTATCAGCCATACGTTTGTAACGGTTCCCCATCGTACTCAAATTATTCAATACACCTCGCCACACAGAAGCAAGTGACGACGAGAAACGCTCCTCCTCAGGAACCCCAGATGGACCCCCCCATTGAAAGTACAAAACTGGGGATGAAAACCATATGCCCCAAAAAACGGGGACTTACCAGTGGACTCGCTCCACCTGTTGTTAAGAGCGAACTCTGCCAGAGGCAAGAAAGAAGACCAGTCCTCCTGGTTCTCCGATACACAAAACACCGGAGATATGTCTCTAAACTCTGATTCAGACGCTCTGTCTGACCATTGGTCTGTGGATGAAAAGCCGAGGAAAACGACAATTGCATCCCCCGACGTAAACAAAATGCCCTCCAAAATTTGGACACAAACTGAGACCCCCTATCTGACACCACATCAGAAGGCAACCCATGAAGTTTCACGATCTCCCTAATGAACACCTGCGCCAGAGTTTTAGCATTAGGGAGTGCAGGAAGAGCAACGAAATGTGCCATCTTACTGAACCTGTCAACAACCACCAGTATGACAGTATTCCCAGACGACGGAGGAAGGTCCGTAATGAAGTCCATAGATAAATGAGTCCATGGACGCTCCGGAAGTTTCAAGGGTAAAAGGGTCCCAGACGGACGGGTATGAGGAGTTTTAGAGCGAGCACAAACCCCACAGGACGCGACAAAAGTTATAACATCTTTATTAGCGTTAGGCCACCAAAATCGGCGAGAAAGGAGATCTAAAGTAGCCTTACTCCCTGGATGTCCTGCTAAAGCAGAATTATGATGTGCCTCAATAACCTTTTGTCTCAACTGATTCGGGACAAACAGTCTCCCTGGAGGTCCTGCAGGGGCGTCCCCCTGAGCCTCTAACACCTCCTCCTCAAGCTCAGAACATACAGCCGACACTACCACCCCCTCCTGAAGGATAGGAATCGGGTCGTCCATTTTTCCGGCCCCTGGGAAACTGCGAGACAAGGCATCAGCCTTTACATTCTTAGACCCCGGACGATAAGTGACGACAAAATTAAACCTGGTAAAAAACAACGACCATCGAGCTTGTCTGGAATTCAGACGCTTAGCGGATTCTAAATACAGCAGGTTCTTGTGATCAGTAATAACGGTGACTGGGTGGACTGCCCCCTCCAAAAAGTGACGCCATTCTTCAAAAGCCAATTTAATGGCCAAAAGTTCCCTATTGCCGATATCATAATTCCTTTCGGCGGACGACAATTTCTTAGAAAAGAAAGCGCACGGATGCCATTTACCAGGGACGGACCCTGGGACAATATAGCACCCACTCCTACGTCAGACGCGTCCACCTCCACAATGAACGGCTGAGATACATCTGGTTGGATGAGAACGGGTGCCGAAGCAAAACATCTTTTTAAAGAGGAAAAGGCTTGGCAAGCTTTGTCCGACCACTTAGAAAAATCCATCCCTTTTCTCGTCATGTCAGTGAGAGGTTTGACGACAGACGAGAAATTACAAATAAATTTCCGGTAGTAATTAGCAAACCCCAAAAAACGCTGCAGAGCCTTAAGATCCCCTGGCTGATCCCATTCAAGAACTGCTCTCACCTTTTTAGGGTCCATCCGGAAACCGGAGGCTGACACCAAAAAACCCAAAAACTGAAGTTCCTGTACGGCAAAAACACACTTCTCCAGTTTGGCGTATAGTTTATTGTCTCGCAAGATCTGCAACACCTGTCTCACATGCTCCTGGTGAGACACAAGATCTGGCGAGTAAATTAAAATGTCATCCAAATATACGACCACAAACACCCCCACAAGGTGACGAAAAATGTCATTAACAAAATGTTGGAATACTGCTGGAGCAGTAGTCAGACCAAAAGGCATGACCAGGTTTTCATAATGTCCCTCCGGCGTGTTAAACGCCGTTTTCCACTCATCCCCCTCTTTTATCCTAATCAGATTATACGCCCCCCTGAGATCCAATTTAGAGAACCATTTGGCGCCAACAATTTGATTGAAGAGATCAGGAATAAGAGGGAGTGGATACGGATCTCGAACAGTAATCCGATTAAGTTCGCGGAAATCCAAGCAAGGGCGTAGGCCTCCATCTTTTTTCTTCACAAAGAAGAACCCCGCGGCCACAGGGGAAGATGAAGGTCTAATATGCCCTTTGGCCAGACTTTCAGAAATATAATCTTTCATAGCCTGTCTTTCAGGACCAGAAAGATTATACAACCTAGCTTTAGGCAACTTAGCATCAGGAAGTAGATTAATAGAGCAGTCATACACGCGATGAGGAGGCAACTCCCGACACCCCTCCTCAGAGAAAACATCCCCAAAATCCTCCAAAAAAGGAGGCAATGTACTAGGCACGACCGCACTGATGACTGTGTTCATGCAGTTGCTTTTGCAAAACTCACCCCATTGGCTTATCTCTCTGGACTGCCAATTTATCACAGGGTTATGTTTAACCAGCCAAGGAAGTCCCAACACAATGGGAGTAGGTAGACCCTCCAACACATAACAAGATAATTGTTCCCTATGTATTGCCCCTACCCGAAGGTCAATGTTATGAACCTCATGAACAAAGCTACCTTGGCCGAGAGGCCTGGCGTCAATGGAGAAAATAGGGATCGGTTTGACCAATACACTCAGATGCATACCTTGAGCCTGAGCAAACTGAGCGTCAACCAGATTAGCCCCAGAACCACTATCCAGAAGAACAGACAATCTCTTCACTCTAGTACCAACCACCACCTCCACTGGTACAAGGAACTGAGAAGAACCGGCGGATGAAATACATACTCCCAGGTTGTCGTCCACCACACAACCTGGGATTAGCAGTTTTCCGGCGACTTTTTACTTAACAAGACACGGGATGGACATTCTCCAACAAAATGTCCCTCTTTCCCGCAGAAAAAACACCTTCTAGTCCTGCGGCATGCCGCCAATCCCCTACTACGAAAAGATGTCCCTCCCAACTGCATAGGCTCATCCGAACAGACAAGGGGAACCTCAACATAAGGGACTTTAGTAGTAGGTGGAGAAACAACAGGGAGTGGAGTTACCTCACCCCTCTCCCGAAGCCGTCTATCAGTACGGATAGCTAGGGCCATAGCAGCCTCCAGAGAAGGAGGAGACTCATACTGAGCCAAAACGTCTTTTAATTTGTCAGAAAGCCCATGACAAAACTGGCTCCTAAGAGCTGGGTCATTCCACTGAGTATCCGTGGCCCATCTACGAAACTCAGAAGCAAATTCCTCCGCCGGACGATCTCCCTGCTGTAACTTACGTAATTTGGTCTCAGCAAGAGAGACCCGATCTGGGTCATCATATACCAATCCCAGAGCAGTAAAAAATTGATCTACAGACTGTAGAGCCGGGGATCCCGGAGGAAGGGAAAATGCCCAGGATTGAGGGCCCCCTTGAAGAAGTGAGATAACAATTCCCACTCTCTGCTCATCACTCCCTGATGATCGCGGCCGAAGCCGAAAATACAATTTACATGCCTCCCGGAAGGTAAAAAATTTGTCTCGCCCACCAGTGAACCTATCTGGAAGAGCTACTTTAGGTTCAACTCTGGTTTGCTCCAGGGGAGACAAAACTTTGGACTTAATGTCCGTCAGCTCCATGGATAATCCCTGCAACTGCAGAGCCAGCTGGGCTACTGGATCCATGGTAACTAGAGATAATTTTTTAGGGCCAGTGAAAATGTCACGCTGTCTAATGATATGAATACAATGTCAGTAAACTATTTATACAGGAACCACACTCTATACAACATATAGTTTAGCAACATCAGAATGTAAGTATAAAATAGATTTACCTGACACAATCTCTGCAGAACTTAGGGTTAATCTTGAGGACTAGATGTGCAGAAACTATATAGTTGAACTCAGGGTTAATCTTGAGGACTTGATGAGCTGTAACAGGAAAGAGGAGGACCGGGGTCTAACCTGACCCTACACTGGGTCCTAACTAATCCCTTACCTTGGAGGTACTGATAATGGTTCAGAGGTCCAAGTCTCCAGCCTAACCCTGTCTCCTGTCAGACCTTGAACTCTGTAATCAGTCCTAAGAAGGATCCTGATTACCACCAAAGGGATATGGGCTGATCTCAGCTAAATACACAGATTAGACATATAAGACAGACAGGATAGCACTCACTTGCATACACACTCAAACACCGAAGGAACATAAATGGTCTGGGAAATAAACTCTAAGCAAGTTGAGCTTAAAACAGCTAAGGAGCTCTCAACTTAAGTCTATACAGATTCATTCCTATCTGTGGTCTGCATGAAGGATTTCACTGGCAACTCCCAAAGCAGACAACCAGGAATTTAAAGGAAACCAATCAACAAATAATCAATTGCAGCTGGGAGAAACTGCACCCAGTCCCAGCACCGAGCACAGACAGAATTAACTCCCTAGCTGCCAAACACAAAGAAACAGCAACTCAGCTGTGAGAAGTCAAAATGTGCAACCGCGACGATCTTCGTGGCAATGCACACATGACATCATCTGTCCATGGACTTTATTACGGACCTCCCGCCATCTTCGGGTAAAACGGTCATACTCGTTGTAGTGGACAGGTTCAGCAAGATGGCACATTTCATCGCTCTTCCTGCTCTTCCTAATGCTAAAACTCTTGCGCAGGTGTTCATTGGGGAGATTGTGAGGCTTCACGGGGTACCCTCCGATGTGTTGTCTGATCGGGGGTCTCAGTTTGTTTCCAAATTCTGGAAGGCATTTTGTACACGGCGGGGGATGCATTTGTCATTTTCATCGGCTTTTCATCCTCAGACTAATGGTCAGACGGAACGTCTGAACCAGAGCTTGGAGCCATATCTACGGTGTTTTGTGTCAGAGAACCAGGAGGACTGGGTTTCTTTCTTGCCTCTGGCAGAGTTTGCTCTTAATAATAGGCGGAGCGAGTCCACTGGTAAGTCCCCGTTTTTTGGGGCATATGGTTTTCACCCCCAGTTTTGTACTTTCAGTAGGGGGGCTCTTCGGGGGTTCCTGAGGAAGAACGATTTTCGTCATCACTCGCTTCAGTGTGGAGAGGGGTGCTGAATAATCTGAATACTATGGGGAACCGATACAAACGTATGGCTGATAGGAGGAGAGTGTCTGGCCCGGACCTAAGTGTGAACGATCGGGTATGGTTGTCTACCAGGAATATAAAACTTAAGGTTCCCTCCTGGAAACTGGGTCCCAGGTTCATTGGGCCGTACAGGATCAGTTCTTTAATTAATCCGGTGGCATTTCGTCTTGACCTCCCCCCTACGTTTAAAATTCACAACGTGTTCCACAGATCCTTGCTTAAGAGGTATGTGGCGCCGGTGATACCCTCACCTTTACCTCCTCCTCCAGTGGTGGTCAATGGCAACTTGGAGTTTCAGGTATCAAAAGTCATCAATTCACGCTTTAATCGCCGGTCCCTTCAGTACCTGGTTCATTGGAAGGGGTATGGTCCTGAGGAGAGGATGTGGGTTCCTGCGTCGGATATTAACGCAGACCAATTAATTCGGGCCTTCCACACGACTCACCCGCATAAACCTGGCCCTGAGGGTCCGGAGGTCCCTCGTAGAAGGGGGGGTACTGTCATGGGTGTGTCGCCACAAGATCGTCACGATTACACAGCCTGACTTCTCGCAGCTGAGTTTTTGGTGCTTTGTATTTTTCGGTAGTGAGGGAGTTAATTCTCTCTCTCTGTGCAAGATGAGGCCCAGCCTCGTCCAGCTGCAGTCAATGCTGCAGAAGTGGGACTCCTTCAAATACCTGCCAGTCTGTTAGGGAAGTTGTCGGTGAAAGCATTCCTTGCAGACAAACAGAGCGGCTTGTGGATTTTGGAGTTTGGAGTGAAGTGTACTTTGTGTTGGTTTTTCCCTTCCTCGCTTTATTATTTATCTCCTTACCCATTGGTGATCCCTCTGTTGTTGTGGTGCGAGTTTTTGTATGCAAGGTGGTTTTTTGGTGTTCCCCTCGTACTGTCTCGTTCGTCTAGTACTGTGTGTTGGCTTATATTATCCTGTCCCCTGTTGTTGTGATCGGGGTCCTTCTCAGGACTAGATTACTGAGGTTCAGGGATCCTCAGGAGATAGGGGTTACGCTGGCGGCCTGGACCTCTGTACCTTTAACAGTACCTCCAGGTAGAGGGATTAGTTAGGGCCCCAGCTTAGGGTCAGCTTAGGCCCCTGACCTCCTGTACGCAGAGACAGCGTGATACTGTCGGCTCGTAAAAAGAAAGGGCTTAATCTTCAGGAAGAGACATTTCCGGTCCCACTTTGATTGTGGGCCGTAGATGTTTATGAGCCGCAGCTCTTGTCCCCTCATGAAGATGTCAAGGACCAGGCACCTCCCCATTTCTAACTCGATCACTCGTCTGCATTCCACATCTGCAGTCTTAAAAAGGACTGCCACACCGCTATACGGCTCGGCCGCAAAAGACCAGTATGAGGGCCCGCACCTACACTCTCTGCATGCTTTATGTATGGCCCCCATGTCAGTTAGTCTGGTCTCCTGCAAAAATAAAATTTCAGCCTCAATTCGGGTGAGAAAATCAAAGGACGTAAATCTAGCCGCATCTGACTTAATGCTAGCGACATTAATGGACGCCAGCGTCAACGGGGCGAGATCAGCCCCCCCGACCCCCAGCCGTAACCCCCGCAAATGAACGCCTGGGTGCCACGGCTGAGGGGGCAGATGGACCAGTCCCCCCCACTCGTACTTGCTCTCACATTCATACCCTCATTCACACCCACATTCACTTCCTCATCCATATCACTAATGTCACTCACACTCTCTCCTTCATTCACCCCCTCATGCTCCACACCCGCAAATAATTCTTCAAAAATGTCAACCACTCCATCACTGTCATCCTCACTGTCCATCACACTACCTTTATTTTTATTAACTTTATTATTTATGTACAGCA
This sequence comes from Oophaga sylvatica, assembly GCA_033576555.1. Lineage (NCBI taxonomy): Eukaryota > Metazoa > Chordata > Amphibia > Anura > Dendrobatidae > Oophaga > Oophaga sylvatica. Next base: position 408,828,513 of record JARQOD010000005.1, read on the forward strand.
GCAAAAAAATGGGGATGTAAAACTTAACATTTAATAAACCTAATGTTAAAAAGGGGACACACAGACAATTACCATCCTCCAAACAAACAGTGAGGATACATGATATAATCAGAGAGTAAAGTCCAATGGGGACTACAAAATATAGGAGATATACATATAAACCAGACAACTTATAGTTTGCTCTGCACTGCAAGAGCAAAAAATTGACTAACTAAATGCAAGTGTAAGCATCGCTTATTTGTAAGTCATTTGTCTGAAACTCAATCAAACGTGTGTGAGACAGTATATATAAAAGGAATGATCTCACCCATTTGAATGGAGATATGCGCTCCAAAATTCATCTCCTAATAAAGTATGCATCTGGTCATTTCCAGAGTAGATAAGGCCCTTTCCCAACGCGTTTCCTCCTTTCAGGATTCATCAGGGGATATGGCGACTAGAGACATCTATATCAAATGCATTGCTCTCATGAGCACATATCTCCATTCAAATGGGTGAGATCATTCCTTTTATATATACTGTCTCACACACGTTTGATTGAGTTTCAGACAAATGACTTACAAATAAGCGATGCTTACACTTGCATTTAGTTAGTCAATTTTTTGCTCTTGCAGTGCAGAGCAAACTATAAGTTGTCTGGTTTATATGTATATCTCCTATATTTTGTAGTCCCCATTGGACTTTACTCTCTGATTATATCATGTATCCTCACTGTTTGTTTGGAGGATGGTAATTGTCTGTGTGTCCCCTTTTTAACATTAGGTTTATTAAATGTTAAGTTTTACATCCCCATTTTTTTGCTGCTGTACATTGAAACACATTTTGGGGTATATCTCTATTATATTGCTTTATTGAACTTTATTATTTACACCATTTCTATTTCTATTTTATTTACATTGCTATTTACATTGTTATGTACACCTCCTGTTGGGGGCCCTGGCTGGACTCCTGGGGCATCTCTATTTTTGGCTCTGGTGCCCTCTTTGGCCTCACTTCTGCCCAGGAGTGCTGCCACCCCTTTAATAGCCCCAGAGCAGAGTGCACTCAGTACACTCTGCCTGGGCTTGGAAGAAGCAGCAGCTCCTGAGATCTCCTGCACCAATTTTTTTTTTTCTCTGTGCTTCATAGGGCAGGGACGGACCTTGCCACCGCACCCTGCCCTCCACACATCTCCCCCGCTGGCTTCGCCCAGAGCGCCGGAGCCCCTGCACCACCAAATGACGGTAAGTGGGCTGGGGACCCCGACAACTCCCTACCGGCTTTCATAGGCGCAGAACCGATGGTATGGGTGGGCGGGACAGAGGGAGAGAGCCACGACCACTGAGGCCACGCCCCCCCCGCTGCCACAGTCACCCCGGGCTGGGCAGTAGCCCCTTGCGAGGCCACACCCACCCCGGATTACGCGAGCACAGCGGGCGGAACTGCAGCCGAGGAGGGCACGCCCCCCCTGCATGCCTCTGCCTTTGCAGGCAGGGCAACATTTAGGAGGGAGGCCACGCCCCCATCACGGGCCTTCACCTCCTCTCTGCACCCACCACCAGCTGTAGGCAAGGCTGGCCACTCCCCCTTGGCATCCAGCGGCTGCGGGGCCCCCCGCACAGACCCCTTTTGGGGTCTACGTGCCAAGTGACCCGGCTTCACCACGGCCGCCTCCAGGGAAGCGACCAACACCTTGCAGGTCTTTAATTGTTGCTTTATAGCAGCATCCGCGCCCTTACGATGCTTCTGGACCCCCATAAGTGATCCAGACTTAACGGACCCATGCGTGGGGGGCCCAGAAGCAGCTCTCACCACCGAAGGTTCGGCCCCGGCTCTACTGCCATCCAGTGTACATCTTGCCACATGTATACAGTCCTTGAACAGCCGGTCGAGGGTGCATACTGCTGTGCGAGATGTGAGCATGTTGTGCATTTGTAAGCCCAAATCCTGGATCTAAATCTGCAGCTGGCAACTCTGAGATCCATAGACAATATGGAAAGGAGTCTTCTGCTCACTGAGCTGACGCTCAATGGGATAGATGAGGGGGGGGATGCTAGGGTGGAGCTGCAGGACACTGAAGTAGGAAGCTGGGTGACAGTTAGAAAGCGGGGTAGAGGGAAGAGCGCCAGGGAGGCTAGTCCTGATCTGGCACACCCCAATAAGTTTGCAAAGTTGGCAGATGAGGGGGTTGTCAGTACAGGGGTTGCACTGCTGCAGCCAGGCATTTCCTCTGAAAGCCGGGGGAGTGGCTGCTCCAGTAAAGGGGGAATTAGGAGAGCAGGGCAGGCCAGACAGGTGCTGGTAGTGGGGGACTCAATTATTAGGGGAACAGATAGGGCAATCTGTCACAAAGACAGGGACAGTCGAACAGTGTGCTGCCTACCTGGCGCTCGAGTCCGACACATCGCTGATCGGGTTGACAGATTACTGGGAGGGGCTGGTGATGTCCCAGCGGTCATGGTGCACATTAGCACAAATGACAAAGTTAGAGGTAGGTGGAAGGTCCTTAAAGACGATTTCAGGGAATTAGGCTGCAAGCTTAAAGCAAGGACCTCCAACGTGGTATTTTCTGAAATACTGCCTGTACCACGTGCCACACCAGAGAGGCAACGGGAGATTAGGGAGGTTAATAAGTGGCTCAAGAATTGGTGTAGGAAGGAGGGCTTGGGTTCCTGGATAACTGGGCTGACTTCTCAGTTGGCTACAGGTTCTATGCTAGGGACGGGCTGCACCTCAATGGGGAGGGTGCAGCTGTGCTGGGGAGAAAATGGCTAGAAGGTTGGAGGAGTCTTTAAACTAGGGACTAGGGGGGAGGGTATTCATTTTATAGGAGGGGAAGGCAGTGCAGATAGAGACCTGGCCACAAATAATGAAATTGGGGGTGGGGGTGGCATGGGGGGTGGGGTTAGAACAGTTAATAATTTAAGAAAGAATAGAGGTTCAGAGAGATACATAAAGTGCATGTATACTAATGCCAGAAGCCTCACCAACAAAATGGCGGAATTAGAATTAATTTTGTTGTAACATAATTATGACATGGTGGGTATATCTGAGACTTGGCTGGATGAGATCCATGACTGGGCGGTTAATTTACATGGCTATAGTCTGTTTAGGAATGACAGTAAAAATAAGCGAGGTGGGGGTGTGTGTTTATATGTAAAATCATCCTTAAAACCCATCCTGCGTGATATCTGTGAATCTAATGAAGATGTAGAGTCTCTGTGGGTGGAGATTAGGGGAGGGGGGAAAAATAATAAATTACTGATAGGGGTTTGTTATGTCTCCTAAAATAATGGAAGCAACAGAGAATATCCTCGTAAAGCAAATAGATGAAGCAGCAAACTCAAGGAGAAGTCATTATTATGGGGACTTCAACTACCCTGAAATTCATTGGGAACATAAACCTGTAGTTCCAGCAAAGGTAATAAGTTTTTGGCAACTATGAGAGACAATTACCTTTCACAACTAGTTCAGGACCCAACAAGAGGGGGGGCACTGCTAGACCTAATATTATCCAACAGGCCAGACCGCATATCAAATATAAGGGTTGGGGGTCACTTGGGTAATAGTGATCACAAAATAATAAGCTTTCATGTATCCTTTAATAAGATGTGTAGTCGAGGGGTTACAAGGATACTAAACTTCAGGAAGGCAAATTTCCAACGGATGAGAGATGATCTTGGTGCAATAAACTGGGACGATATCCTGAGACATAAAAATACACAAAGAAAATGGGAGACGTTTATTAGCATCCTGGATAGGACCTGTGCACAGTATATACCCTATGGGAATAAACATGCTAGAATTAGGAGGAAACCACTATGGCTAAATAGAGCTGTAAGGGGCGCAATAAGGGACAAAAAGAAAGCGTTTAGGGAATTAAAGCAAGTAGGTAGTGATGAGGCATTAAATAAATACAGAAGACTGAATAAAATTCTGTAAAAAGCAAATCAAGACAGCAAAGGTTGAGGCAGAGAGACTCATTGCCAGAAAAAGTAAAAATAATCCCAAAATATTCTTTAACTACATAAATAGCAAGAAACTAAAAAATGATTGTGTTGGTCCCCTTAAAAATAGTCTGGGTGAAATGGTGGATGAGGATGAGAAAAAAGCCAATATGCTAAATTACTTTTTTCAACTGTATTTACACAAGAAAATCCCATGACAGATAACATGATCAGTGATAAAAAAATTTCTCCATTAAATGTCACCTGCTTAACCCAGCAGGAAGTACGGCGGCGTCTAAAAATCACTAAAATTGACAAATCCCCGGGCCCGGATGGGATACACCCCCGAGTACTGCAGGAATTAAGTACAGTTATAGATAGACCATTATTTTTAATCTTTAAAGATTCCATAATAACGGGGTCTGTACCACAGGACTGGCGTATAGCAAATGTGGTGCCAATATTCAAAAAGGGGGCAAAAACTGAACCTGGAAATTATAGGCCAGTGAGCTTAACATCTACTGTGGTTAAAATCCTGGAGGGTTTTTTTAAGGGATACTATATTGGAGTATCTGAGGCTGAATAACCTCATGACACAGTATCAGCATGGGTTTACGAGGGACCGTTCTTGTCAGACTAATCTGATAAGCTTTTATGAAGGGTAAGTTCAGGACTGGACCAAGGGAATGCAGTGGACGTGGTGTTCATGGACTTCTCAAAAGCTTTTGATACAGTGCCACACAAAAGGTTGATACATAAAATGAGAACAATGGGGATAAGGGAAAATATGTGTGAGTGGGTTAAGAACTGGCTCATGGATAGAAAACAAAGGGTGGTTATTAATGGAGCACACTCGGACTGGGTCACGGTTAGCAGTGGGGTACCACAGGGGTCAGTATTCGGGCTGCTTCTCTTTAACATATTTATTAATGACCTTGTAGGGGGCATACAGAGTAGTAATTTCAATATTTGCAGATGACACTAAACTCTACAGGGTAATAAATACAGAGGAGGATAATTTTATATTACAGGAAGATTTATGTAAACTTGAAGCTTGGGCTGATAAATGGCAAATGAGCTTTAATGGGGATAAATGTAAGGTCATGCACTTGGGTAGAACAAATAAGATGTATAATTATGTGCTTAATTGTAAAACACTGGGCAAAACTGTCACTGAAAAAGACCTGGGTGTATGGGTGGACGACAAACTCACATTTAGTGGCCAATGTCAGGCAGCTGCTGCCAAGGCAAATAAAGTAATGGGATGCATTAAAAGAGGCATAGATGCTCATGAGGAGAACATAATTTTACCTCTATACAAGTCACTGGTGCGACCACACTTAGAATACTGTGTGTTGTTCTGGTCTCCGGTGTATAAGAAAGACATAGCTGAACTGGAGCGGGTGCAGAGAAGAGCGACCAAGGTTATTAGAGAACTGGGGGTCTGCAATACCAAGACAGGTTATTACACTTGGAGTTATTTAGTTTGGAAAAACGAAGGCTTAGGGGTAAATCTTATTACAATGTATAAATATATGAGGGAACAGTACAAAGACCTTTCTAATGATCTTTTTACTCTTAGACCTGTGACGGGGACAAGGGGGCATCCTCTACGTCTGGAGGAAAGAAGGTTTAGCCATAATCACAGACGCAGATTCTTTACTGTAAGAGCAGTGAGACTATGGAACTCTCTGCCGTCTAATTTGTAATGAGTGATTCCTTACTAAAATTTAAGAAGGGACTGGATGCCTTTCTTGAAAAGTATAATATTACAGGCTATATTCACAAGTTTCCTAGATACTGCGTTGATCCAGGGAGCTAGTCTGATTGCCGTATGTGGAGTCGGGAAGGAATTTTTTTTCCCCAATGTGAAGCTTTCTGTTTGCCACTTAGGGTTTTTTTTGCCTTCCTCTGGATCAACATGTTAGGGCAGGTTAGGATAGGATATGGTTGAACTAGATGGACTTAAAGTCTTCCTTCAACCTTAATAACTATGTTACTATGTTACTATGTTACTTGTACGTGGTGCTGGGCCAGCCCCCCCTGCCACAGGGGACTGAGCCCAAGCACCACCACCAACACCAACACCAATACCGGCACCGACCTCCAATTCGCTGCCTGAATCTGGACTGCCACCACCAGATGTGACAGCAAGATCCAGGCAGACCTTACTCTCCCCCGCTCCCTTGCTGCAGACCCACCACAGGGCCCGAGCCGGGGTGGGCAGCGGGTTCCGCACAACGGGACTGGGGGGCCCCGGAAAGAGGGACAAAAACAAGCTTTTCCACAACCGCTTGTTTTGCCTTACGCCTCCTCCTACTCCTTCCAGCTGCCTCATCCTCGAGGCAGACCTCGTCCCCAAACAACAGTGTGCCAAACAGTGCTGGGGATTCAATCTGCCTCACTTGCTGTAGGATGAGGCAGCCCCCCTCGTTATTACTCCCGCTCCCTCCATCCTCCCCCTCACTCCCACTTTCCTCCATGTCACTGGAATCCGGTGGGAGAGCCACTTGTTCGGGGGCTATCCCGCTGTGCGATACCTGGGCGCTCTTACCCACCAGGTCCTGGGCGCTCTTACCCACCAGGTCCTGGGCGCTCTTACCCACCAGGTCCTGGACGCTCTTACCCTCCAGGTCCTCAGTTGGAGCTGGCTTAGATGTTCCGCTATCTTCCTCCTCCTCGTCCTCCACCTGGCTGGAGCCTCCTGACCCACCAGGAGACCCACCAGTCATCCGCTCTGAACCGGTCATCGTTCCTTAGCTTTTCCCCGAAGGGGCCGCTTCCCTCCAGGATGGTCTTCCTCCTCTCCTCCAGCGTTCTTATCGCCCCCTTCAGCCTTTTGACCGTGGCAGATACCTCCGCTCTTCTTGAGGCAGGGAGCCGGTTCTTGGCTATTACTCGGGCTCCCCTCAACTCCTCCCGGAGTCTCCTCAGCTTTTTAGCTGCCTCCTCGTACACACAGAGGTGGGCGTGGATGCGGGAGGCGTAGATGGTAGCCTGCTCCCCCGCAGCCTTGGAGCCCCAGATGTTAGGGGGGGCTCCTGCCGCACCTCTGCCCGCAGCCTCCTCTCCGGGAGAAGGAGCTGCCACGGCCCTGGCTTCAGGGGTCCCGGATCCTGGAGCCTTGCGGCCCCCCTGGGTCTTTTTCTTACCCATCCCTGTGACTGGCTTGCTGTAGCGTGGGCCTCGAGATGGTGTGTGAGGCCCCCCCACCCCCAGCTACCTTGCCGGGAGGTGGGAGCCAGGGGCTCAGCCCCAACGCTCAGTCCCAGGGAAGGTCTCTCTGCCTGGGAAGGAGCAGGTAGCAGTCCAGATAGAAAAAAGTCCTCCTTCCCAGGCACTCAGCTCCAAGCAGCCTGCTCCTTGCTTCCACCACCAGCAACCACGCCTCTCCACTTCTTGGGTGGAGCTGGAACTCTTTTTTTATTAAATGTAGAAAACACAAACAACATATACATTACTTCAAAATTAAAACCACATCCAAAACCATGTCCAAGACCATAGAGAGGAAAAAAAAAAACTAACGAAAAGGACCTTGATCTTTTTGACCTTCTTCATCCACTGTTGCTTGAAGTACAGTCCTTATCATATGAGTCACTTTTTGAGCTTTTCAGCTTCTTCAGGGCCCCCCAGCAGGAACTTTCCCAAAAGAAAAGAAAAAAGAAAATAAAAACGAAACATATTCCTACATACACATACATACATACATACTCACTCCGTACACGCTTACATACACATACACACTTACATACACAATTACACCCATTCTCGTACCCCATATTTACATATTTACAAGAAAACTTCATCATATGGTCCTTGGCCCACTGCCTTAAACACAACAAAAAGGGCCTTTCTGGCCTTTAACACAATAACCTACCTTAATCTATCTTAACTACATATCACACCACACTTTTTTTTTTTTTTTATACCCCACCACACCTCAGGTCCATTAGTTCATGGCCTCTTCACTGCAAAACTTGGGGTCCATATAATGTTTATGCCCCCATTTCCACATTTAAGCATTTTTTCTTGGGGTCCGTGGGTCCATGGCAAGTTTCTTGCCCACTGCCCTTCAAAAAATTTTCTCCAAACCCCAACCCCCCAAGACAACCCCCACCCAACCTAACTACCGTATATACTCGTGTATAAGCCGAGATTTTCAGCACCTTTTTTCGTGCTGAAAATGCCCCCTCGGCTTATACACGAGTCATAGGGCAGAAACCAGCGGAGGAGGGGATGCCGCGGCAGTAGCCGGTGGCTGGTATCATACTCACCCCTCCCGGTGCCATCGCTGAGAGTCCCTGCAATCCTGCGTTCTCCCCTGCTTCCTGCAGCTCTCCAGCACTGAGCGTGATGTAATATCCGCTCATTAAGGTCATGTAATATGGACGCGACGCCACTCCTATGGGCGTGGCCTCCATATTCATGGCCTTAATGAGTGGTATTACATCACCGCTCAGTGCTGAAGAGCTGCAGGAAGCAGGGGAGAACGCAGGATTGCAGGGACGCTCAGCGATGGCACGGGGAGGGGTGAGTATGATGGAGGAGAGGACAAGGAGCTGGAATGGGGATAGAATGGTGGACGGGGGAAGCATGGAGGAGGACGGGGGGGAGAACAGAGGACGGGAAGCATGGAGGAGGACGGGGGAAGCATGGAGGAGGATGGGGGGGAGAATGGAGGACGGGGGAAGCATGGAGGAGGACAATGAGCACGGAGCAGGACGGGGGAGGATGGAGGCACAGAGGAGCACGGAGCAGGACGGGGGAAGCATGGAGGAGGACGGGGGGGAGAATGGAGGACGGGGGAAGCATGGAGGAGGACAATGAGCACGGAGCAGGACGGGGGAGAGGATGGAGGGCACAGAGGAGCACGGAGCAGGACGGGGGGGCACAGGAGGACGGAGAAGGAATGGGGGAGCACAGCGGAGGACGGAGCAGGAGGGGGGAGTACAGAGGAGAATGGGGGAGCACAGAGCTGGATGGGGGAGCAAGGAGCAGGACGGGGGCAGCACAGAGCAGGAGGGCAGTTTATACACCCAGCTTATACACGAGTCAATAAGTTTTCCCAGTTTTTTGTGGCAAAATTAGGGGGGTCGGCTTATACACGGGTCGGCTTATACATGAGTATATACGTATATCCCCACAATCAACAATCTACAGACACTCAAAATAATCATCTTAACAAAACCATATAATATATACAATACAATATAATTACAAAACACAATTTACACTTTACAATACTATCAATATATGCCATGACTGCAACATAACTAATCTTAAACATTTCCTATCTTACAAGGCCCAAGTTTGGTGCCTGCAAGCCTCAATATCCATTCTTATTTTACTGCAAAACAAAAAGCTACATTGTGTCATGCAATAGCCCACCACCAGGAGACTGGAGCCCTAAGAGGCCCTGTCCCTTACCAACAACACATTCACCCTGTCCCTTGTCAATTAAAACTGTCCCTATTTCTGTCCCTAACCAAAATGTCCCTATCTATCCCTATCTATCCCTACTCTACCTAACTTAACTAACTCTCTATCTATCCCTACAACTGCCCCTCCCTGTCCCTATCTGCCCCTACTTCTTTCCCTCAACACCCACACCACCTTAAGCTATCCCTACCACCATTCACACACAAAACAACTATCCCTTGAGTGTGTTTTTAAAAGGAGAAGCCTCTCCAAAGTCAAGAGGCCCTCCTCACACCCAAGATGTTACTAACCACCTCATCCCGGGGGAGGGCTTTCTGCTGCGTCGAAACTAAACACCATGCATTCCACGTGTAAAACCTGACCACTACGCTAACTAGGAATAAAATGCTCCGCTCTCGGCCACCCAGGGATCTGAACGCCCCATAGACCCACTCGGCGTAGGAAAGGGATGCCAGCCGCTGCCAACATATGGAAGCACCCACCCTGTTGTAAACCTCTGCATTAAAGGGACACTGAAGGAGGAAGTGCTCCATGCTTTCCAGCACGTTGCCACACTCCTCACGGGGACAACCCCGATCATCGGAGTTCCTGTACTTCAGGTTGTCCCTTACATACAGTCTCCCATGAAAGCAGCGCCAGGCCAAGTCCCAAAACTTCATGGGGATCCGCTTTGAATTTAAAAGCCCGAGCCCCACCTCCAGATCCCGGCCTGGGCAATCCCTGAGGTCCAGGGGCTTCTGGAAATGGGTCAACAGAACCCTTCTGTCAAGGCATTGTCTCGACATGGTCCTGATTTCCCTTATTTCCAGACCCCACCGGCGGATTACCTTCAGAACCGGGGTAGCGTAAGCCGGGAGATGTCCGTGAGGTGTACGGAGATCCTTCACTTGCCCTCCTGTCTCCCATTCCTGGAAGAAGGGCCGAAATCAACCCCTGCAGGAGAATACCCACGGAGGAGCCCTCTCCAGCCAGAGGTTGGAAATAATGGCTTTAAGAAAGGTGTTCACTAAGAACACTACTGGGTTGACCATACCCAACCCACCTAGTCTCCTCGTACGATGCGTGACCTCCCTCTTGATTATGTTGAGCCTATTCCCCCATAACAGCTGGAAGAACAGGCTGTAAACCCGTGTCCAGAGAGGTTCTGGCAAGATGCACACACTGCCCAGGTAAATTAACAAGGGAAGCAGAAAGTGTTATGATTTGGTAGCTGAGGAGAGCAGGCAAAAACGGCAATACACCAGAGAGGTTGGAATCTACTGGATTGCAGTACCCTGACTAACCACCACAACTAAAGGCAGCCGTGGAGCGTTCCTACGTTGGTCCTAGACGCCTCGTCACAGCCTAAGAGGTTAACTACACCTAAAGATAGAAAGATGAAAGCTATCTGCCTCGGAGCAGATCCCCAAAGAACATAGGAAGCCCCCAAACATGTAATGGCGGTTAGACAAGAGGAAATACAGACACAGACAGAAAATAGTATAAGCAAACGTTGGTGCCCAATCTGCCTAGACAGAAAATGATAGGAAGGATACTTACTGCAATCCAAAAAAAACCTAAAAAAATGCCAACGCTACTAATTGCAAAAACACCTGAGATCACACGACTTCTACCACCTAAATTCGTTCTCTGGTGTAACAAAACTAAGCCGCAGCCACTGAAAAAACTGGAAAAGGCAAATGAACAAATAACAGTGACTCCAGAGGAACTGAGAGGAGCCCAAGCCCCCCGGGGGGGAAACCTGGCTAACCTCACAGAAATGCAGAGAAATATGCAAATGGTAAACACAAAAACAAAAAACAGAAAATATCTTATCTGAGAGCAGGAGAAGAGGCAAGACTCAGCAAGCTTCCAAGAGAACCAGGAAACAACGTTGAGACAAGAACAATTGATCACTGGCAACCATGATGGGAGGGAACCTCCCTTATATCCAGCCTGTCTGTGATTCCTGATTGCCAATCCTCATTGAATGGTTCAGTACTGTTTGCAACCACCAGAGGGAGCTTCCGCTCAGAATTCATTTCTAAAACATTCACAACAAGAAAGCCTTTAGCCAAGCTAACCCTTTCCCTCAGGGTTAAAGACCAACCCATCCACTGGTCCACTGTCACGCGGTCTTATGATATGTGTACGATGTCAGTAAACTATTCTTAAAAGAACAACACTCTATACAACATATAGATTAGCAACATCAGCATGTAAATATAGAAAAAGATTTACCTGACACGATATCCGTTGAACTCAGGGTTAATCTTGAGGACTTGATACACTGTAACAGGGAAGAGGAGGACCGGGGGTCTAACCTGACCCAAACTGGGGTCCTAACAATCCCTCACCTTGGGGGTACTGATAATGGTTCAGAGGTCCAAGTCTCCAGCCAACCCTGTCTCCTATCAGTCCCTGAACCCTGTAATCAGTCCTAAGAAGGATTCTGATTACCACCAAAGGGATATGGGCTGATCTCTGCTAAATACACAGATTAGACATATAAGACAGACTGGAGAAAACACAGACTTGCATACACACTCAAACACAGAAGGAACATAAATGATCTGGGATATTAAACTCTAAGCAAGGTGAGCTTAAAACAACTAAGGAGCTCTTTAACTTAAGTCTATACAGATACAATCCTATCTGTGGTCTGCATGAAGAATTTCACTGCAACTCCCAACACAGACAACCAGAGATTTAAAGGAAACCAATCAACAAATAATTAATTGCAGCCGGGAGAAAACTGCACCCAGTCCCAGAACTGAGCACAGACAGAATTAACCCCTAACTGCCAAACACAAAGAAACAGCAACTCAGCTGTGAGAAGTCAGAATGTGCAACCGCGACATCTTCGTGGCGATGCACACATGACAGTACCCCCCCTTCTACGAGGGGCCTCCGGACCCTCAGGGCCAGGTTTGCCCGGTGAGTTCTGTGGAAGGTCCGCACCAAACGATCTGCGTTAATGTCAGACGCAGGAACCCACGTCCTCTCCTCTGACCATACCCCTTCCAATGCACCAAGTACTGAAGGGACCGGCGATTCAGACGTGAGTCAATGATCTTTGACATTTGAAACTCCAAGTTACCATTGACCACCACTGGAGGAGGAGGTAGAGGTGATGGTATGACTGGTGCCACGTACCTCTTAAGTAATGACTTGTGGAACACATTATGAATTTTAAACGTAGGAGGGAGGTCCAGACGAAATGCCACAGGATTAATTATGGAACTGATCCTGTACGGCCCGATGAATCTGGGGCCCAGCTTCCAGGAGGAACTTTAAGTTTTATATTCCTGGTAGACAACCATACCAGATCGTTCACATTAAGATCTGGACCAGAAACTCTCCTCCTATCAGCCATACTTTATAACGGTTCCCCATAGCACTCAGATTATTCAATACACCCTCTCCACACTGAAGCAAGTGACGACGAGAAACGCTCCTCCTCAGGAACCCCAGAAGGGCCCCCCCCATTGAATGTACAAAACTGGGGATGAAAACCATATGCCCCAAAAAACGGGGACTTACCAGTGGACTCGCTCCGCCTGTTGTTAAGAGCGAACTCTGCCAGAGGCAAGAAAGAAGACCAGTCCTCCTGGTTCTCTGAGACAAAACACCGAAGATAAGTCTCTAGGCTTTGATTCAGACGCTTGTCTGACCATTGGTCTGCGGATGAAAAGCCGAGGAAAATGACAATTGCATCCCCCGACGTAAACAAAATGCCCTCCAAAACTTGGACACAAACTGAGACCCCCTATCTGACACCACATCAGAAGGCAACCCATGAAGTCTCACAATCTCCCCAATGAACACCTGCGCCAGAGTTTAGCATTAGGGAGGGCAGGAAGAGCAATGAAATGTGCCATCTTACTGAACCTGTCAACAACCACCAGTATGACAGTCTTCCCTGACGACTGAGGAAGGTCCGTGATGAAGTCCATAGACAAATGAGTCCATGGACGCTCCGGAAGTTTTCAAGGGTAAGAGGGTCCCAGACGGACGGGAAAGAGGGGTCTTAGAGCGAGCACAAACCCCACAGGACGCGACAAAAAGTTAAAACATCTTTATTAACGTTAGGCCACCAAAACCGGCGAGAAAGGAGATCTAAAAGTAGCCTTACTCCTGGATGTCCTGCTAAAGCAGAATTATGATGTGCCTCAATAACCTTTTGTCTCAACTGATTTGGGACAAACAGTCTCCCCTGGAGGTCCTGCAGGGGCGTCCCCCTGAGCCTCTAACACCTCCTCCTCAAGCTCAGAACATACAGCCGACACTACCACCCCCTCCTGAAGGATAGGAATCGGGTCATCCATTTTCCCGGCCCCTGGGAAACTGCGAGACAAGGCATCCGCCTTAACATTCTTAGATCCAGGGCGATAAGTGACAACAAAATTAAACCTGGTAAAAAACAACGACCATCGAGCTTGTCTGGAATTCAGACGCTTAGCAGATTCCAAATACAGCAGGTTCTTGTGATCAGTAATGACGGTGACCGGTGGACTGCCCCCTCCAAAAAGTGACGCCATTCTTCAAAAGCCAACTTAATGGCCAAAAGTTCCCTATTGCCGATATCATAATTCCTTTCGGCGGACGACAATTTTTTAGAAAAGAAAGCGCACGGATGCCATTTACCAGGGGACGGACCCTGGGACAATATTGCACCCACCCCTACGTCAGACCGTCCACCTCCACAACGAACGGCTGTGATGCATCTGGTTGGATGAGAACGGGTGCCGAAGCAAAACATTTTTTCAAAGAGGAAAAAGCTTGGCAAGCTTTGTCAGACCATTTAGAAAAATCCGTCCCTTTTCTTGTCATGTCAGTGAGAGGTTTGACAACAGATGAGAAATTACAATAAATTTCCGTAGTAGTTAGCAAACCCCAGAAAACGCTGCAGAGCCTTAAGATCCTCTGCTGATCCCATTCAAGCACTGCTCCTCACCTTTTCAGGGTCCATACGGAAACCGGAGGCTGACAAACCCAAAAAACCCAAAAACTGAAGTTCCTGTACGGCGAATACACACTTTTCCAGTTGGCGTACAGTTTATTGTCTACAAGATCTGCAACACCTGTCTCACATGCTCCTGGTGAGACACAAGATCTGGTGGAGTAAATTAAAATTCATCCAAAAATACGACCACAAACAGCCCCACCAGATGACGAAAAATGTCATTAACAAAATGTTGGAATACTGCTGGGCAGTAGTCAGACCAAAAGGCAGACAAAGGTCTCATAATGTCCC
>JARQOD010000005.1:408843213-408941112 GCA_033576555.1 Oophaga sylvatica
TTTTTCTGCAATTTTGGGTTTCACCCTCGATTTTCTTCTGGACAGGAGGAGGCTTATGTCTGTCCGGGTGTTGACTCTGTTGTGGAGCGAATACAGTAGATTTGGGACCAGGTAGTGGAGAGGTTGTCTGTCACGCGGTCTTATGATATGTGTAAGATGTCAGTAAACTATTCTTAAAAGAACAACACTCTATACAACATATAGATTAGCAACATCAGCATGTAAATATAGAATAGATTTACCTGACACGATATCCGTTGAACTCAGGGTTAATCTTGAGGACTTGATACACTGTCACAGGAAAGAAGAGGACCGGGGTCTAACCTGACCCTAAACTGGGGTCCTAACTAATCCCTCACCTTGGAGGTACTGATAATGGTTCAGAGGTCCAAGTCTCCAGCCTAACCCTGTCTCCTATCAGTCCCTGAACCCTGTAATCAGTCCTAAGAAGGATTCTGATTACCACCAAAGGGATATGGGCTGATCTCTGCTAAATACACAGATTAGAAATATAAGACAGACTGGAGAAAACACAGACTTGCATACACACTCAAACACAGAAGGAACATAAATGATCTGGGATATTAAACTCTAAGCAAGGTGAGCTTAAAACAACTAAGGAGCTCTTTAACTTAAGTCTATACAGATACAATCCTATCTGTGGTCTGGCAACTCCCAAAACAAACAACCAGAGATTTAAAGGAAACCAATCAACAAATAATTAATTGCAGCCGGGAGAAACTGCACCCAGTCCCAGAACTGAGCACAGACAGAATTAACTCCCTAACTGCCAAACACAAAGAAACAGCAACTCAGCTGTGAGAAGTCAGAATGTGCAACCGCGACGATCTTCGTGGCGATGCACACATGACAGTACCCCCCCTTCTACGAGGGGCCTCCGGACCCTCAGGGCCAGGTTTGCCCAGGTGAGTTCTGTGGAAGGTCCGCACCAAACGATCTGCGTTAATGTCAGACGCAGGAACCCACGTCCTCTCCTCTGGACCATACCCCTTCCAATGCACCAAGTACTGAAGGGACCGGCGATTCAGACGTGAGTCAATGATCTTTGACACTTGAAACTCCAAGTTACCATTGACCACCACTGGAGGAGGAGGTAGAGGTGATGGTATGACTGGTGCCACGTACCTCTTAAGTAATGACTTGTGGAACACATTATGAATTTTAAACGTAGGAGGGAGGTCCAGACGAAATGCCACAGAATTAATTATGGAACTGATCCTGTACGGCCCGATGAATCTGGGACCCAGCTTCCAGGAGGGAACTTTAAGTTTTATATTCCTGGTAGACAACCATACCAGATCGTTCACATTAAGATCTGGACCAGAAACTCTCCTCCTATCAGCCATACGTTCATAACGGTTCCCCATAGCACTCAGATTATTCAATACACCTCTCCACACTGAAGCAAGTGACGACGAGAAACGCTCCTCCTCAGGAACCCCAGAAGGGCCCCCCCCATTGAAAGTACAAAACTGGGGATGAAAACCATATGCCCCAAAAAACGGGGATTTACCAGTGGACTCGCTCCGCCTGTTGTTAAGAGCGAACTCTGCCAGAGGCAAGAAAGAAGACCAGTCCTCCTGGTTCTCTGAGACAAAACACCGAAGATAAGTCTCTAGGCTTTGATTCAGACGCTCTGTCTGACCATTGGTCTGCGGATGAAAAGCCGAGGAAAATGACAATTGCATCCCCCGACGTAAACAAAATGCCCTCCAAAACTTGGACACAAACTGAGACCCCCTAT
This sequence comes from Oophaga sylvatica, assembly GCA_033576555.1. Classification (NCBI taxonomy): domain Eukaryota; kingdom Metazoa; phylum Chordata; class Amphibia; order Anura; family Dendrobatidae; genus Oophaga; species Oophaga sylvatica. Next base: position 408,844,979 of record JARQOD010000005.1, read on the forward strand.
CTGACACCACATCAGAAGGCAACCCATGAAGTCTCACAATCTCCCCAATGAACACCTGCGCCAGAGTTTTAGCATTAGGGAGGGCAGGAAGAGCAATGAAATGTGCCATCTTACTGAACCTGTCAACAACCACCAGTATGACAGTCTTCCCTGACGACTGAGGAAGGTCCGTGATGAAGTCCATAGACAAATGAGTCCATGGACGCTCCGGAAGTTTCAAGGGTAAGAGGGTCCCAGACGGACGGGTATGAGGGGTCTTAGAGCGAGCACAAACCCCACAGGACGCGACAAAAGTTAAAACATCTTTATTAACGTTAGGCCACCAAAACCGGCGAGAAAGGAGATCTAAAGTAGCCTTACTCCCTGGATGTCCTGCTAAAGCAGAATTATGATGTGCCTCAATAACCTTTTGTCTCAACTGATTTGGGACAAACAGTCTCCCTGGAGGTCCTGCAGGGGCGTCCCCCTGAGCCTCTAACACCTCCTCCTCAAGCTCAGAAAATACAGCCGACACTACCACCCCCTCCTGAAGGATAGGAATCGGGTCATCCATTTTCCCGGCCCCTGGGAAACTGCGAGACAAGGCATCCGCCTTAACATTCTTAGATCCAGGGCGATAAGTGACAACAAAATTAAACCTGGTAAAAAACAACGACCATCGAGCTTGTCTGGAATTCAGACGCTTAGCAGATTCCAAATACAGCAGGTTCTTGTGATCAGTAATGACGGTGACCGGGTGGACTGCCCCCTCCAAAAAGTGACGCCATTCTTCAAAAGCCAACTTAATGGCCAAAAGTTCCCTATTGCCGATATCATAATTCCTTTCGGCGGACGACAATTTCTTAGAAAAGAAAGCGCACGGATGCCATTTACCAGGGGACGGACCCTGGGACAATATTGCACCCACCCCTACGTCAGACGCGTCCACCTCCACAACGAACGGCTGTGATGCATCTGGATGGATGAGAACGGGTGCCGAAGCAAAACATTTTTTCAAAGAGGAAAAAGCTTGGCAAGCTTTGTCCGACCATTTAGAAAAATCCGTCCCTTTTCTTGTCATGTCAGTGAGAGGTTTGACAACAGATGAGAAATTACAAATAAATTTCCGGTAGTAGTTAGCAAACCCCAGAAAACGCTGCAGAGCCTTAAGATCCTCTGGCTGATCCCATTCAAGCACTGCTCTCACCTTTTCAGGGTCCATACGGAAACCGTAGGCTGACACCAAGAAACCCAAAAACTGAAGTTCCTGTACGGCGAATACACACTTTTCCAGTTTGGCGTATAGTTTATTGTCTCGCAAGATCTGCAACACCTGTCTCACATGCTCCTGGTGAGACACAAGATCTGGCGAGTAAATTAAAATGTCATCCAAATATACAACCACAAACAGCCCCACCAGATGACGAAAAATGTCATTAACAAAATGTTGGAATACTGCTGGTGCAGTAGTCAGACCAAAAGGCATGACAAGGTTCTCATAATGTCCCTCCGGCGTGTTAAACGCCGTTTTCCACTCATCCCCCTCTTTTATCCTAATCAGATTATACGCCCCCCTGAGATCCAATTTAGAGAACCATTTGGCGCCAACAATTTGATTGAAGAGATCAGGAATCAGAGGGAGTGGATACGGATCTCGAACAGTAATCCGATTAAGTTCGCGGAAATCCAAGCAAGGGCGTAGGCCTCCATCTTTTTTCTTCACAAAGAAGAACCCCGCGGCCACTGGGGAAGATGAAGGTCTAATATGCCCTTTGGCCAGACTTTCTGAAATATAATCTTTCATAGCCTGCCTCTCAGGACCAGAAAGGTTATATAACCTAGCTTTAGGTAACTTAGCATCAGGAAGTAAATTAATAGAGCAGTCATACACGCGATGAGGAGGCAACTCCTGACACCCCTCCTCAGAGAACACATCCCCAAAGTCCTCCAAAAAAGGAGGCAAAGTACTAGGCACGACCGCACTGATGACTGTGTTCATGCAGTTACTTTTGCAAAACTCACCCCATTGGCTTATCTCTCTGGACTGCCAATTAATCACAGGGTTATGTTTAACCAACCAAGGAAGTCCCAACACAATAGGAGTAGGTAGACCCTCCAACACATAACAAGATAATAGTTCCCTATGTATAGCCCTACCCGAAGGTCAATGTTATGAACCTCATGAACAAAGCTACCTTGGCCGAGAGGCCTGGCGTCAATGGAGAATATAGGGATCGGTTTGACCAATACACTCAGATGCATACCTTGAGCCTGAGCAAACTGAGCATCAACCAGATTAGCCCCGGACCCACTATCAAGAAACTGCACCCAGTCCCAGAACTGAGCACAGACAGAATTAACTCCCTAACTGCCAAACACAAAGAAACAGCAACTCAGCTGTGAGAAGTCAGAATGTGCAACCGCGACGATCTTCGTGGCGATGCACACATGACATTGTCTCTCTCTCAGAAGGCCCAACGGTTTGCCAACCGGCATAGGACTGATGGTCCTCGGTTTAAAGTGGGGGACTTGGTTTGGTTGTCCTCAAGAAATATCCCTATGAGGGTTGCATCTCCAAAGTTTAAGCCCAGGTTCATTGGACCTTATAAGATCATGGAGATTCTTAATCCTGTTTCCTTCCGTTTGCTTCTTCCAGGGACATTTAAGATCCATAACGTGTTCCACAAGTCCTTATTGAAGAGGTTTGTCGAGCCAGTGGTTCCTATGGCTGCGCCTCCTGACCGTGTTTTGGTTGAGGGCAATCTGGAGTATGTGGTTGAGAAAATATTGGATTCTCGTTTTTCTAGACAAAAACTCCAGTATTTAGTTAAGTGGAGAGGTTATGGTCAGGAGGACAATTCTTGGGTGTTTGCTTCGGACATCCATGCTAGTAGACTGATCCGTGCCTATCACCGAGCTCATCCTGATCGGCCTGGTTGCACAAGTGAGGGTTCGGTGACCCCTCCTCAAGGGGGGGTACTGTTATGAATGTGCTAGAGATGGTTTCTGAGCAGAGGCTCCCTCTGGTGGTTACAGACAGTACTGAACCTTTCAGCGAGGAGTGGCATTCAGGGATCACGGACTGGTCTGATATAAGGGAGGTTCCTTCCCATGATGGTTGCCGGTGATCAATTGTTCTTGTCACAATTGTGGTTCCTGGTTCATTTGGAAGTTTGCTGGAGTCTTGCCTGCATCTCCTGCTTTCAGATAAGATAATTTTTGCTTTTCTTTTTGTGCTTGCTTTTTGCATTGTTTTCTGCACTTTTGTGGAGGTCAGCCAGGTCCCCTCCTGGGGCCTGAGCTCCTCACAGTTTATCTGCAGCCATTGTTATTTGCTCATTTGCTTTTTCCTGTTTTTTCAGCGGCTGCAGCTCGGTTTTGTTCACACTGAGATCTGATTTAGCGGGGTGGCGAGATCGTGTGATCTCAGTATTTTTGTAATCAGAATTGTTAGATTTTTGTAGGGTTTTCTGGGTTGCAGAAAGTAATCTCTCCTTTCCTATCCTTGTGGCCCCAGCGTTTGCTCAATCTATTTTCTGCCTATGTTTGTGTTTTCATCTTGTCTAACCGCCATTATATGTTTGGGGGCTTCCTATTTTCTTTGGGGATGTGCTCCGGGGCAGATAGCTTTCATCTTTCTGCCTTTAGGTGTGTAGTTATCTCTCAGGCTGTGACGAGGCATCTAGGATCAACGTAGGAATGCTCCACGGCTACCTTTAGTTGTGTCGTTAGTTTAGGAATCTGCAACCCATCAGTTACCAACATCTCAGGTTTTCTGCTGCCCTGCTGTTGTTCCTGTCCTCCTCAGCTACCGAAACACAACAGAAATCCATACTGAGAGAGCGTCTGTGTGTGACTCCAGAAATAAATACGGAGATTTAAATTTTCCCCTACACCATTTACAGCTGTTCGCTTCTGATACAGTACCGTATATCTGCTGTTTGTATTACAGTGAAATCCGTACTGAGAGAGCGTCTGTGTGTGACTCCGGAAATATGTACAGAGATTTTAATTTTTCCCTACATCGTATCCAGCTGTCCGCTTCTGATACAGTAACGTAAATCTGCTGTTTGTATTACGGTCAAATCCACACTGAGTGACTGTCTGTGTGCGACTCCGGAAATAAATACAGAGATTTAAATTTTCCCCTACACCATTTACAGCTGTCCGCTTCTGATACAGTACCGTATATCTGCTGTTTGTATTACGGTGAAATCCATACTGAGAGCATCTGTGTGTGACTCCAGAAATATATACTGAGATTTAAATTTTTCCCTACATCGCATCCAGCTGTCCGCTTCAGATACAGTAATGTAAATCTGCTGTTTGTATTATGGTCAAATCCACAATGAGTGAGTGTCTGTGTGTGACTCCGGAAATAAATACGGAGATTTAAATTTTCCCCTACACCGTTTACAGCTGTCCGCTTCTGATACAGGTACCATATATCTGCTGTTTGTATTACGGTGAAATCCATACTGAGAGAGCGTCTGTGTGTGACTCTGGAAATAAATACGGAGATTTAAATTTTCCCCTACACCGTTTACAGCTGTCCGCTTCTGATACAGTACCGTATATCTGCTGTTTGTATTACGGTGAAATCCATACTGAGATAGCATCTGTGTGTGACTCCGGAAATATATACGGAGATTTAAATTTTTCCCTACACCGTATGCAGCTGTCCGCTTCTGATACAGTACCGTATATCTGCTGTTTGTATTACGGTGAAATCCATACTGAGTGAGCGTCTGTGTGTGACCCCGGAAATAAATACGGAGATTTAAATTTTCCCCTACACCGTTTACAGCTGTCCGCTTCTGATACAGTACCGTATATCTGCTGTTTGTATGACGGCGAAATACATACTGAGAGAGTGTCTGTGTGTGACTCCGGAAATAAAGACGGATCTTTAAATTTTCCCCTACACCATTTACAGCCGTCCGCTTCTGATACAGTACCGTATATCTGCTGTTTGTATTATGGTGAAATCCATACTGAGAGAGCATCTGTGTGTGACTCCGGAAATATATACGGAGATTTAAATTTTTCCCTACACCGTATCCAGCTGTCCGCTTCTGATACAGTACCGTATATCTGCTGTTTGTATTACGGTGAAATCCATACTGAGTGAGCGTCTGTGTGTGACCCCGGAAATAAATACGGAGATTTAAATTTTCCCCTACACCGTTTACAGCTGTCCGCTTCTGATACAGTACTGTATACCTGCTGTTTGTATTACGGTGAAATCCATACTGAGAGAGCGTCTGTGTGTGACTCCGGAAATAAATACGGAGATTTAAATTTTCCCCTACACCATTTACAGCCGTCCGCTTCTGATACAGTACCGTATATCTGCTGTTTGTATTACGGTGAAATCCATACTGAGTGAGCGTCTGTGTGTGACCCCGGATATAAATACGGAGATTTAAATTTTCCCCCACACCGTTTACAGCTGTCCGCTTCTGATACAGTACTGTATACCTGCTGTTTGTATTACGGTGAAATCCATACTGAGAGAGCGTCTGTGTGTGACTCCGGAAATAAATACGGAGATTTAAATTTTCCCCTACACCATTTACAGCCGTCCGCTTCTGATACAGTACCGTATATCTGCTGTTTGTATTACGGTGAAATCCATACTGAGTGAGCGTCTGTGTGTGACCCCGGAAATAAATACGGAGATTTAAATTTTCCCCTACACCGTTTACAGCTGTCCGCTTCTGATACAGTACCGTATATCTGCTGTTTGTATTATGGTGAAATCCATACTGAGAGAGCATCTGTGTGTGACTCCGGAAATATATACAGAGATTTTAATTTTTCCCTACATCGTATCCAGCTGTCCGCTTCTGATACAGTAACGTAAATCTGCTGTTTGTATTACTGTCAAATCCATACTGAGTGAGCGTCTGTGTGTGACTCCGGAAATAAATACGGAAATTTAAATTTTCCCCTACACCATTTACAGCTGTCAGCTTCTGATACAGTAACGTAAATCTGCTGTTTGTATTACGGTCAAATCCATACTGAGAGAGCATCTGTGTGTGATTCTGGAAATAAATACGGAGATTTAAATTTTCCCCTACTCCGTTTACGGTTGTCCGCTTCTGATACAGGTACCATATATCTGCTGTTTGTATTACGGTGAAATCCATACTGAGAGAGCGTCTGTGTGTGACTCTGGAAATAAATACGGAGATTTAAATTTTCCCCTACACCGTTTACAGCTGTCCGCTTCTGATACAGTACCGTATATCTGCTGTTTGTATTACGGTGAAATCCATACTGAGTGAGCGTCTGTGTGTGACTCCGGAAATAAATACGGAGATTTAAATTTTCCCCTACACCATTTACAGCTGTCCGCTTCTGATACAGTACCGTATATCTGCTGTTTGTATGACGGCGAAATACATACTGAGAGAGCGTCTGTGTGTGACTCCGGAAATAAATACAGAGATTTAAATTTTCCCCTACACCGATACAGCTGTCCGCTTCTGATACAGTACCGTATATCTGCTGTTTGTATTACGGTGAAATCTATACTGAGAGAGCATCTGTGTGTGATTCCGGAAATATATACAGAGATTTAAATTTTTCCCTACATCGTATCCAGCTGTCCGCTTCTGATACAGTAACTTAAATCTGCTGTTTGTATTACGGTCAAATTCACACTGAGTGTCTGTGTGCGACTCCTGAAATAAATACAGATATTTAAATATTCCCCTACACCGTGTACCATTGTCCGCTTCTGATACAGTACCGTATATCTGCTGTTTGTATTACGGTGAAATCCATACTGAGAGAGCATCTGTGTGTGACTCCGGAAATAAATACGGAGATTTAAATTTTCCCCTACACTATTTACAGCTGTCCGCTTCTGATACAGTGCCGTGTATCTGCTCTTTGTATTACGGCAAAATAAATACTGAGAGAGCATCTGTGTGTGACTCCGGATATAAATACGGAGATTTAAATTTTCCCCTACACCATATCCAGCTGTCCGCTTCTGATACACTACCGTATATCTGCTGTTTGTATTACGGTGAAATCCATACTGAGAGAGCATCTGTGTGTGACTGCGGAAATATATAAGGAGATTTTAATTTTTCCCTACAACGTATCCAGCTGTCCGCTTCTGATACAGTAACGTAAATCTGCTGTTTGTATTACGGTCAAATCCATACCGAGTGAGCGTCTGTGTGTGACTCCGGAAATAAATACGGAAATTTAAATTTTCCCCTACACCGTTTACAGCTGTCTGCTTCTGATACAGTAACGTAAATCTGCTGTTTGTATTACGGTCAAATCCATACTGAGAGAGCATCTGTGTGTGACTCCGGAAATAAATACGGAGATTTAAATTTTCCCCTACTCCATTTACCGTTGTCCGCTTCTGATACAGGTACCGTATATCTGCTGTTTGTATTACGGTGAAATCCATACTGAGTGAGCATCTGTGTGTGACTCCAGAAATATATACGGAGATTTAAATTTTTCCCTACACCATATCCAGCTGTCAGCTTCTGATACAGTACCGTATATTTGCTGTTTTATTACCGTGAAATCCATACTGAGAGAGCGTCTGTGAGTGACTCTGGAAATATATACGGAGATTTAAATTTTCCCCTACACCGTTTACCGTTGTCCGCTTCTGATGCAGTACCGTATATCTGCTGTTTGTATTACGGTGAAATTCATACTGAGTGAGCGTCTGTGTGTGACTCCGGAAATATATACGGAGATTTTAATTTTTCCCTACACTGTATACAGCTGTAGGCTCCTCATACAGTACCATATATCTGCTGGCATTTTTGGTACATTTTCCCAAACATGAGGAAGTATGGTGGAAGAGGCCGCGGATGTGGACGAGGGGCCAGCTGGTACTGATGGTGGTGGTGGTGCATCTGCTGGTAGTGGCAAAAGCACAATAGCACCTAAGGCAGGAGGTGTTTAGCCTGCGTCATCGTCTGGCTCCAGCAGGCCTGGAAGGCTCCCTTTTCTGGGAGTAGGTAAACTGCTTTTAAAGCCGAAGCATCAGGAACAGGTTTTGGCTTACATTGCCGAAACAGCCTCCAGCTCTATCGCCTCCTCTTCTGAAGTTTCAAAAACTGCAAGCACTGAGTCGTCAGTGCAGGCTCCTGGTCAGAAACAACACCTTTCCTTGTGTCCTTCACCCTCACCAAAAATGAAGGATGCGGCAGGCCACACTTCTGATTACTCCATGGAGCTCTTTTCACATACCATGCCTGGGTTATCAAGTGAAATCCTGAATTCCTCAGTCCAAGATGGATGAATATTATTATTATTTATTTATATAGCGCCATTAATTCCATGGTGCTGTACATGAGAGGGGTTACATACAAAGTTATAGATATCGTTTACAGTTAGCAAATTTACAATGACAGACTGGTACAGAGGGAGAGGACCCTGCCCTTGCGGACTTACATTCTACGGGATAATGGGGGAGAAACAGAAGGTCGGGGGTGCGGCAGCTCTGGTGGTGGCGAGGCGGCAGCTCTGGTGGTGGCGGCAGCTCTGGTAGTGGTGGCGGCGAGGCGGCAGCTCTGGTGGTGGCAGCGAGGCGGCAGCTTGGGTGGTGGCGGCGAGGTGGCAGCGAGGCGGAAGCTCGGGTTGTGGCGGCGAGGCGGAATGGTTATAGCAGGCTGTAGGCTTTCCTGAAGAGATGGGTTTTCAGGTTCCGTTTGAAGGATCCAAGGGTGGTGGATAATCGTACATGTTGAGGCGTGGAATTCCAGAGGATGGGGGATATTCGGGAGAAATCTTGGAGGCGGTTGTGTGAGGAACGAATAAGTGTGGAGGATAGTAAGAGGTCTTGGGAGGATCAAAGATTACGTGAAGGAAGATATTGGGAGATTAGTTCAGAGATATAGGGAGGAGACAGGTTGTGGACGGCTTTGTAAGTCAGTGTTAGTAGTTTGAACTGGATTCGTTGGGGAATTGGGAGCCAGTGGAGGGATTTGCAGAGGGGAGAAGCAGGGGAGTAGCGAGGGGAGAGGAGGATTAGTCGGGCAGCAGAGTTGAGGACAGACTGGAGTGGTGCAAGAGAGTTGACGGGGAGGCCACAGAGGAGGATGTTGCAGTAATCGAGGCGGGAGATGATGAGGGCATGCACAAGAGTTTTAGTAGATTGAGGGCTGAGGAAGGGACGGATTCTGGAAATGTTTTTAAGTTGGAGGCGACAGGAGGTGGAAAGAGTTTGGATGTGTGGTTTGAAGGACAAGGCAGAGTCGAGAGTTACTCCGAGGCAGCGGATTTCAGGTGCAGGAGAGATCATGATGCCATTTACCATAATAGATATATCGGGTAGGGAAGATACATGAGATGGAGGAAAGATGATGAGTTCGGTTTTGTCAACATTGAGTTTTAGGAAGCGAGAGGTGAAGAAGGAGGATATGGCTGATAGACACTTCGGGATTCTGGACAGCAGAGAGGTGACATCTGGGCCAGAGAGGTAGATCTGAGTGTCGTCCGCATACAGGTGGTACTGGAAGCCATGGGACTTTATGAGTTGTCCTAGGCCAAGGGTATAGATGGAAAAAAGTAGGGGCCCCAGGACAGAGCCTTGAGGGACTCCAACAGAGAGAGGGCGGGATGAGGAGGTAGTGTGGGAGTGGGAGACGCTAAATGTGCGGTCGGAAAGGTAAGAGGCTATCCAGGACAGGGCAAGGTCTTTGATGCCAAGGGAAGAAAGAATCTGTAGCAGTAGGCAGTGGTCGACTGTGTCAAAGGCAGATGACAGGTCAAGGAGGAGGAGGATGGAGAACTGTCTGTTAGCTTTAGCTGTGAGTAAGTCATTAGTAATTTTGGTCAGGGCAGTTTCAGTGGAGTGGTGGGGGCGGAAGCCAGATTGGAGGTTGTCAAGGAGAGAGTTAGATGAGAGGTGGGAGGAAAGTTGAGCGTGGACATGCTGCTCAAGGAGTTTGGAAGCAAACGGGAGCAATGATATTGGGCGATAGCTGGGCATAGCAGTTGGGTCAAGGTTTGTTTTTTTGAGGATGGGTGTGATGGTGGCATGTTTGAAGGCAGAGGGAAAGGTACCAGAAGATAGCGATAGGTTGAAGAGATGGGTTAGGGCTGGGATGAGCGTGTTAGTGAGGTTGGGGAGCAGGTGGGAAGGGATCGGGTCAAGTGCACAGGTGGTGAGGTGATATTTGAAAAGGAGGTGAGTAAGCTCTCCTACAGTGATGTTGGAGAGGGAGGTTAGTAGGGAAGGACAGAGGTCTGGTATATGGAGTGGTTGGGGTGGTGGAACAGTAAAGGTTTGCCTTGTTTGGTCGATCTTATTTTTGAAGTAGGTGGCAAAGTCCTCGTCAGAGATGAGGGGAGTTGGAGGTGGCAGTGGTGGGCGGAGGAGAGAGTTGAATGTGCTGAACAGTTGTTTTGGGTTGTAGGATAATGAAGATACAAGGTTTGCAAAATAGGTCTGTTTAGCAGAGGTGAGGGCTAGAGTTGAGCGATACTTTCCGATATCCTAAAGTATCGGAATCGGAATGGTATCGCCGATATCACTAAAATATCGGCGATACCCGATACCGATACCGGAAGTCCCATGTAAGTCTATGGGAACAAAATATCGAAATTAAAAAAAACCCATTCTTGCCTTGTTGGTTAATTGTACATGAAGGAAAACAAGAAAGAGTAATGTAGAATGTATTGGGGAAGGTTGAGGAGACATTAAAGGCATAGATGTTTAACCCAATCAAATGGAATAGCATAAATATTTTTTTTTTAAAGATGTTCGGATTGACGAAGAAATTGACAATGTTAACGTTTTTTATATTTTGGCAAATATGTATATTACACAACTTCCATGCTCTTCATCTTCACCTTTTTAACTTTTCACACACTTTCTCCTTCATAATCTTCTGCAGCATCATCTTTTTCATCAAATTATTCTTCATCTTCACCTTCTTTATCTTCTTCTTAAACTTCTTGCTATTCATCTTTGTTAACATTACTCATATTCTTCTTATTAAACTATTATTCTTATTCATATTCTGCTTCATCTTCTTCATCATATTCTTATTTGTGACAGAGAATCCTGTACTTGTAATCTGTCAAAGTATGAATTTTTCATCCTTCCGTTCTTGCTGTCACAAAAGATTTAAATTACAACAGTATTTGTCCGTGTTCAGTTTAGCCTGCAGCAGCAGGCATTTTCCAGGGGCACCACGAGGAGGAACGGACTCACCCCCATACACTGCTTAGTCTTCTTCTGCTTAGAATTTAGAGCATATATTTTGCTCTTCATTTTGGTCTTATACTTCATGTTCTTCTGCTTTTAGATCTTCTGCTTATTGTTCTTGTGTCTCTTGTTCCGTATCTTGTATTTGTAGCACAATCTTGTACCAGCTGATGTTACTGGGACACGGTTACTAAGCAGGAGGTACCTGTGCTCCAAAGCACTACCAAGGACCAGCAGACGTTGCTGGAACTCGGATACCGAGATGGAGGCACCTAGGCCAAAGGCACTGCGGAGAACCAGTTGACGGTACTGGAACCCGGACGGGTAGCAGAAGGTACAAGAGCCAATGCAAGTAACGAGGACCAGCTGACTGTGCTGGAACCCGGAGGGGCAGCAGAAGGAAAAGAGCCAATGGCACAACCGAGGACCAGCTGACGTTACTGGGACACGGTTACTAAGCAGGAGGTACCTGTGCTCCAAAGCACTACCAAGGACCAGCAGACGTTGCTGGAACTCGGATACCGAGATGGAGGCACCTAGGCCAAAGGCACTGCGGAGAACCAGTTGACGGTACTGGAACCCGGACGGGTAGCAGAAGGTACAAGAGCCAATGCAAGTAACGAGGACCAGCTGACTGTGCTGGAACCCGGAGGGGCAGCAGAAGGAAAAGAGCCAATGGCACAACCGAGGACCAGCTGACGTTACTGAACCCCAGTAACACAGGAGCAAGTGTTGACTGTGCTAACAGCACTTCCGAGCAACAACTGGCGGTGTTGGAGCCCAGGGTCAAGGAGGATGTTTAAATACTAGATCAAGTAATTTCCTTGTTACCTGTCAATTTTAAATGTCTATACTTCAAACAAGAGAAAGATAACCTTTACTACCATAAGATGATGATTTCATTTAAACTAATATCTAGATAAATAAAGAATTGACAAACATAAACACATACATTAACATGTTGAACAGCAATGCAAACCACAAAATAAATTAGTTAAGGAATCTGCTATACGGTTGTACATAAAAGCATACAAGTACATATCTGAATCCATTAATGATGGATAAGTAACAGTATGTACACTATTTTTATTGTATAGACAATGAATGTCTGACTTCAAAACATCATCAGCATTACAAGTTATCTGTGATATTACTAAAATGTTCCATTTGCTGAATAATGTCCCTAAATATTTTATACAAAATTATACAATTTCCATCATGTAATACTCATAATATGTGGCAATAATCATTTTTATTAACAAACATAACCTTTAAAAAGTGCATAGTGCATAGTGAAAATTGCTATTTATGGCTGACTGTCGACTTGGAAGCATGACAACAGATAGATAAGGTATATATAGATGACACTGCATAGCCACAGATGGTGAATGGCGATGTAATACTGTACCTCAATAAAGTGTGCGTCACTACTACATATTTTTTTTTATATAGCTGTATAAACAGGGTACATGGATGTATGCTTGTGCCTTTGTTTTGACGCACAGACTGCCTTCCTGCTGAGACGCATTGGGTAGTGAACAGTTGTGTGCAGTGTTCACTGCAGTCTCTGCGGAATAACCACACTTAGACCTTATAACTTTTCAGACTTTCTTTATCAATCTACCAAGATGAAGAAGGCAGGGAGTAAGGCACGTGGTCGTGGAGTTTCTTCAGGGAGAGGACGTGGGGATTCTGTGGCTGCTGCGGCCCCCAGTGACACAGCATCCACCAGTTTTCCCCGGGCCGTGAGCGTTCCTTTATGCACACTTTTGTAGGAGCTCGGAGTACCCCCTTGCTGCGGGAAGAACAAATTGAAGCCGTTGTTGTTTGGATGTCAGCCAATGCATCGACTTCAATTGCTTCCACCTCCTCTCAGGACCACAGCACTGTTGGGCAACCATCTGTCTCTTCACCGCCTGGCAAATTGCCCAGGCAGTCAGAGAGTTCTGTACAGGAGCCAGCTGAGTGTCTGCTTCTGTTCTCAGAATCTATTGGCTTGCAAACAGGGGCCCAGCCAAGCAGCATTCTGTAATGTGAAGAGGGAGTATGCAGTGATGCGCAACAGCTGTGTCTCTCTGAATCTGAAGAGGCGGGTGAGACAGTGCCGATGGTCAGCACACCGCAGAACGCATCTGATGATGATGATGAGACCCAGGTGCCAGTTTCTGTTGAGCATGGTGCTGGCCAGACCACCCAACAGCAGGTGTTGGAAGAGGGTAGTGGAGATGATGAGGTCCAAGACCCAACATGGCATGAAGAACAGGAAGGTGGTGGGAGCAGCTCAGAGGAATAATAATAATATTTATTTATATAGCGCCATCATATTCCGCAGCGCTTTACAGTTTAGCAGTTTCAGAACACAAGTCATAAGTAACAACGTTAACAATACAATAATTTAAGCTAAATAAGTCGCCCCTGCTCGTGACAGCTTACAATGTACAATGAGATGGGGAGATACAAAGTATAGGTGTTTATATACAATGGTGCATTTACAATGATGTTCCAGCCATCTTAAGGGACTGAGGGATGGAGATAGTGAATGGGCTAGAGACACACACACACTTACACAGAATACATAGAATGACTTTGATTAGTGAATGTGATAGGCCGCTCTGAACAAATGTGTTTTGAGGGAGCGCCTGAAACCATGCAAATTGTGGATAGTCCTAATTTCTTGGGGTACAGCATTCCAGAGGATTGGCGTAGAGCAGGAGAAGTCTTGGAGTCGGGAGTGGGAGGTACGTATTAGTGCAGAGGTTAGTCGAAAGTCGTTTGCAGAGCGCAGCAGTCGGTTAGGCCGATAGATAGAAATGAGGGAGGAGATGTAGGAGGGGTGCTGCACTGTGGAGAGCTTTGTGGGTGAGAACCAGTACTTTGGTTGAAAGCTGGGAGAGGCCTAGAGAAATGGTTAGTGATAGAAGGAAGATAGAGGAAGACATTGCCCCAACGGTACAAACAGGAGGGAGAGTTAGGCTGCAGACTCGGTTGCCTGTAGCCTCCAGTTTGGCACCTGTTCGGAGCAGTTGTCTTCCAAAAGTCAAAACGTGCGCTCCCAGGACTTGCACTGCGTGGTCCTTTTTTCACACACTTGCACATGATATTTGCTATGTGAAATGCAAGCTGTGTAATTAAAAATTAAAAATAGCTAAAAGTGTCAGTCACCTCAATACCACAAATATGTGGAAACATGTGCGGACAAAGCACGTAGTTGAGTTACAAAGACACACTAGAGATGTAGGCCAACCTACAGCAGCACCTACATCTTCAGGTTGTGTTGAAGCCTCTTCATCGAGCTCACACACAGCTGGTTATGCTTCCTCACAGGATCGCCATGGAAGAACCTCGGCCACTGTTGTCCAGAGACAAACTGTTATTCCACACACAGCAGCAAGTTCCCTGTCATCCTCACACTCCCAGGCCACAAAACAGCCAGCGGTAGCACAGGCATGGGATAAAAGACGGCCATACTCCGCAAACCATGCACGAGCACAGGCTCTGAATGCTGGCATTGCAAAACTCCTGTCCCTTGAAATGCTGTGATTCAGGCTGGTGGAGACAGACAGTTTCCGTAACTGAATATCATTGTCAATCCCACAATACAATGTGCCAAGCCGATTTCATTTCAGCAGGCAAGCCGTCCCTGGTCTGCAAAAGCATGTTGAGGGAAAAATTAAACATGCGCTACTAAAAGCCCTCAGTAGCAAGGTCCACCTGACCACCGATGCGTGGACCAGTACCCATTGTTATGATCTGCTACAACCAGTAAGGAAAGAAGGGAATTCTGTCCCTACAATACAACTAAGCTGAATCCCTACGATGTAACGGGGAACCTGATCCTGCGACCAGACCCGCTAAAGTCCTCATCTAGTGTGAACGAAGACCTATAGTTGCGAGGGAGTAATCCCTACAAGATCTAGGGACTGTGAGAAAAGGTGGACACCTCCTAACATAAATTGTAGCATGGATAATTAAACAGAAAAATAAATACTTTGTGATCCTAACATCAAGCAAAACTGACAGATTAAGGCACCTAAGCACCCGGCTAGCTTAACAGTAGATAATACAATGAAGTCAAGCAAAGCCAGAAGGGCGGAGCCAGACTAAATAGGGAAAAAAGGTCATGTGACCAGCAAACTGAAACAAAACCTAACAAGAGGGTTCTAACACCCATGGCCAGGGACAATACCTGTAATACTATTGTAGGAACTCGAGGATTCTGATAGCGTGGGGCAATGAACAATCAGAGACGGGTTTCTTTGAATGCAAATAATGTATTTGTGAAACAGCAAAACACCCAAAAACAATATTCAAACAACCCGTAGTGACATGCAATGAGTCCATATATATATACACAAGTCCAGTTATATGAATCCGGATATGTAAGTCTTTGAACCTCTATAGCGAGGGTGGTAAAGTTCTTACGACGGAGTCCTCACACAAATGTGACCACAAGGTAAGTCTGATGCACAGATAACGTGGCTGGATTTACACACTGCTGGTGTGTGAAGAGTCAGATCCAGGTATGCAGAAAACACAGGGAGGTCCAGGAACAAGTTAATCTCAGTTGTGGCTTAATTCAGCGAAGTCCAACAACAAGTTCATATGTCAGTAAGGTTCCAGTAACAGTTCCAACAGCTCTCACCAGAGGTAATGCACAAAGGGTTAAACAGCAACAGTTCAGAAACACAGTTCTTATCAGATGGAGTGAACCAAGGGTTAAATTCCCAAGTCAACAGTTTAGTGATAACACAGTACTTTGTGCAACTTACATATGCAGAGAATGTCCAGAGCCAGGGGTAGAAACTGCTGTGGCTGAGAAACACCTGAAGATAAGGCTATGCACTTTCCTGGTAAATACACAAAAGATCTGTGAGGAACAAAGCAGCTGGGTTGCAGGGAAACGGAAGCAGAATATTCCAGCAGTGAAACCAACACCTGAGCCAGGCTTTAAACAAACGAACAGGAAGTAGGGCACACAAAACAGCAAACTCCATTTTAACAAAGGGCAAAATCATTGACAAAGTTACCTAGAAAACCCGGAATACTGACATTACTCCCCCCCTAAAGACGGCCTCCGGACGGTCCTGGACCAGGCCTGTCCGGGTATCTCCGATGAAACTGAGCAATCTTCAGAGGCGCATTGATGTTACTTACTGGTTCCCAAGAATCATTTTCAGGAGAGTAACCTTGCCATCTAACTAGATACTGAAGCCAGTTTCTATGAAGTCTCGAATTAACAATATCCTGTACCACGAATTGTTCTTCGCCATCAACCAACACTGGTGGAGGGGGAGGTACGATACGTCCCTGAAACGTGTTAGGAGAGACTGGTTTTAATAAGGAAACATGAAATACTGGGTGTACCTTTAAAGTCCGTGGTAGCTTCAACCGACAGGCAACAGAGCTCACAATCCCAGTGATCTTGAATGGACCGATGAATTTCTGTCCCAGTTTCTGCGAAGGAACACCCAATTTTAGATTCTTGGTGGACAACCAAACTGAGTCTCCTACCTTATACATAGGTGCTGGTTTCCGGAATCTATCGGCCGACTTCTTGTAACGCTCCTGTGCTGTGGTCAGGGAGTCCTTCAAAACTTCAAGATTACGTTGCAACGCCGTCACTCTGTCTTCAACCGCTGGTACCGAAATCGTAACCGGAGACCTAGGCAAAATACTTGGATGATAACCCAGGTTGGCAAAAAAAGGCGTTACCTTCGTGGAACTGCTTTGGGAGTTGTTGTACGAAAATTCCGCTAGAGGAAGTAGCTTCAGCCAATCGTCCTGCAAATGACTGACGTAACAGCGTAGATATTGCTCCAAGGTTTGATTTGTCCGTTCGGTCTGCCCGTTGGTCTGAGGATGGTATGCAGAAGACAAGCAAACATTAATGTGGAGCGCAGAACAAAATCCTTTCCAAAATCTAGAGGTAAATTGTATTCCCCGGTCAGAAATGATGTCATCTGGTACCCCATGCAGCCGGAAAATGTTCTGGATAACTAGATCTACTGTCTCTGTAGCTGAGGGAAGACCAGCACACGGAATGAAATGAGCAGCTTTCGTTAAACGATCTACTACCACCAAAATAGTATTTTTACCACCAGAGGTGGGTAACTCCACAATAAAGTCCATCGAAATAGACCCCCAAGGGCGAGACGGTACAGGTAGCGGTTTAAGAAGACCAGTAGGTGAAACGCGAGGAACCTTGTACCGGGCACAAACTTCACAAGAGCGGACATAGTCATTCACATCCTTCAAGCAGGTAGGCCACCAAAAAAAACGAGTTAACAATTCCTGCGTCTTCTGTACCCCCCTATGACCAGCCAATTTAGAGTCGTGGACCAATTTGAGAACTCGAAGTCTTACAGCCTCTGGGACATAAATACATCGATCTCTAAGCCACACACCATTCCGAAGGACAAGATTCACATTGTCAGGTGGAGCTGCAAGAAATACGTCACCGTCATAGGCCAGCTTGATCTCCTGCCACAAGTCCCGGTTCCGGAGCACTCCAACGAAATTGGCCTCCGACAAGATGGTCTTCGACGGGGTCCCAGGCACGGAATCCACGGTATGGATTCGGGATAATGCGTCAGCTTTCCCATTACGTGAACCTGGGCGGTACGAAATAATAAAATTAAACTGGTTCAAGAACAAACTCCACCTAGCTTGTCGAGGAGAAAGACACCTGGCAGACTTAAGGAATTCCAAATTGCGATGATCCGTGAGTACTACTACCTGCTGAGTTGCCCCCTGCAAATGGTGTCTCCATTCCTTAAAGGCAGAAATAATTGCCAAAAGTTCCTTATCTGCCACATCATAGTTAAGTTCTGCAGAAGATAACCTACGAGAGAAGAAGGCACACGGGTGCAGCAAACCTTTGTCTCCGGTACGTTGTGAGAGGATAGCTCCCAATGCACAATCAGACGCGTCCACCTCCACGATAAAAGGCTGTGCAGGATCCGGATGCATCAATATTGGAGCCGTGGTAAAACAACCCTTCAGGCGATCAAAGGCTTCCTGAGCTTGCGAAGACCATTCAAACTTCTTCCCCTTCTTGGTGAGGAGAGTGATGGGACGGACAATTTCTGAAAAATTTCGGATAAACCGTCTATAAAAGTTAGCAAAGCCAATGAATCGTTGTACCTCCTTAATGTTTCCTGGTACCGGCCAGTCCAAGATTGCCTGGATCTTGCTGGACTCCATATTCAATCCCTGAGGCGAGATAACATAGCCTAAAAATTGAATTTCAGAACAATGGAACTCACACTTTTCGAGTTTGATGTACAAATGATTATCTCTCAAACGTCTAAGTACGGTCTTGACATGTTCCTGATGTTCCTGTAAGGAGTCAGAAAAGATTAAGATGTCATCAAGGTAAATTACCACATATTGGTCCAATAAATCCCTGAAAATGTCGTTGGCTAAATGTTGAAAAGCAGCAGGAGCGTTACAGAGTCCGAATGGCATCACCAAATATTCAAAATGTCCATACCGGCATCTGAAAGCTGTCTTCCATTCGTCTCCGGGCCGTATACGGAGTAAATTATATGCCCCACGAAGATCTAATTTGGTAAATACTTTGGCCTGGCGAACTCTTTCCAACAATTCTGGAATTAGGGGCAACGGGTACCTGTTACGAATGGTTACCTTATTTAACTCCCGGTAGTCAATGCAGGGTCTTAGAGTACCATCCTTCTTCTTTACAAAGAATATTGGAGCTCCCGCTGGTGAAGAAGATGGTCGGATAAACCCCTTGGCTAAATTCTCATCTATATACTCTCGTAAAGATTTTAATTCCGGAGCCGCCAACGGGTAAACATGGCCGAAAGGAATCGCTGCTCCAGGAAGCAATTCTATGGGGCAGTCATACGGTCTATGTGGGGGAAGTTGATCTGCCTTCCTTTTATCACAAATGTCTGAGAATTCCTGATATATCAGAGGGAGAGTAGGTACCTGTATCACCTCTTCCAAGTTCTGGGTAACTGGAGCCGCTACAGTTGGACTGATGGTAGAACTGCACTTCGGGAGAAAGGTTATCTCCTTGGTTTCCCAATTGATGATTGGATTTTGTGACCGTAACCAGGGAATTCCTAAAATTACAGGAAAATGAGGAGAAGATATTAACATGAATGAAAGTGTTTCTTGATGGTCTGGTTCCATCTTACACTCCAGAGGCACTGTCTCCCGATCTACTGGTCCAGAAACTAATGGGGAACCATCCACCGTTTCCATAGTGATTGGTGAAGCTCTTAGTTGTGTCTTTATACCATGTTCCTTTGCAAAAGAAGAATCCATGAAATTCCCACCTGCTCCAGAGTCTATCATGGCAGAACTTGATATCCACTGTTCCTCCCACTGAATCTGTATAGGAAGAGAACAATGTGAATATTTCTCCCCTTGATCTTTAGGGGAAGTCGGCATCAGTATTGGGGGAAAAACCGCATCTAGATGTAGACTGGTTTCCGAAACTTCAGACTCAGCGTCTGTGTTATCATAATCCCCTACTACCGCCAACACCTTGTTTGGTCGCCTAGGACATTTAGGACAATTGATGAGGAAATGGTCCGATTGACCACAATAGAAACATAAGCGCTCACGGAGACGGTGTTCGCGGCGTTCATTATTCTCACGTCTCTGCAGTGAGTCCACCTGCATAGGCACCTCCTCAGCCTCTCGCGGGTTTTGCCTGTGGTTTCCCTGGACGGAAGAGAGTAATTAGTAATGCGATTTACAGCGGCCCATTTTTCTTGTCTGCGTTCAGTTAAACGGATATCAATACGTACACAGTGCTGTATAAACAATTCAAACTCCTGTGGAGACTCTGAACGAGCTAGCTCATCCTTGATTGCATTTGACAAACCTTTTCTAAAGATTGGTAATAAAGCATTGTTTTCCCACTGGGTGTCCACCACTAACCTTTTAAATTCAGTAACATATTCTATGACTGACCGTTTCCCCTGGCGTAAGGAAAGCAAGGCAGATTCAGCGGTAGCACGGCGGTTGGGATCGTCGAACATTTGCGCCATGGCTGCCAGAAAATTGTCCAAATTATTTAGACGGGTATCATGACTTTCAACCATAGGATTTGCCCAAGCCAGTGCACGTGATGTCAACAACATAATAATACATAGAACCTTAGATCTATCAGACCGGTAGTAGGAGGCATGTACATCAAAAATAATATACATTGATTAACAAACCCACGGAATTGACTTCGGTCACCATTAAAACGGAATGGAGGCAATTTGGGCATACTGGTGGATGAGGTAGGCTCAGTAGGTAAGGCCTCCAGGACTCCTAACCTAGAACGTAGATCTTGGAGAGCCTGACCAAACCCCTGTGCATTGTGGTTAACCCGAGACTCCAAGTCTCTAATCTGATTGAGTGCAGCCGCCACCTCCTGCTGCAAGGAGTTAACTATGGTGAACAATTTGTCTGCCCGTGTCTCCGTCATTGCCCCAGCAGAATCCTCTTTTTTAGGCTGGAATATCCTGTAATACTATTGTAGGAACTCGAGGATTCTGATAGCGTGGGGCAATGAACAATCAGAGACGGGTTTCTTTGAATGCAAATAATGTATTTGTGAAACAGCAAAACACCCAAAAACAATATTCAAACAACCCGTAGTGACATGCAATGAGTCCATATATATATACACAAGTCCAGTTATATGAATCCGGATATGTAAGTCTTTGAACCTCTATAGCGAGGGTGGTAAAGTTCTTACGACGGAGTCCTCACACAAATGTGACCACAAGGTAAGTCTGATGCACAGATAACGTGGCTGGATTTACACACTGCTGGTGTGTGAAGAGTCAGATCCAGGTATGCAGAAAACACAGGGAGGTCCAGGAACAAGTTAATCTCAGTTGTGGCTTAATTCAGCGAAGTCCAACAACAAGTTCATATGTCAGTAAGGTTCCAGTAACAGTTCCAACAGCTCTCACCAGAGGTAATGCACAAAGGGTTAAACAGCAACAGTTCAGAAACACAGTTCTTATCAGATGGAGTGAACCAAGGGTTAAATTCCCAAGTCAACAGTTTAGTGATAACACAGTACTTTGTGCAACTTACATATGCAGAGAATGTCCAGAGCCAGGGGTAGAAACTGCTGTGGCTGAGAAACACCTGAAGATAAGGCTATGCACTTTCCTGGTAAATACACAAAAGATCTGTGAGGAACAAAGCAGCTGGGTTGCAGGGAAACGGAAGCAGAATATTCCAGCAGTGAAACCAACACCTGAGCCAGGCTTTAAACAAACGAACAGGAAGTAGGGCACACAAAACAGCAAACTCCATTTTAACAAAGGGCAAAATCATTGACAAAGTTACCTAGAAAACCCGGAATACTGACAATACCTTTCCCTCACTGCCCATTGGGTCAATGTTGTGCAGCCGGGTACTGATCTTGCGAGTGGCGCTGTACGTGTTCTGCCAACTCCAAGGATTGCAGGAATCAAGTCTGTACACATTGATTCCTCCTCCTATTCCAGTTCCTCAGAATCATCGCTGCAGGAGCCGTCACGGTCTACCTCCACATGGACCCGTGAACGTTTACCTGTTGCGACCGATATGAGCACAGCCGTGTCCAAATGTCAACAGGCCATCCTGAAATTAATTTCCATGGGGAATCTTAGCCACACAGCGCAGGAGCTCTGTAATGCCATAAAGCAGGAGAGCGACGTGTGGTTTTTGGAAGAGAATCTACAGGCAGGCTTGGTAGTGTGTGACAATGGCCGAAATCTGGTGTCAGCTCTGGGCCTTGGCAACCTCACTCACATACCATGTCTGTCATATGTGCTCAACTTGGTCGTGCAGAGTTTTTTGAGGGACTATCCGGATCTTGATGCACTGCTGCACAAGGTCCGCCTAGAGTGCGCTCACTTGCGACGTTCCAGCATGGCCAGATCGCTGATTGCAGCTCTGCAACGCAGATTTCACCTTCATGAACATCGCATCATATGTGACGTACCCACCAGGTGGAATTCCTCGTTACATATGTTGGAGCGGTTGTGTGAGCAGCAGCCAACAGTAATGGAGTATCAGCTGCATCAGGCGCAGTCAACTCGCAATTTGCGCCGTTCACACTTCACCACTACTGAGTGGGCCTCTATAATAAGAATAATAATATTATTTATTTATATAGCGCCATAATATTCCGCAGTGCTTTACAGTTTAACAGTTTCAAAACACGAGTCATAAGTAACAACGTTAACAATACAATAATTAAAGCAAAATCAGCCGCCCCTGCTGGTGAAAGCTTACAATCTACAATGAGGTGTGGGAGATACAAAGTACAGGTGTTTATATACAATGGTGTTTTTACAATGATGGTCCAGCCATTTTAAGGAAGTGAGGGATGCATGGAGATAGTGAATGGGCTACACACACAGAATTACACATAGAATGACTTTGATTAGTGAATGTGATAGGCCACTGTGAACAAATGTGTTTTAGGGAGCGCCTGAAACCATCCAAATTGCGGATAGTCCTAATTTCTTGGGGTAGAGCATTCCAGAGGATTGGCGCAGCGCGGGTGAAGTCTTGGAGTTGGGAGTGGGAGGTACGGATTAGTGCAGAGGTTAGTCGAAGGTCGTTTGCAGAGTGCAGCAGTCGGTTAGGCCGATAAATATAAATAAGGGAGGAGATGTAGGGGGGTGCTGCGCTGTGGAGAGCTTTGTTGGTGAGAACCAGTAATTAGAATTGGATCCTATAATGAATGGGCAGCCACTGCCAGTGTAATGAGTGGCGAATAACTCTATGAAGGATATCTGCCACGTTTTGCGTGCGTTTGATGAGTCAACGCGGATGGCGAGTGCAGATGATGCACTAGTCAGCCTGACTGTCCCCCTTATCTGCCTGCTTCAAAAAACACTGCAAGCACTAAGGCATGAGGTTTTGGAAGAGGTGGAGGATGAGGAGTCACAAATTCCATCATCTTCTGGACAGTCAGCGCAACGTGGTTCCTCACAAAGGGCTGGAGGACTTTCAAAGTACCATGCTGTATCAACAATTGAACCTCCAGAGTCGCTGTCTATATTTTCATAACCATTACAAACTTTTAATGTATTTACAAAGCACATAATGTACATTTTTTGTCTATCCTTTTGTAATGGTATTGTGTTTCCATAAACTGATGTTACAGAATTATGATACAAAGTTTTTAAATTTTGAGTTTTAAATTTTGTAAATTTATATGTATTTGAAGGACTTTGTGAGGAGGATGAGGAGGAGTCAATGGAGGAGGAAGACATCGCTCCAGAGGGAGGTAGACAATGCTCTAGTCAGTATGTAGACCAAGGGTGGGGTGATGCACAGCAGGCGGAGATGACGCCTCTTGCAGGGGACAACGTTTCTTGGCCAGTTGGGAGTCTGCAGCACATGGTTGATTTCATGCTGCAGTGGCTGAGAAACGACCGCCGCATCGAACACATTCACACCACGTCTGATTATTGGGTGTACACCCTCCTAGACCCTCGCTACCGGGACAACTTACAAAGCCTCATCACACCGTTGAACCGGGAGCGTAAAATGCGGAAGTACCAAGACACACTGGTGCAATCCATAATGTTCTCCATTCCAGCCGAGAGCACTGCTGCTGCTACTGATTTACAAAGCAGCTCTGTGCGTCGAGGCAGTGGAGACAGCTCTGCAACAAGAGGGAGCACAAGCAGCGCCTCTGCACAGGGCAAGAACAGTATGTTCCAAATGTGTCGAAGTTTTGTGGCAGCGCCACCAATGTCTACACCATCCGAGACGGCTCCAGTCAGCAGGAGGCAACATTTCCGTAAGATGGTTACAGACTACATGTCTTGCCCTCTCAGTGTACTCTCAGATGGCTCTTCCCCATTCAAGTTTTGTGTCTCTAAGCTGGATACATGGCCAGAGCTTAGCCAGTATGCATTGGAGGTGCTGGCTTGATCTGCTGCCAGTGTATTATCGGAGCGCGTCTTTACTGCTGCAGGTGGTGTACTAACAGACCGTTGCATGCGACTATCCTACGATAATGTAGAACGGCTTACTTTTCTGAAAATGAACTAGGCATGGATCTCGCCTGAATTTGCCTGTCCGGTTTCAGATTAACTAACTGGTTGGCAACGTTTTCCATGTCTCCTGTTATGTTCATCTTTCTACCACCTGAGCTATACTCCCTGGGCTACAACACTGCCAGTTGCTGCTCAGAAGTGTCGTGTCCACAGACCAATACACAAGCTATAGTAATAGTGGGGTTCAGTAACGCCTGCTGTTCCCCTGCTGTGTGTCCGGCAAAAATTACTGCTACCTAGCTACACATGTTTAAAAAAACATGACATGTTAAAGTGGCTAGTGCTACACATAGATATCAGGCTACACCCTTATTTCTAAGCTGTAAACAAGTGAAACGTCAAATTTAAAACCATTCAATGATTAGTGTTGGTAACAAATCTGTAACTAAATAATTGTGACATATTATGGCAGATATCCACATGTCTAACACAAATGCTAACACAAAAGCATACTTATGCTATAGGGTACTGATGGTGAACCTTCTCACTCCATAACTTTGACCAATCCAACTCACATCATGCCTCAAATGCTGCAATGTTGGAAGTGCATAATGTGGGTTGAACTTTGACAACAGCTGCAGTGCGAAGGTTATCCTTCTGTGTTCTTGGCTTTTAAATAAAAGCATACAAGTAAATATAATAATACATTGTTGATTAAGGGACATGATGTACACCTGTAATATTGTGCAAACAATGGATGTAGGACTATTCCTCTTCAACATTACTTATATTTGTGTCATTTGAAAAAATACATATTTTAGTTAAAAATTAAAAACCCATGTTCAGTAGCTGTGAAAGGCCCGTTTGTGTACTTCTATATTGTTTGCAACCAATGTATTGTATACGGATGGAAGCGCGTCACACTAATAGATTAGATTTATTTTAAATGGAATGTAGCAGAACCAATTGGAGATAAATGAAAAGGATGAGCCACTGAGACACGCTCAGCAGAGTACAAGCAGCAGTGCTTGAACAAGTAACTGGAGCGTGATCTGCACTCAAAAAAGTAAAAAACACAGACTGAAGTGAACACTGAAACACAACTGTCCACAATCTGTGAAAAGCTCCTTTCTGTACTTCTATAGTGTTTGCAACCAATGTATTGTATACGGATGGAAGCGCGTCACACTAATAGATTAGATTTATTTTAAATGGAATGTAGCAGAACCAATTGGAGATAAATGAAAAGGATGAGCCACTGAGACACGCTCAGCAGAGTACAAGCAGCAGTGCTTGAACAAGTAACTGGAGCGTGATCTGCACTCAAAAAAGTAAAAAACACAGACTGAAGTGAACACTGAAACACAACTGTCCACAATCTGTGAAAAGCTCCTTTCTGTACTTCTATAGTGTTTGCAACCAATGTATTGTATACGGATGGAAGCGCGTCACACTAATAGATTAGATTTATTTTAAATGGAATGTAGCAGAACCAATTGGAGATAAATGAAAAGGATGAGCCACTGAGACACGCTCAGCAGAGTACAAGCAGCAGTGCTTGAACAAGTAACTGGAGCGTGATCTGCACTCAAAAAAGTAAAAAACACAGACTGAAGTGAACACTGAAACACAACTGTCCACAATCTGTGAAAAGCTCCTTTCTGTACTTCTATAGTGTTTGCAACCAATGTATTGTATACGGATGGAAGCGCGTCACACTAATAGATTAGATTTATTTTAAATGGAATGTAGCAGAACCAATTGGAGATAAATGAAAAGGATGAGCCACTGAGACACGCTCAGCAGAGTACAAGCAGCAGTGCTTGAACAAGTAACTGGAGCGTGATCTGCACTCAAAAAAGTAAAAAACACAGACTGAAGTGAACACTGAAACACAACTGTCCACAATCTGTGAAAAGCTCCTTTCTGTACTTCTATAGTGTTTGCAACCAATGTATTGTATACGGATGGAAGCGCGTCACACTAATAGATTAGATTTATTTTAAATGGAATGTAGCAGAACCAATTGGAGATAAATGAAAAGGATGAGCCACTGAGACACGCTCAGCAGAGTACAAGCAGCAGTGCTTGAACAAGTAACTGGAGCGTGATCTGCACTCAAAAAAGTAAAAAACACAGACTGAAGTGAACACTGAAACACAACTGTCCACAATCTGTGAAAAGCTCCTTTCTGTACTTCTATAGTGTTTGCAACCAATGTATTGTATACGGATGGAAGCGCGTCACACTAATAGATTAGATTTATTTTAAATGGAATGTAGCAGAACCAATTGGAGATAAATGAAAAGGATGAGCCACTGAGACACGCTCAGCAGAGTACAAGCAGCAGTGCTTGAACAAGTAACTGGAGCGTGATCTGCACTCAAAAAAGTAAAAAACACAGACTGAAGTGAACACTGAAACACAACTGTCCACAATCTGTGAAAAGCTCCTTTCTGTACTTCTATAGTGTTTGCAACCAATGTATTGTATACGGATGGAAGCGCGTCACACTAATAGATTAGATTTATTTTAAATGGAATGTAGCAGAACCAATTGGAGATAAATGAAAAGGATGAGCCACTGAGACACGCTCAGCAGAGTACAAGCAGCAGTGCTTGAACAAGTAACTGGAGCGTGATCTGCACTCAAAAAAGTAAAAAACACAGACTGAAGTGAACACTGAAACACAACTGTCCACAATCTGTGAAAAGCTCCTTTCTGTACTTCTATAGTGTTTGCAACCAATGTATTGTATACGGATGGAAGCACGTCACACTAATAGATTTGATTTTTTTCTAATATAATGGAGCTGCACCAATTCCACTAAATAAATAAAAAAAAAAAAAAAAAAAGTGACACGTGCAGATGCCTACAAACAGCGGTGGATGCAGAGCAAACTGCAGCGTCACCTGCACTGTCACACACACACCTTGCACAGAGCTGTTAAAACAACACTGGCAAAATGAAGCTTTACACAGCGGTTGGTAAACTAGCCTGCCTCAAGCACAGTAGTACACAAAATCGCAATATCTAACTGTCCCTCAGAGTCAGCACAGCAGCGTTCTGTCCCTAACTGAGTTCACAGCACAGTGACGCTAAAATGGCTGCGGCGCCTTTTATAGTGCATTCTGACATCATTTCAGCAGCCAATCACAGCCATGCCATTAGTTAAGATGACCGCATCATTACAGGATGTGCCCACACTTCGTAGGATTCCTCATTGGCTGACTAAAATCACATTGCCTCTCAAAGAATTATGGGAACTTCGATTCCGGTATACGATATTGAAAAAGTATCGGAATTAAGTATCGGAATTCCGATAACGCGAATATCGGCCGATACCCGATACTTGCGGTATCGGAATGCTCAACACTAGTGAGGGCTATTTTGAAGGCAAGTGTAGCTTGTTTGAAAGCAGTGAAGTCGTTTGGCAGGCGTGTTTTTTTCCAATGCCGCTCCGCGACCCTGGATGATTGTCGAAGTTTTTTGGTGAGATTGTTGTGCCAGGGTTGCCTATTGGTTCGTCGCACTTTGCCGTGCGTGAGAGGGGCGACTGAGTCTATGGCAGATGTGAGGGTGGTGTTATAGAAAGTGGTGGCGCTGTCTGTGTCGTGGAGTGAAGATATGGAGGACAGAGGTAGGAGAGAGTCTGAGAGTCTGTGAATGTCTAGGTGTGCGAGGTTTCTGCGAGGATGTGCCAGTGGCTGGACATAGGGGGCAGGTGAAGAGGAGAGGGATGAGAAGGTGAGTAGGTGGTGGTCTGATAGGGGAAGGGGAGAGATTGTGAGATTAGATAGGAAACAGAGGCGGGTGAAGATGAGGTCTAATGTATGTCCGTCTGTGTGGGTGGCTGTGGAGGACCACTGAGTAAGTCCAAAGGATGAAGTAAGTGACAGGAGCTTGGAGGCTGATGGCTGGCGGGTGTCAATAGGGATGTTAAAGTCACCCATGATAATGGTGGGGATGTCAGCAGAGAGAAAGTGAAGAAGCCAGCTGGAGAATTGGTCAATGAAGGTAGTGGCTGAGCCCGGTGGTCGGTATATGACGGCCATTTGGAGATTAGAGGGAGAGTAGATACGGACCGAGTGGACCTCAAAGGAAGGGAGGATGAGGGAGGATGGGGTTTGGATACGGTTGAAGGAGCAGTTATTAGAAAGAAGGAAACCCACGCCTCCACCATGTCTGTTGCCAGAGCGAGGAGTGTGGGTGAAGTGGAGGCCGCCGTAACTCAGTGCAGCAAGGGGAGGCCGTGTCAGCGGGCGTCAGCCAGGTCTCAGTGAGGGCCAGGAAGGAGAGGTTGCAGGAGGTAAAGAGATCGTGGATCACGTGGAGCTTGTTGCAGACGGAGCGGGCGTTCCAGAGTGCTCCAGAGAGAGAAAGCTGGGGGGTAGGGTTTAGTGGCACAGGTTTTAAGTGTGAGGGATTGCGGTAGTTTCTCTTACTGTGAGAAGTATGAGGCAGGGGGGGCCAGGATTGGGGGATATGTCGCCAGCAGTGAGAAGAAGCAGAGAAAGGGAAAGCAGATGGGTGAAGGAGAGTGAGCGGCTTACGTTATATTTTAGTGGGAGAGGTCTGAGGTTAAGAAACAGGTCTGCAGATGAGGCGATGTGGGGGGGTAGGAGAGAGGGGGAGACAGTTATTAGGTTGAAGCTTGCAGGGGTTTGGGGATAGCGAAGGAGAGTGAAGATTAGTGGAGCAAAAACAGTGAGGGCAAATGTGAACATGGTTAAAGAACAGGGTAAAAGAAAGGCAAGTAAAATTAGAAGACAGGGATTATTCTTACCTTCTGACCGATTTCTGGACTATTTCTGGATATATTTCTGATGTAACACTTCAAAGATGTCACACTTAAAATGATGTCACATCTGACCAAGGCCATATCTGACCTGCTCCATTCAACTTATACCATTCAAATGTCCAAGAAATGAAGCCAGGTGAGAGAGAGAGAGGGGAGGAGAAAGGAACAGGAGGAGAGTTCACAGCAGGGAGCAATTAACAGATTGCAGTTAATAGAACATTTGCCTAGCATCACAGATGAAGAAAGACAGATTAAGATGGAGGTATAGGCTTATGAGTGAGGGTCACAGACAAATCAATATGTATTCAGTAAATCTGAAGTATGCTACATGGAATTAAAATCAGGGAAAAAGCAGCAGCGTACCAGTTACAACAGAAAAAAGGAGTACATAGGATTCTGGGGTGCAGTGGGTATTCTGGATAGGAGGTGGTTCAGACGTACCAGTTACAACAGAAAAAAGGAGTACATAGGATTCTGGGATGCAGTGGGTATTCTGGATAGGAGGTGGTTCAGACTTACCAGTTACAACAGAAAAAAGGAGTACATAGGATTCGTGGGTGCAGTGGGTATTCTGGATAGGAGGTGGTTCAGACGTACCAGTTACAACAGAAAAAAGGAGTACATAGGATTCTGGGGTGCAGTGGGTATTCTGGATAGGAGGTGGTTCAGACGTACCTGTGGATGAAAGTAGATGGATCAGGACACGACAGCATGAAGGGGAATATACCATGTGCTATCATTCTGGATATATTTCTGATGTAACACTTCAAAGATGTCACACTTAAAATGATGTCACATCTGACCAAGGCCATATCTGACCTGCTCCATTCAACTTATACCATTCAAATGTCCATATGTGAATATATGTGAATATGACATGGAGTGCACTGATGCACAGCCAGTGCTATATGATTCTGCTGGTAAATTCACCCAGAGCACTGCATTGCCCTTGCAGTCTACTGAGCCAGATTCTGATCCTGATGAAACTCAGGTGCCCCTTCCCGCATACTATACTACCTTACACCGAGACACAGAGGAAGGTGCAGATGAAATTGAAGAGGAGGTGATGGATGACCCAGTTGTTGACCCGGATTGGCATCCATTGGGGGAAGAGGGTGCCACTGGCAATAGCTCAGAGGAGGAGGAGGATCCGTAGCAGACATCGACATCGCAGCTGCGGTTATCTGGCAGGCCAGTAGCAGTCCAAAAACTTGTTAAAAAAAGAGTTGCAGGACAGCTTGGCCAGACGGTCAAATTAGCATAGCGTGCAAGCCCTGAAAATTTATCCCATAGTAGGAAGAGTGCAGTGTGGCACTTTTTTGACCAAAATCCTATTGATGTGGCAAAGGTTATCTGTAAGATAGAAGGACCATTAGCCGAGGGGAAAATCTCAGAAATTTGAATACCAGTTGCATGCTTAGACATTTAAACACCATGCACTTGCACTGACTACCAAACCTCAGGTAGCACACGTGCACCTGCTCCGACTGAAGGTAGCCAGCAACACTACATCACTTCCCGACTGTAAGCCCACTGGTTAGCACACCATCAGCAAGGAATGTTGAGGTGTCGTCGCAAGGCCAAAGCAGTCAGGGAATCACAATGTTTTTCCAACGAAAGACTGCATCTAGGCCATCACCACCACCACCACCATCACCAACCCACTTTAAGTCCGCCATGTCCACAGCTAGTTCCACCATATGCAGCACTCAAGTCCAGCTCACCCTAGCAGACACTCTGAGTAGGACAAGAAAGTACTCATCCTCTCATCCGTGTACACTGGGTTTGAATGCCGACATTGCCAAACTGATCTCATTAGAGATGATACCCTTCCGTTTGGTTGAAAGCGCAGCGTTCCGAGAGCCCATGGCCTATGCTGTCCGAACCTATAACCTTCCCAGTCGGCACTTCTTTTCTAGAAAAGCCATCCCTGCCCTTCTCCTGCATGTGAAAGACTGCATTGTCCATGCACTCAAACAATCAATGAGTGGAAAGGTGCACCTCACAACAGATGCATGGGCCAGTAGGCATGGCCAGGGCCATTACGTGTCCATCACTGCGCACTGGGTTAATGTGGTGGATGCACAGGGGACAGTAGCAGTAGGACAGTGCTGCCTAGTCCACGGTATAGGCAACAGTTGGCTGTAGGCGTTCGACCCTCCTCCTTCTCCAGAGGCGAAAGCTCGTCGACAGAGCACAGTCGCGCGAGCACTCCATCCGCAGCTGCCAGTGTTGCACATGAGGTGTCCCACTATCGAACAGCTAGTGGTAAGCGTCATGCTTTGAACCTTGAACCTGGTGCTTCATAAATAATTATCCGGAGTTACCAGCCCTGCTCCATAAGGTGCGAAGACTGTGCTCGTACATCCGTCACTCGCCCGTAGACTCCAGTCGTATGCAGAGGCTGCAGCGATCGCTCCACCTCCCGAAGCACCGCCTAATCATAGACGTTGCAACAAGGTGGAACTCCACCATGCACATGGTTGAGAGGCTGTGCAAACAGAGGCAGGCTGTAATGCATTTGTGGGAGGATACACGGGCAGGCAGTTTGAGGGCAGACATGGAGTTGTCGGGTGTGCAGTGGTCAAAGCTGAAAGACCTCTGTAAAGTCCTTCAGTGTTTTGAGGAATGCACACGGCTGGTAAGCGCAGACGATTCCATCATAAGCATGAGCATCCCACTTATGCGTCTGCTTATGCAAACTTTGACGCACATTAAGGATCAGGCGTCTGCAGCGGAGGAGGAAGAGGGGGAGGAGGAGGGAAGCCTTGATTACAGTCAGCCATTGTCTGCTCAGGGAGCTGTCTTGAACGAGGTTGTGGAAGAGGAGAAGGAGGGGGATGATTATTTTGGGGAGGAGGATGCTACTCAGGTGCCAAGAGAAAATGTTGGCTTGCCAAGGTCAGGTACAGAGTTTGTGCGTGACTGGAGGGATGTGGCTTTGGCAGAAAGTGCTCCTCCACCCACCACTGGCAGTGCATCATTGACACCTGGAACATTGGCCCACATGTGTGATTATCTCTTGCGGATCGTAAAAAGGGACCCCCGCATTGCCAAAATTATGAAGGATGACGACTAATGATTGGCCAGCATCCTCGATCCACGCTATAAAGGCAAATTACATAACATCATGCAACAGGAGAACCTAGAGCTAATATTGGCGAACAAACAAGTAACTCTGGTAAACCGTTTGTTAGAGGCATTCCCAGCACACAGCAGTGTTGCAGGTTCTACCACGAGCCATACTGGGCCAAATGGAAGAGGTGTTCGTGGTGCACACAGCCGAAGTGGCGTTGGAGACAAGGGTTTCATGACCATGTTGTGGTCTGATTTCTCGAGTAACGCTCACACGACTGGTAATACTGAATCGATTGCAACAGACAGGAGACAGCAGTTGTCAACTATGGTTCAAAATTACCTCTCCTCCCCTATCGATGTTCTCCCTCACAGTTCATTCCCCTTTGACTACTGGGCCTGTAAACTGGACACCTGGCCTGAATTGGCACAATATGCCTTACAGGAGCTCGCTTGCCCTGTTGGTAGTGTACTATCAGAAAGAGTCTTCAGTGCTGCTGGATCAATCCTGACAGAAAGAAGGACCCAGCTGTCGACCCAAAAAGTAGGTGATCTCACCTTCATTAAAATGAACCATGCCTGGGTTTCAAAGGATTTTGTACCACCTTCCCCTGATGACACATAGGTTGCCAGCAAAATGGCTCGCTTTGTCCTCCTCTTCCTCCGACTTCTCCAATTCCTCCATTTGCAGCTGTTAAATGTCCAGCCTACACCTCAACATATGCCAGTTTTTCCACCTCCCTAACTGGGCTGTACCCCCCAGGGCCGGCGTCAGCACCTGGCGCACCCGGGCAAGTGCCAGGGCCCTGAACAGGTGGGGGGGCCCACTCGCCGTCAGAGACACCGGCGTACTATGAGGGACCCTGTGGTTGCTCAGGGCCCCATCACTTGCAATACTTACCTCTCTCTACTCCACCGCTGTGACGTCTTCCGCGTTTCCTGACAGTGACATTCAGGTCAGAGAGCGCGATGACGTCACGTTTGTGCGCAGTGCACAGAGCTGGAAGATGGCGACACTGAGGAGTCCAGAGTATAGCAGTGCCCAGCGAGGAGAGGTATTTCATTTTTTTTAATGTTTGGAGCAATATATGGGGAGCATTATACACTGGAGAATTATATATGGGGCCCATCATACACTTGAGCATCATAGATAGGGCCCATTGTACACTGGAGCATTATATATGGGGCCCATTATACACTGGAGCATCATATATGGGGCCCATTATATACTGGAGCATCATATGGGGCCCATTATTTAGGCCCATCATACACTGGAGCATCATCCATGGGGCACATCATATACTGGAGCATCATATGGGGCCCATTATATATGCCACATCATATGGGGTCCATTATATATGCCGCATCATATGGGCACATTATATATGGAGCATCACATGGAGCCCATTATATATGGAGCATTATATATAGGGACCATTATATATGGAGCATTATATGGGGCTCATCATACACTGGAGCATCATATATGGGCCCATTAAATACTGGAGCATCATATGGGGCCCATTATCTATGGAGCATTACATTGGCCCATCATACACTGGAGCATCATCCATGGGGCTCATCATATACTGGATCATATGGGGTTCATTATTTATGGGGCATCATATAGGGCCCTTTATATATGGAGCATCATATGGAGCACGTATGGGGCCTATTCTGTATGGAGCATTATATGAAGCCCATTCTGTATGGAGCAATATACGGGGCCCATCATATACTGTATGGAGCTTTATATGCGACTCAGTATACTGTATGGAGCAATATGTGGGGCTCATTATACTCTATGGGGACCGTCCTATACGATACGATACGATACAATACGATACACTTTATTGATCCCGGGGGGAAATTACAGTATTACAGCAGCAATACAAACAGCAGTACATAAAATATTAGGACACAAATCTTGCACAGGTGTACCAACATTACATAATAAATAAAAGTGAGTAGTTCAGGTATGGGAGGATCACCTAGAGCACCTGGCGCAGGTGCTCGGGCGGATCCAGCGAGCAGGCTTGACCATTAAGCCGGAAAAAATGCCAGCTGAGTATGAGTGAGGTCCACTACCTGGGACACCGGGTAGGTGGGGGAGCTCTGAAGCCAGAGCCCGGGAAGGTGGATGCCATCGCATCCTGGCCCACCCCCAGGACCAAGAAGCAGGTGATGTCCTTTTTGGGTACTGCTGGGTACTATAGGAGGTTTGTTCCACACTATAGTGCCCTGGCCAAGCCCCTGACGGACCTCACCAAGAAAAGGCTGCCCGTCGCAGTCGACTGGACAGTCGCCTGCGAGACAGCTTTCCAGGCGCTCAAGACCGCCCTTTCTAGTTCTTCTGTACTACAGGCAGCCGACTTCACGCGGCCATTCTTAGGGCAGACCGACGCCAGCAACTTCGGCCTCGGTGCTGTGCTCAGCCAGGTTGACACTACGGGCCATGAACACCCCATTTTGTACCTGAGCAGGAAGCTCCTGCCGAGGGAAGTGGCCTATTCCACGATGGAGAAGGAATGTCTGGCAATTGTGTGGGCCCTGCAGCGTCTGCAGCCATACTTGTACGGACGCCAATTCACCGTGGAAACAGACCACAACCCCCTCAGCTGGTTACACACGGTCTCTGGGACGAATGGGAGGTTGCTACGCTGGAGCCTCGCTCTCCAACAGTACCACTTCACCATTCGCCACAAAAGAGGAAGGGACCATGGTAACGCTGATGGGTTGTCCCGGCAAGGAGAGGGTGCGGTAGGGCGCACGGGGGAACACAGGAATGTGATACCCCCTAGCGCCCTCAAAAGCAGGAAGGTGTAAGGAAAGGGTTGTCGCCATTTTGTATAGGGCCTGTACCAGCCTCCATTTTGTCAGTTCACAGAGCCACAAACTATTAACTACACATTGCCTATTAGCATATCTAGTACGACCGGTTTTGATGTCCACTAGGAATCAAAGGGGCTTTAGCATGCTAATTAGTTTAGGCCAGTGTCTGAATAAGATGGTCAGTCGTATGGTAAATAGCTCAAGCTCAAGCCATTGTTTCCTGCTCCATGTGAATTGCAGGCCAGTTAATATGCGTGCTTCAAAGAAAAGGGGAAGGGCCTAGCAGGGTTAAGAGCTGTAGCCAGGTACAAGGGTGTTCATTCCATTTCACACACAGAAGCCAAGAAGATGGTCTAGGAAAGGACCAAAAGAAAACGGATTTGTCTTGCCAAGGGTGCAGCAACATATGCTTTGGGGACTATCCAGTAACTGAAGACTACTACCTGGGAATGGCAAAGCCCCTGCCTTCCCATGACCATACTACAACCCGGTAATATTGATCTATAGCTAATACCTTTAAGCTTTGTACATTATCGTTGTATTTTTTACTCTGACTGCAATTCCATTGTAATTACGTTGTATAGCTTTACCGTATATTTCTGTAATTATCTAGTGCGCCCTTAAGGCAAATTAAACCATAAAATTAATCTTGGGCTGATGCTTTTACTCTGATCACGAATCTTAGAATACCCAGTGGGTAACAGGACACCTTCCCCGGCGGCCATTTGCTCTAGGTGCAGTTCCCTTACTGACCTGAGAGACAAAGGGGGCGCTGGAGAGCTGTACCTGTGGAGTTACGTCCCATTGGTGATGTGGGAGGAAGGGGGTCGGCCTTCACATTTGGTAGCGGCGGTGGGATCAGAAGCTGTGATACCCAGGCTACCATGTGGCGGTCGGCTTAGTTCTTCTGGCACATTATATGGGGACCATCATATACTGGAGCATTATGTGGAGCTCATCATATACTGAATGGAACATTATATGGGACCAATTATGTATGGAGCAATATATGGGGCTCATTATTCTGTATGGAGCAATATATGTGGCTCATTATACTGTATGAATGATTATATTGGGCTCATTATTCTGTATGGAGCATCATATATGGGACTCATTATTCTGTATGGAGCAATATATGGGGCTCATTATTCTGTATGGCGCACTATGTGGTGCCCATAATACTGTATGGAGGACTATACTGTCCGGTTTTTGAGCTATTGTAGAGTTTACAATAGATATCACTCATGTAATGTAAGAAGTGAAGTATTTGGCATTGTACTATACCTATATTTCTCTGCCGTATCGGAGCATCATGAATTGTGGTATGTGTTAAAGGAGCCCACTGAGACTCTTTCACCTGGGGCCCACGAAAACTTGGAGCCAGCCCTGCCCCTCCCACAACTTTAGCCAAATAACCCCAAGTTTTCAATGCGTTACTATTATTATAAAGTAAATTAAGGTTGACAAGTTTAAGTAATAAGAATTGATTTAGTTGGCATTGAAATGGGCACTGTAGGTGTGTTTACTGTCCTCCACTCCCTGCCGACTTTTATTTCCCATTGACTTGCATTGGAGTCGGGTCGGCTTTCAGTCGGAACTCCGACTTTTTCCGATAGTTGGCCGATTTCGTTCGACTCGACTTTTGATAAAGTCGGGTGGTCCGAAACCCGACTCGACCCTCCCGGAGGCTAAGTTGCTCATCTCTAGATATAACATTTGCATAGTGTGTAGCATGTCACAAAGGTAGCCAATAACAGCTTATTAATATGGTCAGACATACATACCACTATAGTAGCCTATAATTTACGGTGTGTCCAATGCCTTTTTTTGATCACCATATATATTCATCATACAGGGGCTATAATTAATATGTGACAAAGCAAAAATGGAAAAGTCTCACCCAAATCAGAAGGCGGTATACATCATATTAAAAAATCATCCTTCCTGAAAATATGAAATGGTGGACTGTTGCAATATGGTGCAACAACTCCATTCCTGTCTATGAGTGTTTAATTGCTAGATTTGTATGCGGTTTATATAGTTAGAACAAAAAAAAACTCCAAGAGGCTCTCACAGGAAGAGTATGTGACTCTATTTCCTGTTTACCTGTGTCTGTGTATGGAAGATGAAGCAGCCTGCTGTAGATGCTGCACAGATAGAGACACACAAATGATTTATTCCTGATCTATTAAGCTTAGCATATATTGTTCCTGTTTGCTCCTGAATAAAGAAGCTCTGTTGCCACATACTTGGAGAGTATCCTGAATAATACGATGCCTACATGGACACACTCCCCATGCACCCTCACCATGTAGGGGCTACATTGTTAATACAACATAAGTGTCAGGGATCCGAATATTTGTCAGGACTTTCTTAATCCCACAAATCCCTGGTATCGCAGGCCGGGAAGGTCACGAGTACCACCCGCTGTGATCTTTGGAGAGAACAGCTCTCTGCTGCTCCCTATCATCCAGACAAATACATTATTGGCCGACGATCAACTGAGAAGGCCGCAGCCTGCTTGCACCACTAGGCCGGATATCGGAAAATTAGCCCTGAGCGTATGGCATATACACCTCCAGATTCCAACATATGGAATATGTGTACACACCCCGGTACAGTCGGAGCCAACTCTCAGATAACCACAAACTATTCACCGCCACCACTAATCTGTTTCGGTTGATTAGACACCATTAAAACAGTAGCTAATGGCTTCGGCCGTAGTTTACAGAACAGAAGGAGCAGAACTATAATTTTTTATTTTTTTTTAAATCAGATAACTTTTTATTGAACTTAAGATCATTAGAAACATATATCACATGTCACATAACCATACTCATTTTACATTTTTTCAATAAATTAAATACTTCCCCACCCTATCCCCCCACCCTCATTTAGACCATTCCAGGAGCAAACCACAATTCGTCCATACCTATCAATGTCAGATATTAATTCAGTTTACCGTAATTTAACTCAGCATTCCGGTTTACTGGTTCAACTTTGATAAATCCTATAAAACCACGGCTGCCATAGTTTGTGAAATACTTCCAGCTTATTTCTCTTGGTGTAAATACTTTTTTCCAGTTGAATTAAATGTTCCGTTTGAGCAATAAATTCACGTCTGCACAGCGGCTCCTCTGTAATCCAATATTTAGCAATCAATTTCCTTGCAATAAACAATATTCTTGCAACTGGTATTTTGGTCGTGCTGTCAGTTATTAGTTCCTCCACATATCCCAGTATACATACCAGCAGAACCCTAAGGACTACACACCCGTACACCACTCCAATACAGTTTAGCACTACAATCCAAAAGGCTGACAGTCTGGGACAATGCCAGAGCATATGTAATATCATAACATAATATAATTTAATGCCTGAGATTAGACTTCAGCCGAGCCTTGAATAACATATCAGGGGTTTTATACACCATACGGATCACATACAATTGTGACAGTCTTCCCAGTTCACTCATGAATATCTTAGTTACGTACTCTAGAATAGATTCCCAACTATCTTCATTTAGAGTATATACTCGAGTAGAAGCCGAGATTTTCAGCCCATTTTTTAGGGCTAAAGTCCCCCTCTCGGCTTATACTCGAGTCATATACAGGGGGAGGCGGAGCGCAGCTGTTCTATATACTCACCCCTCCGCCGGCGCGGTCTCTGCAGCCCCTGCTCTTCTCCCACTGTCTCCGGCGTCAGTGTTCAGCGGTCAGGTGGTACCGCTCATTAAAGTCATGAATATGCACATATTCATGACTTTAATGAGCGGTACCACATGACCGCTGAACACTGGCACCAGAGACCGCGGGAGAAGAGCAGGGCAGAGACGCACCGGCGGAGGGGTGAGTATATGTGATATTTACCTGTCCCGTTCCACCACTGCTCGCCGCTGTGTCCTCGGGTCCTCTTGCTGGGATGATCAGGCAGAGGGCACAATGACGTGGTTACTGCTATAAGGTTCTTTGTACATGTTTCTTGAAACTCAGTTTTTCCGTCGGCCATTTTGCTTTCTGTCTTGCTGCAGCTATCTTGCCCTCAGTCAATATGGAGTTTCCAGCTTTCATGTTCCCGCCCTGATTCTCTCCCTCTTGCTTCTTAAGCAGCCTCAGCTGAGCAATCAGTGCTTCAGAATCAAGCCTGCAGTGAGCCTGTGACCTGACTCCTGGAAAACCTTGGACTTTGTACTCCAGCTATTTCCTACTGAGGAACTTTGGAACACTTGTGGACTCTGGGCAAGAGGGAGAGAATCAGGGCGGGAACTTATAAATGTAAGGTTCTTTGTACATGTTTCTTGAAACTCAGTTTTTCCGTCGGCCATTTTGCTTTCTGTCTTGCTGCAGCTATCTTGCCCTCAGTCAATATGGAGTTTCCAGCTTTCATGTTCCCGCCCTGATTCTCTCCCTCTTGCTTCTTAAGCAGCCTCAGCTGAGCAATCAGTGCTTCAGAATCAAGCCTGCAGTGAGCCTGTGACCTGACTCCTGGAAAACCTTGGACTTTGTACTCCAGCTATTTCCTACTGAGGAACTTTGGAACACTTGTGGACTCTGGAAACTTGCTATTTGATAAATCCACGTTTGCATGGAACTACGGTAACAGAGAAGAGATCCTGAACCTGTTGTGGAGAGTTATTGCTGAGCTTAAGTTACTCTGGCCTGCTGTGTCTCCTGCTTCTGTACCTGCAAACTGTGTGACCCTTTTAATGTAAGGTTCTTTGTACATGTTTCTTGAAACTCAGTTTTTCCGTCGGCCATTTTGCTTTCTGTCTTGCTGCAGCTATCTTGCCCTCAGTCAATATGGAGTTTCCAGCTTTCATGTTCCCACCCTGATTCTCTCCCTCTTGCTTCTTAAGCAGCCTCAGCTGAGCAATCAGTGCTTCAGAATCAAGCCTGCAGTGAGCCTGTGACCTGACTCCTGGAAAACCTTGGACTTTGTACTCCAGCTATTTCCTACTGAGGAACTTTGGAACACTTGTGGACTCTGGAAACCTGCTATTTGATAAATCCACGTTTGCATGGAACTACGGTAACAGAGAAGAGATCCTGAACCTGTTGTGCTCACCTGGAATGGTTGTGAGAAGTCACAACCACTGTCATCACAGAAAGTATAACCGGACATCTGATAGAATCAGGGCGGGAACATGAAAGCTGGAAACTCCATATTGACTGAGGGCAAGATAGCTGCAGCAAGACAGAAAGCAAAATGGCCGACGGAAAAACTGAGTTTCAAGAAACATGTACAAAGAACCTTACATTAAAAGGGTCACACAGTTTGCAGGTACAGAAGCAGGAGACACAGCAGGCCAGAGTAACTTAAGCTCAGCAATAACTCTCCACAACAGGTTCAGGATCTCTTCTCTGTTACCGTAGTTCCATGCAAACGTGGATTTATCAAATAGCAGGTTTCCAGAGTCCACAAGTGTTCCAAAGTTCCTCAGTAGGAAATAGCTGGAGTACAAAGTCCAAGGTTTTCCAGGAGTCAGGTCACAGGCTCACTGCAGGCTTGATTCTGAAGCACTGATTGCTCAGCTGAGGCTGCTTAAGAAGCAAGAGGGAGAGAATCAGGGCGGGAACATGAAAGCTGGAAACTCCATATTGACTGAGGGCAAGATAGCTGCAGCAAGACAGAAAGCAAAATGGCCGACGGAAAAACTGAGTTTCAAGAAACATGTACAAAGAACCTTACATTTATAAATGTAAGGTTCTTTGTACATGTTTCTTGAAACTCAGAATCAGGGCGGGAACATGAAAGCTGGAAACTCCATATTGACTGAGGGCAAGATAGCTGCAGCAAGACAGAAAGCAAAATGGCCGACGGAAAAACTGAGTTTCAAGAAACATGTACAAAGAACCTTACATTTATAAATGTCACCGCTCACTCAGGGCCCCAGCACCTGCGATATTTACCTGTCCACCGCTGAGTGCCGCTGTCTTCCGGGTCCTCCAGCAGTGAATGATCAGGTAGAGGGCGCGGCGCGCAGTTGTAAGGATCTTTGTACATGTTTCTTGAAACTCAGTTTTTAATGTAAGGTTCTTTGTACATGTTTCTTGAAACTCAGTTTTTCCGTCGGCCATTTTGCTTTCTGTCTTGCTGCAACTATCTTGCCCTCAGTCAATATGGAGTTTCCAGCTTTCATGTTCCCGCCCTGATTCTCTCCCTCTTGCTTCTTAAGCAGCCTCAGCTGAGCAATCAGTAGTGGTTGTGACTTCTCACAACCATTCCAGGTGAGCACAACAGGTTCAGGATCTCTTCTCTGTTACCGTAGTTCCATGCAAACGTGGATTTATCAAATAGCAGGTTTCCAGAGTCCACAAGTGTTCCAAAGTTCCTCAGTAGGAAATAGCTGGAGTACAAAGTCCAAGGTTTTCCAGGAGTCAGGTCACAGGCTCACTGCAGGCTTGATTCTGAAGCACTGATTGCTCAGCTGAGGCTGCTTAAGAAGCAAGAGGGAGAGAATCAGGGCGGGAACATGAAAGCTGGAAACTCCATATTGACTGAGGGCAAGATAGCTGCAGCAAGACAGAAAGCAAAATGGCCGACGGAAAAACTGAGTTTCAAGAAACATGTACAAAGAACCTTACATTTATAAATGTGAGCCTGTGACCTGACTCCTGGAAAACCTTGGACTTTGTACTCCAGCTATTTATAAATGTAAGGTTCTTTGTACATGTTTCTTGAAACTCAGTTTTTCCGTCGGCCATTTTGCTTTCTGTCTTGCTGCAGCTATCTTGCCCTCAGTCAATATGGAGTTTCCAGCTTTCATGTTCCCGCCCTGATTCTCTCCCTCTTGCTTCTTAAGCAGCCTCAGCTGAGCAATCAGTGCTTCAGAATCAAGCCTGCAGTGAGCCTGTGACCTGACTCCTGGAAAACCTTGGACTTTGTACTCCAGCTATTTCCTACTGAGGAACTTTGGAACACTTGTGGACTCTGGAAACCTGCTATTTGATAAATCCACGTTTGCATGGAACTACGGTAACAGAGAAGAGATCCTGAACCTGTTGTGCTCACCTGGAATGGTTGTGAGAAGTCACAACCACTACTGATTGCTCAGCTGAGGCTGCTTAAGAAGCAAGAGGGAGAGAATCAGGACGGGAACATGAAAGCTGGAAACTCCATATTGACTGAGGGCAAGATAGCTGCAGCAAGACAGAAAGCAAAATGGCCGACGGAAAAACTGAGTTTCAAGAAACATGTACAAAGAACCTTACATTAAAAACTGAGTTTCAAGAAACATGTACAAAGAACCTTACAACTGCGCGCCGCGCCCTCTGCCTGATCATTCACTGCTGGAGGACCCGGAAGACAGCGGCACTCAGCGGTGGACAGGTAAATATCGCAGGTGCTGGGGCCCTGAGTGAGCGGTGACACCGGCACCTGTCCCCCATAGCGCGCCTGCACAGGACACCGGCACCTGGCCCCCAGCGACGAGAGGTGAGTATGTCATTTTTTTTTTTGTTGAAGCAGCTGCAGCAGCATAAGGGGCCTATTCAATGCAGCATCTATGGGGGCATAATACATGGGGCATCTATAGGGGCATAATACATGGGGCATCTATGGGGACATAATCTATGGGGGCACAATCTATGGAGCATCTATAGGGGCATAATCTATGGAGCATCTATGGGGGCATAATACATGGAGCATCTATGGGGGCACAATCTATGGAGCATCTATGGGGCATAATACATGGGGCATCTATGGGGGCATAATCTAAGGAGCATCTATGGGGCACAATCTATGGAGCATCTATGGGGGCACAATCTATGGAGAATCTATGGGGCACAATACATGGGGCAGCATATGGGGCATAATCTCATTTTCCCCCCTAGGCTTATACTCGAGTCGATAAGTTTTCCCAGTTTTTTGTGGCAAAATTAGGGGGTCGGCTTATACTCGGGTCGGCTTATACTCTAGTACATATGGTATCTCCCACAAATCTATCTCCCACTTCCTTTTAGCTTTGATTGGGTGATCTCCCAAGAAAGCATGTAGCATGTATATACTTGTCCCCCTCGTTCTACTATTTTTGAGTACAAAATCTAACGTGAGATCCGTTTGTATCTCTATGGGCCCTCTCCTGCTTTGAGATTGAAACACGTGTTGAACCCGTCTATACTGATAACGATCTAACCCTGGGAACTGAAATTCTTCTTGAAACATTTTGAATGATTTAAGCTATCCCCGATAAATCAATTGACATATCAACCTAATGCCCACCTCCTTCCACGTCCCAAATTCCTTCATATGCTTAAACTCCTGAAAATAACTGTTATCCCTAATAGGCGAAAACCTAGTGAAACTCATTACCCCCCTAATATGTTTGATTTTCTGTCATATCTTATAAATAAGATTAATAGTATGGTACTGAGATCCCAATTTTTTGAAAAGTCCCATCTCCAGACCCATACACAACGGCAAGGTCTTAATTAGATACCTCAAACTATTACTATCCGCCCCTTCTATGACATCTCCCCCATCCTTTAAGGTGCTGGCATTGTGCAGATAGAAAATAAATCCAGGGGTTAGGTAATGCAAGCCCCCTCTCTTCCTTCGGCCTCTGCAGTATTTCCTCTTTGAGTCTCGGACTCTTTCCACCCCATACTAGTTCACCAAATAATGATTTTATCCTGCGAAACCTACACAGTGGAAGCCAAATAAGGGAATTATGTAACACATATAATAACTGCGGCATGACAGTCATTTTGAGGAGGTTTACTTTACCCACCACAGATAGATGTAGCTTACTCCACACTGACATTTTTGTACGTAATCTTTGCAGTTAAGGGCCCAAATTAAGTTCCTCAAAACCTCGTCAGTGGAAGAACTATATGAATCCCCAAGTACTTAAAATTTTGAACCACCTTTAATTAAGTACACGCTTCCACCTTCCCAATACAATCATTATCTCCATCAATCGACAAAGTACACGACTTATCCCAATTAATCTTCAATCCCTAAATCTGACCAAAACCCTCAATTAGTGTCTCTACATTTCTCAAGGACTCCGCAGAATCTTGCAAGAAAAACAGGATATGATCGGCATATAGAGCCACCTTCTCTTCCATTGTTCCATATACAGTATGAACCCTTTTACCTCCTGAGTGCTTCTAATTTTGGCAGCTAGTGGCTCCACAGCAAGGGCAAAAAGCTTCTGGGACAAAAGACACCCTTGTCTCATACCACTGAACCCCAGAAAACTGTCCGACAATTTATTATTTACTCTAATTTTAGCCGTTGGAGAGGAGTACATCAATTTTACCCACGAGCTAAACATTGGCCCAAACCCAAAGCAAGTACTTCGAATTTTGGCAGCTAGAGACTCCACAGCAAGG
Source organism: Oophaga sylvatica (assembly GCA_033576555.1). Taxonomy (NCBI): domain Eukaryota; kingdom Metazoa; phylum Chordata; class Amphibia; order Anura; family Dendrobatidae; genus Oophaga; species Oophaga sylvatica. Next base: position 408,889,193 of record JARQOD010000005.1, read on the forward strand.
GCAAAAAGCATCGGGGACAACAGACACCCCTGTCTCATATCCCTGAACAGCGGAAAACTATCCGAAAAATTATTATTCACTCTAATTTTAGCCGTTGGAGAGGAGTACAGCAATTTCACCCACAAGCTAAACACTGGTCCAAACCCAAAGCGATCCAGCACCGACCAAAGGTATTTCCATTCCACAATATCAAAAGCTTTGTGTGCATCTAGAGACACCACCACTCTTTTCCCAGTGTTTGTGCTGGGATTTGCATATTTAAATATAGCCTTCTTAAATTGACTGCAGTGGATTTATTGGGCATAGAGCCAGATTGGTCCAAATAAATCACCTTATCTATTACCCGGATCAGTCTGTTTAGCAGGGTCTTTGCCAAAATTGTAATATCTGCCATCAGGAGTGATATTGGTCTATATGACTCAGGCAGCTGCGGGTCTTTTTCCGCTTTGGGGATAACCACAACAATGGCTTCCCTCATAGAAGCAGGCAGCATTCCCTTCTCCAATGACTCAAATACCCCTAGTATTTTGGTTATTAGTTCTTCATTGAGGACTTGGTATACCTCAGCTGGGATGCCGTCTGCCCCTGAAGCCCTGACCATGTCATAGACGCCAAGGCCTCCCTCAGTGCCTCCTCTGAAAGCGGTTCATCAAGCCAGTCTGTCTCCTCATTACTTAGTTTAGGTAATTCAACCCCCCCAAAAAAACCTATTCATCTCCCCTTCCACCTGCTATAGGTTCGAGTAGTATAACCTACTATAAAAACCCCAAAAAACTTCTAAAATTTGTTCCCCCTGCGTAACCACCTTATCAGTCTCTGATTTTAATACATATATGTGAGCAGATTCATGCTTCGCCGAGGCCACCACTGAGAGCAAATGTTCCACTTTTTCCCCCTCCGCATAAAAAGCTTCCTCAACCTCTCCGCCCTACGCATGTGCAATTTGTTTACCTCTTCTTGAGCAGCCTTCATGCAATTTTGTGCTTCTCTTGAACATTGATTGCTCAGCGCTTCCTCTTCTGCCCTCACTTCCTCCATCACTGCTTTATCAGAGTTCCTAGTTTTGGTCTTGCCTTGATACATCTCTGAATAAAATTCCACTTAAGTAAGCCTTCATAGTATCCTACATTATATGTTGCTCTACACTACCCTCATTTAAAGAAAACAGAGTGATGTTCCCACCACAAAATAAACGATAAAGGGTCCAGATATATAAGTATAATGCAAATCTTTATTGGAAAAATACATATAAAAGCAGTAAGTATAGACCTAAGGCAGGGACAGCTCAGGTCAGTGCATGGGAACCGCACTACCTAAGAGGAAAAGGTAGACGAACTGATCCCAGTCATCATGGTTGTAACTTTACAGAAAAGCAGCAGTATACATAGTGTATAAATATATATATACAATTCTCATAGCAACTTGTAACAATCACCATATACACACATTTCACAAAGGATAATGAATCATAAGTAAATCCTTGAGAGAGATATTTAACTATCACAAAGAAGGACTAAATAATCAGTGCGATAGACTGCTGTATAACCAGAAAAAAAGAAAAAAGACCAGAGCAGGTATTGTTATAACATGTGGGCAAAGTGCCGCATCAATGTTCGGTGAATTACCTCACTGTATGTCTGGGAGCTGGGACCGGTGCGTCTGCCCCGACGCACGTTTCGGAGCTGAGTCCTTCGTTAGGGGGCGTGATAATTACCAAAACCGGGAAGTTTAAAAAGCGGTAAACCGGATATTGCATTTTGTGGACCGGAAGTGACACCTGCTGTTGCCGTGACAACTCCCTATGCCGAGCGGCGCCAGCGTCATGCAGGAGGCGGGCAGACATCTCAGATGTCATGACTACCAGCCGCATAGAGACGCCAGGAGCCGCGTGGCAAGCGAGGCACAACACAGAGGCGTGCAGGACCACAGCTATGCAGTATCTACAGGCAAAACACTTGTGCGCAAAAGTGCATAGGTGCATAGCATGCAAAATTGTTGATAAAAATGTCAAGATATATAGGTGTATAGAAAAACGAGGTGGTAATCACTAACTAGATATATGAGAACTATAAACACAGATGACTCAAAATATTGAAATAGTGTGGATCAACATATAAAACATACATAGAAAATAATGCAAAAACGGGAATATATGGGAAACAAACAAACAGAGCAATCAGAGAATGATCATTACAATATGCCAAGTGGCCTGACCATTTTGCTCAAAATTCGAATAGAAGATATATAGAACAATGGGTAAAAAATAATAATACAAATATAGGTAAAAAACAAAAAACAAACAATAAAAATAAATCACAGATATGAAAACAACAAAACAAAATAACAAAATAACAGTTGGTGTAGATGAGTCATGAAATTTTATTGAAGTTCGTCCAGTTATTATGGAGACCACCAAGAAGGGACACCGATTATATTCAAGCGACACGACTAAAAAACCTAATAAACATAAAGAAAAAGTGTTAAAAACCAGTTTAAAAGAAACACACTCAGGCTAGTGGGGGCACCCACATAGACCCGTTAACAACAGCAGGGCGGCGATCACAAGAAGGGAACGAAGTTCAAATTCTCGTTAAGTCCTGATGGCTGGACCGTATTGAGGGTCCAGATCCATCTTGTCTCCATTTGTGCTAGTCGTTGAGAAACTTTGCCTCCCCGTATCCCTAGATCTACACAGTCGATCCCTCTAACTCTGAACCCCTTACTTTCACAATTATGGTGCAGTTTAAAATGCTTAGGTATTGTCTTTAGCATAGAGGATGGATTACCTGTGACTACCACCCCTCCTTTCCCCATTATTAAATCTCAACTTAAACCCCCCTCTAACTATCCCCACCCACTCCCACAAAAACTTTATTAACTCTTTGTGTAGATACATAATGCACCTTCTCTATACGAGAAAGGGGAACGCTACAATCCCAGCAGTAGTGTAAGTCCAATTCCGGACACTTAGCACTTTTTCACGTAACACTCTATGACAACTTGTGGGACTCCTAGAGTGGACCCGCAGGGTCATGACAGGGTCATGACAAAGAACCTCCCTCATGTGAGCTGGCCTGGTGAACCACCCCCTATACAGGGAGCGTCAGGGGCAGGCCCAGGGGAGACTATCGCCGTGACAGCTGGTACCCAGGGTCAGACAGTAGGAGACACAAGCGGGAGACAGAGCGGACTGACAGAGGGGCAGGTAGCCGGAGCCGGTGGTCACAGGGAGAGCGTATTGCTGGGAGGCAGAGAAGAGGCAGATGTGGAACACTCTGGATGGAAATGGCGATACAGGTGGAAATAGACTCAGGCTGGAACAGACGAACACATTAGGAGAGAACACAGAGAAGTAGCGGGTGAGGACTGTGGAGCAGATAACGCTGCAGCGCAAAGCAGAGCAGGAAGGCAGAAAGCACGAGGATGCAGGAGTGCGTGGGCCAGAATCATCGGTGAGGCACAACCTAGCGGATGAGGCTGCCTGATTTGCAGAGTGCGCAGCGGAACTTCTGGGTCAGGGACCTCCCGGGTCATAGAGACGCCGTGAAGGAGCGGCCACAGTCAAGCAGGGAGATGTGCGCATGCGCTGCCGAGTCCATTGCAGGAGACGCGCACCTGAAGGGACCCAGAAGCTGGCCGCGAGACCGGAAGAGTGGATGCTGGGTGATGCGCACCAGCTCCGGGAGCGTGCTGGGACGCCGTGAAGTGGTGAGTATGCCGGGGCTCGGGGAACGGCGCAGATGGCGGCGTGACAGTACCCCCCTCTTTACACACCCTCCTGCAAAAGCCGGAAAGAAATCTTGCTAAAATTCGAGGAGCCTGGATATTCTCCCGGGGTTCCCAAGATCTCTCTTCGGGAGCAAAGCCTTTCCAATCAATTAAAAAAAAGGTTCTCCCTCTTAGCTTCTTCAAAGCAAGAATGTCTTTAACCTCAAAGGCGTCTTCAGCGGAAACAAGCTGAGGCAAATGACCGGGAGAGACATGGAACTGATTGAGCACCACAGGTTTCAGAAGGGAAACATGGAAAAAATTGGTAATGCGAAGCGAGGCAGGTAGCTTCAACTTGTAAGCCACATAATTAATGCGAGCCAACACCTCAAAAGGTCCAATGTACCGGAGACCCAGTTTATACGAGGGAAGCTTAAGGTGAATGAATTTGGAAGATAACCACACCTTATCACCAGGACAATATGACGGAGGATCCAAGCACCTCTTAACCGCATGTCTTTTCATTTTGTCACGTGCTCTTTCAAGAGCGGTCTTGGTCTCCTGCCAGATCCTGGAGAACTCCACGGACAGAAAGTCAGCCGCTGGTACACCCGAGACAGGAGGTACCGGCAGAGGCACACCAGGATGTTGCCCGTAGACGATAAAAAAAGGAGACTTGGAGGAAGACTCGCTGGTGTGGTTGTTGTACGCAAACTCCGCCCAAGGAAGCAAGCTGGACCAATCGTTCTGATGAGCATTAGAAAAATGACGGAGATAAGTCACCAGGATCTGATTCGTACATTCCACTTGACCATTGGTCTGAGGATGGTAGGCAGAGAAGTCTAGTGTCACATTCATAATCTTGCATAAGGCTCTCCAGAACCGGGAGGTGAACTGGACTCCTCTGTCTGACACAATATGTAGAGGAAAGCCATGAATACGAAAAATATCGTTGATGAAAACTTTCGCCAACTCAGGTGCAGAGGGCAAGCCAGGCAGTGAGATGAAATGAGCCATCTTGGAGAATCTGTCCACAGCCATGAGGATAACTGTGCAGCCCGAAGACCGAGGGAGATCAGTAATAAAGTCCAGCGCTATGTGCTGCCATGGAGCCAAAAGGACTGGAAGCGGGTGTAAGAGTCTAGAGGGTACCTCTGAGAAAGTACCGCACCGGCCCCGGTGGCTGAAGCATCCACCTCAAGCATAAAGGGTTTGTTAACCACGGGACGATGGAGCACAGGAGCCGTAGCGAAGGCTTGTTTTAAAGATAGGAAGGCATTCTCGGCATCAGAAGACCAGACATTAGGGTTGGTCCCATTGCGGATCAGAGAGGAGATAGGACCGCTCAACGAGGAAAAGTGTGGGATGAACTACCGATAGTAATTCGCGAAACCAAGGAACCGTTGGATCGCGCTAACACCATGCGGACGCGGCCAGTTGAGCACGGCGGACACTTTTTCCAGATCCATGCGTAGGCCAGAGTCAGAGATGATGTAACCCAAGAACGGTAGAGAAGATTGTTCGAAGGCGCACTTCTCAAGCTTAGCATGAAGACGATTCTCCCTCAGACGCAGCAGTACTTGTCGAACGTCTTTTCTATGGGTAAACATATCCAGAGAAAATACGAGAATATCATCTAAGTACACCACCACATAGGAGTACAGTATATCCCAGAAAACATCGTTCACAAACTCCTGGAATACTGCGGGAACATTGCACAACCCGAAGGGCATGACCAAATATTCATAGTGCCCATCCCCGGTGTTAAAAGCGGTCTTCCACTCATCTCCGGGACGGATATGAATCAGATTGTAGGCCCCACGGAGATCCAGTTTAGTGAAAATTTGTGCTCCCCGAAGCCAGTTGAATAGCTGCGGAATGAGAGGAAGTGGGTACTTGTTTTTTATTGTGATATCATTGAGACCTTGATAGTAAATGCAGGGATGGAGGGATCCATCCTTCTTCTTGACAAAAAAGAAACCTGCACCTGCGGGCGAAGAGGACTTCCAAATAAAGCCTTTGGCCAGATTCTCCTGGACATATTCGGTCATGGCTGGGGCTTCAGCAGAAGACAATGGGTAAATTTGGCCTATTGGCGGAGTAGAGCCTGGAACGAGGTCGATTGGGCAATCATACGGATGATGTGGGGGCAGGCTCTCCGCCTCCCTCTTGTTGAAAACGTCCGCAAAGGACCAGTAGGCTAATTGCAAGTCTGTAGGCATCGAAGTTGGCCGAGAGGACCCCACTTGCTGGACGGGAAGCAAGCATCTTTTCTGACAGGACTGTCCCCGATGCAGAATGTCACCAGACCGCCAGTCAAGGGTAGGTTCATGAGTCCTTAACCAAGGAAGCCCCAGAAGGAAGGTATGGGACAGCGAGGGCAGGACGTCGAAGGCTATCCTCTCCCGATGCAAGGCTCCGATCTGTAGCTCCACCTCCTCGGTGACCTGAGTAACGGACTCCCGCAAGGGCTTGCCGTCAACCGAAGCTATCCGCCGGGGAGTCTCCAAGGACCTGACAGGAATCCGAAATTTTTTGACCGCCTCGAGCTGAATGAAGTTTCCTGCTGCAACATAATCTATGTAGGCCACCTCAGAAAAACGACTAGAGCCCAGATTCAATAAAATTGACAGGGTCAAGGGTTGAGAGGAATTACAGACACCTAGGGAGGCCTCTCTTGCCTGTCCTAGGCGGAGGAGTTTCCCGGCCTCTCGGAACAGGAACGCAGTAGATGGGAAGCACTCCCACAGTAAAAACAGAGTCCTTGTGTGATTCTCTCTTTACGGCGCTGTTCGGCCATCTTGAGTCGGTCCACCTGCATGGGCTCAGGTGCAGAGACCGCAGAAGATATCTTGGGTCGTGAACGGGAAGGACTGCAAGTAGCCGAGGATAGACGGGGAGTCTTCTCTCTCTGGCTGCCTCATGGGAGCGCTCCTCGAAGCGCAGATCAATGTGGGTCGCAAGGGAGATTAAACCCCCCAAAGAGGTTGATGTATCCTGACCCGCCAGCTCGTCTTTAATTTGACCTGACAGACCTCGCCAAAAAGCTCCTACCACGGCCTCATTGTTCCAACTCAGCTTGGAGGACAAGGTGCGGAAGCAAATGGTGTATTGGCCAACAGAGAGTATCCTTGTGAAGGTTTAAGAGGGACTCGGTGGTGGAGCCTAGATGACCTTACTCGTCGAACACCTTGCAAAAGGTGTCCAGAAAGGTGGAGAGCTGAGAGACTAGGGGATCGTCACACTCCGAGAGAGGGTTCACCCAGGCTAAAGCCTCCCCTCTAAGTGAGACACCACAAAGGCCACCTTAGCTCGATCAGTGGGATATTGCTGCGGAAGCAGCTCAAAGTGTAATTGGCACTGGTTCAAAAACCCCGACATAACTTGGGATCACCACTATACCGCGGCGGTTTACGTAAATGCGGGGACGAGGCCTGGGCAGAAACTGAGGCAACGGATTGCAGGGACTGGAGTTGGTTATCCACTGACACCATATAGTTAAGGATGTGGGCCTGGGTGTTGCGTTGCTGAGCGAGTTCCTGTTGGAGACTATCCAACTGGGAGGGTTCCAGGGTCAGAGGACTGTAAGGCCAACAAACAGGACTCCATGGTTTTCAAAAAGGACATAATCCTTGTCTGATTTTCCCGTAGGAACACCAGTTCCTTTTGGGCAGTGGCCGAGGCACCAACGGGGTACATGGCCTGATTATACTGTGACAACTTGTGGGACTCCTAGAGTGGACTTGCAGTGTCATGACAACGAGCCTCCCTCAGGTGAGTTGGCCTGGTGAACCACCCCCTATACAGGAAGCGTCAGAGGCAGGCCCAGGGGAGACTATCGCCGTGACAGCTGGTACCCAGGGACAGACAGTAGGAGACACAAGCGGGAGACAGAGCAGACTGGCATAGGGGCAGGTAGCCAGAGCCGGTGGCCACAAGGAGAGAGTATTGCTGGGAGGCAGGGAAGAGGCAGACGTGGAGCACTCTGGAGGGAAATGGCGACACAGGTGGAAACAAACTCTGGCTGGAACAGACGAACACACTAGGAGAGACCACAGAGAAGTAGCGGGTGAGGACTGTGGAGCAGATAGCGCTGCAGCGCAAGGCAGAGCAGGAAGGTAGAAAGCATGAGGACGCAGGAGTGCGTGGGCCACAATCATCGGTGAGACATAAATGATAATCAGGCACAACCTAGCGGATGAGGCTGCCTGATATGCAGAGTGCGCATCGGAACTTCTGGGTCAGGGACCTCCCGGGTCATAGAGACGCCGGAAAGGAGCGGCCGCAGTTAAGCAGGGAGATGTGCTCGTGCGCCGCCGAGTCCTGTGCGGGAGACACGCACGCGCACCCGAAGGGACCCAGAAGCCGGTCGCGAGACCGGAAGAGTGGATGCCGGGTGATGCGCACCAGCTCCGGGAGCACGCCAGGATGCCGTGGAGTGGTAAGTATGCCGGGGTTCAGGGAACGGCGCAGATGGCGGCGTGACAGTACCCCCCTCTTTACACCCGCTCCTGCTAAGGCCGGAAAGTAATCTTGCTAAAATTCGAGGAGCCTGGATGTTCTCCCGGGGTTCCCAAGATCTCTCTTCAGAAACAAAGCCTTTCCAATCAATTAAAATAAAGGTTCTCCCTCTTAGCTTCTTCATAGCAAGAATGTCTTTAACCTCAAAGACATCCTGAGCGGAAACAGGTTGAGGCGTATGACCGGGAGAGGCATGGAACTGATTGAGCACCACAGGTTTCAGAAGAAAAACGTGGAAAAAATTGGGAATGGGAAGCTAGGTGGGTACCTTCAACTTAAAAAGCCACATCATTAATGCAAGCCAATACCTCAAAAGGTCCAATGTGCTGGAGATCCAGCTTATACGAGGGAAGCTTAAGGCGATTGAATTTGGAAGATAACCACACCTTATCACCAGGACAATATGACGGAGGATCCAAGCACCTCTTATCCCGGGGACCCTTTTTCTTTGTCCTCTGATGTCCGATGACATCAGAGGGCAGAGAAATTAAATGGCACAACTTTTTTTTGTTGCGATCGCCGTTATAGGGTTAATAACGGCGATCGCAACATCGGTGTCGGTAAAAACCGACCCGATTCATGTTCTCTGGGGTCTCGTCTACCCCCGGTAGCCGAGACCCCGGAGAAAATGCACCTCTGGGGGGCGCTATTCACTTTTTTCCACAGCGCCGTTAATTAAGTACCCTTAATGACCGCCGTTAAAAGGCGTATCGGCGGTCGTTAAGGGGTTAATATTTATTTCAACCAAAACAAATGCATTCAATGGAAAATGTAATTGTAACATTTAACAAGCCATATTCCTTTTGTCCTCCTGTGCTCTTTTGTTTACACAGTGACAGCAATGTCTGCCCTACTGCATAGTCATATGCACCCCATTACGCCTTCGAACCCACATGCTGGATGGGCCCCGTAAAATCCACGTCACCATATTCCCTTTGTACTCCCGTACTCTTTTGTTTCACACATTGGCATCATTGTCTGACCTGCTGCAAAGTCATATGCATCCCATTACGCCATGGAACCCACATACTGGATGGGCCCCGTAAAATCCACATCACCATATTCCTTTTGTACTCCCGTACTCTTTTGTTTCACACATTGGCATCACTGTCTGCCCTGCTGCAAAGTCATATGCACCCCATTACACCTTGGAACCCACATACTAAATGGGCCCCGTAAAATCCACGTCACCATATTCCCTTTGTACTCCCCTACTCTTTTGTTTACACGTTGGCAGCAAGGCCAGCCCTGCTGCCTAGTCATATGCACCATATTACGCCTTTGAACCCACATACTTGATGAGCCCATGAAAATCCACTTCACAATATTTATTTGGTACATTCAGAAGTTGCCAATAATAGACATAAAAGGTTTAACCCCTTAAGGATCAAACCATTTTGTAGGTTAATGACCAGGCCTTAATTTTGAAATCGGACCATTGTCACTTTGTGTTCTTAGTCTTGAACGCTTCAATAGATCCTGCTGAGTCTGAGTTTATTTTTTCGTGACATATTGTACTTCATGTTAGTGGTAAAATTTCTACGATGTGAGTTGTGTTTATTTATGGAAATATGGCAAAAATTTTAAAATTTTGCAATTTTAAATAACAATTCCCACATGTCTACTTTACATTAGCACAATTTTGGAACCAAAATTTTTTTTTGTTAAGAAGTTGTAAGAGTTGATCAGCGATTTCTAATTTTTCCAACAAAATTTACAAAATCATTTTTTTAGGGACCACCTCACATTTGAAGTCACTTTGAGGGGTCAATATGACAGAAAATACCCAAAAGTGACACCATTCTAAAAACTACACCCCTCAAGCTGTTCAAAACCACATTCAAGAAGTTTATTAACCCTTTAGGTACTTCACAAGAATTGAAGCAATGTGGAAGGAAAAAATGAACATTTAACTTTTTTCCCCAAAATTTTTCATCGGACACAATTTTTTATTTTGTCAAGGGTATCAGGAGAAAATGAACCACAATATTTGTTGTTCAATTTCTCCTGAGCACACCGATACCCCATGTGTGCAGGAAGACCAATCTTTAGGCACACGGCAGGGATCAGAAGGGAAAGAACATAATTTGAGATTTTGAATGTCAAATTGGCTGGAATCGAGAGCGGATGCCAGGACGCGTTTGGAGAGCCCCTGATGTACCTAAACAGTGGAACCCCCCATAAGTGACCCTATTTTGGAAACTAGACCCCCCCAAGGAACTTATCTAAATGTGTGGTGAGCACTTTGAACTCCCAAGGGCTTCACAGAAGGTTATAACGTACAGCCGTAAAATTAACAAATCATATTTTTTCCAGAAAAATGATCTTTTCACGCCAGGTTTTTCTTTTCCTGATACCCCATATGTCGGGGTAAACCACTATTTGGACTCATGGCAGAGCTCGGGAAGGAACGGGCGCCATTTGACTTTTTTGGCTGGAATTGAGATTGGAAGCCATGTCGCGTTTGGAGAGCCCCTGATGTGCCTAAACAGTGGAAACCCCCAAAAGTGACACCATTTTTGAAACTAGACCCCCCAAGGAGCTTATCTAGTGTGGTGAGCACTTTGAACCCCCAAGTGCTTCACAGAAGTGTATAACATAGAGCCGTGAAAAGAAAAAAATAATTTTTTCCACAAAAAAGATCTTTTTGCCCCCAAATTTTTATTTTCACAAGGGTAACAGGAGAAATAGGACCCCAAAAGTTGTTGTGCAATTTGTCCTGAGTACGCTGATACCCCATATGTGGGGTGGAACCACGGTTTGGGCGCATGGCAGAACTCAGAAGGGAAGGAGTGCCATTTTAAAATGCAGACTTTGATGGAATAGTCTGCGGGCATCATGTTGCGTTTGCAGAGCCCCTGATGTGCCTAAACAGTAGAAACCCCCCACAAGTGACCCTATTTTGGAAGCTAGACCCCCAAGGAACTTATCTAGATGTGTGGTGAGCACTTTGAACCCCCACGTGCTTCACAGAAGTTTATAACGTAGAGCCGTGAAAATAAAAAAATCATATTTTTTTCCACAAAAATGATCTTTTTGCCCCCAAATTTTTATTTTCACAAAGGTAACAGGAGAAATTAGACCCTCAAAGTTGTTGTGCAATTTATCCTGAGTATGCTGATACCCCATATGTGGGGGTAAAACCACTGTGATCGCCTTACTGCGATCTTTGGGAGGCAGAATGAACAAATCCACAAAAGGTGAAGAATTGGTTTTATTTTTTACACCGTTCCTCGTGCGGCATTAGTGATTAGGCGATTTTATTCTTCGGGTCGGTGCGATTACAGCGATACCAGATTTATATCCTTTTTTCATGTTTAGTTTCTGTCACACACTAAATAAAGCAAGCTTTTTTGTAAGATTTTTTACTATTATAGAAAAAATAATTATTTTTGCATCAGTTTATTCTGCGAGCTATAACTTTTTAATTTTTTCGCTGATGATGCTATATAGCGGCTTTTTTTTGCGGGACAAGATGACGTTTTCAGTGGTACCATGTTTATATCTATCTTTTTGATCGCGTGTTATTGTACTTTTTCCAAGCGGTATGATGACTCCGCTTGGAAAAAGTATGATTTCCTGTTTTTATGTGTTTTTTTTTTTTTTTTTGTATATATTCTTTATTTAGAAAATTTCAATAATACAACAGGAAAGGAAAAAAGGGTAAATGTTTCCAGAAATAGTAAAAGAAGAAAAAAAAGAAAAAACATTCGTAATAAATCACAACGATAACACTACAATGCTGTGTTTTTACAAACCAAAAGGGTTGTAAGAAGAGTTTAAAAAACAAGGGGCAGTGGTGGGGAGGGACACAGGAAGGAAAGGGGAGGGTAAGGGAGGCAGAAAGTCCTGGTTAAAATATAGAGATTAACTAAGCGATTTGGGAGATCAAACTCAAATCAAGGCATGATCATTACAGAACAGGCTATATGTAAAAGAAAGGAATAACAAAAGAAACTTATAGGGAGACAGAAATTAAGGATTACCGTTACCGGTTGTGCTTATTTGGTGATCCTCTGAGGCGTTCAACCAGGCTATCCATGCATTTAGAGTCTTTAGATTTTTAGATCCTGAAAGTCTAATTTTCTCGTATATACCGATTTGGTTGGATTCTTTCATCCATTCTTTGCAGGTAGGGGTCTCTACATCTTTCCAGTGTCTTGCGATAGTTATTTTAGCTGCGTTGAGCAGGTGAGGTATCAGTGAGCCTTTTTTAAAGTGTAAATTTGAAGGATCCAGATTAAATAGAATGAAACGTGTCGTTAATGGGATGTCTACGTTTAAGGTTTTCTTTATATGCTCTCTAACTTTCTCCCAAAAACTTTTAATTTTTGTGCATTCCAGCCAAATGTGAGACGGAGAACCCTTCTCATTGGTGCATCTCCAACAAAGAGGGGAGATTGAGCTGTCTATTTTATTCAATATGTCAGGTGTTTTATACCATCTTGATATGATTTTATAGTTAAGTTCTTGGAATCTCACTGAAGATGTTAGGAAGTGGATGTTTTTGAAAATTGTATGAATCTCTTCTGGGAGAAATTTTGTATTTAGTTCTAATTCCCATTTTTTTATGAAATCTGGGATCTCCTGTGTTTGGGTTAGATTTTTATTTATTTTGGCTATCATTTTTCCCTTTGCTTTTGTGTTCATAAACAGTTTAAGAATTGGCGGATCAGGTGTTGAGGTAGAAATGTCTGGGAGATAAAGTTTGGTTACTTCCTGTAGAGTTTAAATTTCCTCATCTTTCAAGTGAAGGTTTTTAGTGAGTGAGCTGATCTTGTTTTTGCTCATACATCTGTTTTTGTACACCAAGGAGTACATCGGCATGTTTCTAAAGGGAATAGAAAGCCTGATTTTCTTCTTAAGAGATCTATAATTATTAGGGATCAAATGCAAGATAGGAGTTGCTTTGCATATATTTGGAATAATATTCATTTTTTTATTTGTTTTGTGCCATAACCTGAGGGTAGTCAACATGTACGGGTTCATAATCTATTAAATGGGGTGGGCCATAGGTAGTGTAAGAAGCCATCATGGAGATCGTCCAACTCAAGTGGAACCCAAAGTTTTGTGGGACAAGGGGATTGCAGCTCAATCACTCTTGATAAGTGGGTTTGATAATCTATATCTTTCAAAATCAGGGAGACCCAAACCTCCTCTACATCTTGATTTTATCAAGGTTTTATGATTTATCCTATGGTTTTTACCTGCCAATATAAATTTTGAAATTACATTTTTGAGCTTTTGAAAAAATTGTTGAGGAATGTCTATTGGGAGGGTTTGGAGAAGGTATAGGACTTTGGGGAGAATTATCATTTTTATAAGATTGACTCTACCAAACCATGAAACCGGGACATCTCTCCAATTTGATAAGGCAGACTCAACCAAATGAAACAATGGTTTGAAGTTTAAATCAAAAAGGCGTGAAGGAGAGCAGCTAAGTTTAGTTCCCAAATATGCAATGGATGGGCATTCTTTAAATGGGGATAGTGATTTTAAGTTGTTTCTGTTTTCAGGAGATAAAGAAATATGCATGATATTAGACTTGGTGAAGTTTATTTTAAAATTGGAGATTGAGTTGAAGAAGCGCAACTCAGTGAGTAAAATCTGAATAGACTTGTCAGGATCTACCAAAAAGAAAAGTATGTCGTCTGCGTATGCTGCACATTTGTGTTCAACTGTGCCGATTTTCAATCCTTTGATCTTAGGGGATTGTCGTATTTTCTGCAAGAATGTCTCTAAGGAGAGAATAAACAAAAGGGGCGATAGGGGGCAACCTTGTCTTGTGCCATTTTTGATCTCAAAGCTGGCGGATAGTGTGTTGTTAATTTTAATTTTCGCGGAGGGTGCTGTGTATAAGGCAGTTATTTTATGTATAAAATTTAGAGAGAAGCCAAATTTTGTAAGTGCTTGTTCCATGAAATACCAATCAACGCGATCGAAAGCTTTCTCTGCGTCTGTGGAGAGAATCGACATTTGTATATTGTGTTGTTTTGCTAGATGAATCGCGTTGATTGCCCTCATGACATTATCCTTGGCTTCTCTTCCTTTGACAAAGCCAACTTGTTCTGGGTTTATCAGATCTGGGAGAAGTTTTTGTATTCTGCTTGCTAATATTTTGGCGTATAATTTCACATCGTTATTAATGAGTGAAATTGGCCTGTAACTGCCGCAAGAGGTGGGGTGTTTTCCCTCTTTTGGAATGAGGCTAATGTGGGCTACTAGAGACTCTTTTTTGAAATTGTTGGATTTACTAATATGATTAAAATAATCTGTCAAATGTTGGGATAATTCGGGTTTAAAATATTTGTAATATTCAATCGAAAAACCGTCTGGACCTGGACTTTTTCCGCCTGGAGATTGGGTTATCGCGTCTTCCACTTCGTTTTTAGTTATGGGACTATCTAAAAAATTTGATTGAATGTTCGTGATCTGGGGAAGGGATAGGTCTTTTAAGAAATTTTGTATTTTAACAGTCTTATCTACGGCAGAGCTGTAATTGGATTTTAGATTGTATAGATTTGAGTAAAAATCTGAGAAGGCCTTGACAATATCTTCTGTTTTATAAAGTAACTGATCTTCATTATTCTTTATTTTAAGTATGTGCGTCAAGTTAATTTGTTTCTTAATTGTATTTGCTAGATATTTGCCACATTTATTTGCAGATGAATATGCTCTGAACCGAGAATATGATAAAAATTTTTCAAATTTTTGATTTAAGAGGGCCTTTAGTTCAACTCTTAAGTTAGAGAGGTCTTTCTCTAGAGAGGGAAGCTGTGTTAGTTTGTGTGAAGCCTCTAGTTTTTTTTTATCTGAGAGAGCTTCAGTAGTATTTCCTTTTCTTTTTCTTTTTTTGTTCTGGAACCTAACTCAATAAGGATTCCCTAAGAACGGCTTTATGAGCCTCCCAAGTGTTGGAGTCGCATTTGTCATGAGGGCGATTTTCTTTGAAGAAATTTCTTATGCCTGTGGCTATATATTCTTGTGTGATGTTGCTCTTAAGTAAATTATTATTAAGCTTCCAGTTTAATGGCCCTCTTTTATGTGGATCAATGACTGTTTTGAGAAATAATGGGGCATGATCTGAAAAAAGAATTGTCATAAGAAATTTTTCGTATGGTATTCAACAGGTGATGGGGGAGGAACAGGTAATCAATTCTTGAGTATTTGTTATGAACTGGGGAGAAAAAGGAATAATCTTTTGTGGAGGGATGCATTGTTCTCCAAGCATCTATCAACAGTCTGTTAGTTAATAGTTTTTGGATGTATCTGATTGTTTTTGCGGGAACTGTAGAATGACTGTTTGAGGTGTCTAGAGAAGGATGTAGAGGTACATTAAAATCACCTCCTAAAATTATTTGACCTTCAGCAAAATTATCTAAAATATCAATAATCTTCTTAAAGAATGGACAATGATTGCTATTGGGGGCATATATGTTGACCAAGGTAAACAATTCATTGTAAATTGTGCACTTTAATAGTATATATCTTCCGTCTGTGTCATATAGCATTTTTGAGTGTGAAGGGAATTCTCTTATTTATAATTATGGACACTCCCTTATTTTTTTTAATCGGAGAATTGGCATTGAACCATTTGGTAAAAATTTTATTCTTGGTGATAGGTGTATAGGTTTGTTTAAAATGAGTTTCCTGAAGAAAAACGACGTCCATTTTATTTTTTCCTAGATAGTTCAAGATTTGCGACCTTTTTTGTGGGATATTCATACCTCTTACATTGAAGGTAGCAATATTTAAATCAACCATTAAAGTTTAATGGGGGCGTACTATGAAGTAGTATAAATTGTGGGGTTTTTTTACGGCTGTCACTGAAGGGATTAACTAGGGTCACGCTTTTATAGATTAGATTTTACGGATGTGGCGATACCAAACATGTTATTTTTTTGTTTATTTGATTTTTTTTACATAAAAATGTGTATTTATTAGGGGAATTTTTTAAATTATTTTAATTATTTTTTTTTACATATTTTTTTTAAAAATTTTTTTTTTACCTATTCCCTTTATGGGACTTTCACTTTCACCTTTGTTGCAGGTATAATACATTGCAATGCTCCAGAATTGCAATGTATTATACCCCTATGCTGAAAGCTTCTGAGACCATGCTGTGAGCATGGTCTCGGAGGCTTTCCGCAGCTGGATGACCCGGGGGTTGTCATGACAACCCTGGGTCATCTTGGCAGAGATCGGGCCCTGCGATTACATCGCGGGGACCCCGATCTGAAGCAGAGGGAGCCCCCGACCCTTTGCCTGCCCCCCTGAACGCTGCGATTGCGCCCAATCGCAGCAGTCAGGGGGTTAACAGCCAAGGGCGGCGTGGACGCCGCTCCCGACTGTCAGTGCAGGAAGCTCGGCCACTGCAGCGCTGAACTCCTGCACTGATCGGGCAGGAGATGCTGAAATTTCAGCATCTCCTGCCCGATTGCTACTGTGTTTGGTCAGTCAATTTATTACAGCGCTCTGGGTGCAGGGACCCAGAGCATGGGTCCCCGCATAATGGGGATTCGGTGCAAGATTTTCAACATATCAAAGTAAATGGCATTTTCACGCCAACACAATTAATTACACCTCCATGCAAAGTGTTTGTTTTTCTGAACAAAAACACTTGAAGAATTTTTTTCTTTTTTTTTCAAATGTTAGTGTATCAGATAAAGAAAATAATTTGGCTTCACTTAAATTGTCTTCTCATGGCAAAGAAAAGCATTCAGTGAACTGTGAAACTGTAGGCAAAAATCATACATTGCAAGATGGTGGACGTTGCACAAGGCATGGTTCCAAAAGATTATTTTCAAATGTCAGAAAAGTGCGTTCTTCCCCTACCAATTACATTTCTCAATGTTCAAATAAAAAATCACATATAAAATCACACAGAGTTAAGGAGAACTGACTGCAAGGAAAGAATCAGCATCTCTTCCACCAAAACTTGATAACACTTCAGAGTTGTGGCTGATAAAAATCTCACCAATTAGTCCAAAAGTGAGTGAAACAGATTACTTTAAATCCTTGCAAGACTATAAAGTTTACTAATGTGACACAATATCGTGTATGTTTTCAGTTAAGCTTTTGAGCAACAATGCAGTCTGAATGACGTGATTGGAGACAGAAGACTGTTAGTTAAAAAAAAAAAAGGAGTGTACCATGAAACCTCAAGCTGTCAAACCCTTTCTTGGTTTTCAAATGGTAATGGAATCCCGACAATATGTTGAGAGCAGGATGCACTACATTGAAGGACGATCAACTTTTATTTTTTTTTAATGGTATGATGGTTCCCTCTTTGCATAATTATTTAATGGATAATTTGGCTATTTTATTTGCCAAGTTTTTAACACTAAGGTTTAGATACGGCTTTAAAGATGGCTAATACTTGCAATATAACGCTTTTTTATTTAAAAGTACAAAATTAAAGGAATAGTATGTTTGAATTTTACGAGTGCGTACAGTTTTGTATATTTTAATATACAAAGGTTAAGTACATATAGGGATTAAATACATATAATGATTAAGTACAGTATATATAAAGATTACAGTAACTACATACAGTATACTTACATCATCACCAAGAGGCTTTTAAACATCATCCGTCTGGAATATCAGAGAAGCAACACCAAGACAGAGAACCACTGGGAGATTCAATACACTGCATGGGCGTCCCCAATTATGCAGGTATGAACACACTGTGCATGTACAGGTACCCCAGTTTTTGCATTTGTCTTTGTCATGTTTCTCTGGTCTTATATAGTGATTTACACTATGTAGTAACTCAAGTTTCCCCCAGCCCTTTAAGTGGCCAGCTTTCAAGGTCAGATGAAACTGAGATATGGAGTCCAGACAAAAGCAACAAGGATTTAGATAAAACCACCACAGATAGAGGTTAATTAAAAAGTTTTACAATTACAAACCACAAACATATGGAAGCTTAAAACTGTCTGTGAAGTCAATAAACAGTTCTCTAGAATGTGGCAGGATGAGCATTTTCTTTCACATCTGTAAATCTTTTACCAGAAATGCAGCTATGTAATTGTCTGAATTTATTCTGTATATTTCAATATGGATTCAACAGAGCCATTTGTATATTCGCACTATACTATTATCAGCAATCATATCTATATTCAGCCGTTCTTGAAAACTTAACCTTAAAAATGGACCGTATTGTATGGCCGTATTACGCAGAAATGTTGCCTGCACATTTATCCATATTTCATCCGTTGTCAAGTTGTGGCTGCGTATTTTGAGCATGTAAGCATCCGTATGTCATCCGTATGGCATCCATACGGCGAGAATTTCTCGCCGGCTTGCTTAGAATACATATATTGTAGGGATTCGCTCTGGTAGGCAGTGGCTGGGCCGCAGTAATGAGGCAACATACAGGCTTCAAGTCCAAAATTCAGTGGTTTAATAATATATTTCCTGTCCGGATCACATGAACAAAAACAGAACATAAATACACTCCAGTTTGGAGAACCACTGTCCCCAGACTCACCCTTGTCGGGACTTGGCTGCAGGCCAGCAGGGACCGCCAGGTGCCATTCCCCGGGTGATCTGGAATCTGCTTTCTTCAGCTTACTGACACAGTGCACCAAAAATCAAATATCCAGGCTGGCTCCAGCCAAGCTCCTTCTCTTCCATACCCACACACTACAACAGATCCTTATTAAATAGCCCTAAAAACACCCTCAGGTGAGGTACACATCACCTGAGCTGCTCATGTGACCATGAAATCATCACAGGTCCTTGTGTTCAGGGAAAATCCTGACCAAACTTCAGCCTGTTGGGAGAAATATACCTCCCATCCAGCAAGACCCCCTTTTGTGTACCACATACCTCCCCCTTTGTTCAACCTTAGGAGGGTGGACACATGACATACAGTGAACTCGGAACAGGGCATCTGCATTCCCCTGTAGTCTGCCTGCCCGATGTTCCACTGAAAATTTAAAATTTTGCAGTGACAGGAACCACCTGGTGACTCGGGCATTCCTCTCTTTGGCTTGACTCATCCAAGTCAGAGGGGAATGATCAGTCACCAAACGAAATGTTCTCCCCAGTAAATAATAGCGCAATGACTCCAGTGCCCTCTTGATGGCTAGGCACTCTCTCTCTACAATGCTGTATCTGGTTTCAGCTGGAGTAAGCTTCCGACTCAGGAAACTAACGGGATGTTCCTCCCCATTAACCTCCTGAGACAACATGGCACCCAGTCCTATCTCTGATGCATCAGTCTGTACAATGAATTCTCTTTTGAAATTGGGTGTGATCAGAACTGGTGACCCACACAGAGCCCCTTTTAATTTTATAAAAGCTTCTTCAATTTGATCATTCCAGCGCACCATTACTGACTTCCTCCCCTTCAAGCAGTCAGTTAATGGCGCCGACAGGGTCGCAAAATTGGGAATAAACCGCCTGTAATATCCCACTAACCCCAAGAACCCTTTCACTTGTTTTGTGGTGAGGGGACGGGGCCAGTTTTGGATTGCCTCCACTTTGTTTATCTGGGGTTTGAGAACTCCTCTCCCAATTACATACCCCAGGGCTTCCTCCAACCCTATGGAACACTTCTTTGGATTGGCAGTTAGCGCTGCTTGTCACAGAGCATCTACCACCGCCTGTACCTTGGGTAAATGGCTTTTCCAGTCTGTACTGTGCACAACAATATCGTCCAGATAAGCCGCGTCATATCGGTGATGAGGACTGAAGATAATATCCATTAACCTCTGGAATGTCGCTGGAGCGCCATGTAACCCGAAGGGTAGGACTATATACTGGAACAGCTCCTCAGGTGTTATAAAAGCCATTTTCTCTCTCGCCGCTTTGGTTAGAAGTACCTGCCAATAACCTTTTGTGAGGTCAATGATGGAGAAATACCAGGCCTGTCCAAACCGCTCTATTAATTCATCGACCCAGGGCATGGGGTAGGCGTCAAACTTAGAAATTTCATTCAGTTTTCTAAAGTCATTACAGAACCTTAGAGTCCCATCCGGCTTAGGTATTAGGACTATTGGGCTGGCCCACTTACTTTGGGTTGCTTCAATGATTCCTAACTGCAGCATCTTTTTACTTCCTCCGAGATGGCTTGTCGCCGGGCCTCAGGCACCCGATATGGCTTCAGGCGGACTTTGGCCTGTGGCTCAGTGACAATGTCATGTTGGATTAGGGAGGTACGACCTGGGAGTTCCGAAAAAAACATCAGTATTTCGGTTAACAAATTCTCGAACCTCCTGGATTTGTCTAGGCGACAACGTATCTGCTAATTTGACAGCTGAGAGGGCTTCTCCTACCTCCGCCTGAGGCAAGGGAGCATTCTCCACTGGAAATGCCGGCCGTGGACACTCCCCACCCAGGTGGTCTCTGTCTTTCCAGGGTTTGAGCAGATTAACATGGTACACCTGCTCTGGTTTTCTCCTTCCTGGTTGGTGTACCTTATAGTTTACTGGACCCACCTTCTCCATAACCTCGTAGGGTCCCTGCCACCTAGCAAGAAACTTACTATCTACCGTAGGCACAAGTACTAACACCCGATCCCCAGGGTTAAAGGACCATATCCGTGCCTCCCGGTTATAGACCTGCCTCTGCGACCTTTGAGCTGCCTCCATATGTTCTCGGACTACCGGTAGGACTGTCTCCATTCTCTCTTGCATTTTTGCCACATGTTCTATCACACATTTGTGGGGAGTAGGTTGGCTCTCCCAGGCCTCTTTGGCTTTATTGAGCAAGCCACGGGGATGTCTGCCATATAATAGTTCGAATGGCGAGAACCCCGTAGATTCCTGGGGCACCTCCTGCACCGCAAACAATAAATATGGCAGCAAGAGATCCCAATCCTTATCATCTTTGGAGACTGCTTTTTTTAACATATTCTTCAGGGTCTTATTAAATCTTTCTACCAACCCGTCCGTTTGGGGATGGTAGACCGATGTGCGTAACTGTTTAACATTTAACAAATGGCAGAGTTCCTTCATAATTTTTGACATAAAGGGGGTTCCTTGATCTGTCAAAATTTCTTGAGGGATTCCCACCCGTGCGAACATACTCATGAGTTCTTTTGCAATGAGCTTAGCTGATGTGGGACGCAGGGGGATGGCCTCAGGATACCTGGTAGCGTAGTCTACAACTACGAGGATGTGTTGGTGACTCCTTGCTGATTTATTAACCGGCCCCACCAGAGCCATCGCTATTCTCTCAAATGGTACTTCTATAATTGGTAAGAGCACCAAGGGACTCCGAAAATGACGCTGAGGGCTGGTTACCTGGCACACTGGACAGGAACTACAATACTGTTTTACTTCTTCATAGATTCCCAGTCAGTAAAACCGCTGTAGAATTCTGTCTAGGGTTTTCTTTTGGCCCAAATGTCCCCCCAGTACATGCGCATGCGCTAAGTCCATTACCAGCCTACGATATGCCTGCGGTACCAGCAATTGTTCGACCATTTCCCCACGTATTTTCTCGACCCGATACAGCAAATCTTGGTTCAGCTCGAATCGGGGAAATACCGTAGCTGCGCCGGGCTGTTGGAGTTCCCCATTGACAACCAGTACATTTTCCTGGGCTGGAGCCAACGTAGGGTCTCAGAGTTGCGCCGTACCAAAATTGTCACCTGCCACATTTAAGTCTGATAATTCTGGTCCCGGTGGCAAGTCTTCCATCTCCCCAGCTAACACTTCTATGGGAGACGTTTTCCCCTCCTCCACTGAAGGGAAGGTTACCCCTATCGCCAGCACTTCTTCCTCTGGGTCACCAGGTTCATGCCCCACTTCGGGAGAATGCAACTTGGTTGCCACTGGTGCCGGCGACTGTTCAGCGGGAGGGACAACTACCGGCCACAGCACAGAAAATAACGGAAAATCTCTTCCAATTATTATGTCATAGTGCAAAATCATCACCAGGCCCACCTCGTGGCACCGCCTCCCCGCTGGCGTGTTTATCATTACCAGAGCGGTAGGTTAATCTTTTAGGTACCCATGTATACATAACACACCCATTTTCCGACCAGTATATTCGCTGATTTGCACGTGGTTGGCTCGTACTAGGGTCACCAGACTCCCTGAGTCCAGTAGAGCCATAGCAGGGGCACCCTCCATCTCCACTTTACACAAATGGTTCATACTGGGACCCTTTGGGTTGCCCACTGCACACCTGTGTCCGGCATAATGAGACTGATAGTACCCAAAGTTAGTGTCCATGGGCTCAGTCAGGTAGGGGCAATCAGCTCTCACATGTCCTGGTTCTTGGCACCGCCAGCAGATTATGGGGCCCTTTTCGTCCCCCGACCCATCTTGAGCGACCTTCCGGGTCTCGGCTCGCCGCGCCACAGGTGAAGTTTTTGGGAACTTTCTCGTTACTTTCTGGGGAGTCTCTCCCTGTAACTCCTTGGTAGCCCCATATCTTTCCACGAGGTCTACCATCTGGAGGCCATTAGTAGTGCCTATCTGACCCACCCAGGTTTGAAAGTTGTGGGGCAAAGCTCTCCAAAATATATCAGTCACGATATGTTCGAGCATAGCGCTGGGCGACAATACCTCTGGCTGCAACCACTTTTCTACCAGGTGTACCAAGTCGTAAGACTGAGACCGAGCCGGCTTGGAGGGGGAAAACTCCCATGTATGTACCCGCTGGGCCCGGACCAAGACATTTACCCCAAGACGTGCGAGTATCTCACCCTTGACGCTCAGGTAGTCTTTCTGTTGTTCAGGGGGTAGGTCCTGAGAGGCTTTCGCGTGGTCTGTAGCCAGAAACGGAGCCACGATTTTGGCCCACTGGTCCCGGGGTAGTCTCTCCCTTTCAGCCACTCCTTCAAACATTTCCAGGTATACCTCGACGTCATCCGATTTCTCCATCTTTGGAATCGCTGCACGTACCGCTTTCCGGACATCCGAGCGGCCCTGGGAAGCTCCTGCTATCTGTGGCGCTGTAAGCTGTTGTATCAGCAGCCGGTTGGTTTCCTGTTGCTGTTGATTAAATATCAGCTGCTGCGTAGCCTCCTGCTGCTGCATAGCCTGCTGCTGCTGCTGCGTAACCTGCTGCATAGCCTGCTGTTGCTGTTGCATAGTCTGCTGTTGCATGGCCTCCATAAGCAACTTTACCAAGCTCTCCATTTCCGGACAGTTTTCCACCTGGTTTTTCAGCACACTTTTCACCCAGGACATCCACTGGCAAGTACAAAAAAAAAACTCTCTGAAAAACAGCCTGACCTCACTGCGTCTGCCCGCATTCAAGCCACCAAATGTAGGGATTCGCTCTGGTAGTCAGTGGCTGGGCCGCAGTAATGAGGCAACACACAGGCTTTAAGTCCAAAATTCAGTGGTTTAATAATATATTTCCAGTCCTGATTACATGAACAAAAACAGAACATAAATACACTCCAGTTTGGAGAACCACTGTCCCCAGACTCCCCCTTGTCGGGACGGGCTTAACTAAGCGGTTGCAGGCCAGCAGGGACCGCCAGGTGCCATTCCCCGGGTGACCTGGAATCTGCTTTCTTCAGCTTACTGACACAGTGTACCAAAAATCAAATATCCAGGCTGGCTCCAGCCAAGCTCCTTCTCTTCCGCACCCACACACTACAACAGATCCTTATTAAATAGCCCTAAAACACACCCTCAGGTGAGGTACACATCACCTGAGCTGCTCACATGACCATGACCTCATCACAGGTCCTTGTCTTCAGGGAAAATCCTGACCAAACTTCAGCCTGTTGGGAGAAATATACCTCCCATCCAGCAAGACCCCCTTTTGTGTACCACAATATATATATATATATACATGTCATTGTGACATATATGTATTTATAGTTCTTACACTTCTACATAGTATAATAGCCACTAATTCAATTACCGGCTTTTGTGAAATTACAGAACCCGACATGAAATGACACATGGTTTACATACAGTTAACCATGTAACTTTATGTAGTTTGATATATGGTTTTCACTAACAATTACATGAGTGTATGTGTGCAAAATTTCAGACATGTAGGGGTTAATTAAATGTGTAAATTCGTTGAAAAAAATGCGTGGGCTCCCGCGGTATTTTCTCCACCAGACAGGGAAAGCCAGCGACTGAAGACAGACATTAGTAGCCCAGAGAGGGACCATTATTTTTGTGCCCACCCTGGCTACTAAACATCTGCCCCCAGCCACCCCAGAAAAGGCACATCTATGATTAGATGTGCCTTTTCTGGCACTTAGCCCATCTATTCCCATTGCCCTGTAGCGGTGGCTAATGGGTTAATAATGGATTGAGGCCACCTTGCTATTGAAAGGTGACTTTAAGCCAGGTTAATAATTGAGAGTTGTGAGGTCGGCCATGCGTTCGGCGACCCGAGCGCCAAAGTCGGTTTTGCCATAATGCTTGAAGTGCCTTTTCTCAGCCAATGAGCAAGAACGCAGACTGTGGGCAACACGATGACATGGGCAGCGGCCAGCACCATCTTAGAGAAGGGCAATGCAGTGATTGTCTTGCTTTGTGTGGCATCACAGTGCTCATAAAAGCCCTCACCGCCGACCGCCATTTTACTTCCGCCAATCTTAGCATAGGCAGAGGTTGCTGGCGCTGGTTCTCAGTAGGGAAAGCATTAGGCAGTAAAAAAAAACAATAAATCTGTGCTTGTGCTGATAGCGATTAGCTGTACAGTTAGTGTGCAGTGACAGGGGAGGATTTTGTTGTGTGCAGCAGCGCTGGTCCTTAGGCTGTCTGCCAGTGACAGGGGAGGAATTGCTTGTGTGGAGCAGCAGAGCTGATTATTAGGCTGCCTGCCAGTGACAGTGGAGGAATTTCTTTCGCTGTGTGTACACTGCTGTGCAGAGTGCTTTTTAACACAGCAACTACACAGCACTAATACTTAAATTTTTTTCTGCACAGTTACTGAGCGTTCATTTTTTCCCACACCGTGTAGAGCTGTACGCTCCTCACACTACTGTGTACTGGCTGGTATCGCAGACAAATACATGCTTGCCAACTATCTGTGTGTGACTCCGGAAATATATACGGAGATTTCAATTCTCCCAAAACCATATACAGCTGGTATCTTCTGATACAGTACCGTTTTTCAGCCTTGTGTATTACGTTCAAATCCATACAGAGAGAGCGTCTGTGTGAAACTCCTCAAATATATACGGAGATTCAAAATTACCCCAACACTGTATACAGCTGTACGCTACTGATACAGTACACTTTTTCTGCTTTTCATATTCTGGTCTACTTCATTCTGAGCCTGTGAGCATGTGTGTTACTCCTAAAATGTATACGGAGATTTAAAATTACCCCAGCACTGTATACAGCTGTACGCTACTGATACAGTACACTTTTTCTGCTTTTCATATTGTAATGTAATCCATACTAAGCCTGTGAGCATGTGTGTTACTCCTGAAATATATACAGAGATTTAAAATTGCCCCAGAACTGTATACAGCTGTACGTTACTGATACAGTACACTTGTTCTGCTTTTCATATTGTGGTGTAATCCAAACTGAGCCGGTGAGCGTGTGTGTTGCTCCTGAAATATATACGGAGGTTTAAAATTAACCTTACACTGTATACAGCTGTAGGCTACTGATACAGTACATTTTTTATGCTTTTCATATTCTGGTCTACTCCATACTGAGCCTGTGAGCGTGTTTGTTATTCCTGAAATATATATGGAGATTTAATATTTCCCCAGCATTGTATACAGCTGTACGCTACTGACACAGTACACTTTTTCTGCTTTTCATATTGTGGTGTAATCCATACTGAGCCTATGAGAGTGTGTGTTACTCCTGAAATATATACGGTGATGTTATGAATGTGCTACAGATGGTTTCTGAGCAGAGGCTCCCTCTGGTGGTTACAGACAGTACTGAACCTTTCAGCGAGGAATGGCAATCTGGGATCACGAACTGGTCTGATATAAGGGAGGTTCCCTCCCATGATGGTTGCCGGTGATCAATTGTTCTTGTCTCAATTGTGGTTCCTGGTTCATTTGGAAGCTTGCTAAGTCTTGTCTGCATCTTCTGCTATCAGATAAGATATTTTCTGCTTTTATTTTTGTGCTTGCTTTTTGCATTGTTCCCTGCACTTCTGTGGAGGTCAGCCAGGTCCCCTCCGGGGGCTTGTGCACCTCTCAGTTTATCTGGAGCCACTGTTGTTTGTTCATTTGCTTTTTCCTGTTTTTCAGTGACTGCGGCTTCGTTTTGTTACACCAGAGAACTGATTTAGGTGGTAGAGATGGTGTGATCTCAGGTGTTTTTGCAATCAGAAGAGTTGGTATTTTTTAGGGTTTTTTTTGGATTGCAGTGAGTATCCTTTCCTGTACTTTTCTGTCTAGACAGATTGGGCCCCAGCGTTTGCTCATTCTATTTTCTGTCTGTGTCCGTGCTTCCTCTTGTCTAACCGCCATTACATGTTTGGGGGCTTCCTATTTTCTTTGGGGATCTGCTCCGGGGCAGATAGCTTTCATCTTTCTGCCTTTAGGTGTACTTATCTCTCAGGCTGTGAGGAGGTGTCTAGGATCAACGTAGGAACGCTCCATGGCTACCTCTAGTTGTGTGGTTAGTTCAGGTTACTGCAATCCAATAGGTTCCAGCCTCTCTGGTGTATTGCCGTTTTTGCTTATTCTCCTCAGCTACCAAAACATTACAGTGTGTGTTACTCCTAAAATATATACGGAAATTTAAAATTACCCCAACACTGTATACAGCTGTACGCTACTGATACAGAACACTTTTTCTGCTTTTCATATTGTGGTGTAATCCATACTTAGCCTGTGAGCGTGTGTGTTACTCCTGAAATATATACTGAGATTTAAAATGACCCCAACACTGTATACAGCTGTACGTTACTGATGCAATACACTTTTTCGCTTTTCATATTGTGGTGTAATCCAAACTGAGCCTGTGAGCGTGTGTGTTACTCCTAAAATGTATACGGAGATTTAAAATTACCCCAGCACTGTATACAGCTGTACGCTACTGATACAGTACACTTTTTCTGCTTTTCATATTGTGATGTAATCCATACTAAGCCTGTGAGCATGTGTGTTACTCCTGAAATATATACGGAGATTTAAAATTACCCCAGCACTGTATACGGCTGTACGCTTTTGATACAGTACACTTTTTTGCCTTTTATATTCTGGTGTAATCAATACTGAGCCTGTGAGAGTCTGTGTCTGTTACTCCGCAAATATATATGGAGGTGTTGAGCCTGCGTCATCGTCTGGCTCCAGAAGGCCTTGAAGGCTCCCTTTTCTGGGACTACGTAAGCCGCTTTTAAAGCTGGAGCATCAGGAACAGGTTTTGGCTTACATTGCCGAAACAGCTTCCAGCTCTATCACCTCCTCTTCTGAAGTTTCAAAAACTCCAAGCACTGAGTCGTCAGTGCAGCCTTCTGGTCAGGAACAACCCCTTTCCTTGTGTCCTTTACCCCCACCAAAAGGGAAGGATGTGGCAGGCCACACTTCAGATTTCTCCATGGAGCTCTTTTCACATACCATGCCTGGGTTATCAAGTCAAATCCTGAATTCCCCAGTCCAACATGAATCTGACATGGAGTGCACAGCCACTGCTATATATGAATCTGCTGGTACATTCAACCAGAGCACTACATTGCCCTCGCAGTCTACTGAGCCAGAATGTGACCCTGATGAAACTGAGGTGCCCCTACCTGCATACTATACCATCTTACACGGTGACAAAGAGGAAGGTGCAGATGAAATTGAAGAGGAGGTGATGGATGACCCAGTTGTTGACCCTGATTGGCATCCAGTGGGGTAAGAGGGTGCCGCTGGCAATTAGCTCGAATCATAGAATGGTAGAGTTGGAAGGGACCTCCTGGGTCATCTTGTCCAACCCCCTGCTCAAAGCAGGATTCTCTAAATCATCCCAGACAGATGTCTATCCAGCCTCTGTTTGAAGACTTCCATTGAAGGAGAACTCACCACCTCTTGTGGCAGCCTGTTCCACTCATTGATCACCCTAACTGTCAAAAAGTTTTTTCTAATATCTAATCTGTGTCTCCTCCCATTCAGTTTCATCCCATTGCTTCTAGTCTTTCCTTGCGCAAATGAGAATAAAGATGATCCTTCTACAATGTGACAGCCCTTGAGATATTTGTAGACAGCTATTAAGTCTCCTCTCAGTCTTCTTTTTTGCAAGCTAAACATTCCCAAATCCTGCAACCGTTCCTCATAGGACATGGTTTGCAGACCGGTCACCATTCTGGTGGCTCTTCTCTGAACTTGCTCCAGTTTGTTGATGTCTTTTTTAAAATGTGGTGCCCAAAACTGGACACAGTATTCCAGATGAGGTCTGACCAAAGAGGAGTAGAGGGCAATAATGACCTCACGTGATCTAGACTGTATGCTTCTGTTGATACATCCTAGAATTGCATTTGCCTTTTTTGCTGCTGCATCACACTGTTGACTCATGTTAAGTCTGTGATCAATTAGTATACCCAAGTCTTTTTCACATGTGCTGTTACTTAGCCCTATTCCTCCCATTTTGTATATGCTTTTTTCATTTTTATTGCCCAGATGTAGTACTTTGCATTTTTCCCTGTTAAAATCCATTCTGTTAGTTGCTGCCCACTGCTCCAGTTTATGTATATCTTTTTGAATCCTCTCTCTCTCTTCTCTAGTATTAGCTACCCCTCCTAGCTTTGTGTCATCAGCAAATTTGATCAGTTTACCCTCAATTCCTTCATCTAAATCATTGATAAAGATGTTGAACAATACAGGGCCCAAAACAGAGCCTTGTGGTACCCCACTTGAGACATTCTTCCAACTGGATGTGCAGCCATTTACAACCACTCTTTGGGTCCGATCACTAAGCCAGTTATGAATCCACCTAACAGTTGCCTTGTCCATTCCATACTTAGTCATTTTTTCAATAAGGATTGTGTGAGATACTTTGTCAAATGCTTTGCTGAAGTCAAGATATACTATATCTACAGCATTTCCCTGATCCACCCAGTCAGTGATTCTGTCATAGAAGGAAATTAAGTTAGTCTGACATGACTTATTAGTTACAAACCCATGCTGACTCTGTTTAATCACTTCATTCTTATCCAGGTACTTGCATACATGTTCTTTAATAATTTGTTCAAAGATCTTTCCTGGTATAGAAGTCAGACTCACCGGCCTGTAGTTCCCTGGGTCCACCTTCTTCCCCTTTTTGAAGATAGGAACAACATTTGCTCTTCTCCAGTCTTCTGGGACTTCTCCTGTTCTCCAAGAATTTTCAAAGATTATGGACAGTGGTTCAAGAATTTCTTCTGCTATCTCCTTCAGTACCCTGGGGTGTAATTCATCTGGACCTGGAGACTTGAATACATTTAGGTTAGCTAAGTGTTTCCTCACTGTCTTTCTGTTTATAGATATCCTGGATTCTTCTATTCCTTTAATAGGACAGTGAAGATCAGTTGATGTTACATTTCCTTTCTGAGAGAAAACAGATGCAAAATAGGAATTTAAAAGTTCAGCCTTCTCAACATCCTGACTTACCATTTCATCATTTTCATCCTGTAAAAATCCTATAGCATCTTTGACTTTTCTTTTACTTTTGACGTATCCCCAAAATCCTTTTTGTTGCTTTTGACGTCACTTGCAAGCCTTAATTCATTGTCAGCTTTAGATAATCTGATTTGTGCCCTGCAGGTTCTGCAGACGGCATTATATTCTTCTTTAGATATGCCTCCCTCTTTCCATTTGATAAACATTTCTTTCTTCCTTTTTAGCATGTGTTTAAGTTCTATGTTCATCCATCCTGGTTTCCTTAAATGCTTCCCATTCTTCCCTCTTTTCGGAATTGTTAACGATTGTGCTTTGAGAATCTCATTTTTCAAGATTTTCCATCCTTCCTGGACATTTTTGTCCTTAAGGATATCCAGCCATTGGATCCCTCCAATTCTCTTTCTGAGTTCCTTAAAAGAGAAGGAAGAGGAGAAGGATCTGCATCAGGTATCGACATCACAGCTGGGGTTATCTGGCAGGCCCATAGCAGTCCAAAGAGGTGTTATAAAACAAAAAGAGTTGCAGGACAGCTTGGCCAAACGGTCAAATTAGCACAGCGTGCAAGCCCGTAAAATTTATACCATAGTAGGAAGAGTCCAGTGTGGCACTTTTTTGACCAAAATCCTATTGATGAAGCAAAGGTTATCTGTAAGAAGTGCGGAAGGACCTTTAGCCGAGGGAAAAATCTCAGAAATTTGAATACCAGTTGCATGCTTAGACATTTAATGAACATGCACTTGCAAGCGTGGACGGACTACAAAACCTCAGGTAGCACATGTGTACCTGCTCCGACTGAAGGTAGCCAGCAACGGTCCATTGCTTCCCCCACTGTGAGCCCACCGTTTGGCACACCACCAGCAAGAAATGTTGAGGTGTTGTCGTAAGGCCAAAGCAGTCAGGGAATCACAATGTTTATGCAACGAAAGACTGCATCTAGGCCATCACCACCACCACCATCACCAACCCCCTCTTAGTCCATCATGTCCACCGATAGTTCCACCATATGTAGTTCTCAAGTCCAGCTCACCCTAGCAGACACTCTGAGTAGGACAAGAAAGTACTCATCCTCTCATCCGCGTACACTGGGTTTGAACGCCTACATTGCCAAACGGATCTCATTAGAGATGATGCCCTTCCGTTTGGTTGAAAGCGCAGCGTTCAGAGACCTCATGGCCTACGCTGTCCCACGCTATGACCTACCCAGTCGGCACTTTTCTAGAAAAGCCATCCCGCCCTCCATCTGCATGTGAAAGACCGCATTGTCCATGCACTCAAACAATCAGTGAGTGGAAAGGTGCACCTCACAACAGATGCATGGGCCAGTAGGCATGGGCAGGGCCGTTAAGTGTCCATCACTGCGCACTGGGTTAATGTGGTGGATGCAGGGTCCACAGGGGACAGCGGCGGTGGGACACTGCTGCCTAGCCCACGGTATAGGCAACAGTTGGCTGTAGGTGTTCCAGAAAATATATAAGGTACAGAAGGGCTTCAAAACCAAAATCATAGAATCATGCCCTATAGGCAATCCTTTATTGATAAAATACCTCAATGGGTAGCACCCAAAAACAACCGTGATATAAAAAAACAAAAAACAAAGTGTATTCCTAACTTAAAAGCTATGGGGATAGCCTAGAGTCCCTGATGTAGGTCTGGGCTGTCACCTGCCTAACAGCGGAGGTTGGCACCCTAGGGGAAGCGTTGTGGCGCCCCCGCTCCACGATGGCTGACCCTAGGGTCCCTGTTAGGCCCTTACACCTTAGGGGATACCTCTACCCAGATAGTAGGGAGACCCCTAACATTAATACAGAGACCAGCTAACATTAAAGGTGACCCTAAGTCCCCAAAGTATTAAAAACAGTTCACAGCACACGGGGTGGTAGGAAGTATAATGGAGATTGGCACAGATCTGCTATACAACACTGCTAGTATACAGCAGCCTCCTTTTATGAACAGGAGTTATGATAAAACTGCCTACTTGTGCCACAGCTTAATGAAAGTGAATGTGAACAGTCTCATACTCGTTCACTCACTAGTCAAAGCTCCTCCAGTGTATGGAAAATCTAAATGTGTGTACATACCAGACAGTCAAATATAAGCTAAGATGCAATCTATAATTGTCAGCTATTGGACCAAAAGTCTAGTCTGAACTTATAAACACACTGAAAGAATGACTAGAGCAAATAATGACTGGAATAAATAAGACGCATCGGCGTCATGAGAAGGTCATTGACACTTGATTTTAGTATAATGTTAGGGGATAGCAATATTTGAAGATAAATGTATAAGGCAGCAAGATATAATTGATGTATACCTTCCCTAGCAATGCCCGATGTACCGAATAGGAGATAGGTACAGATATATCATTCCTACAGGTATGGTGCTAAATGGGGAATAGGTATATATATTGCCTTCCTGTACGTATAATACTAATCACCCCTCATCATGATGTGGATACACTGAGAAACTCCATTATAAAATGATATTAATAAGAAATGCGTAACGATACTCATCATTTCTCATGGTCACCCCACCACCATCAATAGTAGCGCCTCCGAGGAGACCGGTCTGTAGTTGTTTGTGCAGGAAAGGTCGAGAGTGGGTTTCTTTAGTAATGAAGTAACGATGGAGTGTTTGAAGGAGGATGGGAAAATGCCAGAGGAGAGTGAGAGATTAAAGATTGTAGTTAGGTGAGTTGTGACAACTGGAGAGAGAGACTGAAGGAGATGTGAGGGAATGTTGTCGGTAGTTCATGTAGTCAGACGAGAGGAAGAGAGGAGTCTGGAGACTTCTTCTGTGATGGGATCAAATGTGGAAAGTGAGCCAGGGGAAATGCAGGGAGGGATGGGAGTCACAGCACTTAGTGGTTGAGAGCATATTTCCTGACGGATAGTATCTATTTTTTCTATAAAGTGGGAGGCCAGGTCATCAGCACAAATGTCTGTGATTGGGGCTTGTGCTTTTGGCCTGAGGAGGGAGTGAAAAGTGTCAAAAAGTTTCTTGGTGTTGTTGGCTAGTGAGGAGATCAGGGTGGTGAAGTAGGTCTGTTTGGCGAGGTGAAGGGTAGCGTTATAAGTTCTTAACATAAATTTTAAGTGGATGAAGTCTTCTGGTGTGCGGGTTTTTCTCCAAAGGCGTTCAGCACTCCTAGAGCAATGTGAGCCAGGGCTGTTTTACTGTGTTTTTTGAAGTTCTGAGGGTGAGCGGCGCTACTTGGTCAAGGGTGCTTTTAAGAGTGTCATTGTAGTGATGAACAGCCAGATCAGGACAGGAAAAAGAGGAGATTGGGGACAGCGATGAGTGTAGGGAGTCTGAAAGTGTCTGAGGGTTAATGGCTTGTACATTTCTGAATGTGTGGTAGGTAGGAGTGCGTTGGGGTGGTCCAGGATTTGTGAGCGTGAAGGAGAGAATGTTGTGGTCAGAGAGTGGAAGCGGTGAGTTATTTAGGTGGGAGATTGAACAGAGCTGGACAAAGACCAGGTCAAGGGTTTTACCATCCTTGTGTGTCTCAGAGGTTGAAAGCTGTGAGAGGCCTAGAGAAGTGGTTAGTAATAGAAGCTGAGATGCAGATGTGGAAGTAGGGCTGTTAATGGGGATGTTGAAGTCTCCAAGGATAAGGGTTGGTAGTTCTGAGGACATGAAGTGTGGCAGCCAGGCTGAGAAGTGGTCAAGGAACTGGGTGGGCGAGCCTGGGGGCCGATATATGACCGCTACACTGAGGGAGAGGGGAAGGAAGAGCCTGATGGTGTGGACCTCAAAAGAAAGGAATGAGTGATGGAATTGGGGGGATGACCTGGAAAGTGCATTGTGGGGACAGGAGTATGCCGAATCCACCACCATGTCTGTTTGTGGGTCTCGGGGAATGGGAGAATTGTAAGCCACCATAGGAAATGGCAGCAGGGGAGACAGTGTCAGAATCCTGATCCAGGTTTCAGTGAGGGCCAACAGATGAAGAGAGTTGTTCAGAAAGTAGTTGTGCAGGAAGGGAAGCTTGTTGCATATAGACCGTGGATTCCAGAGGGCACAATTAAAAGGAGATGAGGGAGTGCAAGTAATAGTAATAAGATTATTATGGTTTCGATATGAGGTAGGGTAGAGGTTGAGGTTGGGGATGGTGGACCAGGGTTGGGGGAGATGATGTTATGATATGCTACAAGCACTAAGGAAAGAAGGGAGGTCTGTCCCTACAATAGAACTAAGCTGGATCCCTACAATGTAATGGGGAACCTGATCCTGTGATCAGACCCGCTGAAGTCCTCATAGTCTGAACGAAGACCTATAGATGTGAGGGAGGGATCCCTACAAGGACTAGGGACTGGGAGAAAAATGGACACCTCCTAACATAAGTTGTAGCAGCAAAAGGCAAAACAAAGAACATAGAACATAGAGGTCAAAAGACCAAGCAAAACTGTCTGAGTTAGGTAACAAAGCACCTGGCTAGCTTAAGAGTATAAGTTACAATGAAGTCCAGCAAAGCCAGAAGGGTGGAGCCGGATTAAATAGGCCACAAAGGTCATGTGACCAGCAAGATAAAAAAAAACTATCAGGAGAGTACCCCCCCTTCTAAGAGGATCCTCCGGATACCCTAGGACCAGGCTTATCCAGAAACCTCTTGTGAACGCTCTGACAAGTCTGGACGCAGAAACATCATCCGCCCTCACCCATGAGTTATCCTCGGGTCCGAAACCCTTACAAGCGACGAGATACTGCAAAGTCTAGAATTTAGGATGCGAGAAATTTCATATTCCCCGTCCTCCACCACCTCCATCCGACACATCAGCTCTTTTCAACAGAGAAACATGAAATACTGGATTAATCTTCCAGGAGGTAGGAACCTCCAACCTAACAGCAGATTGGTTAACAACCTGAAGCACCTTAAATGTCCCTACAAACTTGGGACCCAATTTTTAGAAGGAATCCTCAACCTCAGATTCTTAGAGGATAACCAAACCATGTCACCAATAGCAAACAAAACCTTTTGCCGTTTCCTATCAAAGTACCCTTTAGATTTTCTGTTAGCCTCCTGAAGATTACCACGCACATCCGTCCAAACTCTCTCCAAATCACCAGAAAAATTTTCCTCTTCAGGCACGGCCGATACCAATTTGGAGAATGACCCAAACGACGGATGTCTCCCAGTACAACAAAAAAAAGGCGAACAACCAGCAGAGGAGGATGTATGATTGTTAAGAGCAAATCCAGCAAGTGGCAGAAACTCAGACCACCCCTCTTGATTATCAGTCACAAAACAATGCAAAAACTGCTCAACATCCTGGTTTTTCCTTTCTGTCTGGCCATTAGACTCAGGATGATATCCGGATGAAAACGACAAATGAACACCCAACCTGTTACAAAAGGCGCGCCAAAAACGAGCCACGAACTGAGGTCCCCTATCAGAAACAATGTCAGCAGGAACACCATGTAGTCTGACAATTTCCTTGACAAAGGCCTTAGCGAGAGTCTTAGCGCAGGGCAGTTTGATGAAAGGAACCAAGTGACACATCTTGCTAAAACGGTCCACGACCACCCACATGACAGTGAAACCCTCAGAGGGGGGAAGGTCAGTAATAAAGTCCATAGCCAAATGTGTCCAAGGTGCACTAGGAACCTCCAGAGGGCAAAGCAACCCCGCAGCAGAAGTATGTGAAGACTTAGATCTAGCACACACAGTACACTGACGCACCCACTTAATGACTTCCTTCTGCCATCCAGGCCACCAAAAACTGCGACCCACAAGTCTCTTGGTCTCAGAGATTCCAGGATGACCTGCCAACCGAGACTCATGACACTCCACAAACAAATCTCTCCTAAAGGTCCCAGGCACAAACAACCTCCCATGGGGAGTGTTAGATGGGGCATTCTCCTGTGCTTTAAGAATCTCATCTTCCAACACAGAGTCCAAAGCAGCAATCACAACCCCTTCTTGTAAAATTTTCTCCTCCTCCTCAGTACCAATCATGGGAGAAAAACTGCGAGACAAAGCATCAGCTTTCACATTCTTAGTACCTGGGATGTAAGTGACAGAAAAATTAAACCGCGAGAAAAACAGTGCCCATCTAGCCTGACGGGCATTCAAGCGTTTGGCAGCATCCAGATAGATCAGATTTTTATGATCCGTGAAAACCTGAACGGGAAATTCAGCACCTTCCAAGAGATGCCGCCAGTGTTCAAATGCGAGTTTAATGGCCAATAATTCCCGATTACCAATATCATAATTCAGTTCAGTCTCAGAAATTTTTTTGAAAAAAAAAGCACAAGGATGCACTCCATCCGTGTTTTCCTGAGACAACACCGCGACGACCCCCACAGAAGAAAAAGAAAACTGACTGGCACATCCAAACCAGTGCGAACTAGGTGCAAACCAGGAGCAGCTACCTCCATAGACAATCTACAAAAAAAGGTTGCACTCTATCGTGCCAAAGCAAGTCAATGTGAAATATGAAACATGAATAGCAATATGGCTTTTGAATATTAGAAAAAAATGAATGAGACGCTTTGCACAAAATTTGGCCAAATAATGCCTGCCCATACACCAACGTCAAGGTGGTCTCAGAACGTATGGGTCCCTGCCTATGTGAACATACCTCTATTAGGCTGACATCTGAATTCCTGGGTGAATGTGGACACCTCTGTCAGTAAAGCTTACCTTTTCTGGGTGAGCAGGAACCTGCTATAATTAAAATCACCACATGGTGATGGGCGGAGTGCTCAGTCAGTAAGCTAACATAGAAGTAAAAGAAAACTGACTGGCACATCCAAACCAGTGCGAACTAGGTGCAAACCAGGAGCAGCTACCTCCATAGACAATATACAAAAAAAGGTTGCACTCTATCGTGCTAAAGCAAGTCAATGTGAAATATGAAACATGAATAGCAATATGGCTTTTGAATATTAGAAAAAAATGAATGAGACGCTTTGCACAAAATTTGGCCAAATAATGCCTGCCCATACACCAACGTCAAGGTGGTCTCAGAACGTATGGGTCCCTGCCTATGTGAACATACCTCTATTAGGCTGACATCTGAATTCCTGGGTGAATGTGGACACCTCTGTCAGTAAAGCTTGCCTTTTCTGGGTGAGCAGGAACCTGCTATAATTAAAATCACCACATGGTGATGGGCAGAGTGCTCAGTCAGTAAGCTAACATAGAAGTAAAATAAAACTGACTGGCATATCCAAACCAGTGCGAACTAGGTGCAAACCAGGAGCAGCTACCTCCATAGACAATATACAAAAAAAGGTTGCACTCTATCGTGCCAAAGCAAGTCTATGTGAAATATGAAACATGAATAGCAATATGGCTTTTGAATATTAGAAAAAAATGAATGAGACGCTTTGCACAAAATTTGGCCAAATAATGCCTGCCCATACACCAACGTCAAGGTGGTCTCAGAACGTATGGGTCCCTGCCTATGTGAACATACCTCTATTAGGCTGACATCTGAATTCCTGGGTGAATGTGGACACCTCTGTCAGTAAAGCTTGCCTTTTCTGGGTGAGCAGGAACCTGCTATAATTAAAATCACCACATGGTGATGGGCGGAGTGCTCAGTCAGTAAGCTAACATAGAAGTAAAAGAAAGCTGACTGGCACATCCAAACCAGTGCGAA
This sequence comes from Oophaga sylvatica, assembly GCA_033576555.1. Lineage (NCBI taxonomy): Eukaryota > Metazoa > Chordata > Amphibia > Anura > Dendrobatidae > Oophaga > Oophaga sylvatica. The sequence goes on from JARQOD010000005.1 coordinate 408,926,525, forward strand.
CTAGGTGCAAACCAGGAGCAGCTACCTCCATAGACAATATACAAAAAAAGGTTGCACTCTATCGTGCCAAAGCAAGTCAATGTGAAATATGAAACATGAATAGCAATATGGCTTTTGAATATTAGAAAAAAATGAATGAGACGCTTTGCACAAAATTTGGCCAAATAATGCCTGCCCATACACCAACGTCAAGGTGGTCTCAGAACGTATGGGTCCCTGCCTATGTGAACATACCATGGAGGTAGCTGCTCCTGGTTTGCAAGATTTACTGACAGAGGTGTCCACATTCACCCAGGAATTCAGATGTCAGCCTAATAGGGGAAACATAATAAGAAAGTCCTAACAAGGGACTACTCCACAAGAGTACTACTCGCAGTACTATAGAAGGATACTCACCCCTGAAGGCATACTGCCTCTTTTTTTCATACTATTGCTTCCTCACAAGCAGTCGGACTGAAGAAGGTCCACTTGGACCGAAACGTTTCATTTGTACTGTGACTGCAATAAACAGGAACCCACTTCACAAAGTTGAGTGCCAAGTGTTCTCTATTTTCATATATTTAGGAGTAGTCTGAGGGGCGCACGCAGTGTGGGGTGCGCACGCATCCCAGAAAGCAAAGCAATACAGAAGATAAGCATCATGTGAACGCAGTTATCCATGGCAGTTAATCAGGGCAGGAATCAGGTAACCCACACTTTGCTTCCCTTTTCACCATGTACTTTATTGCTATCCTCCTGTGTTCCCTTGCCATCCACATTCACTGCCCCATCCCCCTCCATCACGACTCATACACATCAGCCCCTCTATACTTCCCTCTCCAATGTACAGCTCCCATGCACTTCTCACCTTCTTGAAAAACCTTAGCCCATCTTGCCCAAACACATCACAGAAAAATCCGACTTACAATTTCAACAACTACTTGCTCTTTATCTTCCTACTCCTACTGATTTCAGGGGACATCTGTTAGAACTCTCCTGTTAGTTTTTTTTATCTTGCTGGTCACATGACCTTTGTGGCCTATTTAATCCGGCTCCACCCTTCTGGCTTTGCTGGACTTCATTGTAACTTATACTCTTAAGCTAGCCAGGTGCTTTGTTACCTAACTCAGACAGTTTTTGCTTGGTCTTTTGACCTCTATGTTCTATGTTCTTTGTTTTTCCCTTTGCTGCTACAACTTCTGTTAGGAGGTGACCATCTTTTCTCCCAGTCCCTAGTCCTTGTAGGGATCCCTCCCTCACATCTATAGGTCTTCGTTCAGACTAGCTGAGGACTTTAGCGGGTCTGATCGCAGGATCAGGTTCCCCATTACATCGTAGGGATCCAGCTTAGTTCTATTGTAGGGACAGACCTCCCTTCTTTCCTTAGTGCGGTGGATACCGCGCCAGAGCAGCAGAGAAACTAGCGATCCTTCACCCTACCACCAAGTCACGCTCAGAGCCCTTTGGCCTCTTTCTCCATATTTGGGAAACATAATAAGAAAGTCCTAACAAGGGACTACTCCACAAGAGTACTACTCGCAGTACTATAGAAGGATACTCACCCCTGAAGGCATACTGCCTCTTTTTTTCATACTATTGCTTCCTCACAAGCAGTCGGACTGAAGAAGGTCCACTTGGACCGAAACGTTTCATTTGTACTGTGACTGCAATAAACAGGAACCCACTTCACAAAGTTGAGTGCCAAGTGTTCTCTATTTTCACTACTTTGGTTGGGAAACCTACTTGTGCACCATCATGGTAGTGCTACGATATTTTTCACTATACTCCTAAATATATAGCCCACACTACAGGTACAGGAGAGATGGATTGTGGGAGCTGGTTTGGGATAATTTGGCAGCTGGGGCCAGCACACCAGGGGGTGGTTAGATCATCAAAGGCACTAGAACTGGCTACATCTACTGTATATGTTATAGCACCTTCCACCTGATAAGATCTAGAGAGACCCCAGTCACATGGATATAAAGCAGTAAGTTTTAAATACAGTGCAATATATGAATTATACCAAAGCTTTAGCAGGCACATTAAAAAATGTAGCAAGATGGTAAAGCAGCGGATGACAGCAAGCAGAAGTATGCAGTGCATACCATTAGGATATATTGCAGCATACAAGACAGCAGAGGAGGGGATTGTACCATTCAGCTGTTTGCTTTCAATGAATGGAGTGCATACCATTAGGATATATTGCAGCATACAAGACAGCCAGCAGAGGAGGGGATTGTACCATTCAGCTGTTTGCTTTCAATGAATGGAGTGCATACCATTAGGATATATTGCAGCATACAAGACAGCCAGCAGAGGTGGGGATTGTACCATTCAGCTGTTTGCTTTCAATGAATGGAGTGCATACCATTAGGTATATTGCAGCATACAAGACAGCCAGCAGAGGTGGGGATTGTACCATTCAGCTGTTTGCTTTCAATGAATGGAGTGCATACCATTAGGATATATTGCAGCATACAAGACAGCCAGCAGAGGTGGGGATTGTACCATTCAGCTGTTTGCTTTCAATGAATGGAGTGCATACCATTAGGATATATTGCAGCATACAAGACAGCCAGCAGAGGTGGGGATTGTACCATTCAGCTGTTTGCTTTCAATGAATGGAGTGCATACCTGTGTAAAGAGAGAAGATGAATGTTAATTCCTTGCCATGGATAACTGCCGTTCACATGATGCTTATCTATGACTGCACATCCGTCGCTCGCCCGTAGACTCCAGTCGTATGCAGAGGCTGCAGCGATCGCTCCACCTCCCCAAGCACCGTCTAATCATAGATGTTGCAACAAGGTGGAACTCCACCATACACATGGTTGAGAGGCTGTGCGAACAGAGGCAGGCTGTAATGCATTTATGGGAGGATACATGGTCAGGCAGTTTGAGGGCAGACATGGAGTTGTCGGGTGTGCAGTGGTCAAAGCTGAAAACCCTTTATAAAGTCCTTCAGTGTTTTGAGGAATGCACATGGCTGGTAAGCGCAGACGATGCCATCATAAGCATGAGCATCCCACTTATGCGTCTGCTCATGCAAACTTTGATGCACATTAAGGATCAGGCGTCTGCAGCGGAGGAGGAATAGGAGGAGGAGGGAAGTCTTGATAACATTCAGCCATTGTCTGCTCAGGGAACTGTCCTGGACGAGGTGGAGGAAGAAGAGGATGAGGGGGATGATTATTTTGGGGAGGAGGATGCTACTCAGGGGGCAAGAGAAAATGTTGGCTTGCCAAGTTCAGGTCCAGGGTTTATGCGTGACTGGAGGGATGTGGCTTTGGCAGAAAGTGCTCCTCCACCCATCACTGGCAGTGCATCACTGACACCTGGAACACTGGCCCACATGTGTGATTATGCCTTGCGCATCCTAAAAAAGGACCCCGCATTGCCAAAATTATGAAGGATGACGACTAATGGTTGGCCAGCATCCTCGATCCACGCTATAAAGGCAAATTACAGAACATCATGCCACAGGAGAACCTAGAGCTAATATTGGTGAACAAACAAGCAACTCTGGTAAACCGTTTGTTAGAGATATTCCCAGCAAACAGCAGCGGCGCAGGTTCTACCAAGAGACGTACTGGGCCAATGGAAGAGGTGTTCGTGGTGCACAAAGCCGAAGTGGCGTTGGAGACAGGGGTTTCATGACCATGTTGTGGACTGATTTCTCCAGGACAGCTCACACGCCTGGTAATAGTGAATCTATATCAACAGACAGGAGACAGCAGTTGTCAACTATGGTTAAAAATTACTTATCCTCCCTATCGACGTTCTCCCTCACAGGTCATTCCCCTTTGACTACTGGGCCTGTAAACTGGACACCTGGCCTGAATTGCAGAATATGCCTTACAGGAGCTCGCTTGCCTGCTGGTAGTGTGCTATCAGAAAGAGTCTTCAGTGCTGCTGGATCAATCCTGACAGAAAGAAGGACCCGTCTGTCAATGCAAAATGTGGAGGATCTAACCTTCATTAAAATGAACCATGCATGGGTTTCAAAGGATTTTGTCCCACCTTCCCCTGATGACACATAGATTGCCAGAAAAATGGCTCGCTTTGTCCTCCTCTTCATCGGATTTCTCCAATTCCTCCATTTGCAGCTGCTTTACGTCCATTATACAACTCAATATATGCCATTTTTGCCACCTCCATATCTGGGCTGTCAACCCCCCCCTCCACCACCCAACTTTTTATATTCTGGTGTGATCCATACTGAGCCTGTGAGAGCCTGTGTTTGACTGTGTTTGGCAAAATATACGGAGATTTACAATTTCCCCAACCCTGTATACAGCTGTCCACTTGTAACACATTACCCTTTTTATAGTTTTTATATTCTGGTGTGATCAATACTGAGCCTGTGAGAGTCAGTGTCTGACTCTGGCAAAATATACGGAGATTTTCTATTTCCCCAACCCTGTATACAGCTGTCCGCTTGGAATACATTACCCTTTTTATAGTTTTTATATTCTGGTGTGATCAATACTGAGCCTGTGAGAGCCAGTGTCTGACTGTGGCAAAATATACGGAGATTTACAATTCCCCAACCCTGTATACAGCTGTCCGCTTGGAATACATTACGCTTTTTCTAGTTTTTATATTCTGGTCTAATCAATACAGAGCCTGTGAGCGTCTGTCTGTTACTCCGGAATTAAATACGGAGATTTACAGTAACCCCTAGACTGTATACATCTGTATGCTTGAGACACAGTACCCTTTGTTGCAGAAAGTCATCCCCCCCCCAACCGTAAGTGCATCATTGAAACCTGGAATATTGGCCGCATGTGTGATTATTTCTTGCGGATCTTTTATATTCTTGTGTAATCCATACTGAGCCTGTGAGCGTCATTGTCTGACTCCTGAAATATATACGACCATTTCCTATATTTTCCCTAGATTATATATACCTGGTATCTGCTGAAACAGTACCCCTTTTTCATCTTTTTATATTCTTGTGCAATCCATACTGAGCCTGAGAGCGTCATTGTCTGCCTCCTGAAATATATACGGAGATTTAGAATATTTTCACTATACTACCTTGTATCTTGTGATACAATACCCCTTTTTTGTCCTCCTCTTCCTCAGACTTCTCCAATTCATCCATTTGCAGCTGCTTTACGTCCATTATATACCTCAACATTTGCCATTTTGCCAACCTCCCTTTCTGGGCTGTCCCCCCCTCCTCCCCGACTTTTTATATTCTTGTGTAATCCATACTGAGCCTGTGAGCGTCATTGTCTGCCTCCTGAAATATATACGGAGATTTAGAATATTTTCACTATACTACCTTGTATCTGGTTATACAGTACCCTGTTATGTTTCGGTAGCTGAGGAGAGATTGCAAAAATAGCCGAAAAAGTGTGAGGTTTCAGGCCTAAACAGGCCTTTTAGGATATCAGATGATTGCCTGATTGGATGGTGCTTCTATCGAGGCAGGATGGTGAGATGAAATGACACAGGAGACGATTGTCTTGTTCTGATGCCAAGGTCATCTGGCTTTAATCACTCCCCCAGCCAGCTTATATTGACAGCTGAACTGGGCGTGCACATACATTAGGTAATGGGGTTTTCCAGGACATATTAGCAAATCATTTATTACAGTAAATACATTTTGTCACGTACCATAGTTCATGTCAAGTTGACCAACTAATTATCTATCTAAGGAATTCACTAGTCATCATGTGTTCCTTTGATGGACCCCCATACTGTTGTCATTAACAGTTGTAACTTTATTACTTTACTGATTGATTGCAGGTTTGATCGTCATTCACCTATGCTCATTATTTGCTGTTCCCATCATTAAGGTGATATTAATCTGATTATCTCATAGTCCACAAGAATATGTCTCGTTGACTAACCTTTGATACATGTCGTGTCATGTTGCTAGTTAAGTCAGCAAATAATGTCTTAGTGGAATATAGAGAAGTGATTTCTTAAAGGGATTATTGTATGAGAATATATAAAAGGTTATCAGAATATAGAAGGGTCTCCTGAATTCCCTATCAAAAGCAATACACCAGAGAGGCTGGAAACTATTGGATTGCAGGACCCTAAACTAACCGCCACACTAGAAGTAGCCATGGAGCGTACCTACGGTGATCCTAGATGCCTCGTCACAGCCGGAGAGATAGCTACACCTAAAGGCAGAAAGATGAATGCTATCTGCCCCGTAGTAGAATCCCCAAAGAAATAGGAAGCCCCCAAACATGTAATGGCGGTTAGACCAGAAGAAAATGCGAACACAGACAAAAAATAGAATGAGCAAATGCTGGGGCCCAATCTGTCTAGATAGAAAAGTATAGGAAAGAATTCTGACTGCAACCCAAAAAAACCTGACAAAAATACCAACACTTCTGATTAACAAAAAACCTGAGATCACACGATCTCTACCACCTAAATCAGATCTCTGGTGTAACACACAGCAATTCAGCAAATAAAAAGTGACATAGGAACAGAGCAAAAGTGCAAACACGAACTGAGCACAATTGCAAAGCCAGGCCCCAAAAGGGGACCAGGCTGAAGTCCACTGCTAAGCAGAAAACCAGCAAGAAAATCAAACCCTAGGAAAAAAAACAGCAAATCACTTATCTGAATGAGAGCAGGAATGCAAGCTGAGCTCCAAGCAAGACGTGGAAGAACAATTGATTACTGGCAAGGCTGAAGGGAGTTCAGGTCACTTATATCAGACCATTCAGAGCCAGCTGAAGGCCATTCAGCAATTAGTTCATTACCCTCAGCAACCACCGGAGGGAGCCCCAGCTCAGAAGTCGCCTCCAGAGTATTCACAACAGTACCCCTTTTTCATCTTTTTATATTAATGTGTAATCCATACTGAGCCTGAGAGCGTCAGTGTCTGCCTCCTGAAATATATACGGAGATTTTGAATATTTTCACTATACTATATATACCTGGTATTTGGTGATACAGTACCCCTTTTTCATCTTTTTATATTCTTGTGTAATCCATACTGAGCCTGAGAGCGTCATTGTCTGCCTCCGGAAATATATACGGAGATTTAGAATATTTTCACTATACTACCTTGTATCTGGTGATACAGTACCCCTTTTTCATCTTTTTATATTCTTGTGTAATCCATACTGAGCCTGAAAGCGTCAGTGTCTGCCTCCTGAAATATATACGGAGATTTTGAATATTTTCACTATACTATATATACCTGGTATCTGGTGATACAGTACTCTTTTTCAGCTTTTTATATTGTGGTCTAATCCATACTGACCCGGTGAACGTCTGTCTGTTACTCCGGAAATATATACGGAGATTTAAAAATTACCCCAACACTGTATACAGCTGTACGCTTTTAATACATTACCCTTTTTCTACTTTTTAAATTCTGATGTAATCCATACTGAACCTGAGAGCGTCATTGTCTGACTCCTGAAATATATCCGGAGATTTACAATATTTTCACCATACTATATATACCTTATATATGGTAATACAGTACCCCTTTTTCATCTTTTTATATTCTTGTGTAATCCATACTGAGCCTGAGAGCATTATTGTCTGCTTCCGGAAATATATACGGATATTTAGAATATTTTCACTATACTACCTTGTATCTGGCGATTCACTACCCCTTTTTTCTCCTCCTCTTCCTCAGACTTCTCCACTTCATCTACAGTTAGGTCCATAAATATTTGTACAGAGACAACATTTATCTAATTTTGGTTCTAGACATTACCACAATGAATTTGAAACAAAACAAATCAGATGCAGTTGAAGTTCAGACTTTCAGCTTTCATTTGAGGGTATCCACATTAAAATTGGATGAAGGGTTTAGGAGTTTCAGCTCCTTAACATGTGCCACCCTGTTTTTAAAGGGACCAAAAGTAATTGGACAATTGACTCCAAGGCTATTTCATGGACAGGTGTGGGCAATCCTTCATTATATCATTCTCAATTAAGCAGATAAAAGGGCTGGTGTTGATTTGAGGTGTGGTGTTTGCATTTGGAAGGTTTAGCTGTGAAGGAAACATGCGGTCAAAGGAGCTCTCCATGCAGGTGAAACAAGCTATCCTTAAGCTGCAAAAAACAGAAAAAACCCATCCGAGAAATTGCTACAACTTTAGGAGTGGCAAAATCTACAGTTTGGTACATTCTGAGAAAGAAAGAAAGCACTGGTGAACTCATCAATGCAAAAAGACCTGGGCGCCCACGGAAGACAACAGTGGTGGATGATCGCAGAATACTCTCCATGGTGAAGAGAAACCCCTTCACAACAGCCAACCAAGTGAACAACACTCTCCAGGAGGTAGGCGTATCAATATCCAAATCTACCATAAAGAGAAGACTGCATGAAATTAAATACAGAGGGTTCACTGCACGGTGCAAGCCACTCATAAGAATCAAGAATAAAAAGGCTAGGCTGGACTTTGCTAAAAAACATCTAAAAAAGCCAGCACAGTTCTGGAAGAACATTCTTTGGACAGATGAAACCAAAATCAACCTCTACTAGAATGATGGAAAGAGAAAAGTATGGCGAAGGCGTGGTACAGCTCATGATCCAAAGCATACCACATCATCTGTAAAACATGGCAGAAGCAGTGTGATGGCTTGGGCATGCATGGCTGCCAGTGGCACTGGGTCACTAGTGTTTATTGATGATGTGACACAGGACAGAAACAGCCGAATGAACTCTGAGGTATTCAGAGCCATACTGTGTGCTCAGATCCAGCCAAATGCAGCCAAACTGATTGGTCGTCATTTCATACTACAGATGGACAATGACCCAAAACATAAAGCCAAAGCAACCCAGGAGTTTATTAAAGCAAAAGAAGTGGAATATTCTTGAATGGCCAAGTCAGTCACCTGATCTCAACCCAATTGAACATGCATTTCACTTGTTAAAGACTAAACTTCAGACAGAAAGGCCCACAAACAAACAACAACTGAAAACCACTGCGGTGAAGGCCTGGCAGAGCATCAAAAAGAAGGAAACACAGTGTCTGGTGATGTCCATGAGTTCAAGACTTCAGGCAGTCATTGCTAACAAAGGGTTTTCAACCAAGTACTAGAAATGAACATTTTATTTACAATTATTTAATCTGTCCAATTACTTTTGATCCCTTTAAAAACAGGGTGGCACATGTTAAGGAGCTGAAACTCCTAAACCCTTCATCCAATTTTAATGTGGATACCCTCAAATGAAAGCTGAAAGTCTGAACTTCAACTGCATCTGATTTGTTTTGTTTCAAATTCATTGTGGTAATGTCTAGAACCAAAATTAGATAAATGTTGTCTCTGTCCAAATATTTATGGACCTAACTGTATTTGCAGCTGCTTTACGTCCATTATACAAATCAACATATGCCATTTTTCCCACCTCCCTATCTGGGCTGTCCCCCCTCCTCCACCCACAACTTTTTATATTCTTGTGTAATCCATACTGAGCCTGTGAGCGTCATTGTCTGCCTCCTGAAATATATACGGAGATTTAGAATATTTTCACTATCCTACCTTGTATCTGGTGATACAGTACCCCTTTTTCATCTTTTTATATTATTGTGTAATCCATACTGAGCCAGAGAGCATCTTTGTCTGACTCCTGAAATATATACGGAGATTTAGAATATTTTCACTATACTAGATATACCTTGTGTCTGGTTAAACAGTACCCTTTTTCAGCTTGTTATATTCTGGTGTAATCCATACTGAGCCTGAGAGCATCTTTGTCTGACTCCTGAAATATATACGGAGATTTAGAATATTTTCACTATACTAGATATACCTTGTGTCTGGTGAAACAGTACCCTTTTTCATCTTTTTATATTGTGGTCTAATCCATACTGAGCCTGTGAACGTCTGTCTGTTACTCCGGAAATATATACGGAGATTTAAAAATTACCCCAACACTGTATACAGCTGTACGCTTGTAATACATTACCATTTTTCTACTTTTTATATTCTGGTGGGTGGGTGGCGAGGTGGGGGTGTGTGTTTATATGTAAAATCATCCTTAAAACCCATCCTGCGTGATATCTGTGAATCTAATGAAGATGTAGAGCCTCTGTGGGTGGAGATTAGGGGAGGGGGTAAAAATAATAAATTACTGATAGGGGTTTGTTATAAGTCTCCTAAAATAATGGAAGCAACAGAGAATATCCTCGTAAAGCAAATAGATGAAGCAGCAACTCAAGGAGAAGTCATTATTATGGGGGACTTCAACTACCCTGAAATACATTGGGGAACAGAAACCTGTAGTTCCAGCAAAGGTAATAAGTTTTGGCAACTATGAGAGACAATTACCTTTCACAACTAGTTCAGGACCCAACAAGAGGGGGGGCACTGCTAGACCTAATATTAACCAACAGGCCAGACCACATATCAAATATAAGGGTTGGGGTCACTTTGGTAATAGTGATCACAAAATAATAAGCTTTCATGTGTCCTTTAATATGATGTGTAGTCGAGGGGTTACAAGGACACTAAACTTCAGGAAGGCAAATTTCCAACGGATGAGAGATGATCTTGGTGCAATAAACTGGGACGACATCCTGAGACATAAAAATACACAAAGAAAATGGGAGACGTTTATTAGCATCCTGAATAGGACCTGTGCACAGTATATACCCTATGGGAATAAACATGCTAGAATTAGGAGAAAACCACTATGGCTAAATAGAGCTGTAAGGGGTGCAATAAGGGACAAAAAGAAAGCGTTTAGGGAATTAAAGCAAGTAGGTAGTGATGAGCCATTAAATAAATACAGAAGACTGAATAAATTCTGTAAAAAGCAAATCAAGACAGCAAAGATTGAGGCAGAGACTCATTGCCAGAGAAAGTAAAAATAATCCCAAAATATTCTTTAACTACATAAATAGCTAGAACCTAAAAAATGATAGAGTTGGTCCCCTTAAAAATAGTCTGGGTGAAATGGTGGATGAGGATGAGGAAAAGCCAGTATGCTAAATGACTTTTTTTCAACTGTATTTACACAAGAAAATCCCATGACAGATAACAGGATCAGTGATAAAAAAATTCCTCCATTAAATGTCACCTGCTTAACCCAGCAGGAAGTACGGCGGCGTCTAAAAATCACTAAAGTTGACAAATCCCTGGGCCTGGATGGGATACACCCCCGAGTACTGCAGGAATTAAGTACAGTCATAGATAGACCATTATTTTTAATCTTTAACCCCTCTCTGACATTAGACGTGCTATCCCGTCCATAAAACCCGTGCCATTCTGCCCATGGACGGGATAGTACGTCATAGGCGATCAGCTGCGCTCCTGAGGGGAGCGCAGCTAATCGCCGCCGGGTGTCAGCTGATTATCACAGCTGACACCCGTGACTGTGTGTCAGAAGCGGTCATGGACCGCTCCCGGCACATTAACCCCTAGCACACCGCGATCACACATGATCGCGGTGTACTGGGGGCACAGGGGAGGATCGCGCAGGGTGGGGGCTCCCTGCGCACCCCCTGAGACCCTCAGACCAGCGCGATGTGATCGCGCTGTTCTGAGGGCTTCCTCCCTCCCAGGACCCGGATCCAAGATGGCGCCGGGGTCCTGGAGGGAGGCGGCTACCTCAGTGCCTGCCGAGAGCAGGCACTGAGAAGCCTGCATCTATGCCTGTGCGATCGCTGGTGTGACAGAGTGCTGTGCACACTGTCACACCAGCGATCTGATAAAATACTGTGATGTCCCAACCTGGGACAAAGTAAAAAAGTTAAAAAAGTAAAAATAAACATGTGTAAAAAAAAATCCAAAATAAATAAAAAAAAAAAAAAAATATTCCCCAATAAATTCATTTCTTCCTGTAAATAAAAAACAAAACAATAAAAGTACACATATTTGGTATCGCCGCGTCCGTAACGACCCCCCCTATAAAACTGTCCCACTAGTTAACCCTTTAGTGAACCCCTTAAAAAAAAAAAAAAAACAAAGCAAAAAATCAATGCTTTATCATCATACCGCCGAACAAAAAGTGGAATAACGCGCAATCAAAAAGACCGATATAAATAAACATGGTACCGCTGAAAACGTCATCTTGTCCCGCAAAAAATGAGCCGCAATACAGCATCATCAGCGAAAAAATAAAAAAGTTATAGCTCGCAGAATAAAGCGATGCAAAAATAATTATTTTTTATATAAAATTGTTTTTATTCTATAAAAGCGCCAAAACATAAAAAATGATATAAATGAGGTATCGCCATAATCGTACTGACTCGAAGAATAAAACTGCTTTATCAATTTTACCACACGCGGAACAATAAAAACGCTTCCCCCAAAAGAAATTCATGAATTGCTGATTTTTGTTCATTCTAACCTCCCAAAAATCGAAATAAAAAGCGATCAAAAAATGTCACCTGCTCAAAAATGGTACCAATAAAAAAAGTCACCTCGTACGCAAAAAATAAGACCTCACATGACTCTGTGGGCCAAAATATGCAAAAAATTATAGCTCTCAAAATGTGGCGATGCAAAAAACTATTTTTGCAATAAAAAGCGTCTTTTAGCGTGACAGCTGCCAATCATAAAAACCCGCTATAAATAGTAAATCAAACCCCCTTTATCACCCCCTTAGTTAGGGAAAAATAATAAAATTAAAAAAATGTATTTATTTCCATTTTCCCATTAGGGTTAGGGTTAGGGTTGCGGCTAAAGTTAGGGTTAGGGTTGGCGCTAAAGTTAGGATTAGGGTTAGGGTTGGGATTAGGGGTGTGTTAGGGTTAGGTTTGCGGTTAGGGTTGGGACTAGGGTTAGGGGTGTGTTGGGGTTAGGGTTGGAGTTAGAATTGGGGGGTTTCCGCTGTTTAGGCACATCAGGGGCTCTCCAAATGTGACATGGCGTCTGATCTCAATTCCAGCCAATTCTGCGTTGAAAAAGTCAAACGGTGCTCCTTCACTTCTGAGCTCTGCCATGCGTCCATACAGTAGTTTATCCCCACATATGGGGTATCAGCGTACTCTGGACCCCAAGAGTTATTGTGCAATTTGTCCTATTTCTTCTGTTACCCTTGGGAAAATAAAAAACTGGGGGCGAAAATATCATTTTTGTACAAAAAAATTATTTTTTGGTTTTTTACGGCTGTACATTATACCCACTATAAATAGTAAATCAAACCCCCCTTTATCACCCCCTTAGTTAGGGAAAAATAATAAAATTAAAAAATGTATTTATTTCCATTTTCCCATTAGGGTTAGGGTTAGGATTGTGCCTAAAGCTAGGGTTAGGGTTGCGCCTAAAGTTAGGATTAGGGTTAGGGTGTTAGGGTTAGGTTTGTGATTAGGGTTATGGTTAGGGTTGGGACTAGGGTTGGGACTAGGGTTAGGAGTCTGTTGGGGTTAGGGTTGGAGTTAGAATTGGAGGTTTCCACTGTTTAGGCTCTTCAAATGTGACATGGCGTCTGATCTCAATTCCAGCCAATTCTGCGTTGAAAAAGTCAAACGGTGCTCCTTCACTTCTGAGCTTTGCCATGCGCCCAAACAGTAGTTTACCCCCACATATGGGGTATCAGCGTACTCAGGACAAATTGCACAATAACTCTTGGGGTACAATTTCTTCTGTTACCCTTGGGAAAATAAAAAAATTTGGGGCGAAAATATCATGTTTGTTTTTTTTTTGTTTTTATGGCTGTACGTTATAAACTTCTGTGAAGCACTTGGGGCTTCATAGCGCTCACCACACATCTAGATAAGTTCCTTGTGGGGTCTATTTTCCAAATGGGGTCCCTTGTGGCGGGTTTCCACTGTTTAGGCACATCAGGGGCTCTCCAAATGCGACATGACGCCGCAGACCATTCCATCAATCCAAAAACGTCACCACTTCCCTTCCGAGCCCCGACGTGTGCCCATACAGTAGGTTTCTCCCACATATTGGGTATCAGCGTACTCAGGACAAATTGGACAACAACTTTTGGGGTCCAATTTCTCCTGTTACCCTTGTGAAAATAAAATATTGGGGGTGAAAAAAATTTTGTAAAAAAAAAGATTTTTTATTTTTACGGCTGTACGTTTTTAAACTTCTGTGAAGCACTTCGGGGTTCAAAGTGCTCACACACATCTAGATAAGTTCCTTGTGGGGTCTATTTTCCAAAATGGGGTCACTTGTTGGGAATTTCCACTGTTTAGGCGCATCAGGGGCTCTCCAAATGCGACATGACGCCCCCAGACCATTCCATCAAAGTCTGCAATCCAAAACGTCACTACTTCCCTTCCGAGCCCCAACGTGTACCCATACAGTAGTTTTTCTCCCACATATTGGGTATCAGCGTACTCAGGACAAATTGGGCAACAACTTTTGGGGTCCAATTTCTCCTGTACCTTGTAAAAATAAATATTGGGGCGAAAAAATCATTTTTTGCAAAAAAAAAAAAAAGATTTTTTATTTTTACTGCTGTGCGTTATAAACTTCTGTGAAGCACTTCGGGGTTCAAAGTGCTCACCACACATCTAGATAAGTTCCTTGTGGGGTCTATTTTCCAAAATGGGGTCACTTGTGGGGGGTTTCCACTGTTTAGGTGCATCAGGGGCTCTCCAAATGCGACATGACGCACCCAGACCATTCCATCAAAGTCTGCAATCCAAAACGTCACTACTTCCCTTCCGAGCCCTGACGTGCGCCCATACAGTAGTTTTCTCCCA
>JARQOD010000005.1:408941212-408991152 GCA_033576555.1 Oophaga sylvatica
GGGTCCGACTCCAGTTTTCTGTAGTAGCGTGTGTCCGTAAGTTGTCTGTTTGCTTCCTTCATATAGTCTGATGTGTTCATCATGACTATTGCACCTCCCTTGTCAGCAGGTTTAATGATGATTTCTTTGTTGGTTTTCAGAGACTGTATGGCCTTTCTCTCCTGGGCACTGATGTTGGAGGCTTGTCTCTTGTTGGTGGCTATGATGGTGGATTTTATCAAATGTCTGAATGAGTCTATATATTTATCCAAATGAGGGTTACGTCCAGGTGGAGGTGTCCAGTCTGACCTCTTCTTGGTTATTGGGATCCCTCTTCCTTCAGTCCGAGTGTTTTCTGAATCTTCTGTATCATTGAAGTATTCCCTCAGGCGCAGTCTCCTGAAAAAATGTTCCATATCACTGCAGAGTTCGGTTTTATCCAGGGCCTTAGTAGGACAAAATGAGAGTCCTCTAGAAAGCACGGCAAGCTCCACTTTGCTGGGTTTGTAATCTGAGAGATTGATGACACAGTTAGATGCTTTTGTGTCTGGAATGGAGTGGTTGTCAGAGTTGTCAGGTTTTGGTTTTGTTTTGTATCTGTTTGTATAGAGTCCGGAATGGAGGCGCAATCTGTGTAGTTTCTTTTCCTTGTTTTGAATCAGAAAGGTCCGTAGTTTGTTGTAGTATTGTTGTAATTTTTGCTCTGTGCTTTCTGTAAGTGTTTTCCTCAGAGTTTCCAATTGTCCTTGGACTTTACTCCTTATGCTGTAGCAGACATGCAAAAGATGGTTCCTTAGTCTTTCAGAAGTCCTGTGACAAAGGTTTTGTGCATAATGGGTATTGTAGGTGTGAAGAATTGGGTTTGTAATCCAGAGTCCTTTGGGAATTAGATTCTCCTTTTTGCATTTAGATAAGAAAAAAATGTCGCTGTCCATTTGTGCACGTTTCTTCAGAAGTGGTTTCAGTTCCATAAAGATGCGGTACATTCTGGTATCCTCCATTTTGATATAGGAAAGATGTGTATCTTCGTACCGTGTTAGCCAGTAGATAGAAAAATATTTAGACTTGAGAGTCCTCAGTGGTTGATACCTTTTAATGGCTAACTGAAAAGATGGTAACAAATTGCAAGCTTTCGAGACTACTCAGGTCTCTTCATCAGGCATAGACTAATACAACATCTGAAGAATCACATATTTATACACAAAATAGCACAGAAAAAATGCAATAGGTAGGACAAGTGACATGAAGCAGAACTGTCATTATGGCAGAGGGATTAACATAAATATGACTAGTTCATAGATAAGGAGTGAAGGTTTTATTACCCTCTGATTGGGGTCTGGTATTGTGTTGTGATGACCCTAAAAGGTTGTGATGACCTTTTAGGGTCATCACAACACAATACCAGACCCCAATCAGAGGGTAATAAAACCTTCACTCCTTATCTATGAACTAGTCATATTTATGTTAATCCCTCTGCCATAATGACAGTTCTGCTTCATGTCACTTGTCCTACCTATTGCATTTTTTCTGTGCTATTTTGTGTATAAATATGTGATTCTTCAGATGTTGTATTAGTCTATGCCTGATGAAGAGACCTGAGTAGTCTCGAAAGCTTGCAATTTGTTACCATCTTTTCAGTTAGCCATTAAAAGGTATCAACCACTGAGGACTCTCAAGTCTAAATATTTTTCAATGCTGCACAGAAATTTTGCCAAAACCTAGAAGTGAATTGCACCCCTCGATCCGAAATAACCTCATCCGGTACTCCATGTAAGCGAAACACATCTTTAATCATCAAATCTGATGTCTGTTTTGCAGTGGGTAAGCCGACACAAGGGATAAAATGAGCTGCCTTTGTTAGACGGTCAACCACCACTAGAATGGTGTTCTTCCCCTGAGAGGTTGGTAACTCCACAATGAAGTCCATAGAAATGGATCCCCACGGGTGGGACGGGGTGGGAAGAGGCTGTAACAGACCAGTTGGTGAGGAGCGAGGTGTTTTGCATCTTGCACAGACCTCACATGAAGTGACATAATTCAAAACATCCTTCCTGCAAGTGGGCCACCAAAAGAAACGAGAAAGAAATTCCTGTGTCTTTAGAATTCCTCTATGCCCAGCTATCTTGGAATCGTGAATGAGTTGCAATACTCTTAATCTGACTGTTTCAGGAATATACAGACGTTGTCCCTGAATCCACACACCATTCTTAAAGACAAGACTTACGTCCCTTGGGGGTTGTGCCAAAAAGGAATCCGCATGGTATGCTTCCTTGATGTCCTTAAGTAGGTCTTGATTATGAATTACTCCTAGGAATCTAGAGTCAGGAAGAATAGTCTTAGGAGGAGTAATTGGACGTGTCTCTGCTGAGTAAATCCTAGAGAGTGCATCAGCCTTTCCATTGCGCGATCCTGGTCTATAAGAGATGATAAAATTAAATTGGTTTAAGAAAAGATTCCAGCGAGCCTGGCGAGGAGTCAGGCACTTAGCCGACCTGATAAACTCAAGGTTACGATGGTCTGTCAGGACGACTATTTGCTGTGCAGCACCCTGAAGAAGGTGTCTCCATTCTTTGAAGGCGGCAATAATGGCCAACAACTCTCTATTGCCCACATCGTAGTTCCTCTCAGCCGAAGACAACTGCTGGGAAAAGAAGGCACAGGGATGCAAGACATTCTTCTCACCTGTTCTCTGAGAGAGTATAGCTCCAACGGCACAGTCTGAAGCATCCACCTCTATTATGAAGGCAAGCTCGGGGTTGGGATGTACTAGGATAGGTGCAGTGGTAAATTGATCTTTTAGACGGGAAAATGCTTCCTGGGCTTGGGGAGTCCAGGAAAACCTAGACTCTTTCCGGGTAAGTTGAGTGATAGGTGACACTACCTCAGAGAAATTTCTAATGAAACGTCTATAGAAGTTGGCAAACCCGATGAAGCGCTGTACCTCCTTCACATTTCTAGGACTTGGCCAATCCTTGATGGCTTGGGTTTTGCTTCCATCCATACTAATTCCTTGTGTAGACAGTACATACCCCAGAAATTGAATTTCGGTCCTATGGAATTCACACTTTTCAAGTTTGATGTAAAGATGATTTTGTCTTAGACGTTCCAAGACCATTCTCACATGTCCATGATGTTCCTCTGTGGAGTTAGAAAAAATTAGAATATCATCCAAATAAATTACCACGAATGTATCTAGGAGATCCCTGAAGATGTCATTCACCAAGTGTTGGAAAGTGGCTGGGGCGGTACTCAGACCAAAAGGCATAACTAGATATTCAAAGTGTCCATAGCGTGACCTGAATGCAGTCTTCCATTCATCCCCAGGTCTAATACGGACTAAGTTATAGGCCCCACGAAGATCTAGTTTAGAAAAAATTTTGGCATGTCGTACTCTCTCCAATAACTCAGGGATTAAAGGCAATGGATAACGGTTTTTAATAGTAACCTTATTGAGTTCCCTATAGTCTACGCATGGTCTCAGAGATCCATCTTTCTTCTTTACAAAGAAGATGGGTGCACCTGCAGGAGATGAAGAGGGGCGTATGAAGCCCTTGGCTAGATTTTCATCTATGTAATCCTTTAAAGCCTTTAGCTCGGGCCCCGCCAGGGGGTAGATCTTACCAAAAGGTATCTCTGCTCCAGGCAATAATTCAATTGGACAATCATATGGACGTGAGGAGGAAGCTGGTCAGCGTTCTTCTTGTCACATAAATCCACATAGTCCTGGTATACAGCTGGTAGTTCAGGGACTGACATGATTCCTTTAGGAACAGAGCAAGCTGAAACTTTTGGACTCATCTGTTTCTCTGGAAAGTGTAATTCCTTGGTCTCCCAGTTAATGGTAGGATTCTGAGCCTGCAGCCATGGTAGCCCTAGAATAATGGGAAAGTGGGGAGAAGAGATAAGCATAAAGGACAGTTTCTCTTGATGATCTTTACCCATAAGAACCCTCAAAGGCTCTGTTTCCTGATCCACTGGTCCAGAGGTCAGCAGGGAGCCATCCACAGTTTCCATCTGTACTGGAGTAGCCTTCTTCACTGAACGTATTCCCTGTTTCAGAGCAAAGGAGACATCCATAAAATTTCCACTTGCCCCTGAGTCGATCATAGCAGAGCTAGACACCCAAGCTGAGTCAACCCAGAGTTTGATGGAAAGAAAGCAATGAGAATTGTTTTTCTTACAACTCAGCTGGGACACCGCTGAGGAAACTTGAAAAATGGCAGCGTTTACACAGTCAACGTCCTCAGAGGTAACGGAGTTTAAGTCCGAGAAATCAAGATCTGTTGCTGCAGATCTCTCTAGAGCCTGAGGCTCGGACCTGACAGATCCCCTCTCGCAACACTCACAATGAATGAGTGCTGCAGTAGTCTTACGAGAACGGCTGGGGCAGTTTATAATGAAGTGCCCTGACTTACCACAATAGAAACATAGATTCTCCTTAAAACGATGTTCCTTGCGTGCATCACTAACCCGTCGTTGTAAAGAGTCTACCTGCATGGGTTCAGGTTCAGGTTCCCGTGTAATCCTACTCAAAGGTTCCTTAGCTGGAGAGGAAGGTAGGAAAAGGTTAGTACGATTGCTTTCGAACCATCTCTCTTGCCTGCGTTCAGTCAGACGAGTATCAATACGGATGCAGTAGTTAATAAAGTCACCTAACGCAGTGGGAGGGTCGGCACGAGCAAGTTCATCCTTAATCAGTGGAGATAACCCCTTTCGAAAAATAGATTTTTTGGCGGAACTGTCCCAGGTGGTATCAAGGGCCCATCTCCTGAAATCCAAGGCATATTCAGCTACCGAGTGCTTACCTTGGCGCAAAGCTAACATGGCTGCTTCAGCTGTTGCACCTCGATTGGGGTCATCAAACACCTGCCCCATGGCTGAAATAAAATCATCAAGGTGATTCAAACAATCATCCTCAGTCTCAATCAGAGGGTTTGCCCACATTAAAGCCTTGTTGGTAAGCAACATAATTATAGTAAGCACCTTAGATCGTTCAGTGGGAAATTGTGAAGCATGTGCAGAAAAAAAAAGATTGCATTGATTAATAAATCCCCTGAATTTCTCACGTTCACCGCCAAAACGAAAAGGGGGCAACTTGGGAATCCCAGCACTCGGGCTACGGCAGGAGCCTGGACTCGCCCCTCTAGAACCTCAATCCTGGCTCGCAAATCCTGGGTAGTCTGTCCAACCACTTGCAAATTGTGATTATTGAGGTCCTGTAGATTTGTAAAACGGGTCTTTATATTCTGCAAATCTGCAAGGATATTATCAGTCACTCCGCAAAGTTCCTTTATGCGGGCCTCCATTTTCCAGATCTTTTAAGACAGGATTACTGGAAGAAGAGGAGAGAAAAAAAAACAATAGTGTTCACCTGTGGCAACACTGCAGAGAGAAAAAAAAATTAAGGGAACTGCTCACCTGGAATGGTTGTGAGAAGTCACAACCACTATCATCACAGAAAGTTTCAACCAGACATCTGATATCCAGAGTTACAGCAGACAAAAAAGAGAAAAGAAAGGAAAAAAAAAAAAAAAACAATAGTGTTTACCTGTGGTAACACTGCAAAAAGAAAAAACTTAAGGGAATTGCTCACCTGGAATGGTTGTGAGAAGTCACAACCACTGTCATCACAGAAAGTACAACCGGACGTCTGATATCCACAGTACAGCAGACACAGCCTTCCAGACCCAGCAGACACTAACGTTTTGGCTTCAGAATCTTGTAATGTATGTAGTACAGTTCATATAGCGTCTTGTGCTTGGGTGCGATGAAAACACAGGAGTCACAGGTTTGATATAGAAAAGTCCTGTATTACTTCATACAAGTTGGCAGAAATAGTCACACAGTTTGCAGACACAGAAACAGGAGACACAGCAGGCCAGAGTAATCCAAGCTCAGCAATCACTCTCCAATACAGATTCAGGATCTTCTTCTCTGTTACCGTAAGTCCATGCAAACGTGGGTCTTTCAAAGAGCAGGGTTCAGAGTCCACAAGTGCTTCAGAGTTCCTCAGTAGGAATAGCTGGAGTACAAGGTCCAAGGCTTACAGGAGTCAAGTCACAGGTTCACTGCAGGCTAGATTCTGAAGCACTGATTGCTCAGCTGTGGCTGCTTAAGAAGCAAAGGAGAGAATCAGGGCGGGAACATGCAAGCTGGAAACTCCATTTTGACTGAGGGCAAGATAGCTGCAGCAAGACAGAAAGTAAAATGGCTGACGAACAAACTGAGTTTCAGGAATATATACATAGAACCTTACAGTGGTGATGAATCTGCAAGTATTGATTTCATCCCTTCTTGGAGTTGGTACCAAGAGACTATTCCTATCAGTTTGTGTGGTTTCATGAAAGGCTTTTCTCAGAATACCATCTGGATAGCCTCTTTTCAGGAAACGATTTCTCAGGTCATCTGCTTGGATTTTGAAATCTATCTCTGTGGAACAATTTCTCCGTAGCCTTAGGTACTGTCCTTTTGGAATCCCTCTTCTGAGGGAGACCGGGTGATGGCTGTCCCACCTCAAAAGGGCGTTAGTAGCCGTGGGCTTTCTATAGGTTTTGGTAATAAGATGCCCATCAGGCAATTTCCTTATCAAAAGATCCAAAAAGGGCAATTCGTTTTTGTTAAATTCAAAAGTAAAAAATAAGCCTAAATTGCTGATGTTGAGTTTTTCAACAAATTGTTTCAGTTCTTTTTCGTCTCCGTTCCAGATCAACATCACATCGTCGATGTAACGTGACCAGAATGCAATTTTTGTCTGTTCATCACTGAAAGTTTCCCCAAAAACGACATTCTCCTCCCACCAGCCCAGGAGCAAATTTGCGTAAGATGGTGCACATGAATTACCCATCGCGGTGCCCCTGAGCTGGTGGTATATCACATCATTGAAGAGAAAGATATTCTTGGTTAGACAAAATTCCAGTAGGGTCAATACAAAATTGCTATGTCTCTGAAATTGTTGACCCCTACTTTTAAGGAAATATTCTACAGCGTTGAGACCATCTTTGTGGTTAATCGACGAGTATAATGCTTCCACATCAATGCTGCATAGCAATGCTTCTGGTTCTAAGATGATGTTGTCTAGTTTTCTTAGGAGGTCAGTAGAGTCTCTAGTGTAGGAATTTAAACATATGACATGTGGTTTTAAAATTTCGTCCTGGTACATCCCTACATGATGACTTATACTGCCTATTCCCGAGACAATTGGTCTCCCTTTTAAAGGGGTAAGCCCTTTATGTATTTTTGGGAGACAATAGAATGTTGCCATAACTGGACATGAGGGAAGGAGGAAATCGTATTCATTTTTATCAATCAAGGATGCTTCTAAGCCCCTATCCAAGATGTTTTTTAGTTCTTTTCGAAACTCTGTAAGGGGGTTGGAACTTAGTTTACAATATGAGTTTCGTTCATTTAGTATTGTATGACACATCCTGACATATTCTTTGTGATCTAAAATAACGATATTACCTCCTTTGTCCGAGGACTTTATGATAATAGACTGATCCTTCTCCAAAGTCCTCAGAGCCTCCATCTCCAGTTTAGATAGATTGAATTTGCCCATTTTGCTATCCTTCTCAAGTTTTTCGAGATCCCTGGTTACCAACTCCAAAAAAATGTCAATGGTGGATTGATCACCAGTAACTGGTGGCATCCTTTTACTCTTGTCTTTTAGTTTAGTAAATGGTCCTTCTCCTGATGCTTGGATACAGGCCCTATTCTAATGCTATACTGCAAGAATTGAATGGTGTCAATTCTTTTTTGTTTTTTTCTGTATGTCCTTATATGTTACCTTGGTTGATTTTAATATAGAAACATTAAAAGTTATATTTTAATATTAATCCTACCCTGCTTCATGAAGCATTCTAAATGGAGCAGATCAGACACTGGAGCAGCATGCATGGGGCACATCATATACTGGAGCATTCTAAATGAGGCAGATCAGATACTGGAGCAGAATGCATGGGGCTCATCATATACTGGAGTATTCTAAATGGGGCAAATCAGACACTGGAGCAGCATCCATGGGGCACATCATATACTGGAGCATTCAAAATGGGGCAGATCAGTCACTGGAGCAGCATGCATTGGGCCCATCATTTGCGGGGACCATTATACACTGGATCATTTTAAATGTGGCCCATTATATATGGAGCATTATTTTGGCCCATAAGATACTGGAGCATCATCCATGGGGCCCATCATATACTGGAGCATTCTAAATGTGGCAGATCAGTCACTGGAGCAGCATGCATTGGGCCCATCATGTAGTGGAGCATTCTAAAGGGGGTAGATCAGATACTGGAGCAGCATGCATGGGGCCCATCAAATACTGGAGTATTCTAAATGGGGCAGATCAGACACTGGAGCAGCATGCATGGGGCACATCATATACTGGAATATTGTAAATGGGGCAGATAAGACACTGGAGCAGCATCCATGGGACCCATCATATACTGGAGCATTCTAAATGGGGCAGATCAGACACTGGAGCATCATCCATGGGGCCCATCATATACTGGAGCATTCTAAATGGGGCAGATCAGTCACTGGAGCAGCATGCATTGGGCCCATCATGTAGTGGAGCATTCTAAAAGGGGTAGATCAGATACTGGAGCAGCATGCATGGGGCCCATCAAATACTGGAGTATTCTAAATGGGGCAGATCAGACACTGGAGCAGCATGCATGGGGCACATCATATACTGGAATATTGTAAATGGGGCAGATAAGACACTGGAGCAGCATCCATGGGACCCATCATATACTGGAGCATTCTAAATGGGGCAGATCAGACACTGGAGCAGCATCCATGGGGCCCATCATATACTGGAGCATTCTTAATGGGGCAGATCAGTCACTGGAGCAGCATGCATTGGGCCCGTCATATACTGGAGCATTCTAAATGGGGCAGATCAGATACTGGAGCAG
Source organism: Oophaga sylvatica (assembly GCA_033576555.1). Taxonomy (NCBI): domain Eukaryota; kingdom Metazoa; phylum Chordata; class Amphibia; order Anura; family Dendrobatidae; genus Oophaga; species Oophaga sylvatica. The sequence continues at coordinate 408,950,113 of JARQOD010000005.1, forward strand.
CATGCACGGGGCCCATCATATACTGGAGTATTCTAAATGGGGCAGATCAGACACTGGAGCAGCATCCATGGGGCCCATCATATACTGGCGCATTCTAAATGGGGCAGATCAGACACTGGAGCAGCATGCATGGCGCACATCATATACTGGAGCATTCTAAATGGGGCAGATCAGACACTGGAGCAGCATCCATGGGACCCATCATATACTGGAGCATTCTAAATGGGGCAGATCAGACACTGTAGCAGCATCCATGGGGCCCATCATATACTGGAGCATTCTAAATGGGGCAGATCAGACACTGCAGCAGCATGCATAGGGCCCATCATATACTGGAGTATTCTAAATGGGGCAGATCAGACACTGGAGCAGCATCCATGGGGCCCATCATATACTGGAGCATTCTAAATGGGGCAGATCATACACTGGAGCAGCATCCATGGGGCCCATCATATACTGGAGCATTCTAAAAGGGGGAAAACAGACACTGGAACAGCATTTACGGGGACCATTATACACTGGATCATTATAAATGGGGAACATTATATATGGAGCATTATTTTGGCCCATAAAACACTGGAGCAGCATCTATGGGGCACATCATATACTGGAGCATTCTAAAAGGAGGAAAACAGACACTGGAGCAGCATTTACGTGGACCATTATACACTGGTTCATTATAAATGGGGCACAATATATATGGAGCATTATTTTGGCCCATAAAACACTGGAGCAGCATCCATGGGACACATCATGTACTGGAGCATTCTAAATGGGGAAGATCAGACACTGGAGCAGCATCCATGGGGCCCATCATATACTGGAGCATTCTAAAAGGGGGAAAACAGACACTGGAACAGCATTTATGGGAACCATTATACAATGGATCATTATAAATGGGGCCCATTATATATGGAGCATTATATTGGCCCATCATACACTGGAGCATCATCCATGGGGCCCATATACTGGAGCATTCTAAAAGGGGGAAAACAGACACTGGAGCAGCATTTACGGGACCATTATACACTGGAGCATTCTAAATGGGGCAGATCAGACACTGGAGCAGCATCAATTGGGCCCATCATATACTGGAGCATTCTAAAAGGGGAAAACAGACACTGCAGCAGCATGCATGGGGCCCATCATATACTGGAGCATTCTAAATGGGGCAGATCAGACACTGGAGCAGCATCCATGGGTGACATCATTTACTGGAGCATTCTAAATGGTGCAGATCAGACACTGGAGCAGCATCCATGGGGCCCAACATAAACTGGAGCATTCTAAAAGAGGGAAAACAGACACTGGAGCAGCATTTAGGGGGACCATTATACACTGGATCATTATAAATGGGGCACATTATATATGGAGCATTATTTTGGCCCATAAAACACTGGAGCAGCATCCATGGGGCACATCATATACTGGAGCATTCTAAATGGGGCAGATCAGACACTGGAGCAGCATGCATGGGGCCCATTATACAATGGAGCATTATAAATGGGGCCCATTATATATGGAGCATTATTTTGGCCTATTAGACACTGGAGCATCATCCATGGGGCCCATCAAATACTGGAGAATCATATGGGGTTCATTATTTATGGGGCATCATTTAGGGTATGAAGCATCATATGGGACACATATGAGGCCCATTCTGTATGGATCATTATATGGAGCCCATTCTGTATGGAGCAATATATGGGGCTCATTATGCTGTATGGCGCACTATGTGGAGGACATAATACTGTATGAAGGAATATACTGTGCTTTTTTTGAGCTATTGTAGATTTTAACCCCTTTTTCCCCCAAGGGTGGTTTGCACGTTAATGACCGGGCCAATTTTTACAATTCTGACCACTGTCTCTTTATGAGGTTATAACTCTGGAATGCTTCAACGGATCTTCGCGATTCTGAGATTGTTGACATATTGTACTTCACGCTAGTGGTAAAATTTCTTCAATATAACTTGCATTTATTTTTGAAAAAAATGCAAATATGGCGAACATTTTGAAAATTTTGCAATTTTCAAACTTTGAATTTTTGTTCCCTTAAAACAGAAAAATATGTCACACAAAATAGTTAAAAAATAACATTTCCCACATGTCTAGTTTACATCAGCACAATTTTGGAACCAAAATTTTTTTTTGTTAGGAAATTATAAGGGTTAAAATTTGACCAGCGATTTCTTATTTTTACAACAAAATTTACAAAGCCATTTTTTTAGGGACCACCTCACATTTGAAGTCACTTTGAGGGGTCTATATGGCAGAAAATACCTAAAAGTGACACATTCTAAAAACTGCACCCCGCAAAGTACTCAAAACCACATTCAAGAAGTTTATTAACCCTTCAGGTGCTTCACAGGAGCTGAAACAACGTGGAAGGAAAAAATGAATATTTAACTTTTTAGTCACTAAAATGATCTTTTACAAACTCTTTTTTCTTTTCACAAGGTAAAAGTAGAAAATGGACAGATAAAGTTGTTGTGCAATTTCTCCTGAGTACGCCAATACCCCATATGTTGGGGAAAACCACTGTTTGAGCTCATAAGGAAGAAGTGCCATTTGACTTTTTCAAACCAAAATCGGCTGGAATTGAGATTGGACGCCATGTCACGTTTGGAGAGCCTCTGATGCGCCTAAACAGTGGAAACCCCCCACAAGTGACACCATTTTGGAAACTAGACAACTAGACCCCCTATGGAACTTAGCTAGATCTGTTGTGAGCACTTTGAACCCCAAAGTGTTTCACAAAAGTTTATAATGCCTGGGTGTGAAAAAAAAGACAAATCAATTTTCCACAAAAATGATTTTTTAAGCCCAAATTTTTGATTTTTCCCAAGGGTGGGGGGAAACTATTTGGGCGCACGGCAGGACTTGGAAAGGAAGTAATAACGTTTTGGAATGCAGACATTGATGGGGGTCATGTTCCGTTTGCAGTGCCCCAGATGAGCCTAAACAGTAGAAACCCCACACAAGTGACCCCATTTTAGAAACTAGACCCCCTAAGGAACTTAGGAACTCGAGATCTGTGGTGAGCACTTTCAACCCCCAAGTGCTTCACACAAGTTTATAATGCCCGGGCATGAAAATAAAAAATCCTATTTTTTTCCCACACAAATTATCTATTAGTCACCAATTTTTTATTTTCCCAAGGGTAACAGGAGAAATTGGACCACAAAAGTTGTTGTCAAATTTGTCCTGAGTACGCTGACACCCCATATGTGGGGGGAACCACTGTTTGGGTGCACGGCAGAGCTCGAAATGGAAGGAGCACCATTTGACTTTTTCCAACCATAATTGGCTGGAATTGAGATTGGACGCCATGTTGCATTTGGAGAGCCCCTGATGTGCCTAAACAGTGGAAACCCCCCACAAGTGACCCCATTTTGGAAAATAGACCCCACAAGAAACTTATCTAGATGTGTGGTGAGCACTTTGAACCCCGAAGTGCTTCACAGAAGTTTATAACGTACAGCCGTAAAAATAAAAAATCCTTTTTTTTTTTACAAAAATTATTTTTTCACCCCCAATATTTTATTTTCACAAGGGTAACAGGAGAAATTGGACCCCAAAAGTTGTTGTCCAATTTTTCCTGAGTACGCTGATACCCAATATGTGGGAGAAACCTACTGTATGGGCACACGTCGGGGCTCGGAAGGGAAGTGGTGACGTTTTGGATTGATGGAATGGTCTGCGGGCGTCATGTCGCATTTGGAGAGCCCCTGATGTGCCTAAACAGTGGAAACCCCCCACAAGGGACCCCATTTTGGAAAATAGACCCCACAAGGAACTTATCTAGATGTGTGGTGAGCGCTATGAAGCCCCAAGTGCTTCACAGAAGTTTATAACGTACAGCCATAAAAACAAAAAAAAAACAAACATGATATTTTCGCCCCAAATTTTTTATTTTCCCAAGGGTAACAGAAGAAATTGTACCCCAAGAGTTATTGTGCAATTTGTCCTGAGTACGCTGATACCCCATATGTGGGGGTAAACTACTGTTTGGGCGCATGGCAAAGCTCAGAAGTGAAGGAGCACCGTTTGACTTTTTCAACGCAGAATTGGCTGGAATTGAGATCAGACGCCATGTCACATTTGAAGAGCCTAAACAGTGGAAACCCTCCAATTCTAACTCCAACCCTAACCCCAACAGACTCCTAACCCTAGTCCCAACCCTAGTCCCAACCCTAACCATAACCCTAATCACAAACCTAACCCTAACACCCTAACCCTAATCCTAACTTTAGGCGCAACCCTAACCCTAGCTTTAGGCACAATCCTAACCCTAACCCTAATGGGAAAATGGAAATAAATACATTTTTTAATTTTATTATTTTTCCCTAACTAAGGGGGTGATAAAGGGGGGTTTGATTTACTATTTATAGTGGGTTTTTTATGATTGGCAGCTGTCACGCTAAAAGATGCTTTTTATTGCAAAAAATAGTTTTTGCATCACCACATTTTGAGAGCTATAATTTTTGCATATTTTGTGAGGTCTTATTTTTTTGTGGTACGAGTTGACGTTTATATTGGTATCATTTTTGAGCATGTGACATTTTTTGATCGCTTTTTATTTCGATTTTTGGGAGGTTAGAATGAACAAAAATCAGCAATTCATGAATTTCTTTTGGGGGGTCGTTTATACCGTCCCTCGTGTGGTAAAATTGATAAAGCAGTTTTATTCTTCGGGTCAGTATGATTACGGCGATACCTCATTTATATCTTTTTTAGGTTTTGGCGCTTTTATACAATAAAAACAATTTTATATAAAAAATAATTATTTTTGCATCGCTTTATTCTGCGAGCTATAACTTTTTTATTTTTTCGCTGATGATGCTGTATGGCGGCTTGTTTTTTGCAGGACAAGATGACGTTTTCAGCGTTACCATGTTTATTTATATCGGTCTTTTTGGTCGCGTTTTATTCCACTTTTTGTTCGGCCGTATGATGATAAAGCATTGATTTTTTGCTTTGTTTTTTTTTTTAAGAGGCTCACTAAAGGGGTTAACTAGTGGGACAGTTTTATGGGGGGGTTGTTACGGACACGGCGATACCAAATATGTGTACTTTTATTGTTTTGTTTTTTTTATTTACAGGAAGAAATTAATTTATTGGGGAATATTTTTTTTCCTTTATTTTGAAATTTTTTTTTTACACTTGTGATTTTGATTTTTTTTAGCTTTTTTACTTTGTCCCAGGGTGGGATATCACTGTATTTTATCAGATCGCTGATCTCACAGTGTGCACAGTACTCTGTGAGACCAGCGATCTCACAGGCAGTGCAGGACGCTTCCTCAGCGACTGCTCTCAGCAGGCACTGAGGAAGCCGCCTCCCTGTAGGACCCGGTGGCCATCTTGGATCCGGGGTCCTGCAGGTAAGAGGCCTTCAGAACAGCGCGGTCACATCGCGCTGTTCTGAGGGCCTCAGGGGAGCAAGCAGAGAGCCCCCTCCCTACGCTTTGCTCCCCTTTGCCCCTGGGAGCGCAGCTGATCGCCTTGGACGTACTATTCCATCCATGGGCAGATTGGCACGGGTTTCATGGACGGGATAGTACGTCTGATGGCAGAGAGGGGTTAACATAGATATCAGTCATGTCATGTAAGAAGTGAAGTATTTTTCATTGTACTATACCTATATTTCTGTGCCATATCGGAGCATGATGAATTGTGGTATGTGTTAGAGGGGCCCACTGACACTCTTTGGCCTGGGGCACACGAAAACCAGGAGCCAGCCCTACCCGCCCCCACAAGTTTAGTAAAATAACTCCCAGTTTTCAATGCTTAACTATTAGTATAAAGTTAATTAAGGTTGCCAAGCTTAAGTAATAAGAATTTATGTTGTTGGCATTGAAATGGGCACTGTAGGTGTGTTTACTGTCCTCCACTCCATGGCATCTTTGCTTCCCCATTTACTTGCATTGGGTTTCGTGTTTCAGTCGGACCCCCGACTTTTCCCGATAGTCACCCGATTTCGTTCGACCCGACTTTTGAGAAAGTCGGGTTTCATGAAACCCGACTCGACCCTAAAAAAGCGAAAGTCGCTCATCTCTATTGGAGACACCATAGATGATCACAGAGGGTTTCAACAAAGTAATTTAGAAATAATAAGATCATTTTTTAATTTTCCTGTTTATAATCCAGTAAAGAAGGAACATGCAGTGTCACTCATAGAAGTTATCGCTTCAAAAATTGATTAAGTGCTCATCATCTACAAGCATTCAGCCATCACTGTTTTGTATTGAACTCTTACCATTTGATGCAGCCAAAGTTAAGGCTCTCAAGGAGATAAACAAATATAGTGGACAAAGAATTATTTGTAATGAAATACTGAGCCTACATAACAGCATTGCTTTCTCAAATTTATATGAAGTGTATTGTGTCCAATGTGAGCAACCAGGCAACCAAAAAAGGAGCTTTTCAAGTGATCTCTTTAACGTACATAAATGTTATGAAGGAACGCGACGAGACCGGCCTATACCGAGGAGTGAACACGAGGAGGGGGACGTTAGTACTGGGCCGGTCGGCACTCTTGGGGTTCCTGTTCTAGTAGATGGGCAGACCACCATAAGCTCCTCTTACTGGCGGACCAAGAAAGAAAGATATAACATGGATACACGGCTTAGTGTGAACCCATCAGAGCCAGATGATCATGATTGTCACAGTCCACTGGGCTTGTTTGACAAATTCATGGTGGAAATTTCTCCAGATCCTGCATCTTTTCCTGATCCTGATGTACCAAGAGTTTCAGAATCTTCTTCCACATGGGAGTCGAAACATTCCATAGTTACCCCAAATTCTCAAGATGTCAGTGCATCCACCAGGGATAAAAGTGGCTTATCAAAGAGAATGCGCTTGGTGATGAATGCAGGCTTTGCTGTCAGGAATAGAGCAGAAGATGAATCTTGCATTCTGTTGGGATCCTGGAATGTAAATTCCAAGAAGGTGGAGATGCTGGATGAGTTAGAGAGACCTTCTGACCAGCCAGAATTGTACCTTCAGATAATAGTACAGGATGTGTCAGATAATGACGATGTTGTGATTTGCGGAAAAGACACACATGTTATAAAGGTAAAAAATCTGGTTCACTCTGAAATGTCAACTGACAATCTGCTGGAATCTGTTCCTCCAACAAATTCAAAGGTGAAACTGGGAACAAGACAGTCCAAAAAGCAGACATTTGATATAGAAAATCCACATGATTCTCTTATCCTGTTTTCAGCAAAGTCCCCTCTAACTGTTTGCGGAAGCACAGTGCAGGCATTGTATGAAGTCATGATGAGAAGCTCGTTGCCTAGAAGACCGAACACCACTTCTGTCTGACTTAGTTAAGGAGACAAAGAATCTTGAGTTGCTTGACGAAACATTGAAAAAACTGGCTGAAAATGTTGAAGAAGACATATTTGGCTTGTATCGTGATACTAGTATAAGATACAAAACTAAGTACAGAAGTCTTCTTTTCAATCTGAAGTACCCCAAAAATAATGGTTTCTTTCAACGTGTGGTATTAGGTGAGATCACCCCACAATGTCTGGTTCTGATGAGTTCTGCAGAAATGGCTCGCCAGGAGCTAACTGACTGGAGAAACCAGGAGAGGCAGCACAAATTGGAGACGATTCAGAAAGCAGAGGAGGAAATAAATCAAAACAGCAAATGATAGAGCTCACACACAAGGGGTTGATTGAAATCGATACATCACCAGATCAAATGTTTACTTTGTAGGATCAGTCTCATGCACCTTGGAAAACCAATGATTCACTGAGTTCAGATATTATTATTATTATTTATTTATTTATATAGCGCCATTGATTCCATGGTGCTGTACATGAGAAGGGGTTACACACAAAGTTATAGATATCGTTTACAGTAAACAAATTTACAATGACAGACTGGTACAGAGGGGAGAGGACCCTGTCCTTGCGGACTTCCATTCTACGGCATAATACGGAAGAAACAGAAGGTTGGGGGTGTGGCAGCTCTGGTGGTGGTGGTGGCGAGGCGGCAGCTCTGGTGGTGGCGGCGAGGCAGCAGCTCTGGTGGTGGCAGCGAGGCGGCAGCTCTGGTGGTGGCGGCGTGGCGGCAGCTCTGGTGGTGGCAGCGTGGTCGCAGATCTGGTGGTGGCGGCGAGGCGGCAGCTCGGGTGGTGGCAGCGAGGTGGCAGCTCTGGTGGTGGCAGAGAGGCAGCAGCTCGGGTGGTGGCGGTAAGGCGGCAACTAGGGTGGTGGTGGCGAGGCGGAAGCTCGGGTAGTGGTGGCGAGGCGGAAGCTCGGGATGTGGCGAGGCAGCAGAATGGTTATTGCAGGCTGTAGGCTTTCTTGAAGAGATGGGTTTTCAGGTTCCGTCTGAAGGATCCAAGGGTGCTGGATAATCGTACATGTTGAGGCGTGGAATTCCAGAGGATGGGGGATATTCGGGAGAAATCTTGGAGGCAGTTGTTTGAGGAACGAATAAGTGTGGAGGATAGTAGGAGGTCTTGGGACGATCGAAGATTACGTGAAGGAAGATATTGGGTGATTAGTTCAGAGATATAGGAAGGGGACAGGTTGTGGATGGCTTTGTAGGTCAGTGTTAGTAGTTTGAACTGGATTCATTGTGGAATTGGGAGCCAGTGGAGGGATTTGCAGAGGGGAGAAGCAAGGGAGTAGCGAGGGGAGAGGTGGATTAGTCGGGCAGCAGAGTTGAGGACAGACTGGAGTGGTGCAAGAGAGTTGATGGGGAGGCCACAGAGGATGGTGTTGCAGTAATCAAGGCGGGAGATGATGAGGGCATGCACAAGAGTTTTAGTAGATTGAGGGCTGAGGAAGGGACGGTTTCTGGAAATGTTTTTAAGTTGGAGGCGACAGGAGGTGGAAAGAGTTTGGATGTGTGGTTTGAAGGACAGGGCAGAGTTACTCCGAGGCAGCAGATTTCAGGTGCAAGAGAGAGCGTGATGCCATTTACCATAATAGATAGATCGGGTCGGGAAGATACGCGAGATGGAGGAAAGATGATGAGTTCGGTTTTGTCTGCATTGAGTTTTAGGAAGCGAGAGGTGAAGAAGGAGGATATGGCTGATAGACACTCCAGGATTCTGGACAGCAGAGAGGTGACATCTGGGCCAGAGAGGTAGATGTGAGTGTCGTCCGCATACAGGTGGTACTGGAAGCCATGGGACTTTATGAGTGGCGTGTTTGAAGGCAGAGGGAAAGGTACCAGAAGATAGCGATAGGTTGAAGAGATTGGTTAGGGCTGGTATGAGCGTGTTAGTGAGGTTGGGGAGCAGGTGGGAAGGGATGGGGTCAAGTGCACAGGTGGTGAGGTGTGATTTGAAAAGGAGATGAGTAAGCTCTCCTTCAGTGATGTTGGAGAGGGAGGTTATTAGGGAAGGACAGAGGTCTGGTATATGGAGTGGTTGGGGTGGTGGAACAGTAAAGGTTTGCCTTGTTTGGTCGATCTTATTTTTGAAGTAGGTGGCAAAGTCCTCGGCAGAGATGAGGGGAGTTGGAGGTGGCAGTGGTGGGCGGAGGAGAGAGTTGAATGTGCTGGACAGTTGTTTTGGGTTATAGGATAATGAAGATACAAGGTTTGTGAAATAGGTCTGTTTAGCAGAGGTGAGGGCTATTTTGAAGGCAAGTGTAGCTTGTTTGAAAGCAGTGAAGTCATCTGGCAGGCGTGTTTTCTTCAAATGCCGCTCAGCGACCCAGTTAAAACAGAAATATTAATAACATAAATGAGATCACAACAGATACAACAGCTCATCACAAAAATCACCTACTGTACCTCAATTGCCTCATTTGCATGGGAAAATCCAACCTTCAGATATGAATAATATGGGCCAATAGGCAAAAATAAAATCACCAATCATAAATGCCATGGAAAAGAGTTATGGACAGAAACTACAATCCTCAGAGGCAGCAGAGACCATTGATTGCATGGAAAATGATGTCTAAGGCTAAGTGCACACGTTCAGGAATGTTTGCAGAATATTCCTGAGCAAAACCGGACTTTTTTCCGCGGCAAAAACGCGCGTTTTTTTGCGCGGATTTTTCGCTTTTTTGGTGCGTTTTTTGCGCGGATTTGATGCGTTTTTACCGTGATTTTTCCCTGAACTTTCTAGGTCAATAATATAGCGGGGAAAACGCTAGAATTCCGCAAAATTAATGGACATGTTGCTAGATTTTCCGCGATGCGTTTTTTTCGCGGAAAAAACGCACCATGTGCACAAAAATTGCGGAATTCATTCTAAATGATAGAATGCTTAATTTATGCGTTTTTGACGCATTTTTTTCCCGCGAAAAAACGTGAAAAAAACGCAAATAATCCTGAACGTGTGCACTTAGCCTTAGGCATTAAAAGTGAGAACGCCTCCTCATCTGAAACTGCAATATGGAAAGGCTTGAATCAGAAGATTTCTATTAAGATGTTCAAAGTGACAGCCATGCAAGTTTCGGGATATAGTGCCCACCTTTGTCAGAAATTACCAAAGAAGATCACAACTAAAGGCGTCAGCTCTCAGAAATCAGTCTGGGAATATGTGTATTTCATCTGGCCTGCATGTACCAAGCATATGTGCCTCCTGCGTTTCTGCCCCCAGACCTGCAGTGATGCGGTATTCTCCAGTCGGCTCTATTCCTACCTCAACCGCAAACTACAATATGCAATTATTAATGCCAACAACATGGAGGCCTTTATAATCCTACTTTCAGCACGCCAGCCAATATCTGCCAAACTTCGCCCCTTAAGGGGGCCAGGTCTTGAGGATGAACATCCTCATTTTTTACTGGCTCTACTTCTTCCAAACCATCCATTCTGGTCTTCATGTCCCACAAAGGTCCACAAAATTCAGAGAGAGGAGGATCAGGATAGTCCTGATGACATATTCACATCTATATTAGAAGATGTCGAAAGGGAGGAGAATTTGATGGCGGAACAAGGACACCCACCTGTAGGGCAGGAGATACCGGGTATGGGTGAAGTGGGCATGCCAGAGCTGATAAAAATTCTGAGTTATCTGTCAAATAACCTGCAGAAAATTGCTGACCAAAACAACTATAATTTTCAGTCTATGCCCCCAACTAACCAGCCAAACCCCATACCAGCAGCAGCCCCTGTTTGGACATCATGTCCTATTGCACCCACTTTTCAGGCGCCAGTTTCTTTTGGCAATGATCCAGCTGCCATACTTGATCCTTCGACCTTGTATGGTCCATCGGACAGTAACCCTTATACTTTCTAAAAGCAACGTGCCAATAGGTTTCTAACAAAATTCTTAAGGTTTTAGAATATATAGGTGTATAGGCATATAGAAAACTTTGTTCATGTTTTGAAGAACATTTCTGCCTACAGTTTTAAAAATAAAAATTTTATTCTGATCACAGAGCTATTAAACATTTCAAAAGATGTTTTTTATATTTTTCCGTTGGTTAATGTTTGTGTTGTTCACAAAGCATATTAAAATATAAATCTCATAAATGTTATCAAGTCTTTGCCAACAAGGATGTGGTTTCACCACTGTGGGGGTACCTTTTCCAAAAATATACTATTGCCATCACAGCCCCTCTTTCCAAAAATTCACAGCACATATAACAGTACATAACACGTTCAATAAGGTCATGTAGTCTGAGATAAGGAAGAGACATTGCAGGAAACCAAGTTAAAAAGTAGGCCCAATGTAGGGGTGTGGGTCTCTGAGACTTGTAAAGGAGTGCATAGGCTGACAATCATTTCAGTAATGGGTGGTACCTTTTTGAATAAATAAACTATGGCCATCACAGCCCCCCTTGGCCAAAAATCAACGGCCTATAATGCTACAAAACATGTTCGTCCAGGTCATGTAGTCTGAGATAAGGAAGAAACATTGCAGGAAATCGAGTTAAGAAATAGGCCCCATGTAGGGGTGTGGGTCTCTGAGACTTGTAATGGAGTGCATAGGCTGACAATCATTTCAGTAATGGGGGGTACCTTTTTGAATAAATAAACTATGGCCATCACAGCCCCCCTTGGCCAAAAATAAATGGCATATAATGCTACAAAACACGTTCATCCAGGTCATGTAGTCTGAGAAAAGGAAGAAACCTTGCAGGAAACCGAGTTAAGAAGTAGGCCCAATGTAGGGATGTGGGTCTCTGAGACTTGTAATGGAGTGCATAGGCTGACAAGCATTTCAGTAATGTAGCTTTTTAAATAAATAATGTATTGCCATCACAGCCCCCCTTGGCCAAAAATCAACGGCCTATAATGGTACAGAACACGTTCACTCTGGTCATCTAGTGGCTGGTAAGGAAGAGACATTGCAGGAAAACGAGTTAAGAATAAGGCCAAAATGTAGGGGTGTGGGTCTCTGAGACTTGTAATGGAGTACATAGGCTGACAAGCATTTCAATAATGGTGGGTACCTATTTGAATTAATAAACTATGGCCATCACAGCCCACCTTAGCCAAAAATCAATGGCCTATAATGCTACAAAACACGTTCGTCCAGGTCATGTAGTCTGAGATAAGGAAGAAGCATTGCAGGAAACTGAGTTAAGAAGTAGGCACAATGTAGTGGTGTGGGTCTCCGAGACTTGTAATAGGGTGTATAGTCCGACAATCATTTCAGTAATGGGGGTTACCTTTTTGAATAAATAAAGTATTGCCATCACAGCCCCCCTTAGCCAAAAATCATCAGCCTATAATGGTACAGAAAACGTTCAGCCAGGTCATCTATTGGCAGGTAAAGAAGAGACAATGCAGGAAACATTAGAGTTAAGAAGTGAGCCGAATGTAGGGATGTGGGTCTCAGACTTGTCATGGAGTGCTTAGGCTAACCATCATTTCAGTAATGGGGGTACCTTTTTGAATAAATAAACTATGGCCATCACCGTCTCCCTTGGCCAAAAATCAACGGCTTATAATGGTACAGAACACGTTCACTCTAGTCATCTAGTGGTTGGTAAGGAAGAGACATTGCAGGAAAACGAGTTAAGAATAAGGCCCAAATTAGGGATGTGGGTCTCTGAGACTTGTAATGGAGTGCATAGGCTGACAAACATTTCAGTAATGGGGGTATCTTTTGGAATAAATAAACTATGGCCATCACAGTCTCCCTTGGCCAAAAATCAACGGCCTATAATGATACAGAGCACATTCACCCTGGTCATATAGTGGCAGGTAAGGAAGAGATATTGCAGTAAACCGAATTAAGAAGTAGGCCCAAATGTAGGGGTGTGGGTCTCTGAGACTTGTAATGGAGTGCATAGGCTGACAAGCATTTCAGTAATGGGGGGTACCTTTTTGAATAAATAATAATAATAATAATAATCTTTATTTATATAGCGCCAACATATTCGGCAGCGCTTTACAGTTTAACAGTTTCAGAACACAAGTCATAAGTAACAACGTTAACAATACAATAATTAAAGCAAAATAAGACGACCCTGCTCGTGAGAGCTTACAATCTACAATGAGGTGGGGGAGATACAAAGTACAGTTGTTTATATACAATGGTGTATTTACAATGATGGTCCAGCCATCTTGAGGGAGTGAGGGATGGATGGAGATAGTGAATGGGCTACACACACACACTTACACATAGAGTGACTTTGATTAGTGAATGTGATAGGCCGCTCTGAACAAATGTGTTTTGAGGGAGCGCCTGAAACCATGCAAATTGTGGATAGTCCTAATTTCTTGGGGTAGAGCATTCCAGAGGATTGGCGCAGCGCTGAAGAAGTCTTGGAGTCGGGAGTGGGAGGTACGGATTAGTGCAGAGGTTAGTCGAAAGTCGTTTGCAGAGCGCAGCAGTCGGTTAGGCCGATAGATAGAAATGAGGGAGGAGATGTAGGGGGGTGCTGCACTGTGGAGAGCTTTGTGGGTGAGAACCAGTACTTTGAATTGGATCATATAATGAATGGGCAGCCAGTGTAATGACTGGCGAAAAGCGGACGCGTCCGAGTACCGATTAGCCAGATGGATTACCCTGGCTGCTGCATTAAGGATGGACTGGAGAGGGGATAGTCGAGTAATGGGGAGGCCAAGTAATAGAGCGTTGCAGTAGTCCAGGCGGGAGTGGATCAATGCTACAGTGAGGGTTTTTGTTGTTTCCATGGTGAGAAAAGGGCGGATTCTAGAGATGTTCTTTAGGTGTAGGCGGCAAGAGCGGGCAAGAGATTGTATATGGGAGGTGAAGGAGAGATTGGTGTCAAACATAACCCCCAGACAGCAAGCTTGCTGCCGGGGTGTTATTATGGTGCCGCCCACGGAGAGGGATATGTCAAATTTAGGGAGGTTAGTAGACGGCGGGAGCAGAAGAAGTTCAGTTTTGGAGAGGTTAAGTTTCAGAAAGAGAGCGGACATGATGTTGGAGACTGCGGACAGACAGTCGGTGGCGTTCTGTAGTACAGCGGGGGTAAGGTCGGGGGATGACGTGTATAGTTGTGTGTCATCAGCATAAAGATGGTACTGAAAGCCAAATTTGCTGATGGTCTGTCCAATTGGGGCCGTGTAGAGAGAGAAGAGAAGGGGGCCAAGGACTGAGCCCTGGGGTACACCGACAGTGAGAGGAAGAGGAGATGATGTGGAGCCAGAGAACGAAACACTGAAGGAGCGGTTAGAAAGATAGGAGGAGAACCAGGAGAGAACAGTGTCCTTAATACCTAGTGAGTGGAGCCTAGACAGTAGGAGACGGTGGTCAACCGTGTCGAAAGCTGCAGAAAGGTCGAGAAGAATGAGCAGAGAGTGGTCGCCGTTACGTTTTGCTGTAAGAAGGTCATTGGTCACTTTGATGAGTGCAGTTTCAGTCGAATGTAGGGGGTGGAAGCCGGACTGTGAAGGGTTTAGAAGGGAGTAAGTGGAGAGGTAATGGGTGAGGCGGTAGTAGACTAGGCGCTCCAAGAGTTTAGAGATGAAGGGGAGATTGGAGACCGGTCTGTAGTTGTTTGTGCAGGAAGGGTCGAGAGCGGGTTTCTTTAGTAGTGGAGTAATGATGGAGTGTTTGAAGGAGGATGGGAAAATGCCAGAGGAGAGTGAGAGATTAAAGATTTTAGTTAGGTGAGTTGTGATAACTGGAGAGAGAGACTGGAGGAGATGTGAGGGAATGGGGTCGGTAGTGCATGTAGTCGGACGAGAGGAAGAGAGGAGTCTGGAGACTTCTTCTTCTGTGATGGGATCAAATGTGGAAAGTGAGCCAGGGGAAATGCAGGGTGGGGTAGGAGTCACAGCCCTTGGTGGTTGAGAGCAGATTTCCTGACGGATAGTATCTATTTTTTCTATAAAATGGGAGGCCAGGTCGTCAGCACAAATGTCTGTGATAGGGGCTTGTGCTTTTGGCCTGAGGAGGGAGTAAAAAGTGTCAAAAAGTTTCTTGGGGTTGTTGGCTAGTGAGGAGATCAGGGTGGTGAAGTAGGTCTGTTTGGTGAGGTGAAGAGCAGCATTATAAGTTCTTAACATGAATTTAAAGTCGATGAAGTCTTCTGGTGTGCGGGTTTTTCTCCAGAGGTGTTCAGCACTCCTAGAGCATCGCTGAAGAAGTCGAGTTTGTAATGTGAGCCAGGGCTGTTTTACTGTGTGTTTGGAAGTTCTGAGGGTGAGTGGTGCTACTTGGTCAAGGGTGCTTCTAAGAGTGTCATTGTAGTGATGAACAGCCAGATTAGGACAAGAAAAAGAGGAGATTGGGGACAGCGATGAGTGTAGGGAGTCTGAAAGTGTCTGAGGGTTAATGGCTTTTAGATTTCTGAATGTGTGGTAGGTAGGAGTGCGCTGGGGTGGTCGAGGATTTGTGAGCGTGAAGGAGAGAATGTTGTGGTCAGAGAGTGGAAGCGGTGAGTTATTTAGGTGGGAGATTGAACAGAGGCGGACAAAGACCAGGTCAAGGGTGTTACCATCCTTGTGTGTCTCAGAGGTTGAAAGCTGTGAGAGGCCTAGAGAAGTGGTTAGTGATAGAAGCTGAGATGCAGGTGTGGAAGTAGGGCTGTTAATGGGGATGTTGAAGTCTCCAAGAATAAGGGTTGGTAGTTCTGAGGACATGAAGTGTGGCAGCCAGGCAGAGAAGTGGTCAAGGAACTGGGTGGGCGAGCCTGGGGGCCGATATACGACCGCTACTCTGAGGGAGAGGGGACGAAAAAGCCTGATGGTGTGGACCTCAAAAGAAGGGAATGAGAGTGATGGAATTGGGGGGATGACCTGGAAAGTGCATTGTGGGGACAGGAGTATGCCGACTCCACCACCATGTCTGTTTGCGGGTCTCGGGGAATGGGAGAACTGTAAGCCACCATAGGAAATGGCAGCAGGGGAAACCGTGTCAGAATCCTGAATCCAGGTTTCAGTGAGGGCCAACAGATGAAGAGAGTTGTTCAGAAAGTAGTTGTGCAGGAAGGATAGCTTGTTGCATGCAGACCGTGGATTCCAGAGGGCACAGTTAAACGAAGGAGATGAGGGAGTGCAAGTAATATTAATAAGATTATTATGGTTTCGATATGAGGTGGGGTAGGGATTGAGGTTGGGGGATGGTGGACCAGGGTTGGGGGAGATGTCCCCTGAAATCAATAGGAGTAGGAAGATAAAGAGCAGGTAGTTGTTGGAGTCGTAAGTAGGTTTTTTCTGTGATGTGTTTGGGCAAGATGGGCTGAGGTTTCTCAGGAAGGTGAGGAGTGCATGGGAACTGTACATGGAGAGGGAAGTATGGAGGGGCTGATGTGTATGAGTCGTGATGGAGGGGGGATGGGGCGGTGAATGTGGATGGCAAGGGAACACAGGAGGACAGAGGTAATGTACATAATTAAAAAGAAAACAAAAAAAACAAGAAACAAATATCCTAAAATAAAATAAAAAATATATTGCAAAACATGCATGAGGTTGTAATAATAATAATAATAAGGGTATTTGATAAACATAATTTTGATCAAATTTTGTTTTTCATAATTAAAAAGAAATCAAAGTGTGGGCTACCTGATTCCAGCCCTGATTAACTGCCATGGATAACTGCCGTTTACTCGATGCTTGTCTTCTATGATGCTTAGCTTTCTGTGATGCGTGCACCCCACACATGCGTGCACCCCTTAGGCTACTCCTAAATATATAGCCCACACTACAGGGTTAGGAGAGTGGGATTGTGGGAGCTGGTTTGGGATAATTTGGCAGCTGGGGTCAGCACACCAGGGGGTGGTTAAATGATCAATGGCCTAGACCTGGCAACATCTATATGCTTTAGCACCTTCCACCTGATAAGATCTAGAGAGGCCCAAATCGCAGGATATGAAGCAGTAAGTATTAAACAGTGCTAAGATGAATTATACTAAAGCTTTACCAGGCACATTAAACTATGTTGCAAGATGGTTAAGCAGTGCTTGGCAGCAACTAGACATATGGAGTTCATACCAATAGGATAAATAGCAGCATGCAACACAGATAGCAGAGATGGGATTGTATCATTCAGCTGATTGCTTCCAGTGAATGCAGTTCATACCTGTGTGAAGAGAGAAGATGAATGTTAATTCCTTGCCATGGATAACTGCCGTTTACTCGATGCTTGTCTTCTATGATGCTTAGCTTTCTGTGATGCGTGCACCCCACACATGCGTGCACCCCTTAGGCTACGCCTAAATATATAGCCCATACTACAGGGTTAGGAGAGTGGGATTGTGGGAGCTGGTTTGGGATAATTTGGCAGCTGGGCCAGCACACCAGGGGGTGGTTAAATGATCAATGGCCTAGACCTGGCAACATCCATATGCTTTAGCACCTTCCACCTGATAAGATCTAGAGAGGCCCAAATCGCAGGATATGAAGCAGTAAGTATTAAACAGTGCTAAGATGAATTATACTAAAGCTTTACCAGGCACATTAAACTATGTTGCAAAATGGTTAAGCAGTGCTTGGCAGCAACTAGACATATGGAGTTCATACCAATAGGATAAATAGCAGCATGCAACACAGATAGCAGAGATGGGATTGTATCATTCAGCTGATTGCTTCCAGTGAATGCAGTTCATACCAATAGGATAAATAGCAGCATGCAACACAGATAGCAGAGATGGGATTGTATCATTCAGCTGATTGCTTCCAGTGAATTTAGTTCATACCTGTGTGAAGAGAGAAGATGAATGTTAATTCCTTGCCATGGATAACTGCCGTTTACTCGATGCTTGTCTTCTATGATGCTTAGCTTTCTGTGATGCGTGCACCCCACACATGCGTGCACCCCTTAGGCTACTCCTAAATATATAGCCCACACTACAGGGTTAGGAGAGTGGGATTGTGGGAGCTGGTTTGGGATAATTTGGCAGCTGGGGCCAGCACACCAGGGGGTGGTTAAATGATCAATGGCCTAGACCTGGCAACATCTATATGCTTTAGCACCTTCCACCTGATAAGATCTAGAGAGGCCCAAATCGCAGGATATGAAGCAGTAAGTATTAAACAGTGCTAAGATGAATTATACTAAAGCTTTACCAGGCACATTAAACTATGTTGCAAGATGGTTAAGCAGTGCTTGGCAGCAACTAGACATATGGAGTTCATACCAATAGGATAAATAGCAGCATGCAACACAGATAGCAGAGATGGGATTGTATCATTCAGCTGATTGCTTCCAGTGAATGCAGTTCATACCAATAGGATAAATAGCAGCATGCAACACAGATAGCAGAGATGGGATTGTATCATTCAGCTGATTGCTTCCAGTGAATGCAGTTCATACCTGTGTGAAGAGAGAAGATGAATGTTAATTCCTTGCCATGGATAACTGCCGTTTACTCGATGCTTGTCTTCTATGATGCTTAGCTTACTGTGATGCGTGCACCCCACACATGCGTGCACCCCTTAGGCTACTCCTAAATATATAGCCCACACTACAGGGTTAGGAGAGTGGGATTGTGGGAGCTGGTTTGGGATAATTTGGCAGCTGGGGCCAGCACACCAGGGGGTGGTTAAATGATCAATGGCCTAGACCTGGCAACATCTATATGCTTTAGCACCTTCCACCTGATAAGATCTATAGAGGCCCAAATCGCAGGATATGAAGCAGTAAGTATTAAACAGTGCTAAGATGAATTATACTAAAGCTTTACCAGGCACATTAAACTATGTTGCAAGATGGTTAAGCAGTGCTTGGCAGCAACTAGACATATGGAGTTCATACCAATAGGATAAATAGCAGCATGCAACACAGATAGCAGAGATGGGATTGTATCATTCAGCTGATTGCTTCCAGTGAATGCAGTTCATACCAATAGGATAAATAGCAGCATGCAACACAGATAGCAGAGATGGGATTGTATCATTCAGCTGATTGCTTCCAGTGAATGCAGTTCATACCTGTGTGAAGAGAGAAGATGAATGTTAATTCCTTACCATGGATAACTGCCGTTTACTCGATGCTTGTCTTCTATGATGCTTAGCTTTCTGTGATGCGTGCACCCCACACATGCGTGCACCCCTTAGGCTACTCCTAAATATATAGCCCACACTACAGGGTTAGGAGAGTGGGATTGTGGGAGCTGGTTTGGGATAATTTGGCAGCTGGGGCCAGCACACCAGGGGGTGGTTAAATGATCAATGGCCTAGACCTGGCAACATCTATATGCTTTAGCACCTTCCACCTGATAAGATCTAGAGAGGCCCAAATCGCAGGATATGAAGCAGTAAGTATTAAACAGTGCTAAGATGAATTATACTAAAGCTTTACCAGGCACATTAAACTATGTTGCAAGATGGTTAAGCAGTGCTTGGCAGCAACTAGACATATGGAGTTCATACCAATAGGATAAATAGCAGCATGCAACACAGATAGCAGAGATGGGATTGTATCATTCAGCTGATTGCTTCCAGTGAATGCAGTTCATACCAATAGGATAAATAGCAGCATGCAACACAGATAGCAGAGATTGGATTGTATCATTCAGCTGATTGCTTCCAGTGAATGCAGTTCATACCTGTGTGAAGAGAGAAGATGAATGTTAATTCCTTGCCATGGATAACTGCCGTTTACTCGATGCTTGTCTTCTATGATGCTTAGCTTTCTGTGATGCGTGCACCCCACACATGCGTGCACCCCTTAGGCTACTCCTAAATATATAGCCCACACTACAGGGTTAGGAGAGTGGGATTGTGGGAGCTGGTTTGGGATAATTTGGCAGCTGGGGCCAGCACACCAGGGGGTGGTTAAATGATCAATGGCCTAGACCTGGCAACATCTATATGCTTTAGCACCTTCCACCTGATAAGATCTAGAGAGGCCCAAATCGCAGGATATGAAGCAGTAAGTATTAAACAGTGCTAAGATGAATTATACTAAAGCTTTACCAGGCACATTAAACTATGTTGCAAGATGGTTAAGCAGTGCTTGGCAGCAACTAGACATATGGAGTTCATACCAATAGGATAAATAGCAGCATGCAACACAGATAGCAGAGATGGGATTGTATCATTCAGCTGATTGCTTCCAGTGAATGCAGTTCATACCAATAGGAATAAATAGCAGCATGCAACACAGATAGCAGAGATGGGATTGTATCATTCAGCTGATTGCTTCCAGTGAATGCAGTTCATACCTGTGTGAAGAGAGAAGATGAATGTTAATTCCTTGCCATGGATAACTGCCGTTTACTCGATGCTTGTCTTCTATGATGCTTAGCTTTCTGTGATGCGTGCACCCCACACATGCGTGCACCCCTTAGGCTACTCCTAAATATATAGCCCACACTACAGGGTTAGGAGAGTGGGATTGTGGGAGCTGGTTTGGGATAATTTGGCAGCTGGGGCCAGCACACCAGGGGGTCGTTAAATGATCAATGGCCTAGACCTGGCAACATCTATATGCTTTAGCACCTTCCACCTGATAAGATCTAGAGAGGCCCAAATCGCAGGATATGAAGCAGTAAGTATTAAACAGTGCTAAGATGAATTATACTAAAGCTTTACCAGGCACATTAAACTATGTTGCAAGATGGTTAAGCAGTGCTTGGCAGCAACTAGACATATGGAGTTCATACCAATAGGATAAATAGCAGCATGCAACACAGATAGCAGAGATGGGATTGTATCATTCAGCTGATTGCTTCCAGTGAATGCAGTTCATACCAATAGGATAAATAGCAGCATGCAACACAGATAGCAGAGATGGGATTGTATCATTCAGCTGATTGCTTCCAGTGAATGCAGTTCATACCTGTGTGAAGAGAGAAGATGAATGTTAATTCCTTACCATGGATAACTGCCGTTTACTCGATGCTTGTCTTCTATGATGCTTAGCTTTCTGTGATGCGTGCACCCCACACATGCGTGCACCCCTTAGGCTACTCCTAAATATATAGCCCACACTACAGGGTTAGGAGAGTGGGATTGTGGGAGCTGGTTTGGGATAATTTGGCAGCTGGGGCCAGCACACCAGGGGGTGGTTAAATGATCAATGGCCTAGACCTGGCAACATCTATATGCTTTAGCACCTTCCACCTGATAAGATCTAGAGAGGCCCAAATCGCAGGATATGAAGCAGTAAGTATTAAACAGTGCTAAGATGAATTATACTAAAGCTTTACCAGGCACTGTCAGTATTCCGGGTTTTCTAGGTAACTTTGTCAATGATTTTGCCCTTTGTTAAAATGGAGTTTGCTGTTTTCTGTGCCCTACTTCCTGTTCGTTTGTTTAAAACCCGGCTCAGGTGCTGGCTTCACTGCTGGAATATTCTGCTTCCGTTTCCCTGCAACCCAGCTGCTTTGTTCCTCACAGATCTTTTGTGTATTTACCAGGAGAGTGCATAACCTTATCTTCAGGTGTTTCTCAGCCACAGCAGTTTCTACCCATGGCTCTGGACATTCTCTGCATATGTAAGTTGCACAAAGTACTGTGTTATCACTAAACTGTTGACTTGGGAATTTAACCCTTGGTTCACTCCATCTGATAAGAACTGTGTTTCTGAACTGTTGCTGTTTAACCCTTCGTGCATTACCTCTGGTGAGAGCTGTTGGAACTGTTACTGGAACCTTACTGACATATGAACTTGTTGTTGGACTTCACTGAATTAAGCCACAACTGAGATTAACTTGTTCCTGGACCTCCCTGTGTTTTCTGCATACCTGGATCTGACTCTTCACACACCAGCAGTGTGTAAATCCAGCCACGTTACCTGTGCATCAGACTTACCTTGTGGTCACATTTGTGTGAGGACTCCGTCGTAAGAACTTTACCACCCTCGCTATAGAGGTTCAAGGACTTATATATCCGGATTCATATAACTGGACTTGTGTATATATATATGGACTCATTGCATGTCACTACGGGTTGTTTGAATATTGTTTTTGGGTGTTTTGCTGTTTCACAAATACATTATTTGCATTCAAAGAAACCCGTCTCTGATTGTTCATTGCCCCACGCTATCAGAATCCTCGAGTTCCTACAATAGTATTACAGGATATTCCAGCCTAAAAAAGAGGATTCTGCTGGGGCAATGACGGAGACACGGGCAGACAAATTGTTCACCATAGTTAACTCCTTGCAGCAGGAGGTGGCGGCTGCACACAATCAGATTAGAGACTTGGAGTCTCGGGTTAACCACAATGCACAGGGGTTTGGTCAGGCTCTCCAAGATCTACGTTCTAGGTTAGGAGTCCTGGAGGCCTTACCTACTGAGCCTACCTCATCCACCAGTATGCCCAAATTGCCTCCATTCCGTTTTAATGGTGACCGAAGTCAATTCCGTGGGTTTGTTAATCAATGTATATTATTTTTTGATGTACATGCCTCCTACTACCGGTCTGATAGATCTAAGGTTCTATGTATTATTATGTTGTTGACATCACGTGCACTGGCTTGGGCAAATCCTATGGTTGAAAGTCATGATACCCGTCTAAATAATTTGGACAATTTTCTGGCAGCCATGGCGCAAATGTTCGACGATCCCAACCGCCGTGCTACCGCTGAATCTGCCTTGCTTTCCTTACGCCAGGGGAAACGGTCAGTCATAGAATATGTTACTGAATTTAAAAGGTTAGTGGTGGACACCCAGTGGGAAAACAATGCTTTATTACCAATCTTTAGAAAAGGTTTGTCAAATGCAATCAAGGATGAGCTAGCTCGTTCAGAGTCTCCACAGGAGTTTGAATTGTTTATACAGCACTGTGTACGTATTGATATCCGTTTAACTGAACGCAGACAAGAAAAATGGGCCGCTGTAAATCGCATTACTAATTACTCTCTTCCGTCCAGGGAAACCACAGGCAAAAACCCGCGAGAGGCTGAGGAGGTGCCTATGCAGGTGGACTCACTGCAGAGACGTGAGAATAATGAACGCCGCGAACACCGTCTCCGTGAGCGCTTATGTTTCTATTGTGGTCAATCGGACCATTTCCTCATCAATTGTCCTAAATGTCCTAGGCGACCCAACAAGGTGTTGGCGGTAGTAGGGGATTATGATAACACAGACGCTGAGTCTGAAGTTTCGGAAACCAGTCTACATCTAGATGCGGTTTTTCCCCCAATACTGATGCCGACTTCCCCTAAAGATCAAGGGGAGAAATATTCACATTGTTCTCTTCCTATACAGATTCAGTGGGAGGAACAGTGGATATCAAGTTCTGCCATGATAGACTCTGGAGCAGGTGGGAATTTCATGGATTCTTCTTTTGCAGAGGAACATGGTATAAAGACACAACTAAGAGCTTCACCAATCACTATGGAAACGGTGGATGGTTCCCCATTAGTTTCTGGACCAGTAGATCGGGAGACAGTGCCTCTGGAGTGTAAGATGGAACCAGACCATCAAGAAACACTTTCATTCATGTTAATATCTTCTCCTCATTTTCCTGTAATTTTAGGAATTCCCTGGTTACGGTCACAAAATCCAATCATCAATTGGGAAACCAAGGAGATAACCTTTCTCCCGAAGTGCAGTTCTACCATCAGTCCAACTGTGGCGGCTCCAGTTACCCAGAACTTGGAAGAGGTGATACAGGTACCTACTCTCCCTCTGATTTATCAGGAATTCTCAGACATTTGTGATAAAAGGAAGGCAGATCAACTTCCCCCACATAGACCGTATGACTGCCCCATAGAATTGCTTCCTGGAGCAGCGATTCCTTTCGGCCATGTTTACCCGTTGGCGGCTCCGGAATTAAAATCTTTACGAGAGTATATAGATGAGAATTTAGCCAAGGGGTTTATCCGACCATCTTCTTCACCAGCGGGAGCTCCAATATTCTTTGTAAAGAAGAAGGATGGTACTCTAAGACCCTGCATTGACTACCGGGAGTTAAATAAGGTAACCATTCGTAACAGGTACCCGTTGCCCCTAATTCCAGAATTGTTGGAAAGAGTTTGCCAGGCCAAAGTATTTACCAAATTAGATCTTCGTGGGGCATATAATTTACTCCGTATACGGCCCGGAGACGAATGGAAGACAGCTTTTAGATGCCGGTATGGACATTTTGAATATTTGGTGATGCCATTCGGACTCTGTAACGCTCCTGCTGATTTTCAACATTTAGCCAACGACATTTTCAGGGATTTATTGGACCAATATGTGGTAATTTACCTTGATGACATCTTAATCTTTTCTGACTCCTTACAGGAACATCAGGAACATGTCAAGACCGTACTTAGACGTTTGAGAGATAATCATTTGTACATCAAACTCGAAAAGTGTGAGTTCCATTGTTCTGAAATTCAATTTTTGGGCTATGTTATCTCGCCTCAGGGATTGAATATGGAGTCCAGCAAGATCCAGGCAATCTTGGACTGGCCGGTACCAGGAAACATTAAGGAGGTACAACGATTCATTGGCTTTGCTAACTTTTATAGACGGTTTATCCGAAATTTTTCAGAAATTGTCCGTCCCATCACTCTCCTCACCAAGAAGGGGAAGAAGTTTGAATGGTCTTCGCAAGCTCAGGAAGCCTTTGATCGCCTGAAGGGTTGTTTTACCACGGCTCCAATATTGATGCATCCGGATCCTGCACAGCCTTTTATCGTGGAGGTGGACGCGTCTGACTGTGCATTGGGAGCTATCCTCTCACAACGTACCGGAGACAAAGGTTTGCTGCACCCGTGTGCCTTCTTCTCTCGTAGGTTATCTTCTGCAGAACTGAACTATGATGTGGCAGATAAGGAACTTTTGGCAATTATTTCTGCCTTTAAGGAATGGAGACACCATTTGCAGGGGGCAACTCAGCAGGTAGTAGTACTCACGGATCATCGCAATTTGGAAATCCTTAAGTCTGCCAGGTGTCTTTCTCCTCGACAAGCTAGGTGGAGTTTGTTCTTGAACCAGTTTAATTTTATTATTTCGTACCGCCCAGGTTCACGTAATGGGAAAGCTGACGCATTATCCCGAATCCATACCGTGGATTCCGTGCCTGGGACCCCGTCGAAGACCATCTTGTCGGAGGCCAATTTCGTTGGAGTGCTCCGGAACCGGGACTTGTGGCAGGAGATCAAGCTGGCCTATGACGGTGACGTATTTCTTGCAGCTCCACCTGACAATGTGAATCTTGTCCTTCGGAATGGTGTGTGGCTTAGAGATCGATGTATTTATGTCCCAGAGGCTGTAAGACTTCGAGTTCTCAAATTGGTCCACGACTCTAAATTGGCTGGTCATAGGGGGGTACAGAAGACGCAGGAATTGTTAACTCGTTTTTTTTGGTGGCCTACCTGCTTGAAGGATGTGAATGACTATGTCCGCTCTTGTGAAGTTTGTGCCCGGTAAAGGTTCCTCGCGTTTCACCTACTGGTCTTCTTAAACCGCTACCTGTACCGTCTCGCCCTTGGGGGTCTATTTCGATGGACTTTATTGTGGAGTTACCCACCTCTGGTGGTAAAAATACTATTTTGGTGGTAGTAGATCGTTTAACGAAAGCTGCTCATTTCATTCCGTGTGCTGGTCTTCCCTCAGCTACAGAGACAGTAGATCTAGTTATCCAGAACATTTTCCGGCTGCATGGGGTACCAGATGACATCATTTCTGACCGGGGAATACAATTTACCTCTAGATTTTGGAAAGGATTTTGTTCTGCGCTCCACATTAATGTTTGCTTGTCTTCTGCATACCATCCTCAGACCAACGGGCAGACCGAACGGACAAATCAAACCTTGGAGCAATATCTACGCTGTTACGTCAGTCATTTGCAGGACGATTGGCTGAAGCTACTTCCTCTAGCGGAATTTTCGTACAACAACTCCCAAAGCAGTTCCACGAAGGTAACGCCTTTTTTTGCCAACCTGGGTTATCATCCAAGTATTTTGCCTAGGTCTCCGGTTACGATTTCGGTACCAGCGGTTGAAGACAGAGTGACGGCGTTGCAACGTAATCTTGAAGTTTTGAAGGACTCCCTGACCACAGCACAGGAGCGTTACAAGAAGTCGGCCGATAGATTCCGGAAACCAGCACCTATGTATAAGGTAGGAGACTCAGTTTGGTTGTCCACCAAGAATCTAAAATTGGGTGTTCCTTCGCAGAAACTGGGACAGAAATTCATTGGTCCATTCAAGATCACTGGGATTGTGAGCTCTGTTGCCTGTCGGTTGAAGCTACCACGGACTTTAAAGGTACACCCAGTATTTCATGTTTCCTTATTAAAACCAGTCTCTCCTAACACGTTTCAGGGACGTATCGTACCTCCCCCTCCACCAGTGTTGGTTGATGGCGAAGAACAATTCGTGGTACAGGATATTGTTAATTCGAGACTTCATAGAAACCGGCTTCAGTATCTAGTTAGATGGCAAGGTTACTCTCCTGAAAATGATTCTTGGGAACCAGTAAGTAACATCAATGCGCCTCTGAAGATTGCTCAGTTTCATCGGAGATACCCGGACAGGCCTGGTCCAGGACCGTCCGGAGGCCGTCTTTAGGGGGGAGGTAATGTCAATATTCCGGGTTTTCTAGGTAACTTTGTCAATGATTTTGCCCTTTGTTAAAATGGAGTTTGCTGTTTTCTGTGCCCTACTTCCTGTTTGTTTGTTTAAAACCCGGCTCAGGTGCTGGCTTCACTGCTGGAATATTCTGCTTCCGTTTCCCTGCAACCCAGCTGCTTTGTTCCTCACAGATCTTTTGTGTATTTACCAGGAGAGTGCATAACCTTATCTTCAGGTGTTTCTCAGCCACAGCAGTTTCTACCCATGGCTCTGGACATTCTCTGCATATGTAAGTTGCACAAAGTACTGTGTTATCACTAAACTGTTGACTTGGGAATTTAACCCTTGGTTCACTCCATCTGATAAGAACTGTGTTTCTGAACTGTTGCTGTTTAACCCTTCGTGCATTACCTCTGGTGAGAGCTGTTGGAACTGTTACTGGAACCTTACTGACATATGAACTTGTTTTGGACTTCACTGAATTAAGCCACAACTGAGATTAACTTGTTCCTGGACCTCCCTGTGTTTTCTGCATACCTGGATCTGACTCTTCACACACCAGCAGTGTGTAAATCCAGCCACGTTACCTGTGCATCAGACTTACCTTGTGGTCACATTTGTGTGAGGACTCCGTCGTAAGAACTTTACCACCCTCGCTATAGAGGTTCAAGGACTTATATATCCGGATTCATATAACTGGACTTGTGTATATATATATGGACTCATTGCATGTCACTACGGGTTGTTTGAATATTGTTTTTGGGTGTTTTGCTGTTTCACAAATACATTATTTGCATTCAAAGAAACCCGTCTCTGATTGTTCATTGCCCCACGCTATCAGAATCCTCGAGTTCCTACAATAGTATTACAGGCACATTAAACTATGTTGCAAGATGGTTAAGCAGTGCTTGGCAGCAACTAGACATATGGAGTTCATACCAATAGGATAAATAGCAGCATGCAACACAGATAGCAGAGATGGGATTGTATCATTCAGCTGATTGCTTCCAGTGAATGCAGTTCATACTAATAGGATAAATAGCAGCATGCAACACAGATAGCAGAGATGGGATTGTATCATTCAGCTGATTGCTTCCAGTGAATGCAGTTCATACCTGTGTGAAGAGAGAAGATGAATGTTAATTCCTTGCCATGGATAACTGCCGTTTACTCGATGCTTGTCTTCTATGATGCTTAGCTTTCTGTGATGCGTGCACCCCACACATGCGTGCACCCCTTAGGCTACTCCTAAATATATAGCCCACACTACAGGGTTAGGAGAGTGGGATTGTGGGAGCTGGTTTGGGATAATTTGGCAGCTGGGGCCAGCACACCAGGGGGTGGTTAAATGATCAATGGCCTAGACCTGGCAACATCTATATGCTTTAGCACCTTCCACCTGATAAGATCTAGAGAGGCCCAAATCGCAGGATATGAAGCAGTAAGTATTAAACAGTGCTAAGATGAATTATACTAAAGCTTTACCAGGCACATTAAACTATGTTGCAAGATGGTTAAGCAGTGCTTGGCAGCAACTAGACATATGGAGTTCATACCAATAGGATAAATAGCAGCATGCAACACAGATAGCAGAGATGGGATTGTATCATTCAGCTGATTGCTTCCAGTGAATGCAGTTCATACCAATAGGATAAATAGCAGCATGCAACACAGATAGCACAGATTGGATTGTATCATTCAGCTGATTGCTTCCAGTTAATGCAGTTCATACCAATAGGATAAATAGCAGCATGCAACACAGATAGCAGAGATGGGATTGTATCATTCAGCTGATTGCTTCCAGTGAATGCAGTTCATACCTGTGTGAAGAGAGAAGATGAATGTTAATTCCTTGCCATGGATAACTGCCGTTTACTCGATGCTTGTCTTCTATGATGCTTAGCTTTCTGTGATGCGTGCACCCCACACATGTGTGCACCCCTTAGGCTACTCCTAAATATATAGCCCACACTACAGGGTTAGGAGAGTGGGATTGTGGGAGCTGGTTTGGGATAATTTGGCAGCTGGGGCCAGCACACCAGGGGGTGGTTAAATGATCAATGGCCTAGACCTGGCAACATCTATATGCTTTAGCACCTTCCACCTGATAAGATCTAGAGAGGCCCAAATCGCAGGATATGAAGCAGTAAGTATTAAACAGTGCTAAGATGAATTATACTAAAGCTTTACCAGGCACATTAAACTATGTTGCAAGATGGTTAAGCAGTGCTTGGCAGCAACTAGACATATGGAGTTCATACCAATAGGATAAATAGCAGCATGCAACACAGATAGCAGAGATGGGATTGTATCATTCAGCTGATTGCTTCCAGTGAATGCAGTTCATACCAATAGGATAAATAGCAGCATGCAACACAGATAGCAGAGATGGGATTGTATCATTCAGCTGATTGCTTCCAGTGAATGCAGTTCATACCTGTGTGAAGAGAGAAGATGAATGTTAATTCCTTGCCATGGATAACTGCCGTTTACTCGATGCTTGTCTTCTATGATGCTTAGCTTTCTGTGATGCGTGCACCCCACACATGCGTGCACCCCTTAGGCTACTCCTAAATATATAGCCCACACTACAGGGTTAGGAGAGTGGGATTGTGGGAGCTGGTTTGGGATAATTTGGCAGCTGGGGCCAGCACACCAGGGGGTGGTTAAATGATCAATGGCCTAGACCTGGCAACATCTATATGCTTTAGCACCTTCCACCTGATAAGATCTAGAGAGGCCCAAATCGCAGGATATGAAGCAGTAAGTATTAAACAGTGCTAAGATGAATTATACTAAAGCTTACCAGGCACATTAAACTATGTTGCAAGATGGTTAAGCAGTGCTTGGCAGCAACTAGACATATGGAGTTCATACCAATAGGATAAATAGCAGCATGCAACAAGATAGCAGAGATGGGATTGTATCATTCAGCTGATTGCTTCCAGTGAATGCAGTTCATACCAATAGGATAAATAGCAGCATGCAACACAGATAGCAGAGATGGGATTGTATCATTCAGCTGATTGCTTCCAGTGAATGCAGTTCATACCTGTGTGAAGAGAGAAGATGAATGTTAATTCCTTGCCATGGATAACTGCCGTTTACTCGATGCTTGTCTTCTATGATGCTTAGCTTTCTGTGATGCGTGCACCCCACACATGCGTGCACCCCTTAGGCTACTCCTAAATAATAGCCCACACTACAGGGTTAGGAGAGTGGGATTGTGGGAGCTGGTTTGGGATAATTTGGCAGCTGGGGCCAGCACACCAGGGGGTGGTTAAATGATCAATGGCCTAGACCTGGCAACATCTATATGCTTTAGCACCTTCCACCTGATAAGATCTAAGAGGCCCAAATCGCAGGATATGAAGCAGTAAGTATTAAACAGTGCTAAGATGAATTATACTAAAGCTTTACCAGGCACATTAAACTATGTTGCAAGATGGTTAAGCAGTGCTTGGCAGCAACTAGACATATGGAGTTCATACCAATAGGATAAATAGCAGCATGCAACACAGATAGCAGAGATGGATTGTATCATTCAGCTGATGCTTCCAGTGAATGCAGTTCATACCAATAGGATAAATAGCAGCATGCAACACAGATAGCAGAGATGGATTGTATCATTCAGCTGATTGCTTCCAGTGAATGCAGTTCATACCGGTGAAGAGAGAAGATGAATTTAATTCCTTGCAACAGATAACTGCCGTTTACTCGATGCTTTTCTTCTATGATGCTTAGCTTTCCTGTAATGCGTGCAACCCCACACATGCGTGCACCCCTTAGCTACTCCAATATATACCAATAAGATAATATAGCACACACTAACAAGGATAGCGAGAGTGGGGTTGTAGCAGTAGCATGCTAATATCAGTTTGCGCATAACATTGCAAGTGGTACAGCTGGTGCTCCTAGTTCATACCATGGATAAATGATCACATGCAACACAGATAGCAGATGGATTGTATCATCTCAGCTGATTGCTTCCACCTGATATGCATTATACCAAATCAGGATAATGAGCAGCAAATTAAACAGGATAGGATGTAATCATCACTAAAGCTTTCCAGTGATGCATTCAACCTATGTGAAAGATGGTTAAGCATCTTGCAACTGAATACTGCCGTTTACCGATGGTAATCAGATGCCTTAGCATTCAGGATGGGACTGCCACACAGCGTTGCTCCCCATATATGCATCACCCCCACCAATAAAAATAGCAGCACAACAAGAAGCAGAGTGGGATTGGCTAGGTTATTCAGGAATTGCAGTAACAGAGAGTTAAGAATGGCTCCATTTTAGGTGCACATCTGCAAACTCTAATATGCAACAACATTTCAGTACCGGGGGTTTTAAAAAATTAACATGGCACATATATCGCCAAAAGATCTGCCAATGAGTAAAATTTAAATGCTAAGATGAAACAAGCTTCATTGGTCATCTTGGCAGCATGTTGAAAGAGATTGCTCAGAAACAGTTAGAAAATGTAGCAAGATGGTGTTGTCTTCAGCTTTCTTGTGAGCCGAATTTTCATGGCTACTGCCGACACATTGCTGTGTCAGCTTTCTGGATGCTAACAGTGCACCCCTAGGCTACTCCTAAATATAAGCCACAACACTAGGTTAGGGATGTGGGATTGTGGGAGCATTCATGGAAATTTGGCAAGCTGGGCCAACACAGGGGGTGGTTAAATGATCAATGGCCTAGACCTGGCAACATCTATAATGCTTTAAGCACCTCCACCTATAAGATCTAGAAGGCCCAAATCAGCAATTATGAAGCAGTAATATTAAACGTGCTAAGATGATTATCTAAAGCTTTACCAGGCACATTAAAACTATGATTGCAGATGGTTAACAGTGCTTGGCAGCATACAGACATATGAGTTCATACCAAAGGATAAATAACAGCATGCAACATCAGATATGCAGAGATGGATTGTATCATTCAGCTGATGCTTCCAGTGGAATGCAGTTCATACCATAGAAATAGCAGCATGCAACACGATACAAGATGGATTTATCATCAGCTGATCTTCCAGTGAATGCAGATTCAAACAATAGATAAATAGCAGCTGCACAAGATAGCAGAGATGGATTGTATCATTCAGCTGATTGCTTACATGCGTGCACCCCATAAACTATGGCCATCACAGCCCCCCTTGACCAAAAATCAACGGTCTATAAGCTGCAAAACACGTTCACCCTGGTCATCTAGTGGCAGGTATAGAAGAGACATTGCAGTAACAAAGTTAAGAAGTAGGCCCAATGTAGGGGTGACGATATCTGAAACTTGTAATGGAGTGCATTGGCTGACAATCATTTCAGTAACGGGGGGTACCTTTTTGAAAAAATAAACTATGGCCATCACAGCTCCCATTGCCAAAAATCAATGGCCTATAATGCTACAGAACACGTCACTTAGGTCATCAATTGGCAGTAATGGAAAGAGATTGCAGGAAACAGTTAAGAAGTTGGCCCAATGTAGGGGTGTGGTCTCAGACTTGTCATGGATGCATAGGCTGACAAGCATTTCAGTAATGGGGGGTACCTTTTGAATAAATAACTATGGCCATCACAGCTCCCATTGGCCAAAAATCAATGCCTATAATGCTACAGAACACGTTCACTTAGGTCATCTAGTGGCAGGTATAGAAGAGACATTTCAAGAACAGAGTTTTAAAAAGTAGGCCCAGTGTAGGCGTGAGGTCTCTGAAACTTTTAATGGAGTGCATAGGCTGACAATCATTTCAGTAATGGGGGGTACCTTTTTGAAATAATAAACTATGGCCATCACAGCCCCCCTTGGCCAAAAATCAACAACCTATAATGGTAAAGAACACGTTCTCCCTGGTCATCTAGTGGCAGGTAAGGAAGAGACATTGCAGGAAACAGAGTAGAAAGTAGGCCCAATGTAGGGGTGAGGGTCTCTAAGAGTTGTAATGGAGTGTATAGGCTGGCAAGCATTTCACCAATGGGGGTACCTTTTTGAATAAATAAACTGTGGCCATCACAGTCCCCCTTTGCCTAAATTTCTACGGCCTATATTCGTACAGAACCCGTTCACCATGGTCATCTAGTACAGGTAAGGAAGAGACTTTTTCAGGAAACTGAGTTAAGAAGTAGGCTGAAATGTAGGGTTGTGGGTCTCTGACACTTGTAATGGAGTGCATAGGTTGACAAGCATTTCAGTAATGGGGGATACCTTTTTGAATAAATATACTATGGCCATCACAGCCCTCCTTGGCCTAAATTCTACGGCCTATAATCGTACAGAACATGTTCACTCTGGTCATCTATGGTAGGTAAGGAAGAGACATTGCATGAAACCGAGTTAAGAAGTAGTCCCAAATGTAGGGGTGTGGTCTCTGAGACTTGTAATGGAGTGCATAGGCTGACAGCATTTCAGTAATGGGGGGTACCTTTTTGAATAAATAAACTATGGCCATCACAGCCCCCCTTGACCAAAAATCAACGGTCTAAAATGCTACAAAAACACGTTCACCCTGGTCATCTAGTGGCAAGTATAGAAGAGACATTGCAAGAAACAGAGTTAAGAAGTAGGCCCAATGTAGGGGTGAGGGTCTCTGAGACTTGTAATGGAGTGCATAGGCTGACAATCATTTCAGTAATAGGGGGTACGTTTTGAATAAATTTATTATGGCCATCACAGCTCCCCTTGGCCAAAAATCAACGGCCTATGATGGTACAGAATATGTTCACCCTGGTCATCTAGTGGCTGGTAAGGAAGAGACATTGCAGGAAAACGATTAAGAAGTAGGCCCAAATGTAAGGGTGTGGGTCTCTGAGACTTGTAATGGTGCATAGGCTGACAAGCATTTCAGTAATGGGGGGTATCTTTTTGAATAAATAAACTATGGCCATCACAGTCTCCCTTGGCCAAAAATCAACGGCCTATAATGATACAGAGCACATTCACCATGGTCATATAGTGGCAAGTAAGGAAGAGATATTGCAGGAAACTGAATTAAGAAGTAGGCGCAAATGTAGGGGTGTGGGTCTCTGAGACTTGTAATGGAGTGCATAGGCTGACAACCATTTCAGTAATGGGGTGTACCTTTTTGAATAAATAAACTATGGCCATCACAGTACCCCTTCTCCAAAAATCAACGGCCTATAATGCTACAAACTTGTTCACCCTGGTCATCTAGTGGCAGGTAAGGAGAACATTGCAAGAAACCGAGTTAAGAAGTCGGCCCAAATGTAGGGTTGTGGGTCTCTGAGACTTGTAATGGAGTGCATAGGCTGAAAATCATTTCAATAATGGGGGCACCTTTTTGAAAAATAAACTATGGCCATCACAGCTCCCCTTGGCCAAAAATCAATGGCCTATAATGGTACAGAACACATTCACCCAGGTTATCTAGTGCAGGTAAGGAAGAGACATTGCAGAAACCGAGTTAAGAAGTAGGCCCAATGTAAGGGTGTGGGTCTCTGAGACTTGTAATGGAGTGCATAGGCTGACAATCATTTCAGTAATGGGGGTACTTTTTGAATTAATAAAACTATGGCCATTCACAGCCCTCTTGGCCAAAAATCAACGGCTTATAATGCTACAGAACACGTTCATCCAGGTCATGTAGTCTGAGATAAGGAAGAAACATTGCGGAAACTGAGTTAAGAAGTATGCCCAAATGTAAGGGTGTGGGTCTCTGAGACTTGTAATGGAGTGCATAGGCTGACAAGCATTTCAGTAATGGGGGTACCTTTTTGAATAAATAAACTATGGCCTTCACAGCCCCCCTTGACCAAAAATCAATGGTCTATAATGCTGCAAAACACGTTCACCCTGGTCATCTAGTGGCAAGTATAGAAGAGACATTGCAAGAAACAGAGTTAAGAAGTAGGCCCAATGTGGGGTGAGGGTCTCTGAAACTTGTAATGGAGTGTATAGGCTGACAATCATTTCAGTAATGGGGGGTACCTTTTTGAAAAAATAAACTATTGGCATCACAGCTCCCATTGGCCAAAAATCAACGGCCTATAATGCTACAGAACACGTTCACCCAGGTCATCAATTGGCAGGTAAGGAAGAGAGATTGCAGGAAACAGAGTTAAGAAGTTGGCCCAATGTAGGGGGTGGGTCCTCAGACTTGTCATGGAGTGCATAGGCTGACAAGCATTTTCAGTAATGGGGGGTACCTTTTTGAATAAATAAACTATGGCCATCACAGCCCCTCTTGACCAAAAATAAACGGTCTATAATGCTGCAAAACACGTTCACCCTGGTCATCTAATGGCAGGTATAGAAGAGACATTGCAAGAAACAGAGTTAAGAAAAGGCGCAATGTAGGGGTGAGGGTCTCTGAAACTTGTAATGGAGTGCATAGCTGACAATCATTTCAGTAAATGGGGGTACCTTTTTGAAAAAAATAAACTATGGCCATCACAGCCCCCCCTTGGCCAAAAATCAACAACCTATAATGGTACAGACACATTCTACCTGGTCATCTAGATGGCAGGTAAGGAAGAGACATTGCAGGAAACAGAGTAGAAGTAGACCCAATGTAGGGGTGAGGTCTCTAAGAGCTGTAATGGAGTGCATAGGCTGGCAAGCATTTCACCAATGGGGGGTAACTTTTGAATAAATAAACTGTGGCCATCACAGTCCCCCCTTGGCCTAAATACTACAGCCTATATTCGTACAGAACCCATTCACCTGGTCATCTAGTAGCAGGTAAGGAAGAGACTTTGCAGGAAACTGAGTTAAGAAGTAGGCTGAAATGTAGGGGTGTGGGTCTCTGAAACTTGTAATTGAGTGCATAGGCTGGCAATCATTTCTGTAATGGGGGATACCTTTTTGAATAAATAAACTTTGACTATCACAGCCCCCCTTGGCCAAAAATCAACAGCTTATGATGCTACAAAATTACGTACACCCTGGTCATCTAGTGGCATGTAAGGAAGAGACATTGCAAGAAACAGAGTTAAGAAGTAGGCCCAATGTAGAGATGTGGGTCTCTGAGACTTGTAATGAGTGCATAGGCTGACAAGCATTTCAGTAATGGGGGGTGCCCTTTAAATAAATAAAGTATTGCCCCACAGCCCCCCTTGGCCAAAAATTAACGGCCTATAATGCTACAGAACACGTTCACCCAGGTCATGTAGTCTGAGATAAGGATGAAACATTGTAGGAAAATCGAGTTAAGAAGTAGGCCCAACTTAGGGTGTGGGTCTCTGAGACTTGTAATGGAGTACATAGGCTGACAGCATTTCAGTAATGGTGGGTACCTTTTTGAATAAATAAACTCTGGCTATCACAGCCCCCTTGGCCTAAATTCTATGACCTATAATCACAAAGAACACGTTCTCCCTGGTCATCTAGTGGCAGGTAAGGAAGAGACATTGCAGGAAACAGAGTTAAGAAGTAGGCCCAATTAAGGGTCTGGGTCCTGAGACTTGTAATGGAGTGCATAGGCTGACAATCATTTCAGTATGGGGGGTACCTTTTTGAATAAATAAACTATGGCCATCACAGCCCCCCTTGGCCAAAAATCAATGGCCTATAATGCTACAGAGCACATTCACCAGGTCATGCAGTCTGAGATAAGGAAGAAACATTGCAGGAAACCGAGTTAAGAAGTAGGCCAAATGTAGGGTTGTGGTTCTCTGAGAATTGTTATGGAGTGCATAGGCTGAAAAGCATTTCAGTAATGGGGGGACCTTTTTGAAAAAATATAACTATGGACATCACAGCCCCCCTTGGCCAATAATCAATGGCCTATAATGCTGCAGAACACGTTCACCCCAATCATCTAGTGGCAGGAAAGAAGAGACATTGCAGGAAACCAAGTTAAGAAGTAGGCTGAAATGTAGAGGTGTGGGTTTTCTGACTTGTAATGGAGTGCATAGGCTGACAATATTTCACTAATGGGGGTACCTTTTTGAATAAATAAACTATGGCCATCACAGCCCCCTTTGACCAAAAATCAACGGCCTATAATGTACAGAACACGTTCCCCAGGTCATGTAGTCTGAATAAGGAAGAAACATTGCAGGAAATCAAGTTAAGAAGTAGGCCCAATTGTAGGGGTGTGGGTCTCTGAGACTTGTAATGGAGTGCATAGGCTGACAAGCATTTCACTAATGGGGGGTACCTTTTTGAATAAATAAACAATGGCCATCACAGCCCCCTTTGGCCAAAAATCAGCGCCTATAATGCTACAGAACACCGTTCACCCAGGTCATGTAGTCTGAGATAAGGAAGAAACATTGCAGGAAATCAAGTTAAGAAGTAGGCCCAAATGTAGGGGTGTGGTCTCTGAGACTTGTAATGGAGTGCATAGGCTGACAAGCATTTCAGTAACGGTGGGTACCTTTTTGAATAAATAAACTATGGCTATCACAGCCCCCCTTGGCCTAAATTCTATGACCTATAATCGTCAGAACACATTCTCCCTGGTCATCTAGTGGCAGGTAAGGAAGAGACATTGCAGGAAACAGAGTTAAGAAGTAGGCCCAATGTAGGGGTCTGGGTCTCAGACTTGTCATGGAATGCATAGGCTGACAAGCATTTCAGTAATGGGGGTACCTTTTTAAATAAATAAAGTATTGCCATCACAGCCCCCCTTGGCCAAAAATCAATGGCCTATAATGCTACAGAACACGTTCACCCAGTTATCTAGTGGGCAAGTAAGGAAGAGACATTGCAGGAAACTGAGTTAAGAAGTAGGCCCAATGTAAGGGTGTGGGTCTCTGAGACTTGTAATGGAGTGCATAGGCTGACAATCATTTCATAATGGGGGGGACTTTTTGAATTAATAAACTATGGCCATCACAGCCCCCCTTGGCCAAAAATCAACGGCTTATAATGCTACAAAACATGTTCATCCAGGTCATGTATCTGAGATAAGGAAGAAACATTGCAGGAAACCGAGTTAAGAAATATGCCCAAATGTAGGGGTTGGGGTCTCTGAGACTTGTAATGGAGTGCATAGGCTGACAATCATTTCAGTAATGGGGGGTACCTTTTTGAATAATAAACTATGGCCATCACAGCCCCTCTTGGGCAGAAATCAACGGCCTATAATGCTACAAAACACATTCACCCTGGTCATCTAGTGCAGATAAAGAAGAGACATTGTAAGAAGCACAGTTAAGAAGTAGGCCCAATGTAGGGGTGTGGGTCTCTGAGACTTGTAATGGAGTAGATAGGCTGACAATTAGAGATGAGCGACTTTGCCTTTTTTAGGGTTTCAGAAACCCAACTTTTGCAAAAAGTGAGTCAGCAAAACGCCCGATATCGGAAAAGTCGTGGTCCGACTGAAACACGAACCCCAAAGCAAGTTAATGTGGAAGCAAAGTCGGCAAGGAGTGAGACATAAGCACACCTACAGTGCCCATTTCAATGCGAACGACATCAATTATTATTACTTAAGTTTGGCACCCCTTTTTTTAACTTTATAATAATAGTTACGCATTGAAAATGGGGGTTATTTGGCTAAACTTTGGGGGGGGGTTGAGTGGCTCCTGGTTTTGTGTACCCGGGCCTAAGAGTGTAGTGGGCCCCTTTAACACACACCACAATTATGAGCTCCAATACGGCACAGAAATATAGGTATATACAATGAAAAATACTTCACTTCTTAGTTAATGACTGATATCTATTTAAATCTACAATAGCTCAAAAACCAGACAGTATATTCCCCCCATACGTATTATGGCCACCACATAGTGTGCCTACAGAATAAAGGCCCCTTATATAGCTCCAACATAAAAGGTCCCATATCATGTTCCATACAGTATATGTTACTCCACATACTGCTCCAGTAAAAGGCCCCAAAATTTTCCCCCAAATCCCAACCCTTTTATGCCCAAATAATAACCCCCAAAATTCCCATTATGAGGGCCCATGGTATGCTCCATGTCAAAGGGGTCAAAAATTCCATTTTAATGTGCCCCTTTTAAACTCCTTGTAAATGGCCCCGTAAATGCGCCCAGGGCGTTTTCCCCCCTTTTTTAATGCTCGTATTAGGCCCCATGGATGCTGTCTGGGGCTGACTCCCCCTTTTTTAATCCCCCGTATATGTGGGCCCCATGGATTCCCATTTTCTTTTCCCATTTAGAATGCTCCAGTATATTGGCCCCCTGGATGCTGCCCTTCTATCGCCCCATTAAAATTTCCATTTATGGGGGGCCCCAGGATGAGTTCCTTCTAATGGCCAAAAATGCTCCATACATAAGGGGCCCCAATAATTTTCCTTTGTAAAAAAGGTCCCAAATCTGCTCCGGGGTCTTTTTTCCCCCCTTTTAGAATCCCCGTTATGAGGGGGCCCCTGGATTGCCCCCTTCTGATCTGCCCCATTTAAAATCTCCGTATAGAAGGCCCAAGGATGATGTTCCGGGTTTTTTTGGGGCCCAAAAAAAGCCCTTTAAATAAGGGCCCATTATTATTCCCCTGTATAGGGGCCCCCAAAAAAGCTCCTGTGTCTCATGCCCCCATTTAAAATGCCGAAAAGGGGGCCCCTGGAAAATCTTTGTGTTTAGGGGCCCAAAAATTTCCTTTAATAAGGGGCCCCATTATTAATGATCCATGTATAAGGGCCCCAAAATGCTGCTCCAGTCTTGATGTCCCCTTTTAGAATTCCAATACATAGGGGCCCCTGGAGGGGCTCCGGTTTTAGGGGGAAAAAAATGCCCCTTTAAAAAAAAATAGCCCCTTTGAAAAGCCCCAGTGTTTTAAGGGCCCCGAAAATGCCCCCGGTTTGATGTCCCCCTTTTAAAAAAGCTCCTTTGTTAAATGGGCCCATCTATGATGACAAGTGTGGGCGGGGCCCCATTTAATTTTCCCGTAAAATGCCCCCCCAAATTTTCCCCAAACATTAAAAAAAAATGAAAAAACCCCCCCGCTGCCTGCTCTACTCCACTCCCCAGGTCACCATCACTCTCTTCATTGGACTGTTTTGCAGAGGGGTACAGACGGACGTCATCACCTCTCAAGCTTTCACGCGGGGAAGCGGGAAAAGTCAAAAGGTGGGCAGGAAGGAATATTGCAAATGCGGGGCCCCCCAAGAGGGGGGGCCTTTTGGGCGTGGCATGGGAAAAGGGCCCCCAAGTACACCGGGGTTTCGCGGTTTTTTGGGGGGGCCCCCCCACCACAGCACTTTTTTTTCTTGATTTTCCCTTTCCATGCCGTCATACGGGCGGGCCCCCCCCCACCCACTGAGGGCCGCACGCCCGGGTCCCCCCAAGGGGGTCGCCGGGGGGTTTGAGGTTTTTTAAATCCATCCCGTTTGCAATTGCGTTCATTAAAAATCTAAGTGCAAAAAGGACTCAAATTTTTTGAGATTTTTCCCCCTTTTAATCCTTCCCACTTCTTTTAATAACCTTTTCCCATTAAAATTTTGGAAAAAAAAAATCCCCGGGGCCCTTCCACTTGGTTATTTTTCGGGGCCTTCTAATTTCCTTTCCAACTTTTTGCAACTCTTTTTTTTTTTTAACCCTTTTTGGGTGCTACGGGCCTAGATAAACCCCGTTGTGATGTCGATCCTGCTCGGCCTTTCCCTTTTGGCTATTGCCCCTTACCCCTTTCCCCCAAAGGTCCAAAAATGGGTCAATAATTTGTCATCCATCACCTCCCTTAATTTTTTCGCCCCCTTTCCCGGTCCCGTGGGTGGAAAGGGAAGGGGAAACCCAGTTTCAAGGGCAATTGGTCGCAGCTG
Organism: Oophaga sylvatica; assembly: GCA_033576555.1. Taxonomy (NCBI): domain Eukaryota; kingdom Metazoa; phylum Chordata; class Amphibia; order Anura; family Dendrobatidae; genus Oophaga; species Oophaga sylvatica. Next base: position 408,990,601 of record JARQOD010000005.1, read on the forward strand.
CGGGAAAAGTAGTGCTCTGGGGGTGTACACGAATCTATAGCTGGGTGTTTTGCATCATCTCTGTTCATTTGGTGGGGGGTTCATGAATTTGGCTTAAAAACCCAGGGGGTATGTGAAAAAGCTCCATGGGTATCTGAAGTGTGGGCTCCACATCCTTCACTTTTGGGGGGGGAAGCACACAAGGGAAAAAGGGTTGACCGGACCCATGACGACAGCTTCATTTCTTGAAACTTTCAGAAAAGGGGGCGAAGAGCTGGGGGGGTTTTGGAATGTAACCAAAAAACCTTTTTTGGCTCGGCTTTAAAACGTTTACTACCCTAGTAAAGGGGGCCCTTAGGCCTTTTTGGCCGACATGACCCGGGTCAAAAATTTCCCTTAGGTGCTATTTTGTTATGGCACTTCCGCGTCACCCCCACCATCATTTTTCCTGGCCCCCAGCCCTTTCCCCCCTTTTCCAAAACCTACTTCCCCATTTTTTTTGGAAAGTACCCAAAAACCAGCAGTATATGTTCTGTTCATAAGCGAACTGTTGCATCTAGAATAAATTGTAAA
>JARQOD010000005.1:408991252-409114254 GCA_033576555.1 Oophaga sylvatica
AGCCCAGATAGGGAGGTTGCAATAATGCCATATGTTGAGGTGTATAATGTATGTAAAGCAGCAGCAAATGGTTTAAGTCGAGAAGTCATAGCAAAAGCAGGACCAAAAAAGGGCTACTGTATGAGGTATATATTGTCTATTTTTCAATATTCTAAATCTGACTAGATTTTTCAGGAGGCAGATACAGACGCTCACATGCTCGGTCTGGATTCCACAAGAATAGAAAAAGATACGCAACCAAGAATGACACATGTAGGCCAATGTTCCCAGTGTCAATGATGCACTGATGTACTTCCACTCCCCACCTTTTTGAGAAATTAACAAAGAAGATCACAACTAAAGGCGTCATCTCGCAGGAATCAGTCTGTGAATATGTGGATCTCATCTGGCCTGCATGTACCAAGGATATGTGCCACCTGCGTTTCTGCCCCCAGACCAGCAGTGATACTGTGTTCTACAGCCGGCTCTATTCCTACCTGAGCCGCCAAAAAAGATATGCAGTTGTTAATGCCAACAACATGTAGGCCTTTATAATTCCACTTCCAGCACTACAGCCAATACCTGGCAAACTTCACCCCTTAGGGGGACCAGGCCTTGAGGATGAACATCCTCATCTTTTGCTGCCTGTACTTTTTCCAAGCCATCCATTCTGGTCTTCATGTGCCAGAAAGGTCCCCAAAATTCAGAGAGAGCAGGATCAGGATATTCCAGTTGACATATTCATATGTATATTTGAAGATGTCGAAAGGGAGGAGAATTAGATGGGGGAACAAGGACACCCACCTTTAGGGCAGGAGATACCTGGTATGGGATAACTGAGTGGGCATTGCAGAGCTGAAAAATATAATATATCTGTGAAATTACCAGCCCAAAATTGCTGACCCAAACAATAATTTTCAGTCTTGGCCTACAAGTAAAAAGCCAAACCCCATAACAGCTGCAGCAGGCCGTGTTTGGCCATCATGTCCAATGGCCCCCACTTTTCAGGCTCCTGTTCCTTTTTTGCAGTGATCCAGCTGCCATGTTTGATCCTTCGACCTAGTATGGTCCATCGGCCGGTAACCCTTATACTTTCTAAATACAACGTGGCAACAGGTTTCTAACACAATTCTTAAGGTTTTAGAATAGGTATATATAAAAGTTTGGTCAGGGTTTCAAGAACATTTATGGCTACAGTTTAAAAAATCTAAATTTTATTCTTACCACAGACCTATTAAACCTGTCTAAAGATAGTTTTCATTTTTTTCGGTTACTTAATGTTTGTATTGTTCACAAAGCATATTAAAATCTAAATCTCAGACTGTTTTGCCACATACAAGGTATATAGTATACTTAAAATATTATAAATCTGTTATTTAATTCATGAGGCACACGATCTGGCTGAAACGCTCAGTATGGATAACACAACTGTTATGTTTCGGTAGCTGAGGAGTGCAGGTAAAAAAGGCAATACACCAGAGAAGTTGGAATCTATGAGATTGCAGTACCCTGACTAACCACCACAACTAGAGGCAGCCGTGGAGCGTTCCTACGTTGGTCCTAGACGCCTCGTCACAGCCTGAGAAACTAACTACACCTAAAGATAGAAAGAGGAAAGCTATCTGCCCCGGAGCAGATGCCCAAAGAACATAGAAAGCCCCCAAACATGTAATGGCGGTTAGACAAGATGAAATACTGACACAGACAGAGAATAGAATGAGCAAACGTTGGGACCCAAACTACCTAAATAGAAAAGGATAGGAGGGGCACTTACTGCAATCCCAAAAAACCCTGAAAAGCACCAACTCTACTAATTTCAAAATCACCTGAGATCACACGACCTCTACCACCTAAATTAGTTCTCTGGTGTAACAAAATCAAAACAGCAGCCACTGAAAAAACTGGAAAAAGCAAAAGTACAAACATCAGTGGCTGAACTAAACTGAGAGGGCAAAAGCCCCCGGAGGGGACCCTGAAGGCCCCCACAGAAGTGCAGGACAAAATGCAAAAATCAAGCACAAAAACAAAAAGAAGAAAATGTCTTATCTGTTAGCAGGAGATGCAGACACGACACAGCAGGCTACAAAGGAAACAGGACTCAAGGATTGAGACCAGAACAATTGATCACCGGCAACCCTGATGGGAAGGCGACTCCCTTATATAAGACCAGTCAGTAACACCTGATTCCCACTCCTCACAATCTTCACTGGACAGTCCAGTACCGCTTGTAACCACCAGAGGGAGCCTCTGCTCAGAACTCATTTCAAGTCCATTCACAACAGTACCCCCCCCTTGAGGAGGGGTCACCGAACCCTCACTTGAGCAACCAGGTCGGTCAGGATGAGTTCTATGATACGCACGGATGAGTCTCTAGCATGGATGTCCGAAGCAAACACCCAAGAATTGTCTTCCTGACCATAACCTCTCCACTTAACCAAATACTGGAGTTTCCGTCTAGAAAAACGAGAATTCAATATTTTCTCAACCACAAACTCCATATTGCCCTCAACCAGAACAGGGTCAGGAGGCAAAGCAGTAGGAACCACTGGCTCAACAAACCTCTTCAACAAGGACTTGTGGAACACGTTATGGATCTTAAATGTCCCTGGAAGAAGCAAACGAAAAGAAACAGGATTAAGAATCTCCATGATCTTATAAGGTCCAATGAACCTAGGCTTAAATTTAGGAGATGCCACTCTAATAGCAATATTTCTTGAGGACAACCAGACCAAGTCCCCCACTTTAAACCGAGGACCATCAGTCCTATGCTGGTTAGCAAACCGCTGGGCCCTCTCCTGAGAGAGGGACAACCTCTCCACTACCTGGTCCCAAATCTGTTGCATACGCTCCACAACAGAGTCAACACCTGGACAGACAGAAGCCTCCGTCTGTCCTGAAGAAAATCGAGGGTGAAACCCAGAATTACAGAAAAATGGAGACATCAAAGTGGCAGAGCTAGCCCTATTATTAAGAGCAAACTCAGCCAAAGGCAAAAAAGAGACCCAGTCATCCTGATCAGCAGACACAAAGCATCTTAGATAAGTCTCCAATGTCTGGTTTCTTCTCTCAGTTTGACCATTGGTCTGAGGATGAAACGCCGAGGAGAAAGACAATTGAACACCAAGTTTAGAACAAAAGGTCCTCCAAAATCTGGAAACAAACTGGACTCCTCTATCAGACACAATGTTCTCAGGAATGCCGTGTAAACGAACCACGTGCTGAAGGAACAAAGGCACCAATTCAGAGGAGGAAGGCAACTTAGGTAATGGCACAAGATGTATCATCTTGGAAAACATATCACAAATCACCCAGATGACGGTCATTCTCTGAGAAACAGGGAGGTCGGAAATGAAATCCATAGAGATATGGGTCCATGGTCTCTTGGGCACAGGCAATGGCATCAACAAACCACTAGAGCGAGAGCAAGGCTTGGAGCGAGAGCAAGTCCCGCAGGACTGCACAAATTCCCTGACATCATGAGACAAGGTAGGCCACCAAAAGGACCGACTAACCAAGTCTCTGGTACCAAAAATTCCGGGATGCCCAGCCAACGAGGAACAATGAATCTCAGACATCACACTCTTTTTCCACTGGTCCGGGACAAACAATTTTCCAACAGGGCAGCGCTCGGGCCTATCCTCCTGACACCCCTCCAGAGCAAGTCTCAAATTGGGTGAGATGGCGGAAAGAACTACACCCTCTTTCAAAATAACAGAAGGATCAGATAACTCAGGAGAGTCCGCAAGGAAACTCCTCGAGAGGGCATCCGCCTTAACATTCTTAGTGCCAGGAAGAAAGGAAACCACAAAATTAAAACGTGTGAAAAACAAGGCCCACCTGGCCTGTCTAGGATTGAGTCGCTTGGCAGATTCCAGATAAACCAGATTCTTATGGTCCGTAAGGACCACCACCTGATGTTTGGCTCCCTCCAGCCAATGTCTCCACTCTTCAAAAGCCCACTTCATGGCCAGTAACTCCCGATTACCCACGTCATAATTACGTTCAGTAGGAGAAAATTTTCGAGAGAAAAAGGCACAAGGGTTACTTTTAGAGGTCTCTGGATCTTTTTGGGACAAAACGGCACCTGCCCCAATTTCAGAGGCATCAACCTCCACCTGAAATGGCAGAGAAACATCAGGCTGCCGTAGAACAGGAGCAGAAGTGAATCTCTGCTTAAGTTCCTGAAATGCAGAGACTGCCTCAGGAGGCCAATTCACCACATCAGAACCCTTTCTGGTCAAATCAGTCAATGGTTTAACAATAACCGAGAAATTACCAATAAATTTACGATAAAAATTGGCAAAACCCAAAAATCTTTGAAGAGCCTTTAATGAAGTAGGTTGGACCCAATCACAGATGGCCTGAACCTTGACCGGGTCCATTTCAATAACAGATGGGGACAAAATGAATCCCAGAAATGAGATCCTCTGTACGCCAAAAAGACACTTTGATCCCTTCACATACAGAGCATTCTCTCTCAAAATCTGGAATACAGTTCGAACATGTTTCACATGAGAGTCCCAGTCATTAGAAAAAATCAAGATATCATCCAAATAAACAATCAGAAATTTATCCACAAAATCCCTGAAAATGTCATTCATGAAGGACTGGAAGACAGAAGGAGCATTAGTGAGCCCAAAGGGCATCACAAGGTACTCAAAATGCCCCTCAGGGGTATTGAATGCCGTCTTCCATTCATCCCCGTGCTTAATGCGAATAAGGTTATATGCCCCCCTGAGGTCAAGCTTGGTAAACCAAGTAGCGTTTTTCACCCTGGAAAACAGGTCAGAAATCAAAGGTAACGGGTATTGATATTTTACAGTAATATTGTTCAAAAGACGATAATCAATACACGGCCTTAATGAACCATCCTTTTTGGCCACAAAGAAAAAACCGGCACCTAAGGGTGAAGAGGATGGTCTGATATGACCCTTCTCCAATGATTCCTTGATATAAGACCGCATAGCGTCATGTTCAGGTACAGACAAGTTAAAAAGGCGACCTTTAGGGAATTTACTACCAGGCACTAATTCAATAGCGCAGTCATAGCTCCTATGGGGAGGCAAGGATGCAGATTTACTTTCGCTAAACACATCAGAAAAATCAATCAAAAAGTCAGGAACATCCTGAGCCTGGGGGAGGCAGAAAAAACAGGAGTGTTGGTATTAACACATTGGCAGCCCCAACTGGTTACAGACACAGATTTCCAATCCAAAACAGGATTATGAGACTGCAACCAAGGGAAGCCCAGTACGATAATATCATGCAGATTATACAGAACCAAAAATTTACAGCACTCCTGATGATCAGGTTCAACCCTCATTATCACCTGAGTAGAGAACTGAGGTTTATTCTCAGCCAAAGGGGTAGAATCGATCCCCAGTAGGGGAATATACTTTTGTAGGGGTATCAAGGGAAACCCACAACGTTTAGCAAAATCATAATCCATCAGGTTAATAGCTGCTCCAGAATCAACGAAAGCCTGAGCAGAAAATGAGGACAGAGAGCATATCAGAGTGACAGTTAATAAAAACTTAGTCTGAACACTACCCAAGACAACTGAGCGTGCAAAACGTCTTCCCCGCTTAGGGCAGACTGAAATAGCATGAGAGGCATCACCACAGTAGAAACATAACCCATTGCGCTTTCGAAACTCATGACGCTGTGCCCCAGACACCACTCTATCACACTGCATGGGTTCAGAAGCAGGTTCACAAGGCAACACCATTCCACGCATACTTCTCCGCTCATGCAAACGTCTGTCAATTTGAATCACTAATGACATAGAATCATTGAGACCAGAGGGGACAGAGAATCCCACCATAACATCCTTTACATTATCTGACAGACCCTTCCGAAAAAGGGCCGCCAAAGCGTCGTCATTCCACTTGGTCACGACTGCCCACCTACGGAATCTCTGACAGTATAACTCAGCGTCATCAAGACCCTGATTTAATGCCAACAAGGCTTTTTCAGCTTGATCAGTGACATTAGGCTCATCGTACAATAACCCCAAAGCCTGAAAAAATGCATCAACATCACTCAAAACAGGATCCCCAGGTGTCAGGGAAAAAGCCCAATCCTGAGGATCGCCGCGCAGGAGAGAGAGGACAATTTGAACCTGCTGCGCTGCGTTCCCTGAGGACTTAGATTTTAAGGCAAAAAACAATTTACAATTATTTTTAAAATTCTGAAACTTAGCTCGATCCCCTAAAAACAAATCTGGCATGGGAATCCTAGGTTCCACAACAGGCAACCTAGCAAGATAGGCAGCAATACTCCGAACCTCAGTGGCAAGCTGATCCACACGGCCAGACAACTGTGCAAACTCCATTGAGAGAGAAAAAAATCCTCCCCAGCACCCAGAGATACAGAGGGAAAAAAATGCAACAAACAGAAAAATATCTCTGACAACTCTGACAACCTTTTTTCTTTCACAATATTTTTTCCCTTCTGTGAGTACCATACAATTTTCAATTTTTGGGCCAGTGATACTGTTATGTTTCGGTAGCTGAGGAGTGCAGGTAAAAAAGGCAATACACCAGAGAAGTTGGAATCTATGAGATTGCAGTACCCTGACTAACCACCACAACTAGAGGCAGCCGTGGAGCGTTCCTACGTTGGTCCTAGACGCCTCGTCACAGCCTGAGAAACTAACTACACCTAAAGATAGAAAGAGGAAAGCTATCTGCCCGGAGCAGATCCCCAAAGAACATAGAAAGCCCCCAAACATGTAATGGCGGTTAGACAAGATGAAATACTGACACAGACAGAGAATAGAATGAGCAAACGTTGGGGCCCAAACTACCTAAATAGAAAAGGATAGGAAGGGCACTTACTGCAATCCCAAAAAACCCTGAAAAGCACCAACTCTACTAATTTCAAAATCACCTGAGATCACACGACCTCTACCACCTAAATTAGTTCTCTGGTGTAACAAAATCAAAACAGCAGCCACTGAAAAAACTGGAAAAAGCAAAAGTACAAACATCAGTGGCTGAACTAAACTGAGAGGGCAAAAGCCCCCGGAGGGGACCCTGAAGGCCCCCACAGAAGTGCAGGACAAAATGCAAAAATCAAGCACAAAAACAAAAAGAAGAAAATGTCTTATCTGTTAGCAGGAGATGCAGACACGACACAGCAGGCTACAAAGGAAACAGGACTCAAGGATTGAGACCAGAACAAATCACCGGCAACCCTGATGGGAAGGCGACTCCCTTATATAAGACCAGTCAGTAACACCTGATTCCCACTCCTCACAATCTTCACTGGACAGTCCAGTACCGCTTGTAACCACCAGAGGGAGCCTCTGCTCAGAACTCATTTCAAGTCCATTCACAACACACAACAATGTCACAATTTTGTTGATGGAGGAGGGGGGGAGCAGCCCAGATAGGGAGGTTACAATAATGCCATATGTTGAGGTGTCTAACGTACGTAAAAAAGCAGCAGCAAATGGTTTAAATCCAGAAGTCATAGCAGAAGGAGGCCAAAAAAAAGCCTACTGTATCATACGCTAAAAGGTACATATTGTCTAGTGAAAATATTCAAAATCACAGTACATATTTCACGAAGCAGACACAGACGCTCACAGGCTCAGTGTGGATTCCACAAGAATATAACAAGATACGTAACAAAGAATCACACATGTGGGCCAATGTTCCCGGTGTTAATCATGCACTGATGTACTCCCACTCCCCACCTTTTGGAGAAATTAACAAAGAAGATCACAACTAAAGGCGTCATCTCGCAGGAATCAGTCTGTGAATATGTGGATCTCATCTGGCCTGCATGTACCAAGGATATGTGCCTCCTGCGTTTCTGACCCCAAACCAGCAGTGAAACGGTGTTCTACAGCCGGCTCTATTCCTACCTGAACCGCCAAAAAAGATATGCAATTGTAAATGCCAACATGTAGGCCTTTATAATTCCACTTCCAGCATTACAGCCAATACCTGGCAAACTTCACCCCTTAGGGGGACAAGGCCTTGAGGATGAACATCCTCATCTTTTACTGCCTGTACTTTTTCCAAGCCATCCATTCTGGTCTTCATGTGCCAGAAAGTTCCCCAAAATTCAGAGACAGCAAGATCAGGATATTCCAGTTGACATATTCATATGTATATTTGAAGATGTCGAAAGCTAGGAGAATTAGATGGGGGAACAAGGACACCCACCTTTAGGGCAGGAGATACCTGGTATGCGAGAACTGAGTGGGCATTGCAGTGCTGAAAAATATTATATATCTGTGAAATTACCAGCCCAAAATTGCTGACCCAAACAATAATTTTCAGTCTTGGCCTACAAGTAACCAGCCAAACCCCAAAACAGCTGCAGCAGGCCGTGTTTGGCCATCATGTCCAATGGCCCCCACTTTTCAGGCTCCTGTTCCTTTTTTGCAATGATCCAGCTGCCATGTTTGATCCTTCGATCTAGTATGGTCCATCGGCCGGTAACCCTTAGACTTTCTAAACGCAACGTGGCAACAGGTTTCCAACACAATTCTTTTGGTATATATAAAAGTTTGGTCAGGGTTTCAAGAACATTTATGGCTACAGTTTAAAAAATCGACATTTTATTCTTAACACACAGACCTATTAAACCTGTCTAAAGATATTTTTCATCTTTTGCGGTTAGTTAATGTTTGTATTGTTCACAAAGCATATAAAAATCTAAATCTCAGACTGTTTTGCCACACACAAGGTATATAGTATACTTAAAATATTTTAAATCTGTTATTTAATTCATGAGGCACACAATCTGGCTGAAAGGCTCAGTATGGATTACACAAGAATCTCACAATTTTGTTGATGTAGGAGGGGGGGGTGGATCAGCCCAGATAGGGAGGTTGCAATAATGCCATATGTTGAGGTTTCCAATGTACGTTAAGCAGCTGCAAATGGTTTAAGTCGAGAAGTCTTAGAAAAAGGAGGCCCAAAGAAGGGCTATTGTATCACAAGCTAAAAGGTATATATAGTCTATTGAAAAAATTCAAAATGTCTGTAGATATTTCAAGAGGCAGACAAGGACGCTCACAGGCTCAGTCGGGATTGCACAAGAATATGAAAAGATACGCAAGAAAGAATCACACATGTGGGCCAAGGTTCACGGTGTCAATGACGCATCTATTTACGTAGTAACAGTCAGACGCTCACAGCCTCTGTATGGATTACACCAGAATCTATAAAGTTGACAAACTGTACTGTATCATAAGCGTACAGCTGTATACAGTGTTGGGCTCATTTGAAATCTTTGGATATATTTCAGTCTCAGTAAGCCTGTCCATAATCTCCCCTACAGTAAAGAAGATGGATACAAATACACACTGAAAGTAGAGTGATTGCCGAAGTATTGGTAATTATTAATAATAATTAGGCTAAAACCTCCAGGTACAATAATGACAGGCGATGCTGACACTCAGTTACTTTAAGTGGAGACAGCGCAAACGGTTCTTTGTGAATAAAGTGTTGCTGTATCGCAGTTAAGTATATCCCATCGACATTATTTGTCTGCATCAAATTGTGATGCCAAGGAGAGATCTAGACATGGTCCTCACTGCCTATCATGATCAGCCTGGTCAGTTTGGAGTGCAAAAGACAGAAGCCACAGGCCGTAGGCGATTCTATTGGATTGGCAGGAGAGGAGACATTTAACCCCTTCATGACCCAGCCTATTTTGACCTTAAAGACCTTGCCATTTTTTGCAATTCTGACCAGTGTCCCTTTATGAGGTAATAACTCAGGAACGCTTCAACGGATCCTAGCGATTCTGAGAATGTTTTTTCGTGACATATTGGGCTTCATGTTAGTGGTAAATTTAGGTCGATAATTTTTGCGTTTATTTGTGAAAAAAATGGAAATTTAACGAAAATTTAGAAAATTTTGCAATTTTTAAATTTTGAATTTTTATTCTGTTAAACCAGAGAGTTATGTGACACAAAATAGTTAATAAATAACATTTCCCACATGTCTACTTTACATCAGCACAATTTTGGAAACAAAATTTTTTTTTGTTAGGAAGTTATAAGGGTTAAAAGTTGACCAGCGATATCTCATTTTTACAGCAAAATTTACAAAACCATTTTTTTTAGGGACCACCTCACATTTGAAGTCACTTTGAGTGGTCTATATGGCAGAAAATACCCAAAAGTGACACCAGTATAAAAACTGTACGCCTCAAGCTACTCAAAACTACATTCAAGAAGATCAAGGAAAAAATGGACATTTTAATTTTTCCATCAAAAATTTTCTTTTAGCATCAATTTTTTCATTTTTACATGGGCAACAGGATAAAATGGATCCTAAAATTTGTTGGGCAATTTATCCTGAGTACACAGATACCTCATATGTGGTCATAAACCACTGTTTGGGCGCACGGCAGGACTCAGAAGGGAAGGAGCGCCATTTGACTTTTTGAATGGAAAATATGCTGGAATATTTAGCGTTTGCCATGTCGCATTTGGAGAGTCCCTGTGTGCCTAAACATTGGATCTCCCCCACAAGTGACCCCATTTTGGAAACTAGACCCCCCAAGGAACTTATCTAGATGCATAGTGAGCACTTTGAACCCCCAGGTGCTTCACAAATTGATCCGTAAAAAAAAGAAAGTACTTTTTTTTCCAACAAAAATTTTCTATTAGCCTCAGTTTTTTCATTTTCACATGGGCAACAGGATAAAATGGATCCTAAAATTTGTTGGGAAATTTCTCCTGAGTACACAGATGCCTCTTATGTGGTCATAAACCACTGTTTGAGCGCACGGCAGGGCTCAGAAAGGAAGGAGCGCCATTTGACTTTTTGAATGGAAAATATGCTGGAATATTTAGCGGTTGCCATGTCGCACTTGGAGAGTCCCTGTGTGCCTAAATATTGGAGCTCCCCCACAAGTGACCATATTTTGGAAACTAGACCCCCCGAGGAACTTATCTAGATGCATAGTGAGCACTTTAAACCCCAGGTGCTTCACAAATTGATCCGTAAAAAAAAGAAAGTACTTTTTTTCACAAAAATTTTTTTTAGCCTCAATTTTTTCATTTTCACATGGGCAACAGGATAAAATGGATCCTCCCCCTTGAAAAAGCAAGGCAGACAGCAGTGAAATGCGCATCGGGGGCCTGTTGTATGGCAACCAGCACCTGGTGAGAATCCTGTCCTTGGAGTCCACTCCTCACTTACTAAGTTAGTATTGTATGTTATTGATAGGATCGCAGTCTCCTCATGTTAGTAATTGTTATTATTGGTGGCGATTCTTTCTGTGGAATCCACTCTGTATTGATTAGCAACAAACTTATTAATAGATTTACTAACAGGTGTGCTCTTATTAATTTTAGAACCCAATATACGCAGTTAAATCTCTAAATTCTGTGCCAATATGTTGCTATATGTTCTGGTGTCTTTTAAACACACATCTTGGTAATTTTTAATGTTTGCAGTGACATGTTTTGTACTTTATAAATAAATTTCTTATATGTTTTGCAAAAAACTCCATTGTTGTTCTCTGGTAATTCTGTATTGAAATATAGAGGTAGTTGTAGCTACTAAGTGAACTGTGTTCACAGCTATTTACTATGAATCTGGATATGTGTTTGTTAATCCCTGATAGAACTTATCTAGATGTGTTGTGAGCACTCTGAACCCCCTAGTGCTTCACAGAAGTTTAGAACGCAGAGCAGTGAAAATAAAAAAATCATTTTTTTCCTCAAAAATGATTTTTTAGCCCGCTATTTTTTATTTTCACAAGGGTAACAGGAGAAATTTGACCACAAAAGTTGTTGTGCAATTTGTCCTGAGTACACCAATACCCCATATGTGGGGGGGAACCACTGTTTTGGCACATGGGAGAGCTCAGAAGGGAAGGAGCGCCATTTGGAATGCAGACTTGATGGAATGTTCTGCGGGCATCATGATGCCTTTGCAGAGCCCCTGATGTGCCTAAACAGCAGAAACCCCCCACAAGTGACCCCATTTTGGAAACTAGACCCCCCAAGGAGCTTATCTAGATGTGTAGTAAGCACTTTGAACCCCCAAGTGCTTCACAGAAGTTTATAAATGCAGAGCAGTGAAAATTACAAAATCATTTTTTTCTCAAAAATCATTTTTTAGCCCGCTATTTTTTATTTTCCCAAGGGTAACAGGATAAATTGGACCCCAAAAGTTGTTGTCCAGTTTTTCGTGAGTACGCTGGTGCCCCATATGTGGGGGGGACCACTGTTTGGGCTCACGGTAGGGCTCAGAAGGGAAGGAGCGCCATTTGACTTTTTTAATGGAAAATTAGCTCCAATCGTTAGTGGACACCATGTCGTGTTTGGAGAGCTCCTGTGTGCCTAAACTTTGGATTTCCCCCACAAATAACCCCATTTTGGAAACTAGAACTTATCTAGATGCACAGTGACCACTTTGAACACCCAGGTGATTCACAGAAGTTTATAACGCAGAGCCGTGAAAATAAAAAATCATTTTTTTTCTCAAAAAATTATTTTTTAGCCCCTATTTTTTTTTTCACAATGGTTACAGGAGAATTTGGACCCCAAAAGTTGTTCTCCAGTTTGTCCTGAGTATGCTAGTACCCCATATGTGGGGGGAACCACTGTTTGGGCACACGTTAGGGCTTGGAAGGGATGTAGTGACGCTTTGAAATGCCGACTTGATGGAATGGTCTGCGGGCATCTTGTTTCGTTTGCAGAGCCCCTGATGTGCCTAAACAGTAGAAACCTCCCACAAGTGACCCCATTTTGTAAACTAGACCCCGCAAGGAACTTATCCAAATGTGTGGTGAGCACCTTGAACCTTCGTGAGTACGCTGGTGCCCCATATGTGGGGGGGACCACTGTTTGGGCGCACGGTAGGGCTCAGAAGGGAAGGAGCGCCATTTGACTTTTTAAATGGAAAATTAGCTCCAATCGTTAGCGGACACCATGTCGTGTTTGGAGAGCTCCTGTGTGCCTAAACTTTGGATTTCCCCCACAAATAACCCCATTTTGGAAACTAGAACTTATCTAGATGCACAGTGAGCACCTTGAACCCCCACGTGCTTCACAGAAGTTTATAATGCAGAGCCGTGAAAATAAAAAATAATTTTTTTCCTCAAAAACTGATTTTTTTAACCCGCAATTTTTTATTTTCACAAGGGTAACAGGAGAAATTGGACCCCAAAAGTTGTACAGTTTGTCCTGAGTACACTGGTACCCCATATGTGGGGGGGAACCACTGTTCGGGCACACGTTGGGGCTCGGAAGGGAAGTAGTGACGTTTTGAAAAGCCGACTTTGATGGAATGGTCTGCGAGCGTCATGTTACGTTTGCAGAGCCCCTGATGTGCCTAAACAGTAGAAACTCCCCACAAGTGACCCCATTTTGGAAACTAGACCTCACAAGGAACTTATCTAGATGTGTGGTGAGTACTTTGAACCCCCAAGGGCTACACAGAAGTTTAGAACCAATAGATGCCTATTATTTAACAAAGGTATTTGCTCCAGACAATTATCAATAAACACCGAATACCTTGTCCATGATAAAACAAGACAAAAGGAGCAAACTAAATTAATGAAAATTTACTTTTATTTATCAAAATTTCAAAACATATTATTTCTCCAATAGTTTGTATCAAAACTAAGTGCAGGATAAAAGAGAGACGGTATTGTTAGGGGTCAAGTTCCCGCTTCTGCACAAGGGGAATCTCGAGCTGTCCCTGCTGCGGTCTCCCATCCGTCTCTGGCCGCAGTAGACTCTGCTCAGCTTAGACGTCGGTCCCAGCGTCTCTCCCAGTCTAACATTGTGCAGAGGATTACTGCTGCTCCTCCAGGCTCTGCTATTGTAGCCAGTACTGGTTAGCGGCGAGCAGACGTCTTTAGGACAAAGTCCTTGCTTTCCCCTTCTGAGCATGCCCAGAGTAAGATCTCTCATTGGAGATCAGGGGTCACATGCTCAGGTACTGCAGCAGCTCCTATTGGTCCGCCAGGAAGGTCCTGAAACCACTTGTGTTCTGGAGCAGTTTCCTATTGGTCCTTATCTGGCATGGCCCTGTAGTTGCTACTATAAAAGGGTGGCATGGTCGTGCCGCCATGCGCTAATATCAATCACATTATGTGCTTTGCGCCAGGGTGATCTTGCACGCATGTGTTAGGGCTCGGCTGAAATAAGCCCCTAGAATACCGGCTTCTCCGGTGAGGAGATTGTCTGATTGCGTTGCTGATTGCTTACTACGGACTGCTGTCCGCACAGCAGTTGTCTGTGCATACCTGTGGAGTTAACAGGACACAGTCCATATTTCTGCGTTTCTACCGTAGCGACTCTGTGGCGTAACAGAGTTCGCTTATACCGCCATATAGGGCCACAGTGTCCATACTTGCGACTCTGTGAAGTAACAGAGTTCGCCATACCGCCATCCTACTAACAGCAGGCTCTGCCTGCACGGTGGACCCCGGGCTGCGAACGCACTTATTATTTATATTTATTTTGTGCGTTCCACCAGCCCTAACAGGTATAAGCTTCCTAAATAATCAATTTAGCTGCATGGTAAAGACTCAGTAACTCCCAAATCTAAATTAGTTTATGCAAAATACAAAATGCAATCAATTTGCCTGACAAGCTGATGTCTATAGAAGATCAAAAAAACTTACACAAAAAGTGCATAATTACACATTTCAGGACACAATGCCCACTAGATGCTGACAATATATCCCTTATATGTCATTCAGAGATTAGATCTGACCTCCATCATAATCAATAAACATCTGACGACCAGGTTATATAGAGCCCCATTGATCACATATCTAATAGACAAAGGCTAAGTAAGGCCCATGAACAATATGAGAGTTACTGAAAGTTGTTACCTGGATCCCAGCAGCGTTAGATCGAGTGATAGGAGCTTCCGTCCCTCTGCCCCGACGTGCACGTTTTGCCCAGCTTCTTCGGTGGCGGCTGATCGCCCCCGTTACTCGGTGTGGGAGGGGTCAGATCTCGGTGTCCAGCCATGGCCGATGCTATTGCAGCATCAGCCATGGCTGGATTGTAATATTTCACCAAATTTCATTGGTGAAATATTACAAATCGCTCTGATTGGCTGCTTCACTTTTAACAGCCAATCAGAGCGATCGTAGCCACGTGGGGGTTAAGCCACCCCCACTGTGGTAATGCATAAAGGGTGTTGTAACTGCGGGTCGGGTGACCTTTCAGTGACCCCGGTCACCCGACCCGTAGGAACATGATTTATAGCATGATGCCTACGTAGGCGTCATGGGTCGGGATGCCACTGGTTTTTATGACGCCGACGTAGGCGTCATGGGTCGGGAAGGGGTTAAAAATGGTGCCACGAATATCAGACATCTGTGACTAGAAAAAGTATGAAAGATGTTCATCACCAGAAACCGCCACTGCATCCAATTGTGAGTCGACATCCATTCGAAATGGTAGCCAATGCCATTGAGCATCGGAAGGTAGAGCCCAGCAGGACAGGCCATAGCTAAGTCTTAACCAGCATGGATCAGTTAACAAAATTGGTAGTGGCTGTCCCTGTGAATGATTTCACTGCCAAGACTCCACAGCTGTGGAGCAGGGAGAGGTAACTATTGCGAGTGCTGGGGCCATAAACAAGCAGGGGGGGCCCAGTCATGGGCGCCAGCACTGGCACAGGGCCCTCATAGTACGCCCGTGTGTCTGACGGCGAGTGTGCCCATCCCACCATCAGAGCCACTTTTTTTGTACTATGAGGGACCCTGTGCCAGTGCCGTCGCCCCAGGGTGGGACCCCCCACCTACTCAGGGCACAGGCACTAGCCCGGGGGCGCCAGGAGGTGACCCCGGCAGTGTGGGGGGGCAGCCCAGATAGAGAGGTGGCAAAAAGTTACATAGGTTGAGGTGTATGCTGGACATTCTACAGCTGAAAATGGAGGAATTGGAGAAGTCAGAGGAAGACAAGGACAAAACGAGACATTTTGCTGACAACCTATGTGTCATGAGGGGAAGGTGGGACAAAATCCTTTGAAACCCATGCATGGTTCATTTTAATAAAGGTTAGATCATCAACATTTTCTGTCGACAGCCGGGTCCTTCTTTCTGTCAGTATTGATCCAGCAGCACTGAAGACTCTTTCTGATAGCACACTACCAGCAGGGCAAGCAAGCTCCTGTAAAGCATATTGTGCCAATTCAGGTCAGGTGTCCAGTTTACAGGCCCAGTAGTCAAAGGGGAATGACGGGTGAGGGAGAACATCGATAGGGGAGGAGAAGTAATTTGTAACCATAGTTGACAACTACTGTCTCCTGTCTGTTGCTATAGATTGCTGATTACCAGGCATGTGAGGTGTCCATGAGAAATCAGTCCACAACATGGTCATGAAACCCCTGTCTCCAACGCCACTTCGGCTGTGTGGACCACGAACACCTCTTCCATTTGGCCCAGGATGGCTCGTGGTAGATCCTGCAACGCTGCTGTTAGATTGGAATGCCTCTAACAAACGGTTTACCAGAGTTGCTTGTTTGTTGGCCAATATTAGGTTGATGTTCTCCTGTGGCATAATGTTATGTAATTTGCCTTTATAGCGTGGATCGAGGATGCTGGCCAACCAGTAGTCGTCATCCTTCATCATTTTGACAATGCAGGGGTCCCTTTTTAGGATCCGCAAGGCATAATCAGACATGTGGGCCAATGTTCCAGGTGTCAGTGACGCACTGCCAGCGATAGGTGTAGGAGCACTTTTTTCCAAATCAACATCCCTCCAGTCACGCACAAACCCTGGACCTGAACTTGGCAAGCCAACACTTTGTCTTGGCCCCTCAGAAGCATCCTCCTCCCCTACATAATCATCCCCCCTCCTCCTCCTCTTCCTCTTCTGCCTCCACCTCGTCCAGGACAGTTCCCTGAGCAGACAATGGCTGAATGTCATCAAGACTTCCCTGTTCCTCGTCGTCATCCTCCACTGCACACACCTGATCCTTAATGTGCGTCAAGGTTTGCATGAGCAGACGCATAAGTGGGATGCTCATGCTTATGATGGCGTCGTCTACACTTACCAGCCGTGTGCATTCCTCAGAACACTGAAGGACTTTACAGAGGTCTTTCAGCTTTGACCATTGCACACCCGACAACTCCATGTCTGCCCTCAAACTACCTGCCCATGTATCCTCCCATAAATCCATTACAGCCTGCCTCTGTTCGCACGGCCTCTGAACCATGTGCATGGTGGAGTTCCACCTTGTGGCAACATCTATGATTAGGCGGTGCTTGGGAGGTTGAGCGCTTGCTGCAGCTTCTGCATGCGACTGGAGTCTACGGGCGAGCGACGGATGTGCGAGCACAGTCTTCGCACTTTATGGAGCAGGGCTGTTAACTCCGGATAATTATTTAAAAAGCACTGCACCACCCGGTTCAAGGTGTGCGCCAGGCAAGGTATGTGTCGGAGTTTTGCCAGGGCTATGGCCACCACAAAATTATGGCCGTTATCACTGACTACCTTGCCTGGCTCAAGATGTATACTGCCTAGCCATGTCTCTTTTTCTCGATGCAAGTATTGGGACAGTACATCAGCGGTGTGTCTATTTTCGCCCAAACACATCATTTGTAAAACAGCCTGCTGAAGCTTACCACTAGCTGTTCGATAGTGGGACACCTCGTGTGCAACTCTGCCAGTTGCGAATGGAGTGCTCGTGCGTCTGCGCTCTGCTGACGAGCTTTCGCTTCTGGAGGAGGAGGGGCGAACGCCTACAGCCAACTGTTGCCTATAACGTGGGCTAGGCAGCACTGTCCCACCAACGCTGTCCACTGTGGACCCTGCATCCACCACATTAACCCAGTGCGCAGTTATGGACACATAACGGCCCTGGCCATGCCTACTGGCCCATGCATCTATTGTGTGGTGCACCTTTCCACTGACTGATTGTTGCAGTGCATGGACAATGCGGTCTTTCACATGCTGGTGGAGGGCAGGGATGGCTTTTCTCAAAAAAAAGTGGTGACTGGGTATGTCATAGCAAGGGACAGCGTAGGTCATGAGTTCTCGGAACGATGCGCTTTCAACTAAACGGAAGGACATCATCTCTAATGAGATCAGTTTAGCAATGCAGGCATTCAAACCCTGTGTACGCAGATGAGAGGCTGAGTACTTTCTTTTCCTACTCAGAGCGTCTGGTAGGGTGAGCTCTCAAAGCTGCATCTGGTGGAACTATAGGTGGACACGAGGGACTGAGAGTTTGTTGTTGATGGTGATGGTGGTGGTAGTGGTGGTGATGGCCTAGATGCAGTTTTTTGTGGCATAAACTTTGTGATTCCCTGACTGCTTTGGCCTTGCGACGACACCTCTACATTTGTTGCTGGTGGTGTGCCAACCGGTGGGCTTACAGTGGGGGAAGCAATGGAGCGTTGCTGGCTAACTTGAGTCGGAGCCGGTGCACATGTGAGTTTTTGTACTCCGTCCACGCTTGCATGTGCATGTTCACTAAATGTCTAAGCATGCAACTGGTGTTCAAATTTTTGAGATTTTTCCCTCGGTTTAAGGTTCTTAGGCACTTTTTACAGACAACCTTAGCCTCATCGGTAGGATTTTGTTCAAAAAAGTGCCACACTGCACTCTTCCTACTATGGTATACATTTTCAGGCCTTGCATGCTCTGCTAATTTGACCATCTGGCCAACCGTTCCTGCAACTCCTTTTTTTTTTACACCTTTTTGGACTCGTACAGGCCTGCTAGATAAACCCCGATGCTATCTCGGTACCTGCTGCGGATCCTTCTCCTCTTCTGAGCTATTGCCAGTGGCACCCTCTTCCACCACTAGATGCCAATCTGGGTCAACAACTGGGTCATCCATCACCTCCTCTTCAATTTGATCTGCACCTTCCTCTCTGTCACCGTCTAAGGTGGTACAGTATGCGGGAAGGGGCACATGAGTTTCATCAGGGTCACATTGTGGCGCAGTAGACTTCAAGGGCAATGTAGTGCTGTGCTTCAATGGGGCAGCACAATTATCTAACAGTGGCTGTGCATCAGTGCACTCAATGTCAGATTCATCTTGGACTGGGGAATGAGGGATTTGACTTAATAACCCAGGCATGGTATGTGAAAACAGCTCCATGGAGTAATCTGAAGTGTGGGCTGACACATCCTTCACTTGTAGTGGGGGTGAAGGACACAAGGAAAGTGGTTTGGTTCCGGACCAGAAGGCTGCACTGATGACTCAGTGGTTGCAGCTTTTGAAATATCAGAAGAGGAGTAGATAGAGCTGGAATCTGATTTGGCAATATAATCCAAAACCTGTTCCTGATGCTCCTACTTTAAAAGCTGTTTACGTACTCCCTGAAAAGGGAGCCTTCTAGGCCTTATGTAGCCAGACGATGAGGCAGGCTCAACACCTCCTGCCTTAGGTACTATTGTGCTTTTGCCACTAGCAGCAGATGCAGCACCACCACCACCAGGGCCGGCTCCAGGTTTTTATGGGCCCCGGGCGAAAGAATCTCATTGGGCCCCCTTAACACAGACCACGATTCATGATGCACAGATACTGCAGAGAAATATGGGTATAGCACAACGCCAAACACTTCTCTTCTTCCATTACATGACTGATACCTATTGTAAATTGTACAATAGCTCAAAAACCGCCAAATCCTCACAGCGCACAGTACAGACTGGACAGTACAGTCCTCCATACAATATTATGGGCACCACATAGTCTCCCCCTCATCATCCATATAATACCCCATGCAGGATGTCACCCCGCCATCCCCCATATAATGCTCCATACAGAATACTGGACCACATATAATGCTCCATACAAAATATGGAGCTCTCCTCTACACTGTGCTGCGTTCTGCACTGTTACGGCTCAGGAAAGGGCGCTGTGGAAAGACTCCTCATTATCATCATTGCCTGCCCATTATCATCATCATTGCCTCCCTATTATCATCATTGCCTCCCCATTAATTTCATCATCATCATTGCCTTCCCATTATCATTGCCTCCCCATCATCATCATTATCATTGCTTCCCCATTAATATCATCATCATTGCCTTCCCATTATCATTGCCTCCCCATCATCATCATTATCATTGCCTCCCCATTAATATCATCATCATCATTGCCTTTCCATTATCATTGCCTCCCCATCATCATCATTATCATTGCCTCCCCATTAATATCATCATCATCGCCTTCCCATTATCATTGCCTCCCCATCATCATCATCATCGCCTCCTCACCACCATCACTGCCTGCCTCCCCCCACCACCATCACACATACAGCACCGCAGGCAGCACTCTCTCATATACACACAGGCAGACACACACACACACCTCACCTGTCCGGCGTCCGAACGCTCTCTGCCACAGCTGGCCACTGAATGATGATGTCATTCAGCGGAGCTGCTGTGAGAGAGGAAGCGCCGGCGCAGGCGCCCCTGGAGCTCGGAGCTGCGGCAGCGGAGGCACGGGGAGAGGTGAGTATTGCGCCAGCTGCCACCGGGGCCCTGAGCAAGCGGGGGGGCCCAGTGGCGGCGCTGATACCGCTAACGGGCGCCGGGGTGCCCAATGGCGAGTGGGCCCCCCCGCCTGCTCAGGGCCCCGGCACTTGCCCGGGTGTGCCGGGTGCTGACGCCGGCCCTGACCACCACCATCAGTACCAGGTGGCCCACCACCACCACGTGCTCGACCTCTTCCATCATACTTCCTCATGTTTGTGTAAATGTAGCCTAAATAACAGCAGATACATGGTACTGTACCAGAAGCGTACAGCTGTATACGGTGAAGGTGAAAAATTTTAATCTCGGTGTATATTTGCGGAGTAACAGACACAGGCTCAGTATGGATTACAGTAGAATTGAAAAAAAAATGGACAGTCTCAGTAGCGTACAGCTGTAAACAGTGTTGTGGGAATTTTAAATCTGCGTTTATATTTCAGCAGGAAGACACACGGTCACAGGCCCAGTCTGCCTAACACCAGAATAGCTAACTCAGGAAAAGTGTACTGTCTCAGTAGAGTACAGCTATATACAGTGTTGTGGTAATTTTAAATCAGCGTTTATATTTCAGCAGGAAGACACACGGTCACAGGCTCACTCTGGCTAGCACCAGAATATCAAACTCAGGAAAAGTGTACTGTCTCAGTAGCGTACAGCTGTATACAGTGTTGTGTGAATTTTAAACCTCCATTTTTATTTCAGCAGGAAGACACACGGTCTCAGGCCCAGTCTGCCTAACACCAGAATACCTAACTCAGGAAAAGTGTACTGTCTCAGTAGGATACAGCTGTATACAGTGTTGGGGGAATTGTAAATCTCCGTATATATTTCCGGAGTCACACATAAATAGTCAGCCTGTATTTGTCCCTGATACCAGCCGGTACACGGTACTGTGAGGAGCGTACAGCTCTATACAGTGCGGGAAAAAAGAGAACACTCGGTAACTAACTGAAATTTCCCCCTTATAACTGGCAGGCTGGCTAGTAATCAGCTCTGCTGGTCCACACAAGCAATTTGTACACTGTCACTGGCAGGCACCTCTGCTACTCCAACAAATTAAGTGCCCCCCTATCACAGGCAGCCTACTAATCAGATGTGATGCTCCACACAAGCAATTTGTACACTGTCACTGGCAGGCAGCTCTGCTACTCCACCAAATTAATTGCCCCCTTATCACAGTCAGGCAGCCTACTAATCAGATGTGATGCTCCACACAAGCAATTTGTACACTGTCACTGGCAGGCAGCTCTGCTACTCCACCAAATTAATTGCCCCCTTATCACAGTCAGGTAGCCTACTAATCAGATGTGATGCTCCACACAAGGAATTTGTAAACTGTCACTGGCAGGCAGCTCTGCTACTCCACCAAATTAATTGCCCCCTTATCACAGGCAGGCAGCCTACTAATCAGATGTGATGCTCCACACAAGCAATTTGTAAACTGTCACTGGCAGGCAGCTCTGCTACTCCACCAAATTAATTGCTCCCTTATCACAGGCAGGCAGCCTACTAATCAGATGTGATGCTCCACACAAGCAATTTATACACTGTCACTGGCAGGCAGCTCTGCTACTCCAACAAATTAAGTGCCCCCTTATCACAGGCAGGCAGCCTACTAATCAGATGTGATGCTCCACACAAGCAATTTGTACACTGTCACTGGCAGGCAGCTCTGCTACTCCACCAAATTAATTGCCCCCTTATCACAGGCAGGCAGCCTACTAACCAGATGTGATGCTCCACACAAGCAATTTGTACACTGTCACTGGCAGGCAGCTCTGCTACTCCACCAAACTAATTGTCCCCTTATCACAGGCAGGCAGCCTACTAATCAGATGTGATGCTCCACACAAGCAATTTGTACACTATCACTGGCAGGCAGCTCTGCTACTCCACCAAATTAATAGCCCCCTTATCACAGGCAGGCAGCCTACTAATCAAATCTGATGCTCCACACAAGCAATTTCTACAGCGTCAATGGCAGGCAGGCAGCCTAAGAACCAGCATTGCTGCACACAGAAAAATCCTTCCTCCCCTCTCACTGCACAGTCACTGTACAGCTAATCGCTATCAGCAGAAAGTAATTTTTCTTTTTATGCCCTGCCTAACGCTCTCCCTGCTCAGACGCACAGCCAGCAACCTTCCCTTACACTGAGTTCGGCAGATGTAAAATGGCCGTCGGTGCTGAGGGATTTTATATGCACTGTGACGCCACTGAAAGCCAGCCAATCGCTGCAATGCCCTTCTCTAAGATGGTGCTGGCCGCTGGCTATGTCATGCCATTGCCCCTTCTCTGTCGCCAACATTACCCACAGGCGACACATGGCGATGCACAGCGACAGAGGCCGGCGTCAAAGGAGCGGAACCATATGAGGATACCGCACTCCTATCACCGGCACCACCAGCCGAAGGAGTCCGGCGCCTCCCAGCGGCCGAGGCAGGAACACCAGCCACTGAATCCAACGGCGACGTGACAGTACCACTCCCTCTAAGAGGGGCCTCTGGACCCTCAAAAACCGGTTTGTTGGGATGAAGGAGATAAAACTTCCTGATCAAACCCTTGGCATGGATGTTACTGGCAGGCACCCAGGACCTTTCCTCCTGACCATAGCCCTTCCAATGCACCAGATACTGCACGGATCCTCTCACTAAACGGGAATCAAGGATCCTTTGGACTTCGTATTCCAAAGCACCCCCTACCAAAACCGGAGGAGGAGGGGACTGGACAGGACGAATCGAAGAGCGGTACAATTTGAGAAGGGACTTTTGGAATACATTGGGCAGTTTAAATGATTGAGGGAGCTTCAGACGAAAGGCTACTGGATCCTTGCTTATTGGCTGAAAAAAGGCGCTTAAAGTGTAGGCGAAAACCGACTCCAGCAAAATGGTCGCCGAACACGTAACCAAACTCACTGCATGGTCGGGTTTCGTTTCATGAAACCCGACTTTAGCGAAAATCGGCGATTTTTGAAAATGAACGACCTGTTTCACTCAACTCTAATTGTTACCATAGTGATGTTCTGACTTAATTGTAATGACATTTATGCCTGGAGACCCATGCTTTTTTACCAGGGTCAATTGTCTTTTTTTGGTCTTTTTTTGTCTATATTAATTGTATTTGTAATTACTGATTAATAAAGTATTATTTTTTTTACCTAATTGTATATAACTCAATTTTTTTTGTTTTTATACAGTACATACAGTACAGACAAAAAGTTTGGACACACCTTCTCATTCAAAGATTTTTCTGTATTTTCATGACTACGAAAATTGTAGAATCACACTGAAGGCATCAAAACTATGAATTAACACATGTGGAATTATACATTACACTTTACAAAAAAGTGTGAAACAACTGAAAATATGTCTGTGGCGTCCACCCACTGCAGGTCTGAACTGCAGGTAAGACAGCACCCCGAGAAACCCCGAGACCCTTTACCCCTATACAGGGATCTGGAATTATAGAGAAGCCCAGGGGGTAGCTGCCTATGAGAGCAGTGGACCGGAGTAGGAAGGACGCTAGGACGGGAATAAAAAGTGTGACCAAATGCGTAGTCAGAAGTCCAAGGGTCAAAACCAGGAGGGGAGCAAAAGTACAAAATCGGCAGGCAGTAGAAGGGTCAGAAATTCATGCTAAAGTTCAAGTCAAAACCAGGCGGACAGCAGAGGTACAAAATTGGCAGGCAGTAGAACAGTCAGAAATCCAGACAAAGGTCAGAAATACAATAGCAAAACAAACTAGCACGCAGGGGAAACCAAGACTATATCTGGCGGCCTACAAGCCAGGCTCCAAGGCATTTGAAGGGCATGGCTACCTCCTACAGGCTCACAATCTGATGAACTCATCTGTACAGCCCCCAGAACCAGGCCAGATGGTGATGCATGACTGACACCAACCACTTCACCTCTGACAGAAGAGCGAAGCCTACGCCCACCAGACGCCTGCGCAGAGACCCCTTCTCTGTCGCCAACATTACCCACAGGCGACACATGGCGATGCACAGCGACAGAGGCCGGCGTCAAAGGAGCGGAACCATATGAGGATACCGCACTCCTATCACCGGCACCACCAGCCGAAGGAGTCCGGCGCCTCCCAGCGGCCGAGGCAGGAACACCAGCCACTGAATCCAACGGCGACGTGACAGTACCACTCCCTCTAAGAGGGGCCTCTGGACCCTCAAAAACCGGTTTGTTGGGATGAAGGAGATAAAACTTCCTGATCAAACCCTTGGCATGGACGTTACTGGCAGGCACCCAGGACCTTTCCTCCTGACCATAGCCCTTCCAATGCACCAGATACTGCATGGATCCTCTCACTAAACGGGAATCAAGGATCCTTTGGACTTCGTATTCCAAAGCACCCCCTACCAAAACCGGAGGAGGAGGGGACTGGACAGGACGAATCGAAGAGCGGTACAATTTGAGAAGGGACTTTTGGAATACATTGGGCAGTTTAAATGATTGAGGGAGCTTCAGACGAAAGGCTACTGGATTAATCACCTCAATAATTTCATACGGACCAATAAACCTGGGACCTAGTTTGGCAGATGGCACTTTGAGCTTAATATTCCTGGTAGAAAGCCAAACTTTGTCCTCAACTCCCAGGTCCGGGCCCTTGGAGCGCCGCCTATTAGCAGACGAAGCCTGTCTAGTCTGAGTCCCTTTCAAGTTTACGTTGACTTCTGACCAGATAGTTTTTAACTGGTCTATGGTTCTTTCTACCCCAGGGACATCTGACATCCTAGAAGAGAACGAACCAAAACATGGGTGCAGCCCATGATTACAATAGAAAGGGGTAGTCTTGATGGACTCCTGCTACTGATTATTCATGGCAAACTCTGCTAGCGGTAGATGTTCCACCCAATCAGACTGATGCTCAGAGACATAACAACGTAGATTCTGCTCAAGCGCTTGGTTGGTGCGTTCGGTTTGACCATTGGTTTCAGGGTGATATTCAGAGGAAAAGGACAATTCTATTCCAATTCGTTTACAGAATGGTCTCCAAAATTTCTAAACAAACTGGGTGCCCCTATCGGACACGATATTCACAGGAATACCATGCAATCGCACAACATGAGTAATGAATAATTTGCTCAGGGTCTCGGAATTAGGTAATCCGGACAGAGGAACAAAATGACACTGCTTGCTGAATCTATCCACCACCACCCAGATACAAGTCTTCCCTTCTGAGAGTGGCAGATCAGTAATAAAGTCCATGGAGATATGGGTCCAAGGACTCTCAGGGGCAGGAGCCACCCGGCAGGGAGATTATGGGGAGACTTAGCGCGAGCACAGGTTTCACAGGCCAGTACATAGTCCTTACAGTCCTTTACTACAGTTGGCCACCACCTAGTTACAAGTCTGATGGTGTTTTTGATGCCTGGATGCCCTGTAAGGACGGAATCATGTGATTCCTTCAGAACTTGAAGGCAGAATGTGGCCGGAACAAATAGTTTTTGGGGAGGAGTAGTGTTAGGTGCCTGTTCTGGGGATCTACGGATTTCTTCCAGAAGATCCAAGGATACAGCTGAAATAACAATTCCCTTGGCTAGTATTGGAGTCGGTTCAGAGTCCTCGACCTGTGAGGGGCAAAAGGTTTGAGAAAGGGCATCAGCCCTTACATTTTTAGTACCCGGTCGAAAAGTAATCACAAAATCAAACCTAGAAAAGAACAAGGCCCACCTTGCCTGTCTAGGATTCAGTCTTTTTGCTGACTCCAAGTAGGTCAGGTTCTTGTGGTCAGTAATTACAGTTATCTTATGTTTGGCACCTTCGAGGAAATGGCGCCATTCCTTAAAGGCCCATTTGATTGCCAACAATTCCTGATTACCTATATCATAATTCCCTTCGGTGGAAGAGAATTTTCGGGAAAAGAAGGCACACGGACGAAGTTGAGTGAGGGATGCAGTGCCTTGCGATAGCACTGCTTCGACTCCAACTTCAGAGGCATCTACCTCTACAATAAAGGGGCGGTCCAGATCAGGCTGAACCAATATCGGGTTAGAGGAAAAACATTTCTTTAAGGCAGAAAATTCATGAAGTGCTTCAGGCTTCCAGTTAACCACATCCGCCCCTTTCCGAGTCAAATCAGTGAGTGGTTTGGCTATCTCGGAAAAACCTTTAATAAATTTACGATAGTAGTTAGCGAAACCCAAAAATCGCTGCAGTGCCTTTAGAGACTGGGGTTGTACCCATTCCTTAATGGGTTGAATTTTAGAAGGATCCATGCAAAACCCTTTAGCCGAAAAAATATACCCCAGAAACTATATCTCCTGTGTCATGAAGACACATTTCTCTAGTTTGGCGAATAAAGAATGCTCTCTGAGTCTCTGGAGGACATAGCAGACGTGTTGGACGTGCGTCACAATGTCAGAAGAGTAAATCAGGATGTCGTCCAAATAAACGACCACATAAACACCACTAATATCTCTGAAAATCTCGTTCACAAAATTCTGAAACACTGCCGGTGCAGTACTGAGCCCGAACGGCATTACAAGATACTCAAAGTGGCCGAGGGGTGTGTTAAACTCGGTCTTCCACTCATCTCCCTTTCTTATACGGACAAGATTATATGCTCCTCGGAGGTCAAGTTTAGTAAACTAACGGGCTCCCAACAGCTGATTATAAAGATCAGGAATGAGTGGAAGCGAATACTGGTTTTCACAGTGATTACATTTAACTCA
Source organism: Oophaga sylvatica (assembly GCA_033576555.1). Taxonomy (NCBI): domain Eukaryota; kingdom Metazoa; phylum Chordata; class Amphibia; order Anura; family Dendrobatidae; genus Oophaga; species Oophaga sylvatica. Next base: position 409,018,355 of record JARQOD010000005.1, read on the forward strand.
CGGTAATCAATGCAAGGTCTGAGACCACCATCTTTCTTTTCCACAAAAAAGAACCCGGCCCCCACTGGCGAGGTGGATGGTCTAATAAACCCTTTTTGCAAACTATCTGTTATGTAATCTTTCATGGCCTGACGTTCTGGACCAGAGAGGTTAAATATTCTCCCCTTAGGGAGGCGAGAACCTGGTACTAAGTCTATGGGGCAATCGTACTTTCTATGAGGGGGTAATTTCTCTGATTCCACGACAGAAAATACATCCTCATAATCTCTGAATGCATAGGGTCTAAAAGGGGGAGGTGTGATTTTTAACTTGGTTCACTGATAGCGATATACAATTATCCTGACACTCTGGGCTCCAGCGTACGATATCACCCAAGTGCCAGTCAATGACTGGATTATGTTTGCTTAACCATGGTATACCCAGAATAACAGCTCATGATATATTATGAATAACAAAAAATGACACATGTTCAGCATATAACGATCCCACTGACATTGATATTTCCTCACTGACAAACTCCACTCCATTTTGGACGATAGGAGTTCCAATAGCAGTGGTTTTAATAGGCGCATTAAGCCTTAGCAGTGGTACACCAAGACTTCTCGCTACCAGGAAATCTATGAAATTGCCTTCTGAGCCACTATCCACATAAGCCTCCACACACACAGATTTATTCATGTAAGACAAAGAAGCAGGTAAAAGGACTTTGGTCGCATCAGCGGGCAATACCTGGGCAGCCATGGCCATAGCTACCCAGGTGCTAATGTCCAGGGAGTGAAGGCTTCTGACATCCAGTGTTCTCCCAGAGGTCTCCAGACTGTGGCTTGTGCAGCATGTTAGTAGGAGATGATGGGAGTGATCCTCCACAGGACTGTGCAATGAAGCCGGACACAGGTGCTTTAGCAACAAAATCAGCTCAGAAAAGGAGAGGACAGAAAAAAAAATTCAGAGAAAGGGTTAGGAAATGCTTTTATATATATCCAGAATATATATAAAAACATTTTTTTAAGGCCAGATATAATGTGGCGTCCGCCCACTGCAGGTCTGAACTGCAGGTAAGACAGCACCCCGAGAAACCCCGAGACCCTTTACCCTATGCAGGGATCTGGAATTATAGCGAAGCCCAGGGGGTAGCTGCCTATGAGAGCAGTGGACCGGAGTAGGAAGGACGCTAGGATGGGAATAAAAAGCGAGATCAAATGCGTAGTCAGAAGTCCAAGGGTCAAAACCAGGAGGGGAGCAAAAGTACAAAATCGGCAGGCAGTAGAAGGGTCAGAAATTCAGGCTAAAGTTCAAGTCAAAACCAGGCGGACAGCAGAGGTACAAAATTGGCAGGCAGTAGAACAGTCAGAAATCCAGACAAAGGTCAGAAATACAATAGCAAAACAAACTAGCACGCAGGGGAAACCAAGACTATATCTGGCGGCTTGCAAGCCAGGTTCCAAGGCATTTGAAGGGCATGGCTACCTCTCACAGGCTCACAGTCTAATGACCTCATCTGGACCGCCCCCAGAACCAGGCCAGATGGTGATGCATGACTGACACCAACCACTTCACCTCTGACAGAAGAGCGAAGCCTATGCCCACCAGACGCCTGCGCAGAGACCCCTTCTCTGTTGCCAACATTACCCACAGGCCAGACATGGCGATGCGCAGCGACAGAGGCCGGCGTCAAAGGAGCGGAACCTTATGAGGATACCGCACTCCTATTACCGGCACCACCAGCCGAAGTAGTCTGGTGACTACCCGGGGGCCGAGGCAGGAACACCAGCCACTGAATCCAACGGCGACGTGACAACGTCTTATATTCTAGGTTCTTCAAAGTAGCCACCTTTTGCTTTGATTACTGCTTTGCACGCAGAAAAGGTGAACGGCTGGACTCTACATGCCTAGTTCCCACCGTGAAGCATGGATGAAGTGGTGTGAAGGTGTGGGGGTGCTTTGCTGGTGACACTGTTGGGGATTTATTCAAAATTGAAGCGGTGAGCGGTCCAGCTCACCCCAAACCATCTCGATTGGGTTCAGGTCTGGTGACTGTGGAGGCCAGGTCATCTGGCGTAGCACCCCAACACTCTCCTTCTTGGATAAATAGCCCTTACACAGTCTGGAGGTGTGTTTGGGGTCATTGTCCTGTTGAAAAATAAATGATGGTCCAACTAAACGCAAACTGGATAGAATAGCATGCTGCTGCAAGATGCTGTAGTAGCCATTCTGGTTCACTATGCCTTCAATTTTGAATAAATCCCCAACAGTTTTACCAGCAAAGCACCCCCACACCATCACACCTTCTCCTCCATGCTTCACAGTGGGAACCAGGCATGTAGAATTCATCCATTCACCTTTTCTGCGTGCAAAGCAGTAATCAAAGCAAAAGGTGGCTACTTTGAAGAACCTAGAATATAAGACATATTTTCAGTTGTTTCACACTATTTTGTAAAGTGTAATGTATAATTCCACATGTGTTAATTCATAGTTTTGATGCCTTAAGTGTGATTTTACAATTTTCATAGCCATGAAAATACAGAAAAATCTTTGAATGAGAAGGTGTGTCCAAACTTTTGATCTGTACTGTATATACTGCTACAGAGTGCTGTTAGTGGCCATCTTAGTCTGCAGCAGTGCAGTGCTCATGTGTTAATGAATTCATCTATTCTCTCATGCAAAGAAAGATCCAATATGTGATGTCTGCATGGAATGTAATTAAATACGTGAGTGACACTGTAGTGTGTTAGGGTATGTTTCCACTCTGCGTACTTGCAGTGCTTTGGACGCAGCGGAAACCCCGATCCACCCAAAGCGCCACCCCCTGTTGTACGCGCTGTGATTTTACAACCTGAACGACCATGGCTTGCCCGCCTGTTATGATTCGGTAACCAAGGAGGATAATAGGGAAAAAGACTAGGCAACCAGATACCCAGAGAGGTTGGTAACTTAGCGGAATGCAGACCCCTAAACTGACAACACAACTAGAATTAGCCGTGGGACATACCTACGATGCCCTAGACGCCGCGACACAGCCAAGGAGTTAACTAAGCCTAAAGAGAGAAAGGGGAAAGCTATACTGCCCCGGAGAAGAGCCTCAAAGAAATTAATAGCCCCCAAACATATATTGCCGGTGAGACAAGATGAGGCACAGAACACAGGCAGAAAATAGAGTAAGCAAATGATGGGGCCCAACCTGTCTGGATAGAACAGGACAGGAAAGGATACTGTCTGCAATCCCGCAAAAACCCTAAGAAAAATTCCAACACGTCTGATATGCAAAAATACTGAGGCCACACGACCTCTCCCCCACTAAATCAGAATTCTGGTGTGAACTGGAAGCAAAACAAACAGCTACTGAAATAACAGGGGACTAGAAATACAGAAAAGACTGTCAAAAGCTGTGGCAAATGAAAACAGAGTCCATCACAGGTCCCAGCAGGGAACCCGGCTGAACTCACACCAGCAAGGCAGGAATCAGAGAAAAGCAAAAAAAGGAACAAATGCCACAGATTAAAACAAGCAAATAACTTATCTGAAAGATGCAGGACAAAGCAGGAGGCAAGCAGACTTCCAAAAGACTCAGAAAGAAAACCAAATCACCGGCAACAACCTAGGGAAGGCTGCTCACTTAAATCTCCCAGTCTGTAACACCTGACCTCCAATCATCCTCTTCAGGTGATTGACTTCTGTCAGCCAGACCAGCTTCATCTCCAGTAGCAACCACCAGAGGGAGCACAAACTCAGAAGCTAGATCAAAAGTGTTCACAACAGTACTCCCCCCTTGAGGAGGGGTCACCGAACCCTCACCCAAGCCACCAGGCCGATCAGGATGGGCCCAGTGAAAGGCGTAAACAAATCTCTCGGCATGAATGTCAGAAGCAAACACCCAAGAATTATCCTCCTGACCATAACCTTTCCACTTGACCAAGTACTGGAGTCTCCGTCTAGCCAGACGAGAATCCAATACCTTCTCTACTTCATACTCCAGATTGCCCTTAACCAATACAGGGTCAGGGGGCACAGCCATGGGAACTACTGGCTCAACAAACCTTTTCAATAACGATTTATAAAAGACGTTGTGAATCTTGAACGTTCCTGGAAGAGCCAAACGGAAAGAAACGGGATTAAGGATTTCCAAAATCTTATAAGGTCCAATAAACCTTGGCTTAAATTTTGGAGACGCAACTTTCATAGGAATATTTTTTGAGGACAACCAAACCAAGTCACCTACTTTAAATCGGGGACCATCAGTCCTATGCCGGTTGGCAAATTGTTGGGCCTTTTCCTGAGAGTGAAGACAACTTATCCACTACTTGATTCCTAATGTGCTGCATTCTCATTACCATAGAATCAACACCTGGACAGGCTGAAGCCTCCACCTGACCTGAATAAAACGGAGGATGAAACCCGAAGTTGCAGAAAAAAGGGGACATCAAAGTGGCAGAACTAGCCCTATTATTTAGAGCAAATTCAGCCAAGGGCAAAAAAGAGACCCAGTCATCTTGATCAGCAGACACAAAACATCTCAAATAATTTTCCAAAGTCTGGTTTGCTCTCCCAGTCTGCCCATTGGTCTGAGGGTGAAACACAGAGGAGAAGGACAACTGAATTCCCAGTTAAGAACAAAAGGCTCTCCAAAATCTGGAAACAAACTGGACTCCTCTGTCAGACACAATGTTCTCTGAAATGCCGTGCAAACGAACCACCTGCTGAAAAAACAAGGTCACCAGCTCGGAAGAGGATGGCAACTTCGGCAGTGGTACAAGATGGACCATCTTGAAAAATCTATCACAGATCATCCAGATAACAGTCATTCTCTGAGAGACAGGGAGGTCGGAAATAAAATCCATTGAGATATGGGTCCATGGCCTTATGGGCACCGGCAGTGGCACTAACAATCCACTAGAGCGAGAACAGGGTTTGGACCGAGAAAAGTCCCACAGGACTGCACAAAATTCCTGACATCACGAGATAAAGCAGGTAGTGTTGAGCATTCCGATACCGCAAGTATCGGGTATCGGCCGATATTCGCTGTATCGGAATTCCGATACTTAGTTCCGATATTTTTCCAATATCGTATACCGGAATCGGAAGTTCCCATAATTCTTTGAGAGGCAATGTGATTTTAGTCAGCCAATGAGGAATCTTATGAAGTGTGGGCACATCCTGTAATGCTGCGGTCATCTTAACTAATGGCATGGCTGTGATTGGCTGCTGAAATGATGTCAGAATGCACTATAAAAGGCGCCGCCGCCATTTTAGCGTCACTGTGCTGTGAACTCAGTTAGGGACAGAACGCTGCTCTGCTGACTCTGAGGGACAGTTAGAGATTGCGATTTTGTGTACTTTGCTTTAGGCAGGCTAGTTTACCAACCGCTGTGTAAAGCTTCCTTTTGCCTTGCAGTGTTGTTTTAACAGCTCTGTGCAAGGTGTGTGTGTGAGAGTGCAGGTGACGCTGCAGTTTGCTCTGCATCCAACGCTGTCTGTAGGCATCTGCACGTGTCACTCACAGACTCTTTTTTTTTTTCTTTAGTGTAATTCTAGCTGCTCCATTCAATAGAAATTATAGTGTGACGCGCTTCCATCCGTATACAATACATTGGTTGCAAACACTATAGAAGTACAGAAAGGAGACTTTCACAGATAGTGAACAGTTGTGTTTCAGTGTTCACTGCAGTCTGTGAGGTTTTGATTTTTTGAGTGCAGATCACGCTCGAGTTAGTTCTTCAACCACTGCTGGTTGTAGTCTGCTGAGTGTGTGTCACTGCCTCATCCTTCACATTTTTCTCTAATTGGTGCTGCTCCATTATATTTGAAAAAAATCTAATCTATTAGTGTGACGCGCTTCCATCCGTATACAATACATTGGTTGCAAACACTATAGAAGTACAGAAAGGAGCCTTTCACAGATAGTGAACAGTTGTGTTTCTGTAATGTGTGTAGTACAGTTCATATAGCGTCTTGTGCTTGGGTGCGATGAAAATACGTGAGACACAGGTTTGATATAGAAAGTCTTGTATTACTTCATACAAGTTGGCAAAAATAGTCACACAGTTTGCAGACACAGAAGCAGGAGACACAGCAGGCCAGAGTAATCTAAGCTCAGCAATCACTCTCCACAACAGGTTCAGGATCTTCTTCTCTGTTACCGTAAGTCCATGCAAACGTGGGTCTTTCAAAGAGCAGGGTTCAGAGTCCACAAGTGCTTCAGAGTTCCTCAGTAGGAATAGCTGGAGTACAAGGTCCAAGGCTTCAGGAGTCAGGTCACAGGTTCACTGCAGGCTAGATTCTGAAGCACTGATTGCTCAGCTGTGGCTGCTTAAGAAGCAAAAGGAGAGAATCAGGGCGGGAACATGCAAGCTGGAAACTCCATTTTGACTGAGGGCAAGATAGCTGCAGCAAGACAGAAAGTAAAATGGCTGACGGAAAAACTGAGTTTCAGGAACATGTACACAGAACCTTACATTACTCCCCCCTTAGGGACAACCTCCGGATGACCTCAGACCAGGCTTGTGTGGGTACCTCTGATGAAACTGACGGAGCAAGCGAGGAGCATTAACGTTATTGACTGGTTCCCATGAGTTGTCCTCCACTGGGTAGCCCTGCCATTTAATCAGATATTGTAACTGATTTCTATACAACCTGGAATCTAAAATCCTTTCCACCACAAATTCTTCCTGACCATCGACTAGCACTGGGTCAGGGCAAGGAGAGGAACGTCCAGGAAACGTATTGGGTGTCGCAGCCTTTAGTAGGGATACATGAAAGACAGGGTGGATTCTCATAGTTCTGGGCAGTTGAAGACGACAAGCAACGGCACTTATAATTTTACTGATTTTATAGGGTCCAATGTACTTATGTCCCAGCTTAGACGATGAAATCCTTAACTTAAGATTTCTGGTTGACAGCCAGACCAAGTCTCCTACCTTGAAAGCTGGTGCAGGTTTACGAAATTTATCTGCTGCTTTCTTGTACCTTTCCTGAGCCGATTCCAGATTCTCCTTTAGAAGATCCATATTCTTCTGTAAAGACGTGATTCTTTCAGCCACTGCTGGTAAAGGCGTTTCTATGGGAAATCGTGGTAGAATGTTAGGATGATAACCTAGATTAGAGTAAAAAGGAGACTGCTTAGTGGAGGCACTCTGAGAGTTGTTATACGAGAACTCAGCTAATGGAAGTAGATCCACCCAATCATCCTGTAGGTGGCAGATAAAGCAGCGGAGATACTGCTCCAGGGTTTGATTGGTTCGTTCGGTCTGTCCATTAGTCTGGGGATGAAAAGCAGAAGAAAGGTTTACTTTAATGTCCAATGCTGCACAGAAATTTTGCCAAAACCTAGAAGTGAATTGCACCCCTCGATCCGAAATAACCTCATCCGGTACTCCATGTAAGCGAAACACATCTTTAATCATCAGATCTGATGTCTGTTTTGCAGTGGGCAAGCCGACACAAGGAATAAAATGAGCTGCCTTTGTTAGACGGTCAACCACCACTAGAATGGTGTTCTTCCCTTGAGAGGTTGGTAACTCCACAATGAAGTCCATAGAAATGGATCCCCACGGGCGGGACGGGGTGGGAAGAGGCTGTAACAGACCAGTTGGTGAGGAGCGAGGTGTTTTGCATCTTGCACAAACTTCACATGAAGTGACATAGTTTAAAACATCCTTCCTGCAATTGGGCCACCAAAAGAAACGAGAAAGAAATTCCTGTGTCTTTAGAATTCCTCTATGCCCAGCTATCTTGGAATCGTGAATGAGTTGCAATACTCTCAATCTGACTGTTTCAGGAATATACAGGCGTTGTCCCTGAATCCACACACCATTCTTAAAGACAAGACTTACGTCCCTTGGGGGTTGTGCAAAAAAGGAATCCGCATGGTAAGCTTCCTTGATGTCCTTAAGTAGGTCTTGATTATGAATTATTCCTAGGAATCTAGAGTCGGGAAGAATAGTCTTAGGAGGAGTAATTGGACGTGTCTCTGCTGAGTAAATCCTAGAGAGTGCATCAGCCTTTCCATTGCGCGATCCTGGTCTATAAGAAATGATAAAATTAAATTGGTTTAAGAAAAGATTCCAGCGAGCCTGGCGAGGAGTCAGGCACTTAGCCGACCTGATAAATTCAAGGTTACGATGGTCTGTCAGGACGACTATTTGCTGTGCAGCTCCCTGAAGAAGGTGTCTCCATTCTTTAAAGGCGGCAATAATGGCCAACAACTCTCTATTGCCCACATCGTAGTTCCTCTCAGCCGAAGACAACTGCTGGGAAAAGAAGGCACAGGGATGCAAGACATTCTTCTCACCTGTTCTCTGAGAGAGTATAGCTCCAACGGCACAGTCTGAAGCATCCACCTCTATTATGAAGGCAAGCTCGGGGTTGGGATGTACTAGGATAGGTGCAGTGGTAAATTTATCTTTTAGACGGGAAAATGCTTCCTGGGCTTGGGGAGTCCAGGAGAACCTAGACTCTTTCCGGGTAAGTTGGGTGATAGGTGACACTACCTCAGAGAAATTTCTAATGAAACGTCTATAGAAGTTGGCAAACCCGATGAAGCGCTGTACCTCCTTCACATTTCTAGGACTTGGCCAATCCTTGATGGCTTGGGTTTTGCTTCCATCCATACTAATTCCTTGTGTAGACAGTACATACCCCAGAAATTGAATTTCGGTCTTATGGAATTCACACTTTTCAAGTTTGATGTAAAGATGATTTTGTCTTAGACGTTCCAAGACCATTCTCACATGTCCATGATGTTCCTCTGTGGAGTTAGAAAAAATTAGAATATCATCCAAATAAATTACCACGAATGTATCTAGGAGATCCCTGAAGATGTCATTCACCAAGTGTTGGAAAGTGGCTGGGGCGGTACTCAGACCAAAAGGCATAACTAGATATTCAAAGTGTCCATAGCGTGACCTGAATGCAGTCTTCCATTCATCCCCAGGTCTAATACGGACTAAGTTATAGGCCCCACGAAGATCTAGTTTAGAGAAAATTTTGGCATGTCGCACTCTCTCCAATAACTCAGGGATTAAAGGCAATGGATAACGGTTTCTAATAGTAACCTTATTGAGTTCCCTATAGTCTACGCATGGTCTCAGAGATCCATCTTTCTTCTTTACAAAGAAGATGGGTGCACCTGCAGGAGATGAAGAGGGGCGTATGAAGCCCTTGGCTAGATTTTCGTCTATGTAATCCTTTAAAGCCTTTAGCTCGGGCCCCGCCAGGGGGTAGATCTTACCAAAAGGTATCTCTGCTCCAGGCAATAATTCAATTGGACAATCATATGGACGGTGAGGAGGGAAGCTGGTCAGCGTTCTTCTTGTCACATAAATCCACATAGTCCTGGTATACAGCTGGTAGTTCAGGGACTGACATGGTTCCTTTAGGAACAGAGCAAGCTGAAACTTTTGGACTCATCTGTTTCTCTGGAAAGTGTAATTCCTTGGTCTCCCAGTTAATGGTAGGATTCTGAGCCTGCAGCCATGGTAGCCCTAGAATAATGGGAAAGTGGGGAGAAGAGATAAGCATAAAGGACTAGGGTTGAGCATTCCGATACTGCAAGTATCGGGTATCGGCCGATATTGGCTGTATCGGAATTCCGATTCCGAGTTCCGATATTTTCGTCTTATCGGATACCGGAATCGGGATTGTCACTGTCACTGTCAGTGTCCGTCGGTCGGGTCTGTCAGGAGTCAGCGGCACTTACCTGGCAGAAGATCTCCGGCGGTCACGGGCTGGACTGCTTCATGGCCGCCATCTTCTTTCCCCGGCGGTCACATGCAGTTTCTCGCGATAACTGCAGTGACTGCTGGGTAATCCCGGCCGTAAAGCAGTCAGTCCGATGACGTCACCGCCGGGGAAGCAGGTAATCAGCTGTGCTGCGTCGCGATGACAGGCTCTGCCTGTCATTGCGATGTAGCAGAGTTGGATCGTCGTGGGACTGTCGTTATGGACTGCGTCGGACAGGTGGTATACTGTTGGTTTGTTTTTTTTCTTTTTTTACAGGAGATCGATGGCGTCGCAGGAATGAGAGAGTAATAAAATTAATGAAAACTGTGTTGTCTCTTTTATTTCATTAAAAGACTTTTTTTTTGCTTTGTCTTTTTTTTAAACATTTAATAACTTTGGGATTAATAATGGATCGGTGTCTTATTGACGCCTCTCCATTATTAACCGGGCTTATTGTCACCGTGCAATCAACGGTGACATTAACCCCTTATTACCCCGCTTGCCACCGCTACAGGGCAAGTGGGAAGAGCCGGGTAAAGTGCCACAATTGGCACATCTTTTGATGCGCCAAATGTGGGGCTGCTGTAGCCTGGTATTATCAGGCTGTTGAGGGCCAAAATCCATGGGCCTTGACAGTCTTTTAATACCAGGCCGCAGCAGTCTGCATTTTACTTGGCTGGTTAACAAAAATAGGGGGGATCCCCACGCCGTTTTTTTTTCGAGGGGATCCCCTATTTTTGTTAACCAGCCAAGCTAAGCAGACTGCTGTGGCCTGGTATTATCAGGCTGGCAAGGTCCATGGATATTGGATCCTTACCAGCCTGAAAAACCAGGCCTCAGCGGTCTGCTTCATCTGGCTGGTTAACAAAAATAGGGGGGACCCCACGCCAATTTTTTTCGAGGGGATCCCCTATTTTTGTTAATCAGCCAAGATATGCAGACTGCTGTGGCCTGGTATTATCAGGCTGGCAAGGTCCATGGATCTTGGCTCCTTAACAGCCTGAAAATCCAGGCCTCAGCGGTCTGCTTCATCTGGCTGGTTAACAAAAATAGGGGGGACCCCACGCCAATTTTTTTCGAGGGGATCCCCTATTTTTGTTAATCAGCCAAGATATGCAGACTGCTGTGGCCTGGTATTATCAGGCTGGCAAGGTCCATGGATCTTGGCTCCTTAACAGCCTGAAAATCCAGGCCTCAGCGGTCTGCTTCATCTGGCTGGTTAACAAAAATAGGGGGGACCCCACGCCATTTTTTTTTCGAAGGGAACCCCTATTTTTGTTAATCAGTTCCCTCTGACGTCACTGATGGTGTCCCTGGCTGACCTGAAGTGAAAGTGGAAAGCAATCAATTAAGCTTTCCACTTAAGGGCCCGTCTCACATAGCGGTATCGCTACCGAGATCGCTGCTGAGTCACTAGTTTTGTGACGCAGCAGCGAGCTCACCAGCGATATCGCTGTGTGTGACATTCAGCGACGATCAGCCCCCTGCCGGGTATCGCTGATCGTCGCTGAAATGTCAGGACCTTTTTTTGATCGCTGGTTTCCCGCTGACAGGCACACATCGCTGCGTGTGACAGGCGGGAGACCAGCGATCCGCTGGTAACCAAGGTACACAGCGGGTTTCCAGGCACGGGGCTGTGCCTAGAAACCCGCTGTGTACCTTGGATACCAGCGCCCTGATGCAGGGAGCTGGTATCCAAGGTACACAGCGGGTTTCCAAGCGCTGCGCGGTGCCTGGAAACCCGCTGTGTACCTTGGTTACCAGCGGATCGCTGGTCTCCCGCCTGTCACACGCAGCGATGCGTGCCTGTCAGAGGGAAACCAGCGATCAAAAAAAGGTCCTGACATTTCTGCGACGATCAGCGATACCCGGCAGGGGGGCTGATCGTCGCTGAATGTCACACACAGCGATATCGCTGGTGAGCTCGCTGCTGCGTCACAAAACTAGTGACTCAGCAGCGATCTCGGTAGCGATATCGCTATGTGAGACGGGCCCTTAAGCGATGTTACCCGCAGTGTCGCTGTCCCAGATCGCTGCCTGAGCTGCCTGTTTGGTAGCTCAGCAGCGATCATGTAGCGATACACCAGCGATCCTGACAAGTGCATATCGTTGTCGGGATCGCTGGTGTATCGTTATGTGACACCCAGCCTTTACTCTCCTGTCAGGCAGGAGAGGAACTCATTCATTTGGGGTTTACTGTGAGGCTGCAGCATTAGCTGCGGTCCCTGCAGTAAACATTAACCCTTTCTGAAGGATTACACCGTGGGACCTGACTGTGCATGGGATAGGTAAGAATAATTTTGCTTTTTTATTTTATTTTTATTACAGGAAATGGTTTTTGCAGTAAAATAAAAGATGGTCAAAAACATGTGTCTTTATTTCATTAAAATGATTTTTAATTAAAGTGTGTGTGTTTTATTTTTATTTCATGCAATAGGATTAATAATTGATAGTTGTCTAATTGACAGCTCTCAATTATTAACCTGGCTTAAGGTCACCTTTCAATAGCAAGGTGGCTTTAACCCCATATTAACCCATTCGCCACCGCTACAGGGCAATGGGAATAGACGGGCAAAGTGCCAGAAAGGGCGAATCTAATTATAGATTTGTCTTTCCTGGGTGTCTGGGGGCAGATGTTAGTAGCCGGGGGGGGCAAAAATAATGGTCCCTCTCTGGGCTATTATTATCTGCCCCCACTCACTGGCTTTGTCTGTCTGGTTGCGAAAATAGTGCGGGAGCCCAGGCATTTTTTTTCAGCAATTTTACACCTCATATATATATATACATGTCATTGAATTTGTGACACATATATATATATATTTATATTTGTAGTTCATACACTTCTACATAGTATAATAGCCGCTAATTCAATTGCCGGCTTTTGTGAAAATGCAGAACCCGACATGAAATGACACTTGGTGTACATAGGGTTAACCATGTCTTTTCATGTCCTTTGCTATCTAATTTGCACAAACAATTAAATCAGACTATGTGTGCAAAATTTCACACCTGTAGGGGTTAATTAAAGGTGTAAATTCGTAGCAAAAAAGTCCGTTTTTTTTACAACAAATTTACACCTTTAATTAACCCCTACAGGTGTGAAATTTTGCACACATAGTCTGATTTAATTGTTTGTGCAAATCAGATAGCAAACGACATGAAAAGACATGGTTAACCCTATGTACACCAAGTGTCATTTCATGTCGGGTGCTTCTGTCTTTTCACTGAAGCCGGCTTTACCCGGCAATTAAATCAGAGGATATTTTACTATGTAGAAGTGTATAAACTATACATATATGTATATATATATATGTCACAATGACATGTATATATATATATGTATTCTATGTGTGTATATTTAGTGTTTACAAGGAAAGAATGGGGTTTTTTTTAGTTGCGATATTTTGTTCCCATAGACTTACATGGGACTTCCGGTATCGGTATCGGGTATCGCCGATATTTTAGTGATATCGGCGATACCATTCCGATTCCGATACTTTAGGATATCGGAAAGTATCGCTCAACTCTATAAAGGACAGTTTCTCTTGATGATCTTTACCCATAAGAACCCTCAAAGGCTCTGTTTCCTGATCCACTGGTCCAGAGGTCAGCAGGGAGCCATCCACAGTTTCCATCTGTACTGGAGTAGCCTTCTTCACTGAACGTATCCCCTGTTTCAGAGCAAAGGAGACATCCATAAAATTTCCACTTGCCCCTGAGTCGATCATAGCAGAGCTAGACACCCAAGCTGAGTCAACCCAGAGTTTGATGGAAAGAAAGCAATGAGAATTGTTTTTCTTACAACTCAGCTGGGACACCGCTGAGGAAACTTGAAAAATGGCAGCGTTTACACAGTCAACGTCCTCAGAGGTAACGGAGTTTAAGTCCGAGAAATCAAGATCTGTTGCTGCAGATCTCTCTGGAGCCTGAGGCTCGGACCTGACAGATCCCCTCTCGCAACACTCACAATGAATAAGTGCTGCAGTAGTCTTACGAGAACGGCTGGGGCAGTTTATAATGAAGTGCCCTGACTTACCACAATAGAAACATAGATTCTCCTTAAAACGATGTTCCTTGCGTGCATCACTAACCCGTCGTTGTAAAGAGTCTACCTGCATGGGTTCAGGTTCAGGTTCCCGTGTAATCCTACTCAAAGGTTCCTTAGCTGGAGAGGAAGGTAGGAAAAGGTTAGTGCGATTGCTTTCGAACCATCTCTCTTGCCTGCGTTCAGTCAGACGAGTATCAATACGGATGCAGTAATTAATAAAGTCACCTAACGCAGTGGGAGGGTCGGCACGAGCAAGTTCATCCTTAATCAGTGGAGATAACCCTTTTCGAAAAATAGATTTTTTGGCGGAACTGTCCCAGGTGGTATCAAGGGCCCATCTCCTGAAATCCAAGGCATATTCAGCTACCGAGTGCTTACCTTGGCGCAAAGCTAACATGGCTGCTTCAGCTGTTGCACCTCGATTGGGGTCATCAAACACCTGCCCCCTGGCTGAAATAAAAGCATCAAGGTGATTCAAACAATCATCCTCAGTCTCAATCAGAGGGTTTGCCCACATCAAAGCCTTGTTGGTAAGCAACATAATTATAGTAAGCACCTTAGATCGTTCAGTGGGAAATTGTGAAGCATGTGCAGAAAAAAAAAGATTGCATTGATTAATAAATCCCCTGAATTTCTCACGTTCACCGCCAAAACGAAAAGGGGGCAACTTGGGAATCCCAGAACTCGGGGCTACGGCAGGAGCCTGGACTCGCTCCTCTAGAACCTCAATCCTGGCTCGCAAATCCTGGGCAGTCTGTCCAAACACTTGCAAATTGTGATTAGTGAGGTCCTGTAGGTTTGTAAAACGGGTCTTTATATTCTGCAAATCTGCAAGGATATTATCAGTCACTCCGCAAAGTTCCTTTATGCGGGCCTCCATTTTCCAGATCTTTTAGGACAGGAGTACTGGAAGAAGAGGAGAGGAGAAAAAAAAAAACAATAGTGTTTACCTGTGGTAACACTGCAGAGAGAGAAAAAAAAATTAAGGGAACTGCTCACCTGGAATGGTTGTGAGAAGTCACAACCACTATCATCACAGAAAGTTCACCCGGACATCTGATATCCACAGTTACAGCAGACAAAAAAGAGAAAAGAAAAAAAAAAAAAACAATAGTGTTTACCTGTGGTAACACTGCAGAAAAAAAAACACTTAAGGGAATTGCTCACCTGGAATGGTTGTGAGAAGTCACAACCACTGTCATCACAGAAAGTACAACCGGACATCCGATATCCAGAGTTACAGCAGACACAGCCTTTCCAGACCCAGCAGACACTAACGTTTGGCTTCAGAATCTTGTAATGTGTGTAGTACAGTTCATATAGCGTCTTGTGCTTGGGTGCGATGAAAATACGTGAGACACAGGTTTGATATAGAAAGTCTTGTATTACTTCATACAAGTTGGCAAAAATAGTCACACAGTTTGCAGACACAGAAGCAGGAGACACAGCAGGCCAGAGTAATCTAAGCTCAGCAATCACTCTCCACAACAGGTTCAGGATCTTCTTCTCTGTTACCGTAAGTCCATGCAAACGTGGGTCTTTCAAAGAGCAGGGTTCAGAATCCACAAGTGCTTCAGAGTTCCTCAGTAGGAATAGCTGGAGTACAAGGTCCAAGGCTTCAGGAGTCAGGTCACAGGTTCACTGCAGGCTAGATTCTGAAGCACTGATTGCTCAGCTGTGGCTGCTTAAGAAGCAAAAGGAGAGAATCAGGGCGGGAACATGCAAGCTGGAAACTCCATTTTGACTGAGGGCAAGATAGCTGCAGCAAGACAGAAAGTAAAATGGCTGACGGAAAAACTGAGTTTCAGGAACATGTACACAGAACCTTACATTTTCAGTGTTCACTGCAGTCTGTGAGGTTTTGATTTTTTGAGTGCAGATCACGCTCCAGTTAGTTCTTCAACCACTGCTGGTTGTAGTCTGCTGAGCGTGTGTCACTGCCTCATCCTTCACATTTTTCTCTAATTGGTGCTGCTCCATTATATTTGAAAAAAATCTAATCTATTAGTGTGACGCGCTTCCATCCGTATACAATACATTGGTTGCAAACACTATAGAAGTACAGAAAGGAGCCTTTCACAGATAGTGAATAGTTGTGTTTCAGTGTTCACTGCAGTCTGTGAGGTTTATATTTTTTGAGTGCAGATCACGCTCCAGTTAGTTCTTCAACCACTGCTGGTTGTAGTCTGCTGAGTGTGTGTCACTGCCTCATCCTTCACATTTTTCTCTAATTGGTGCTGCTCCATTATATTTGAAAAAAATCTAATCCATTAGTGTGACGCGCTTCCATCCGTATACAATACATTGGTTGCAAACACTATAGAAGTACGGAAAGGAGCCTTTCACAGATAGTGAACAGTTGTGTTTCAGTGTTCACTGCAGTCTGTGAGGTTTTGATTTTTTGAGTGCAGATCACGCTCCAGTTAGTTCTTCAACCACTGCTGGTTGTAGTCTGCTGAGTGTGTGTCACTGCCTCATCCTTCACATTTTTCTCTAATTGGTGCTGCTCCATTATATTTGAAAAAAATCGAATCCATTAGTGTGACGCGCTTCCATCCGTATACAATACATTGGTTGCAAACACTATAGAAGTACACAAAGGGGCCTTTCACAGCTACTGAACAGTTGTCTGCAGTGTTCACTGTAGTCTGTGAGCTTTTCATTTTTTGAGTGCAGATTACGCTCCAGTTAGTTCTTCAACCACTGCTGGTTGTAGTCTGCTGACCGTGTGTCACTGCCTCATCCTTCACATTTTTCTCTAATTGGTGCTGCTCCATTATATTTGAGAAAAATCTAATCTATTAGTGTGACGCGCTTCCATCCGTATACAATACATTGGTTGCAAACACTATAGAAGTACACAAAGGGGCCTTTCACAGCTACTGAACAGTTGTCTGCAGTGTTCACTGCAGTCTCTGAGGAATAACCACACTTAGGCCTTATAACTTTTCTGACTTTCTTTATCAATCTACCAAGATGAAGAAGGCAGGGAGTAAGGCACGTGGTCGTGGCCGTGGAGTTTCAGCAGGGAGAGGACGTGGGGATTCTGTGGCTGCTGCCGCACCCAGTGACACAGCATCCACCAGTTTTCCCCGTGAGCGTTCCTTTATGCGCACTTTTGTAGGAGCTCAGCGTACCCCCTGCTGCGGGAAGAACAAATTGAAGCCGTTGTTGGTTGGATGGCAGCCAATGCATCGACTTCAATTGCTTCCACCTCCTCTCAGGACCACAGCACTGTTGAACAACCATCTGTCTCTTCACCGCCTGCCAAATTGCCCAGGCAGTCAGAGAGTTCTGAACTGGAGCCAGCTGAGTCTCTGCTTCTGTTCTCAGAATCTGTTGGCTTGCAAACAGGGGCCCAGCCAAGCAGCATTCTGGAATGTGAAGAAGAGGCAGTATGCAGTGATGCGCAACAGCTGTGTCTCTCTGAATCTGAAGAGGCGGGTGAGCCAGTGCCGATGGTCAGCACACCGCAGAACGCATCTGATGATGATGAGACTCAGGTGCCAGTTTCTGTTGAGCATGGTGCTGGCCAGACCACCCAACAGCAGCAGGTGTTGGAAGCGGGTAGTGGAGATGATGAGGTCCAAGACCCAACATGGCGTGAGGAACAGGAAGGTGGTGGTAGCAGCTCTGAGGAAGAGATTGCCCCAACGGTCCAAACAGTAGGGAGAGGTAGGCTGCAGACTCGGTTGCCTGTAGCCTCCAGTTTGGCACCCGTTCGTAGCAGTTCTCTTCCAACAGCCAAAACGGGCGCTCCCAGGACTTGCACTGCGTGGTCCTTTTTTGACACACTTGCAGATGATATTTGCTATGTCAAATGCAAGCTGTGTAATCAAAAAGTAAAAAGAGGTAAAAGTGTCAGTAACCTTAATACCACAAATATGTGGAAACATGTGCGGTCAAAGCACGTGGTTGAGTTACAAAGACACACTGGAGATGTAGGCCAACCTACAGCAGCACCTACATCTTCAGCTCGTGTTGGAGCCTCTTCCTCCAGCTCACACACAGCTGGTTCGGCTTCCTCACAGGATCGCCATGGAAGAACCTCTGTCACTGTTGTCCAGAGACCCAGTGTTATTCCACCCACAGCTGCAAGTTCCCTGTCATCCTCACACTCCCAGGCCACAAAACAGCCATCGGTAGCACAGGCATGGGATAAAAGACGGCCATACTCGGCAAACCATCCACGAGCACAGGCTCTGAATGCTGGCATTGCAGAACTCCTGTCCCTTGAAATGCTGTCATTCAGGCTGGTGGAGACTGACAGTTTCCGTAACTTAATGGCATTGGCAGTCCCACAATACAATGTGCCCAGCCGATTTTATTTCAGCAGGCAAGCCGTCCCTGGTCTGCAAAAGCATGTTGAGGGAAAAATTAAACATGCGCTACTAAACGCCGTCAGTAGCAAGGTCCACCTGACCACCGATGCGTGGACCAGTACCCATGGCCAGGGACGATACCTTTCCCTCACTGCCCATTGGGTCAATGTTGTGGAGCCGGGTACAGATCTTGCGAGTGGCGCTGTACGTGTTCTGCCAACTCCAAGGATTGCAGGAATCAAGTCTGTCCACATTGACTCCTCCTCCTACTCCAGTTCCTCAGAATCATCGCTGCAGGAGCCGTCACGGTCTACCTCCACATGGACTCGTGAACGCTTACCTGATGCGACGATATGAGCACAGCCGTGGCCAAACGTCAACAGGCCGTCCTGAAATTAATTTCCATGGGAATCGAAGCCACACAGCGCAGGAGCTCTGGAATGCCATCAAGCAGGAGAGCGACGTGTGGTTTTTGCCAGCGAATCTCCAGCCAGGCTTGGTAGTGTGTGACAATGGCCGAAATCTGGTGGCAGCTCTGGGCCTTGGCAACCTCACTCACATACCATGTCTGGCACATGTGCTCAACTTGGTCGTGCAGAGTTTTTTGAGGGACTATCCGGATCTTGATGCACTGCTGCACAAGGTCCGCCTAGAGTGCGCTCACTTGCGACGTTCCAGCATGGCCAGATCGCGCATTGCAGCTCTGCAACGCAGATTTCGCCTTCCTGAACATCGCATCATATGTGACGTACCCACCAGGTGGAATTCCACGTTACATATGTTGGAGCGGTTGTGTGAGCAGCAGCCAGCAGTAATGGAGTATCAGCTGCATCAGGCGCAATCAACTCGCAATTTGCGCCGTTCACACTTCACCACTACTGAGTGGGCCTCTATGAAGGACATCTGCCACGTTTTGCGTGCGTTTGATGAGTCAACGCGGATGGCGAGTGCAGATGATGCACTAGTCAGCCTGACTGTCCCCCTTATCTGTCTGCTTCAAAAAACACTGCAAGCAATAAGGGATGAGGTTTTGGAAGAGGTGGAGGATGAGGAGTCACAAATTCCATCACCTTCTGGACAGTCAGCGCAACGTGGTTCCTCACAAAGGGCTGGGCAGGGCTCACTTTGTGAGGAGGATGAGGAGGAGTCAATGGAGGAGGAAGACATCGCTCCAGAGGGAGGTACACAACGCTCTAGTCAGTATGTAGAGCGAGGGTGGGGTGATGCAGAGCAGGCAGAGATGACGCCTCTTGCAGAGGACAGCGTTTCTTGGCCAGTTGGGAGTCTGCAGCACATGGTTGATTTCATGCTGCAGTGCCTGAGAAACGACCGCCGCATCGCCCACATTCTCACCACGTCTGATTATTGGGTGTACACCCTCCTAGACCCTCGCTACCGGGACAACTTACAAAGCCTCATCACACCGTTGAACCGGGAGCGTAAAATGCGGGAGTACCAAGACACACTGGTGCAATCCATAATGTTCTCCATTCCAGCCCAGAGCACTGCTGCTGCTACTGCTTTACAAAGCAGCTCTGTGCGTCGAGGCAGTGGAGACAGCTCTGCAACAAGAGGGAGCACAAGCAGCGCCTCTGCACAGGGCAAGACCAGTATGTTCCAAATGTGGCGAAGTTTTGTGGCAGCGCCACAAATGTCTACACCATCCGAGACGGCTCCAGTCAGCAGGAGGCAACGTTTCCGTAAGATGGTGACAGACTACATGTCTTTCCCTCTCAGTGTACTCCCAGATGGCTCTTCCCCATTCAAGTTTTGGGTCTCTAAGCTGGATACATGGCCAGAGCTTAGCCAGTATGCATTGGAGGTGCTGGCTTGCCCTGCTGCCAGTGTATTATCGGAGCGTGTCTTTAGTGCTGCAGGTGGTGTACTAACAGACCGTCGCATGCGACTATCCTCCGATAATGTAGACCGGCTTACTTTTCTGAAAATGAACAAGGCATGGATCTCGCCAGAATTTGTCTGTCCGTTTTCAGATTAAATAACTGGTTAGCAACGTTATCCATGTCTCCTGTTATGTTCATCTTTCTACCACCTGAACTCTACTCCCTGGGCTACAACACTGCCAGTTGCTGCTCAGAAGTGTCGTGTCCACAGACCAATACACAAGCTATAGTGTTAGTGGGGTTCAGTAACACCAGCTGTTCCCCTGCTGTGTGTCCGGCAAGAAGTCTCCTGTTCCCTACACATGCACAGAAAAACCCATGTCGAACATGCTCCAAATAGGGAAGAGCCGTCACCCTGATTGTTATGCTTAAAACAGGAAATTGTGAAGTTTTCCAGGCCTAGAATGATAAATTTTTATTACAAATATGGACAAATAATAATTTGTCATCACAGCGCATATCTGCACATGTCTATTACAAATGGTAACAAAAACTAAAACATAGTCTTCACTTTTTGAAATTAATGCATAAAAGTACATTTCATACTTATCAATTAATGCTTTTTAAGGAACTTTATCTGTACCTGTAAGATAATGCAGTCAATGGATGTACGAATCATAAAATCCTCATCATCATCATCACGAGTTTTATTTATGACAGACATTATAAAATACACATACTGATGCCAACTGTAACTTCACACACCATATATGAAATGGCCAGCATCTAAACCTGGTAATAATGTGCAATAATAAATTATTACATCTAGAAAGTGCATCATGCATACTGACAATAGGTAGTTATACCTGCAAGTGCTGTTGAAAACAACCACAACAGATATAAATTAATAATGGTATATAGGTATCACAGTGCATAGTTACTCATGGACAATGTCGATGTAATACTGTACCTCAATAAAGTCAGCGTCAACCATTATGCTTGTTAGTCTTGTAGATTGTTAAAGAGGGAACGGTCTTTTTTGTTGGTCATAGGTGGAGTATTAGACAGTAAATGATTACTGCTGTCGTATTTTTGGCGTCCCTAGGGCGCAATAACGCTGCGTAACGTCACATTTTATAGAGTCATCTAATTGACACACGCTACCCTACCCTACGCGTGACAGTAGGAAGGTAGTGTTGACGGATAAAGCCTTGCGCAACCAGACATGCTTTTACCCTCTTCAACACTGTACAAGCAAAAAATGCATGATTGCAGCCGCAGACTTTATTGACGTACAGTATAACATCGCCATTACCCATCAGAGGCTGTCCACTGTCTGATACAGACATAGAATATACCTTTGCTATCCGTAGCCTTTGTTTCACCTACACTTGCAGGCACACACTTAAATTGTGACAATGCATTATGTTTTTTAAATGGTTATTTTTTATCGTACATTATTGTGTCATCACATTGATGAGTCCATGCTGGACATGTCATACATGGTGTACAAAGTAACTATTTTATTAACTTAAATAATTGAAATGTCTGTGACTGTCACATCTAAATTGCAATGATGATGATGATGAGTGACTATTACAAAATCCATTGTCTTCACTATGTTATGGTTTAACATAGCGTTCCTTAAGCATTATTCATAAATACAAAAATGGACTTTTATTCTTAAATTTACAACACTATATTTTGTAACCAATTTTTTGGGTGGTGTGTTGTTCCATTTCTTGTTGGCATGTGCATATATGCGTTTATATTTGCAGTGTCTTTATTTTTATTCTTGAAGTTAGGAAACATGTGTATCTTTGTACCGTGTTAGCCAGTAGATAGATAAATATTTAGACTTGAGAGTCCGCAGTGGTTGATACCTTTGAATGGATAACTGAAAAGATGGTAACAAATTGCAAGCTTTCGAGGCTACTCACGTCTCTTCATCAGGCAAAGACTAAAACAAAAAATGAAGCATCACATATTTCTATACACAACAGGACACAGGAATAGTGCAATAGGTAAGACAAGTAAGTGACGTGTAGCAGAACTGTCATTATCACAGAGGGATGAACATAAATATTGGAACAGTTCCTAGATAACGATAGAAAGTTTTATTGCCCTCTGATTGGGGTCTGGTTTTGTGTTTTCATGCCCCTGGAAGGGCAGAGACGCAGATTCCTTAATTGATATAGAATGACATAAATCCGTGTGATCTATTCATTCCATCACTAACAGTGTCAAAGGTCATGATGAGCTTATATTCTGAAACCTTTGTATCTTTCTCATATTTGAAGTAATATTTTAATACCAGTAATTCCATATCCATCATGCTATGACCGGGCATACAAAAGTGTTTTGCCACAGGTAAATCCATTATTTTTTCTCTTATTGTGTGGCGCTGATAATTCATCCTTGTTCTCATTTTTTGGCCGGTCTCCCCTCACTTGTCCCTCCCTCACTTGTCTTACCTATTCCTGTGTCCTGTTGTGTGTAGAAATATGTGATTCTTCATTTTTTGTTTTAGTCTTAGCCTGATGAAGAGACCTGAATAGTCTGGAAAGCTTGGAATTTGTTACCATATTTTCAGTTAGCCATTAAACGGTATCAACCACAGCGGACTCTCAAGTATAAATATTTTTCTATTCTTGGAATTGAAATTCATCATTTTATTGTCCTAGTAAAACTTCATTTATTCTTGTTTGAAGTACATACATTTGCAATGGCCACGTAACAAGGCAATAACTCAATATTTTATGCCTACACCCTCCTTGACCCTGGGCTTCAACACCGCCAGTTGCTGCTCAGAAGTGTTAGATGCACAGATGAAAACAATCGCTGATGTGTTTGTGGGGTTCTGTAACGCCTGCTGTTCCCCAGCTGTGTGTCTGGCAAAAATTACTGCTAGCTACCTAATCATGGTTAAAAAAACATGACATGTCAAAGTGTCTAGTGCTACACATAGATTTGAGGCTACACCCTGATTTCTAAGCTGTAAACATTTGAAACGTCAACTTTAAAACCATAAAATGATTAGTCTTTGTCACAAATCTGTAACAAAATAATTGTGACATATTATTACAGATATGCACATGTCGAAAACAAATGCAAACACAAAAGCCTACTTATGCTATAGGATACTGATGGTCAACCTTGTCACTCCATAGCTTAGACAAATCCAACTCACATCATGACTCAAATGCTGCAATGTTGTAAGTGCATAATGTGGGTTGAACTTTAACAACTGCTGCAGTGCGAAGGTTATACTTCAGTGTTCTTGCCTTTTAAATAAAAGCATACAAGTAAATATAATAATCCAATGTTGATTAAGGGACGTGATGTACACCTGTAATATTGTGCAAACAATGCATGTAGGAATAGTCCTCTTCAACATTACTTATATTTGTGTCATTTTAAAAAATACATATTTAATTAGAAAGTTAACAGCCCATATCATAAAGGTCCTTCATGTAAACATGATAATCGCTAACAAAAATCATGCATTACCTTGGTAAAGTCAATAGTGCATAGTCACAATAGCAAAATATCTACCTGTAAGTGGTGCTGAAAGAACGACAACTGATAGAATAGGTGAATGATATCTATTTATCAGACTGAATAGCGACACCTGTACAATGTCGATATAATACTGTACCTTAGCAAAACAGCTGTGTCACACCTCACACTCGTTTTTCTTGTAGCTTGTTATGTAATAGGGCACATGCGTGTATGTTTCATCATAGGTGCATGTTTACTGAGTAAAGCAGTCATGACAACGCCTTTGTGTTGTCGGTACGCTTGCGATGATGAACGATGCGCACCGTGAATGTTAGTCTGCGTCATAAGACGTACAGACGCTCCAATACCCAACGCGTCACAGCAGGAAGCCAGTCTGTGCGTCCAAACAATGGCGCAACCATACATGCACGTAACCTTTTATAAAGCTATATAAAAAAAAGGATGTAGTAGTAACGCACACTTTATTGAGGTACAGTATTACATCGCCATTCACCATCTGTGGCTATGCAGTCTCATCTATATATACCTTATCTATCCGTTGTCATGCTTGCAAGTCCACAGTCAGGCATAAATATCTGTTTTCACTCTGCACTATGCACTTTTTAAATTTTTTGTTTGTTAATATAAATGATTGGCACATATTATCAGTATTACATGATGGAAATTTTAGATATTTTTTAAAAAAATTTAGTGATATTATTCACCAAATGTAAAGTTTTATGAATGTCAAAGATAACTTGTAATGCTGATTATGTTTTTAAGTCAGCCATTCATTGTCTACACAATAAAAATGGTGTACATACTGTTACTTAGCCATCATTAATGGATTCTGATATGTACTTGTATGCTTTTATTTTAAACCGTATAGCAGATTATTTAACCTATTTTAATTGTGGTTTGCATTGCTTTTCAACATGTTAATGTATGCGTTTATGTTTGTAAATTATTAATTTACATATATTTTTTTAAGTTAAATCATCATCTTATGGTACTAAAGGTTATATTTCTCTTGTTTGGAGTATAGACATTTTTAATTGACACGTAACAAGGAAAATACTTGATATAGTATTTAAACATCCTCCTTGACCCTGGGCTCCAACACCGCCAGTTGTTGCTCGGAAGTGCTGTTAGCACAGTCAACACTTGCTCCTGTGTTACTGGGGTTCAGTAATGTCAGCTGTTCCCTGCTGTGTGAACGGCAAAAAGTCCTGCTGCCTCCACCATGTTCTCTTCTCATCCCTGGGCTACAACACCGCCAGTTGTTGCTCGGAAGTGCTGTTAGCACAGTCTACACTTGCTCCTGTGTTACTGGGGTTCAGTAATGTCAGCTGTTCCCCTGCTGTGTGAACGGCAAAAAGTCCTGCTGCCTCCACCATGTTCTCTTCTCATCCCTGGACTACAACACCGCCAGTTGTTGCTCGGAAGTGCTGTTAGCACAGTCTACACTTGCTCCTGTGTTACTGGGGTTCAGTAATGTCAGCTGTTCCCCTACTGTGTGAACGGCAAAAAGTCCTGCTGTCTCCACCATGTTCTCTTCTCATCCCTGGGCTACAACACCGCCAGTTGTTGCTCGGAAGTGCTGTTAGCACAGTCTACACTTGCTCCTGTGTTACTGGGGTTCAGTAATGTCAGCTGTTCCCCTGCTGTGTGAACGGCAAAAAGTCCTGCTGCCTCCACCATGTTCTCTTCTCATCCCTGGGCTACAACACCGCCAGTTGTTGCTCGGAAGTGCTGTTAGCACAGTCTACACTTGCTCCTGTGTTACTGGGGTTCAGTAATGTCAGCTGTTCCCCTGCTGTGTGAACGGCAAAAAGTCCTGCTGCCTCCACCATGTTCTCTTCTCATCCCTGGGCTACAACACCGCCAGTTGTTGCTCGGAAGTGCTGTTAGCACAGTCTACACTTGCTCCTGTGTTACTGGGGTTCAGTAATGTCAGCTGTTCCCCTGCTGTGTGAACGGCAAAAAGTCCTGCTGCCTCCACCATGTTCTCTTCTCATCCCTGGGCTACAACACCGCCAGTTGTTGCTCGGAAGTGCTGTTAGCACAGTCTACACTTGCTCCTGTGTTACTGGGGTTCAGTAATGTCAGCTGTTCCCCTACTGTGTGAACGGCAAAAAGTCCTGCTGCCTCCACCATGTTCTCTTCTCATCCCTGGGCTACAACACCGCCAGTTGTTGCTCGGAAGTGCTGTTAGCACAGTCTACACTTGCTCCTGTGTTACTGGGGTTCAGTAATGTCAGCTGTTCCCCTACTGTGTGAACGGCAAAAAGTCCTGCTGCCTCCACCATGTTCTCTTCTCATCCCTGGGCTACAACACCGCCAGTTGTTGCTCGGAAGTGCTGTTAGCACAGTCTACACTTGCTCCTGTGTTACTGGGGTTCAGTAATGTCAGCTGTTCCCCTACTGTGTGAACGGCAAAAAGTCCTGCTGCCTCCACCATGTTCTCTTCTCATCCCTGGGCTACAACACCGCCAGTTGTTGCTCGGAAGTGCTGTTAGCACAGTCTACACTTGCTCCTGTGTTACTGGGGTTCAGTAATGTCAGCTGTTCCCCTGCTGTGTGAACGGCAAAAAGTCCTGCTGCCTCCACCATGTTCTCTTCTCATCCCTGGGCTACAACACCGCCAGTTGTTGCTCGGAAGTGTAATTGGCACGGGTACTCACTCCTGCCAAGACTGGTTACAGCACGCCATCTGTTTCCTGTCAGTGTAAACGTCACTTAGCCTCCAATAAGTTGTCCTGTCGTGTTGCGGTCGGGTTAGCTCACTCTATGGTGCTTGGAGTTTAGGTGCTTCCTATGTGTGCTGCGGGATATGCAAATAAAGGCTGTTTCCGTTGTGACAATAGGACAAATCACCCACTGTAGTACTGTGGGATACGGTAACTGCGGCCGGCTCGCGGCCTGTCAACTTAAATTTCCATGGGTACCTTCTGCTACCCGTCCGGGTTCCAGTACCGTCAGCTGGTTCTCCGCAGTGCCTTTGGCCTAGGTGCCTCCATCTCGGTATCCGAGTTCCAGCAACGTCTGCTGGTCCTTGGTAGTGCTTTGGAGCACAGGTACCTCCTGCTTAGTAACCGTGTCCCAGTAACGTCAGCTGGTCCTCGGTTGTGCCATTGGCTCTTTTCCTTCTGCTGCCCCTCCGGGTTCCAGCACAGTCAGTTGGTCCTCATTACTTGCATTGGCTCTTGTACCTTCTGCTACCCGTCCGGGTTCCAGTACCGTCAGCTGGTTCTCCGCAGTGCCTTTGGCCTAGGTGCCTCCATCTCGGTATCCGAGTTCCAGCAACGTCTGCTGGTCCTTGGTAGTGCTTTGGAGCACAGGTACCTCCTGCTTAGTAACCGTGTCCCAGTAACGTCAGCTGGTCCTCGGTTGTGCCGTTGGCTCTTTTCCTTCTGCTGCCCTCCGGGTTCCAGCACAGTCAGCTGGTCCTCGTTACTTGCATTGGCTCTTGTACCTTCTGCTACATTTACAAATTGAAGATTTTTTCAATGCTTTTTTGGGTAATCACTCTGGATCTCCAACAATGAAGACGACGACCCTGATGACCACCCCGAAGAAGATGACGACCACAAGGACGACGAGCATCAAGCCAACCAGCCAAAACACCATCACAAAGAAGAAATAAAAGACTACCAAACAGGACTAAGAAGGTTAAGACAAACTACAAGATACAGAACAAGAGACTTAAGAACAATAAGCAGAAGATCAAAAAGCAGAAGAACATGAAGTATAAGACCAAAATGAAGAGCAAAATATATGCTCTAAATTATAAGCAGAAGAAGACTAAGCAGTGTATGGGGGTGAGTCCGTTCCTCCTCGTGGTGCCCCTGGAAAATGCCTGCTGCTGCAGACTAAACTGAACACGGACAAATACTGTTGTAATTTAAATCTTTTGTGACAGCAAGAACGGAAGGATGAAAAATTCATACTTTGACAGATTACAAGTACAGGATTCTCTGTCACAAATAAGATTATGATGAAGAAGATGAAGTAGAATATGAATAAGAATAATAGTTTAATAAGAAGAATATGAGTAATGTTAACAAAAAGATGAATAGCAAGAAGTTTAAGAAGAAGATAAAGAAGGTGAAGATGAAGAATAATTTGATGAAAAAGATGATGCTGCTGAAGATTATGAAGGAGAAAGTGTGTCAAAAGTTAAAAAGGTGAAGAGCATGGAAGTTGTGAAATATACATATTTGCCAAAATAGAAAAAACGTTAACAACATTGTCAATTTCTTCGTCAATCCGAACATCTTTAAAAAAACAATTTTTATGCTATTCCATTTGATTGGGTTAAACATCTATGCCTTTAATGTCTCCTCAACCTTCCCCAATACATTCTACATTACTCTTTGTTGTTTTCCTTCATGTACAATTAACCAACAAGGCAAGAATGGGGTTTTTTTAATTCTGATATTTTGTTCCCATAGACTTACATTGGATTTCCGGTATCGGTATCGGGTATCGCCGATATTTTTTGGGTATCGGCGATACAATTCCGATTCCGATACTTTTGGATATCGGAAAGTATCGCTCAACTCTAAAAGCAGGCCACCAAAAAGACCACTCACCAAATCTCTGGTACCAAAAATACCACGATGACCAGCCAACGCGGAGCAATGAATTTCAGACATTATTCTCCTCAATTGGTCGGGGACATACAATTTTCCCATGGGGCATCGTTCAGGTTTATCCTCCTGAAATTCCTCCAGGGCAAGTTTCAAATCGGGTGACATAGCGGAAAGAATCACACCCTCATTTAGAATGGTAGTAGGCTCAGTCACATCAAGAGAATCTGCAAAGAAACTCCTAGAGAGGGCATCCGCCTTAATATTCTTAGTGCCCGGAAGAAAAGAGACCACAAAATTAAAACTCGTGAAAAACAAGGCCCACCTAGCCTGTCTAGGATTCAATCGCTTGGCTGATTCAAGATAGATCAAGTTCTTGTGGTCGGTGAGGACCACAACTTGATGTTTGGCTCCCTCCAACAAATGTCTCCACTCTTCAAACGCCCACTTCATAGCCAATAATTCCCGATTCCTCACATCATAATTAAATTCAGATGGGGAAAATTTTCGAGAAAAGAAGGTACGAGGGTTAATCTTAGAGGTTACCGGATCTCTTTGAGACAAAACGGCTCCTGCACCAAACTCAGAAGCATCTATCTCCACCTGAAATGGGAGAGAAACATCAGGTTGCCGAAGAACAGGAGCAGAAGTGAATCTCCGCTTAAGCTCCTGAAACGCCGAAACTGCCTCTGGAGACCAATTCACCCCATCAGCGTCCTTTTTGGTCAAATCCGTCAGTGGTTTCACAATACCAGAAAAATTACTTATGAATTTACGGTAAAAATTAGCAAAACCCAAAAATCTCTGAAGAGCCTTCAAGGAAGTGGCCTGAACCCAATCATAAATGGCCTGAACCTTGACCGGGTCCATTTCAATAGTGGACGGAGACAAAATGAATCCCAAAAATGAAATTTTTTGTATGCCAAACAGACATTTTGATCCCTTAACGTACAAGGCATTCTCTTTCAAAATCCGGAATACAATCTGAACATGTTCCACATGAGAATCCCAGTCACTAGAAAAAATCAAAATATCGTCCAAATAAACGATCAAAAACTTATCCACAAAATCCCTGAAAATATCGTTCATGAAAGATTGGAAGACGGAAGGGGCATTAGTGAGCCCAAAAGGCATCACTAGGTACTAAAAATGCCCCTCAGGAGTATTAAACGCCGTCTTCCATTCATCACCATGCTTGATGCGAATAAGATTATACGCCCCCCCTAAGGTCAAGCTTGGTAAACCAACTAGCACCTTTCACTCTGGAGAATAAATCAGAAATCAGGGGTAACGGATACTGATATTTAACAGTGATTTTATTAAGGAGACGATAGTCAATACATGGCCTCAATGAGCCATCCTTCTTGGCCACAAAGAAAAAGCCGGCACCTAAAGGTGAAGAGGATGGTCTGATATGACCCTTCTCCAATGACTGTTTGATATAAGATTGCATAGCATCATGTTCAGGTACAGATAAATTGAAGAGCTGACCCTTGGGAAATTTACAACCGGGCACTAACTCGATTGCGCAATCATAACTCCTGTGAGGAGGCAAGGATGCAGATTTACTCTCACTAAACACATCAGAGAAATCAGCCAAATAGTCAGGAACATCCTGAGACTGGGGAGAGGTAGAGAAAACAGGAGTGTCACTACGAACACATTGACAACCCCAACTAACCACAGACATAGATTTCCAATCCAAAACAGGATTATGGATCTGCAACCAAGCAAAACCCAGTACAATAATGTCATGTAAATTATGTAACACCAAAAATTTACAATTGTCTTGGTGGTCCGGGGTTACCCGCATTATCACCTGGGTCCAAAACTGGGGTTTATTCTCCGCCAAAGGGGTAGCATCAATACCCCTCAAAGGAATAGGAGTCCGGAGGGGTACCATTTGAAAACCACAACGTTTGGCAAAATCAAAATCCATCAGGTTCAGGGCTGCTCATGAATCAACAAAAGCCTTAGCAGAACATGAAGATAAGGAGCAGATCAAGGTAACTGTCAAAAGGAATTTAGGCTGTACATTGCCCAAAACAAATGAATGAGCAAAATGTTTTTCCTGCTTAGGGCAGATGGAAATAGTATGAGAGGCGCCCCACAAAAGGAGCACAACTTATTACGCCTTCTAAATTCTTGATGTTGAGCCCTACAAACAACCCTATCACACTGCATGGGCTCAGAAGTTTGTTCTAAAGGCAACACCGCCTCTCGCATAGTTTTACATTCACGTAAACGTCTGTCAATTTGAATGGCAAATGACATAGAGTCGTTCAGACCATAGGGTACAGGAAATCCCACCATAACATCTTTTACGGTCTCTGCCAGACCTTTCCGAAAAAGAGCCGCTAGGGCATCATCGTTCAATTTAGTAAGGACTGCCCACTTTTGGAATTTCTGACAATATAATTCTGCTGCTTCCTGACCCTGGTTTAATGCCAAAAAGGTTTTCTCAGCTTGATCAATAGCATTAGGTTCATCATACAACAACCTCAGAGCCTGAAAAAACACATCCAAATTAGCCAAAACAGGATCCCCAGGTGTCAGGGAAAAAGCCCAGTCCTGAGGGTTGCCGCATAACAGGGAGATGACAATTTTAACCTGCTGCACCGAGTTCCCTGAAGAATTAGGTTTCAAGGCAAAAAACAATTTACAATTATTCTTAAAGTTCAAAAATTTAGACCGATCCCCAGATAATAAATCAGGAATAGGGATCTTAGGTTCTACAGTAGACAACTGAGCGAGATAGGCAGAAATTTTCCGAACTTCAGCAGCGAGCTGCTCAACACAATCAGACAATCGCTTAGTCTCCATAACGAAAAAAAATCCTCCTACGGACCCCAGAGAAAAAGAGGAAAAAATATATAAAAAATTCTAACACACTTTTTTTTTTTCCTTCTTTAGAGTACCCTAGAATCTATAGTGAGGCCGGTGATTCTGTTATGATTCGGTAACTGAGGAGGATAATAGGAAAAAAGACTAGGCAACCAGATACCCAGAGAGGTTGGTAACTTAGCGGATTGCAGACCCCTAAACTGACAACACTACTAGAATTAGTCGTGGGACATACCTATAATGCCCTAGACGCCTCGACACAGCCAAAGTGTTAACTAAGCTTAAAGAGAGAAAGGGGAAAGCTATACTGCCCCGGAGTAGAGCCCCAAAGGAATAGATAGCCCCCAAACATATATTGCCGGTGAGACAAGATGAGGCACAGAACACAGGCAGAAAATAGAGTAAGCAAATGATGGGGCCCAAACTGTCTGGATAGAACAGGACAGGAAAGGATACTGTCTGCAATCCCGCAAAAACCCTAAGAAAAATTCCAACACGTCTGATATGCAAAAATACGTAGGCCACACGACCTCTTCCCCACTAAATCAGAACTCTGGTGTGAACTGGAAGCAAAACAAACAGCTACTGAAATAACACGGGACTAGAAAAACAGAAAAGACTGTCAAAAGCTGTGGCAAATGAAAACAGAGTCCATCACAGGTCCCAGCAGGGAACCCGGCTGAACTCACACCAGCAAGGCAGGAATCAGAGAAAAGCAAAAAAGGGAACAAATGCCACAGATTAAAACAGGCAAATAACTTATCTGAAAGATGCAGGACAAAGCAGGAGACAAGCAGACTTCCAAAAGGCTCAGGAAGAAAACCAAATCACCGGCAACAATCAAGGGAAGGCTGCGCACTTAAATCTTCCAGTCTGTAACACCTGACCTCCAATCATCCTCTTCAGGTGATTGACTTCTGTCAGCCGGACCAGCTCCATCACCAGCAGCAACCACCAGAGGGAGCCCAAATTCAGAAGCCAGATCAAAAGTGTTCACAACACCAGCACCCTAGTTTTGATCCTGGGTACGCCCATGATTCAGACTCATATTTATGTCACATGCTGTCCATTTCCTTGTGATCCTCCTTGATATGGTTCTACTACTTCTTGGAGTCCAGCTGTGTTTAATTAAACTGATAGGACTTGATTTGTAAAAGGCACACACCTGTCTACATAAGACCTCACAGTGCATGTCAGACCAAATGAGAATCATGAGGTCAAAGTAACAGGCCAAGGAGCTCAAGGACAGAAATGTGGCAAGGCACACATCTGGCCAAGTATACAAAAGAATTTCTGCAATACTCTAAGTACTCTTAAGCCTCTACAGAACACTCTTCCAGTCTCTTAGGAAAGATCAGTGCTGTCCCTGGATCTGCCTATTCTGCCTATTCATCTCCCCTTTCATTGTCGCTGGTGTCTCAGGTGTTGGTTGACATCACAAGACACACATTAAATCTAATACCTAAAAAATGTATTTTATTTATGATTATTTAAAATCAACACAGCAAACATATACTAATTTTAGACCTTGACCGGCAATGTTGTCATACACAAATAAATGGTAAAGAAAAACCAAGAACTACCCTACGTGTCCTTGATGCACCCTACTTCACCCCTTCCTTGCTGCGGAGGTTGGCACTCTATCCTTTACGCAAAGTGGCGCCCACGCTCACCGTTTGCTTACCCTAGATCTTCCCTGGAAGACCCTGGCTCCTACAAATTGAATAAAGGGCCAGTGTACCACAGAGGTCACCAATATCTTAGGGGATTGGACTACTTCTACAATAGCAACCAGTGCTCAACTTGTTACCGAGGTTTATATAGAAAGGAAAGGAGGGGTGTGGGTAGTAAAGGTAAATACAATGAAACCAAAAGAGGGTGCCCTCAGATGGGGTTACCCATACAATAAGACCAAATATTAATATAGATCCTTTGAAACCTGTGTCCTCTGTCATTTATATATCAGAATATACATATCCTGTACAAAGTATAACCAGAAATAAGCCAAAAAGAAAATTAAGGGATTGATGGAGGGGTTTGTACTTACATAATTCGCCCTCCGGTATCCCTAATCAATTGTCTCTGCCTTTCCGCGGAGGTTCTCACCCTACACTTGTATGCAAAATGGCGCCCCCGCTCAACGTCGGCTTACCCTCACTTCCCCTCAATACTCACCCTTCCAACTCTATATCCAAAAATGAGGGGTAAAAGTAGTGAGAGGGAGTAAGGAAAAGAGGGTGAAGAGGGCAAGACTTTAGAACAATTAAATAATATAGTAAACCTTATCCACACACGTGCACACGTGGCTCTACTCCGTACACCTCGTACACACACGGCTCCGCTCCGTACACCTCATACACACACGGCTCCGCTCCATACACCTTGTACACACACGGTTCCGCTCCGTACACCTCGTGCACACATGGCTCCGCTCCGTACACCTTGTACACACACGGCTCCGCTCCGTACACCTTGTACACACACGGCTCCGCTCCGTACACCCCGCTCCATACACTTCATACACACGGCTCCGCACACCTCTTACACACATGGCTGTGCTCCATACACTTCGTACACACACGGCTCCACCTCGTACACACACGGCTCGGCTACATCCACCCTGTAAACCCCTCCTGACCCCACACATAAACTTACCCTCATTCAGCACCATGACAACCAGCACAGACAGCAGCATCCTGCACACACTGAGGGTGGCCCCTGATCATGTGACCCCTGACTCCTCCTCCTGTGACCTCATTCCAGGTCCTGTGCACACAGAACAGCCATCGCACGCTTCTGAATGCGCGCCTTCCACCTTCTACGTGCCTCAGGGACAGCGCGCGCTCCTGAATGCTGTAGTGAGCATGAGACATATGGTGCCCCGTGGGCCGCAGATGCCTGCCTCAGTTATATAATTGGGCAGACCGTAGTTACGACCTTTTAACACTCATTACGATAATCATGTGCTATTCATAATCTTGTATGTACATGCTAACCAAAATAATTGCATTATGCCCCAATTTTGTCAGACATATTATCTTAGATGGACAAAGCAAACCCCCATCAAATGATTTACTGTCAAAACAGATTTTTTGATTACTCAGAACAGCAGATTAAAAAACCTGAATCAAATGACTTGTCAAGATATACAGTTTGGGTAATACCCTTAGATCTATTTCCCATAAGGTGGTTCACCAAGAATAAACACTTATTGCACTATGCCCAAAATTGACACCAATGAATCCAAATAAGCTTATCTGGGATCCAAAGAAGAAAGAGCCTCATGCGTTTCCCTTCCATGATACCAGTTCATCAGGAGGCAAATGGAGTATTCAGTGTCAGTGGATAAGTGACATCAGACATCAGCGACAGCCTAGTTGTAGGTGTAAGTTTCATAGAGACAGAGAGGGGTTTATACAGCCCGCTGGCTCAAACCAGGGGTTTATGGGTAAAATCGTAGAGGGGAGAACCAGTCTGTAAACATTGCCAGGGTGGTGTCCCCATATAGGTAACTGCATGTCTTTGCGGAATCCAAGGTATGGAACGCACAGTAGCCAGAGACACAGAGAATCTCATGGCGCCTGTACCATCAGGCGGTTTTCTGCATAAATTATCATAATGATCTCTAAAGCTTGGATTCTGCAAAGACATGTGCAGTTATCTATATCGGGATACCATGTAGTCTACCAGTACTTTGTCAATATCTTTTTTTTTTTGCTAGTACTGCTCTCCTTACAATCCGGATATGAGGCAGGGCTGGCACTTAACTTCCTCAAGGTCAGGTATCTGCCCTGGCTGTTCTGTTCCAGAGGGATTTGGCATCTATACCCTAGGTTAAGTCTTTTCTCCAGGGGGTGGCACACATTAAGCCCAACTATCGGGCTCTCTTGGACCCTTGGGATCTGAATCTTGTTTTAGAGGCTCTTTAGTCTCTGCCTTTTGAGCCTACTAGAGAGACCTTTACACTTTTTCTTTCTTAAAAGGTAGCTTTCCTTATAGCCATCACTTCTTTTAGGAGTGTCTCGGAGTTGGTGTCTCTGTCTTGTCATTCTCCTTGCTTTATCAGGATAAGGAAGTGTTGAGGCCACTTCCATCTTTTCTTTCCAAGGTAATTTTGAGTTTCACCTGAATGAGGATATTATTTGACCATCCTTTTGGCCATCACCATCTCATCCTATTAATAAGGCTCTGAACAGGTTAGATGTTGTTAGAGCCGTAAAGTATTTTATATCGCCACCGCCTCATTTAGATGTTCTGATTTCTTGTTTTTTATACCTCATGTGTAGGGGTCAGGCCGCGTCTAAAGCAACCATTGGCTGCTGGATCAAGACTGCTATTATCCAGACCTATGACCCGTTTAGGATTAGGGCGCACTCCACACGAGCAGTAGGAGCTTTCTGGGCGATTTGTCATCAGGCATTGGGTTTGCAGCTCTGTAAAGCAGCTAATTGAATATTGGTGCATAAGTGGGATTGCAGGTTGCGGGATGCAGTAACGGCCCCACTCGGGCCTCATTGCTTCGGGAAAATGTCTTCTAAAGTATGTCTCGAGCATCATAGTCACTTGTGAGCCATTATCTACCAGACAGCGTATGGCTCGACCATCCATATCAGCCCAGACTAAGAGACACACAGAGATTAAATTGGTGGGACTTCTGGTTCTCCTTTTTGGCTGTTCTGGCTCCGGGCGGCATCCTCCAGCCTCGTAACTTCCTAGTTTAACGGACGGCGCTGAAGAGGCCGTTCTCGACGTGCGCAACCAAAAGACACGTGTCCCAATTCGCCGCAGATATAACATGTAGAAATGTCATGTATAGTGTACAGTTCCTATAGCGTCTTGTGCTTGGGTGCGAGGAAAACACATGAGACATAGGTTGATATGAAATGACTTGTATTACTTCATACAAGCATGCAGAAAAGGTCACACAGTTTGCAGGAACAGAGGCAGGAGAACACAGCAGGCCAGAGTAACTTCAAGCTCTACAATAACTCTCCAAGCAGGTTCAGGATCTCTTCTCTGTACCGTAATTCCTCTGCAAACATGGATTCACCAGACAGCAGGTTTCCAAAGTCCAAAAGTGTTCCAAAGTTCCTCAGTAGGAAATAGCTGGAGTCCAAAATCCTAGGTTTCCAGGAGTCAGGTCACAGGCTGACTGAGGCTTGATTCAGGAGCACTGATTGTTCAGCTGAGACTGCTTAAGAAGCAAGAGGGAGAGAATCAGGGCGGGAACATGAAAACTGGAAACTCCATAT
This sequence comes from Oophaga sylvatica, assembly GCA_033576555.1. Lineage (NCBI taxonomy): Eukaryota > Metazoa > Chordata > Amphibia > Anura > Dendrobatidae > Oophaga > Oophaga sylvatica. The sequence continues at coordinate 409,054,469 of JARQOD010000005.1, forward strand.
TAACTGAGGGCAAGAGCTGCAGAAAGACAGAAAGCAAAATGGCCGACGGAAAACTGAGTTTCAAGGAACATGTCAAAAGAGACAAAGAACCTTACATTACTCCCCCCTTAAGGACAACCTCCAGTTGACCTCAGACCAGGCTTGTCAGGGTACCTCTGATGAAACTGGCGGAGCAGGCGAGGAGCATTTACATTATTGACTGGTTCCCATGAGTTGTCCTCCACTGGGTAGCCCTGCCATTTAATCAAATATTGCAACTGATTTCTGTACAACCTGGAATCTAGAATCCTTTCCACCATAAATTCTTCCTGACCATCGACCAGCACTGGGTCAGGGCAAGGAGAAGAGCGTCCAGGAAACGTATTGGGTGTTGCAGCCTTTAGTAGGGATACATGAAAGACAGGGTGGATTCTCATAGTTCTGGGCAGTTGAAGACGACAAGCAACAGCACTTATAATCTTACTGATCTTATAAGGTCCAATGTACTTATGTCCCAATTTAGACGATGGAATCTTTATTTTAAGATTTCTGGTTGACAGCCAGACCAAATCTCCTACCTTGAAAGCTGGTGCAGGTTTACGAAATTTATCTGCTGCTTTCTTGTACCTTTCCTGAGACAATTCTAGATTTTCCTTTAGAAGATCCATATTCTTTTGTAAAGAAGTGATTCTTTCAGCCACTGCCGGCAAGGGCGTATCTATGGGAAATCGAGGAAGAATGTTAGGATGATAACTAGGATTGGAGTAAAAAGGAGACTGCTTAGTGGAGGCGCTCTGAGAGTTATTATAAGAGAACTCAGCCAGTGGAAGTAGATCCACCCAATCATCTTGTAGGTGGCAGATAAAGCAGCGGAGATACTGCTCCAGGGTCTGATTGGTTCGTTCTGTCTGTCCATTAGTCTGGGGATGAAAAGCAGAAGAAAGGTTTACTTTAATGTCCAATGCGGCACAGAAATTTTGCCAAAACCTTGAAGTGAATTGCACCCCTCGATCCGAAATGACCTCATCTGGTACTCCATGTAAGCGAAACACATTCTTAATCATCAAGTCTGATGTCTGTTTTGCAGTGGGTAAGCCGACACAAGGGATAAAATGAGCTGCCTTTGTTAGACGATCAACCACCACTAGAATGGTGTTCTTGCCTTGAGAGGTTGGTAACTCCACAGTGAAGTCCATAGAAATGGATCCCCACGGGCGGGACGGGGTTGGAAGAGGTTGTAACAGACCAGTTGGTGAGGAGCGAGGTGTTTTGCATCTTGCACAGACTTCACATGAAGTGACATAGTTTAAAACATCTTTCCTGTAAGTGGGCCACCAAAAGAAACGAGAAAGAAATTCTTGTGTCTTTAGAATTCCCCTATGCCCGGCTATCTTGGAATCGTGGATGAGTTGCAATACTCTCAATCTGACTGTTTCAGGTATATACAGACGTTGTCCCTGAATCCACACACCATTCTTAAAGACAAGACTTACGTCCCTTGGGGGTTGAGCCAACAAAGAATCCGCATGGTATGCTTCCTTGATGTCCTTAAGTAGGTCTTGATTATGAATCACTCCCAGGAATCTAGAGTCAGGAAGAATAGTCTTAGGAGGAGTAAGTGGACGTGTCTCTGCTGAATGAATCCTAGAGAGTGCATCAGCCTTTCCATTGCGCGATCCTGGTCTATAAGAAATTACAAAATTAAATTGGTTTAGGAAAAGATTCCAGCGAGCCTGGCGAGGAGTCAGGCACTTAGCCGACCTGATAAATTCAAGGTTACGATGGTCTGTCAGGACGACTATTTGCTGTGCAGCTCCCTGAAGAAGGTGTCTCCATTCCTTGAAGGCGGCAATAATGGCCAACAATTCTCTATTGCCCACATCGTAGTTCCTCTCAGCCGAAGACAACTGCTGGGAAAAGAAGGCACAGGGATGCAAGACATTCTTCTCACCTGTTCTCTGAGAGAGTATAGCTCCAACGGCACAGTCTGAAGCATCCACCTCTATTATGAAGGCAAGCTCGAGGTTGGGATGTACTAAGATAGGTGCGGTGGTAAATTTATCCTTTAAACAGGAAAATGCTTCCTGAGCTTGCGGGGTCCAGGAGAACCTAGACTGTTTCCGGGTAAGTTGGGTGATAGGTGACACTACCTCAGAGAAATTCCTAATGAAACGTCTATAGAAGTTGGCAAACCCGATGAAGCGCTGCACCTCCTTCACATTTTTAGGAATTGGCCAATCCTTGATGGCTTGGGTCTTGCTTCCATCCATACTAATCCCTTGCGTAGATAGTACATACCACAGAAATTGAATTTCGGTCCTATGGAATTCACACTTTTCAAGTTTGATGTAGAGATGGTTTTGTCTTAGGCGTTCTAAGACCATTCGCACATGTCCATGATGTTCCTCTGTGGAGTTAGAAAAAATTAGAATATCATCCAGATAAATCACCACAAATGTATCTAGGAGATCCTGAAGATGTCATTCACCAAGTGTTGGAAAGTGGCTGGGGCGGTACTCAGACCAAAAGGCATAACTAGATATTCAAAGTGTCCATAGCGTGACCTGAATGCAGTCTTCCATTCATCCCCAGGTCTAATATGGACCAAGTTATAGGCCCCACGGAGATCCAGTTTAGAGAAAATTTTGGCGTGCCGCACTCTCTCCAACAACTCAGGGATTAAAGGCAATGGATAACGGTTTCTAATAGTAACCTTATTGAGTTCCCTATAGTCTATGCAGGGTCTCAGAGATCCATCTTTCTTCTTCACAAAGAAGATGGGTGCACCTGCGGGAGATGAAGAGGGGCGTATGAAGCCTTTGGCTAGATTTTCATCTATGTAGTCCTTCAAAGCTTTTAGCTCGGGCCCCGCTAGGGGGTAGATCTTACCAAAAGGTATCTCGGCTCCAGGCAATAATTCGATTGGACAATCATATGGACGGTGAGGAGGAAGCTGATCAGCGTTCTTCTTGTCACATAAATCCACATAGTCCTGGTATACAGCTGGTAGTTCAGGGACTGACATGGTTCCTTTAGGAACAGAGCAAGCTGAAACTCCTTGACTCATCTGTTTCTCTGGAAAGTGTAATTCCTTGGTCTCCCAGTTAATCGTAGGATTCTGCGCCTGCAGCCATGGTAGCCCTAGAATAATGGGAAAGTGGGGAGAAGAGATAAGCATAAAAGACATTTTCTCCTGATGATCTTTACCCATAAGGACCCTCAAAGGCTCTGTTTCCTGATCCACTGGTCCAGAGGTCAGCAGGGAGCCATCCACAGTCTCCATCTGTACTGGAGTAGCCTTCTTCACTGAACGTATCCCCTGTTTCAGAGCAAAGGAGATATCCATAAAATTTCCACTTGCTCCTGAGTCGATCATAGCAGAGCTAGACACCCAGACTGAGTCCACCCAGAGTTTGATGGAAAGGAAGCAATGAGAATTATTTCTTTTACAACTCAGCTGGGACACCGCTGAGGAAACTTGAAAAATTGCAGCGTTTATACCGTCATTGTCCCCAGAACTAACAGAGTTTAAGTCCGAAAAATCAAGATCTCTTGCAGCAGATCTCTCTGGAGTCTGAGGCTCGGACATGACAGAGCTCCTCTCGCAACACTCACAGTGAATGACTGCTGCAGTAGTCTTACGAGAACGGCTGGGGCAGTTTATAATGAAGTGCCCTGACTTACCACAGTAAAAACATAGATTTTCCTTTATACGATGTTCTTTGCGTGCATCACTAACCCGTCTTTGTAAAGAGTCCACCTGCATGGGTTCAGGTTCTGGTTCCCTTGTGATCCTACTCAAAGGTTCCTTAGCTGAGGAGGGAGGTAGGAAAAGGTTAGTGTGATTATTTTCGAACCATCTCTCTTGTCTGCGTTCAGTCAGACGAGCATCAATACGGATACAATAGTTAATAAAGTCACCTAACGCAGTGGGAGGGTCGGCACGAGCAAGTTCATCCTTAATCAGTGGAGACAACCCTTTCCGAAAAATAGATTTTTTGGCGGAAGTGTCCCAAGTGGTATCAAGAGCCCATCTCCTGAAATCCAAGGCATATTCGGCTACTGAACGCTTACCTTGGCGCAAAGTTAACATGGCTGCTTCAGCTGTTGCACCTCGATTGGGGTCATCAAACACCTGCCCCATGGCTGAAATAAAAGCATCAAGGTGACTCAAACAATCATCCTCAGTCTCAGTCAGAGGGTTTGCCCACATCAAAGCCTTATTGGTAAGCAACATGATTATAGTAAGCACTTTGGATCGTTCAGTGGGAAATTGTGAAGTATGTGCAGAGAAAAATAGATTGCATTGGTTAATAAATCCCCTGAATTTCTCACGTTCACCGCCAAAACGAAAAGGAGGTAACTTGGGGATCCCAGAACTCGGGGTTATGGCAGGAGCCTGGACTCGTTCCTCTAGAGCCTCAATCCTGGCTCGTAATTCCTGAGTAGTTTGTCCAAACACTTGCAAATTATGATTAGTGAGGTCCTGTAGGCTTGCAAAACGGGTATTTATAGTCTGTATATCTGCAAGGATTGTATCAGTCACTCCGCAAAGCTCCTTTATGCGGGCCTCCATCTTCTAGATCTTTTAAGGCAGAAGTGCTGGAAGGAGAAGAGGAAAGGAAAAAAAAAAAAAACAATAGTATTTACCTGTGGTAACACTCCAGAGTAACATTTAAGGGAATGCGCTCACCTGGAATGGTTGTGAGAAGTCACAACCACTGTCATCACAGAAGGTATTAAACGGACATCTGATATCCACAGTCACAGCAGACACGGCTTTCCCAGACCCAGCAGACACTAAACATTGGCTCCTGAATCTTGTCATGTATAGTGTACAGTTCCTATAGCGTCTTGTGCTTGGGTGCGAGGAAAACACATGAGACATAGGTTGATATGAAATGACTTGTATTACTTCATACAAGCATGCAGAAAAGGTCACACAGTTTGCAGGAACAGAGGCAGGAGAACACAGCAGGCCAGAGTAACTTCAAGCTCTACAATAACTCTCCAAGCAGGTTCAGGATCTCTTCTCTGTACCGTAATTCCTCTGCAAACATGGATTCACCAGACAGCAGGTTTCCAAAGTCCAAAAGTGTTCCAAAGTTCCTCAGTAGGAAATAGCTGGAGTCCAAAATCCTAGGTTTCCAGGAGTCAGGTCACAGGCTGACTGAGGCTTGATTCAGGAGCACTGATTGTTCAGCTGAGGCTGCTTAAGAAGCAAGAGGGAGAGAATCAGGGCGGGAACATGAAAACTGGAAACTCCATATTAACTGAGGGCAAGAGCTGCAGAAAGACAGAAAGCAAAATGGCCGACGGAAAACTGAGTTTCAAGGAACATGTCAAAAGAGACAAAGAACCTTACAAGAAAGTTCCTCCCGACGAGAAGTTCTCACGCCCCGTTGTGGTTCTGGGATAGTTCTGCCCCCGGGCGAGTTTAATGAGGTCATCATCTTCTTCTTCGTATCCGTCAGGTCTTCCCGTATGCCTTGAATCTCCTTCCGCAGATCTTCTTCCCATCCTGGTTCAGTGATCAGATTTACAGACACCTCTCCGCTCTGGACCTTTGCCGTCGGGACTGTTACCCCCTGCTCTTGCTATCGCGCGCGTGCCTCACTTCCAACTTCTGAAAAGGTCATGCGCGGATTTATTCGCAAGCACTCTCGCAGGGCCTGTTTCAGCAGCGCTTCCCATAATCCAGTCACTAACTGGTCTTGTGACACTATGTCAGTAGATCCTATGCCTACGCCGTCTTTTCTGAAGATGGTTGTGTGGATTTCCTGTAGCACGTTCATGTACTGAGCAACCGTTTCCCGATCTCTTTGAACCCGGCTAAACAACCACATGGGCAGTTCCTCATGTGTCTCTTCCACTATGGGCAATACTTTGTCAAACGTGTCCCGCTCTCGGGGTTGTCGTAGCACGACTGAGTCTCACGCCTCTCCGTCTAAAGCCATCATGGCGACCTCCGCCTGCAAAGTGGGGATCATGGGTTGCATTCTCATACCCCTAATACGCTCAGTCCAGCTCCATAGCATAGTGTTATTCCCATTAAATTTCGTAAGGTTGTTTAACATTGCCCCAGGGATGTATTTGATCTAGGGCCCTCCCCAGCCGCTTGGTCTGCCGCCTCCATGCTGGTGGACTGCATCCTGATGACTATGCCAAGTGTGGGATTGCAGGTTGCGGGATGCAGTAACAGACAGGAGGCAGAGCAAGGGTTAGTAGGTGATTTACTTTAACAGGGAATACGCCACAAAGGGAGAGGGAAGTATAACACAGAAATGCAAAGTGAGATAACACAGGAGTGGGGAATTTTAAAGCGGAGGTCAGTAACGGTAAACTTATCAGTCCGATGATGTCAGCATGTGGAATCCTAGGTTCAAATGGTGGCGCCAAGGCCGTGGTACCTGGGGGGGCCCGGCATGGTCCTGAAGGAGATGAGGATCCGGTTCCCAAGGGCGGTGGTTCCTCGTTGACCTGATAGGAGTCCTGGGTCCTGTGACTGTTGTGCAGGATCGTGAGTAGTCTTTGTCACTGCCGGAGCTTAACATTGTACATGGGTGAATCGGGATACAGCTCACAGCGGGTCACCTGATTTCTCAGCACGCGCTCGTCTTTTCTCTGACTGGGAATTTTGTCACTCCCGGTCACGGGTACCAATGGGCAATTCACGAGCCTCTGTGTATAGTCTCTGAGTGAGGATACTGGGCCCCTATGGTGTGGGTCTGCTCCGTCTCGGTGCTTAGAGGACGGAGCACTAAAACTGTCCTTCTGCACGCCGCGCGTTCCCGCCAAGTCTGCCCTGTTTCCCGCGCGCTGCGGCTTTTTAAGCTTTGCCGCGCCCCCTGTCATTGAGTGCAAAGGTCGGTCTGGGGTTTTAAGCCTTCCCGCATACAACATAGGTGACAGCCCTGACCGTTCCGGATCCGTCACGGAAAGAGGTCCGCCCGGTCCGGTCCTTCTCCTTACACATACATTTTCTCTGTTTTACAGGGTGCACATTTTTGCCTTAGCAGATACAAGTCTTGGTAGGAAGATACTGCAGATGGCAGTAGCCTAGACTTCCGCTTGAGCTACGGTGGCAGACGAGGTGGTAATGGTATGATATTTATTACTATAACCCACACTAGGGACAGCTTAAGGACGTCCAATGGTTCTTTGTCCCCAATAAGATGAACGAGAAAAATTGAATTTTTTTACTTACTGTAAAATATGTTTCCTGTAGCCTTCATTGGAAAACACAGCTGCCTCCCTTGGTTGTGCGGTTGGGTGTACAGTTATGCTTCTTCCTGACTTAATTCTTTTCTTTTCTATTCTCCTCCTACTGCTTTCTCACAAAACTGAGGAAGACTTACTTCAGCAGGCGAAGTATAGTCTGCTGGGCTGCTGGGGAGGAGCCAATTTTATTTAAATGAAATATTAGTGTCAGCCTCCAGGTGACAGCAGACTATCAGCAGGTAGCTGGATGTAAATTTTTTTTGTGATTCTGACTAATTCACATATTTTTATTTATGTTAGGAGTAATAAAGGGGTTGTCTAAGTTTGTGATGAGTCTGCAGTCATTCTATGTGACAGCAGACTTCTGAACTCTCACAATCTGTCAGGATTTTCTTGTGCCAGCGATTTGCATACATTAGGTCAAATGCTGATTAGACATGCGTGGCCTCACTGTCAGGGTTCAGCTTTGCTTGCAGGTTCCAGCAGTCACCACATGGCCGTTTCACTCATATGTGATTTTCATACTTACGCTGTTACGTGACAACAAGCTTTTCTTCTACTTCTCTCAGGTTTTCACTGAACATTGAATTAGGGTAAGCTTGTCGGCACGTGATTAAATATGCAAATTGCATATGTGCTTGAGGAGGGGGTGTGGGGTCAAGCTGAATTCTTGCTCCAGGTGCCTGGTAGTGAGCAATGGCTGTAACCAAGTCCCGGCACTGACTGATAGCCGGCTTAGGCCATCCTTCACACATCCGGCGGGCGCCTTGCGGCGCCCCCGGCATTTTGCCGCAGCGCCGCATCAGAAAACCTGATGTGCCGCATGCGGCTTTTTTCGCATTGACATGCATTAGCGCCGGATGGCGCCGCATGTCAATGCGTTTCATGCGGTTTTGTCCGGATGCGGCGCAAATGTACATTGCGGCGGCCGGACAAAACGCTGCATTTAACATTTTTTGTTTTTGCCGGATGGTTTCTGATGTCTCCAAGCATCAGAAACCATCCGGCAAAAAACCGCATGCGGCCGCCGGCGGTGCATCAGGTTTTCTGATGCGGCGCTGCGGCAAAATGCCGGGGCGCCGTGAGGTGCCCGCCGGAAGTGTGAAAGAGGCCTTAGTGTTTGAGTGCAAAGACTAATTTCCTGGATCATTATCCCATCACAGAATCCAGTATCCTTAACCTGTAATATTATATTTTTCAAGTAAGCGATACAGACCCTCCTTGGACTCTTTTAGTGAATCAAACCTTACATCATGTGACAGAGATCCATAGTCTTACTGCTTTTACAGTAAAGAATCGCCTTCTTTGATTATGATTAAACTTTCTTTCCTCTAGAAGTATAGGATGCCTCCTTGTCAACATTGCAGGCCCTGGCGTAAAAGATTATTAGAAAGATTTCTATACTGCCCCATCATATATTTGTACATTGTAATAAGATCGACCCCAAGGCTGGATTCACATTGCGTTATGGCAGTCCGTCTAACGGATTGCTTAACAACGCGGCATTAACGCGATGTAACGCATCCGTTAATGCACCCATAGACTGCCATAACGTAGCGCATAGCTAACGCATGTCATAATAGGCATGCGTTAGCGATGTGCCGTCATGCTGTGATGGCCCCTCGGACGCGGTCTGCAGCATTCAAGGGTCCGCCACTGCTAGCGCGATCACAAAAAGGCAGTTGCATTAGCGCAGTCTATTTAATGCATGCGTTGAACGGACTGCCCTAACGCAATGTGAACCTAGCCTAAGCCTTCTTTTTCCGTACTGAATAACCCAAGTTTGATAACTTTTGAATACTGCAGTTCACCCATTCTCTTAATAACTTGGATTGCTTTTCTCTGCAACCACTAAAGTCCAGATATGTCCTTCTTATACACTGGAGCACAAAATTGTACACAGCATTCTAAGTGTTGTCACACTAGTGACTTGTATAGAAGCAAAACTATGTCCTTGTCATAAGTTTCTATGCATCTTTTAATGCATTCCACCATTTTATTTGTCTTATCAGCAGCTGGGGGTCAATAGTAGATGGTGAGCACCCACCGGTGAACGATACATTTAAATGCCGATGTCAGAGATTGACAGCTGCATCTAAATGGTTAACAGAAGTTCTGGCTGCCGGTGTTAGTAACAGATGCCAGCTATTTAACATATGCATCTACTGGCTGTGGAGAGAATCAGCTCCTGACCTCTCCAAACTTGTGGAGTCTGGGCGCAGACAAACAGCTACATGCCTATGCACCAAGAGGTTAAGGAAGGCCAACAACAATAATTTGGATGGCTGGACAGTTCAACTCCTAGCAAGCACTTTTGTTTACCAGCTGATTGAAAATGTCTCTCGCACTGCATCCCCTGTATTGTGTACCAGGAATAGTTCTGTGCAGGGACGTACCTAGAAATCATGGAGCCCCATAGCAAAAGTCTGAATGGGCCCCCCCCCCAAAAAAAAGAAAAAAAAATCAACAGGTGCTCTTAACTCCAGGCATGCACACACCTGCAGTTCATGCAGGGCCCCCTCCTCCACCCTCCACAGTGCATGCAGCCGGGCCCCCCTCCCTAAGGTGCAAAGTGCAACCAGAGCCATTGTAAATTTAAAGTGCCAGCACAGTGAGGGGACACATTTAACAAAAAAAATCCACCCCGTCCCCCAGCCAGCTGGGCTCACAGTCTTGTGTGTGTGTCCCTCTCCTTGAGTGAGAGAGGCTCATGAATGTTTTCTGCTTTCTGCAATGCATGTGTGCTGCTCTCTGGCTGCCAGGAGGCGTGGCGTTCTTATGCAAATCCAGCCAGAGACTTCAGCCAACTGCTGACCAGGAAACAAGGAAAGGGAGCTTCAAGGGGGTATACAGCGGCCGGCGGCCGGCGCCTACATTTAATTAAAGAAGATAGTACTGTGTCAGCACAGCACAGCTGCCAAACCGCAGCGGCCGTTGTGGGCCCCCTCACCAGTCCGGGCCCCAAAGCAGCTGCGTGGTCTGCTACTATTGACAGTACGCCACTGGTTCTGTGCTATTAGTAGTGTCTAGTGTTAAGGTACTGCCACACTTAGCGATCTCGTTAGCGATCACGATAACAACGCAATCATTGGTGTGATCTCTTTTAGGTCGCTAGTAGCTGCCAAACAAGAGATCTCATAAACGACTCATCAGTGGTCAGCGATCTTTGGCGGTCGTTAGGATCTGTCAGCATGTACTGAGCGCTTCTGATTCATAGGAATTTCCAGCATCGCTCCTGCTCTCTGCGTCCTGCTAGCCTGCTTTGCAACTTCTGCGATCCTCTCTGTGACGCAAAAGAGAACTTACAGATATTGCGATCCACTCCATGACGCAAAACAGTCATATGCGTCACAAACGAGGTCGCTCGTCGTTCGCAAAAGGTGCCAAACACAGCGATTCAGGCTCACCAGTGGGACGCCAACGATCAAAAAACGGTCCAGAACTCTAGTGAACGATCAGCGACATCACAGTAGGGGCCACATCGTTGCTACATGCCACACACAACGAGGTCGCTAACGAGATTGCAAAATAGTGACGTTTTAGTGATCTCGTTTGCGATCTCGTTTAGTGTGGCATACCCTTTAGAGTGTTGCAGCTTGAAATATCAATTGGTATCAAATATGGCTGTGGGCATATTCAATTACATTAATGGAAACCTGTCAGGTTCCCCATGCACTCCAACCTAGCAGCATTCACCTATGTATGATTAAATTCCTTGCCTAACCAGCCCTGTATAATGTAATTCTGTTAAATAAATGTTTTAAAAAAGTATTTGTAACATCCCTGTTGCCTATGCTAATGAGTGCTTTGACTAATCAATGGCGTGTTAGTTTCCCCAGACTAGTCAGCCCTATTTCCATGTTATCACACCCCTGTGGGCTCATTTCGGCAGCGTCAATGCGTCTCTGAAATCCTGTGTACGGTTCCCGGCTTCAGAGATGCACTGCACATGACCGAAAGTTCCGAAGATAGCCCTCATTAGCATAGGAGACAGGGACATTATAAATGCTTTTCAAAGCATTTATGTAACTGAATTACGTTATACAGGGCTATTTAGGCAGGGAGTTTAATCATACATAGGTGAACACTGCTGTATTGGAGGGCATGGGGACCTGACAGGTTCCCTTCAACATCAGACTGCAGGTCTTAGCCCATATCTGTTTTCAATGCTGAGCAGTAAAACAACTGGCAATTGGGAATTTGTGGACAAGAAGTTTGACAGTCCAAGAACACAATATTTAATGTTTCATTTTGATTAATGGGAGATCACACTAGTCCCCATTCCGTGCGTCCCTTACAAAGAGCTGTGCAATCAGATAACACTTCCTCTTCTAATCTAATTGGTTATATTCCAGGATTATGCTAGGGTATGTGCAGTGTCTTATAGACACTGGCATACTCTGAGATTTTGAATCAAAAGACTCTTCAGTGGAGATGTGCGGACCGGAACAGCAAAGTTCGGCGTCCGTACCAAACATCTACTGTTCGGGCACGGACACCAAACACGGACTCCACCAGGATGTCCATGTTACTATTCAGGTTTGGCCACCGAACACCTGGTGTTTGTCCCGCTGTCATGTGCATGACAGCATGGCAAACACTACTTCTGATCGGCGGTGAAATCATCACCGCCGTCAGAGAGCTGCAGTTCCCACACTGTCAAATGACAGCATGAGCGCGCAGCTATGATCGTAGGTATAAAGTTTAACTCTGGTCACTGGTGTCAGCTGATGGGACTACTGCTCCCATCAGCTGATGGCTGCTGCCGCTAATAACAGCGAGAGCAGGAGCGGCTGATGGAGTATTCATCAGCCGGCTCCTTTGCTGTAAATAAATAATTAAAAAAAAAACCTGTGTGGGTTCCCCATGTTTTTGATAACCAGCCAGGAAAAACTCACATCTGGGGGCTGCAACCCTAAGCTGTGAGCTTCAGCAATGCTGGTTATCAGGCATAGAGGGGTCCCCATGCTGTATTTTTTAATTATTTAAATAAATAATTTTAAAAAAGCGTGGAGTCCCCCCATTTTTGACAACCAGCCTTGCTAAACCAGACAGCTGGTGGCTGATATTCTCAGTCTAGTAAGGGGCCATGGATATTGGCCCCACCCAACCTAAAATAGCAGCCCGCTGCCGCCCAGAAAAGACACATCTGTTAGATGCACCAATTCTGGCGCTTTGTCTGACTCTTTCCCTTTCACTGTAGTGGTGGCAAGTGGGGTTCATATTTATGGGGTTGATGTCACCTTTATATTGTCCGATGACATGAAGCCCATGGATTACTAATGGAGAGGCGTCTATAAACACCTATCCATTACTAAATCTATAGTTATATAGTAAATAAACACACAGCCAAATAAAGTCCTTTATTAGAAATTAAACAAAACAGCTAGGTGAATATAAAGCTTAATTCCATCAAAGCCCTTGTCTTCTTTAACAAAACAAAAATAAAAAACAACATCCCTCAACTGTCCGTTGTTCTGTCCCATGCTTTAATCCATGTCTGGGGGATAAGCAGTTTTCAACCTGGACGGTGCCAAGATGTGACCATCCAGGCTGAGAACCACTGGTGATTGAACTGCTGCAAATGCAGCCTGAGTGACTGACGTTGACATCATCGAGGTTTCCTTAGGCTGTATTCTCATCCAGGCTGAACTGCAATGACCTTGGTGAGTTCCCTGCTAGCATCGGTCTTTCTCACGGTGCTAGCGGGGATATCACTGAGGTCATCGCTGTTCAACCCGGCTGGGAACGCAGCCTCAGTGACCGGAGGTAACCTCGATGATGTCACCGCCGATCCCTCAGGCTGGGCTCGCAGCAGTTCAGTCACTAGTGATTCTCAGCCTGGACGGTCACATCTTGGCACCGTCCAGGTTGAAAACTGTATATTAACCAGACATGATTACGGCGTGAGACAGACTGATGGACAGGTGAGGGATATTGTTGTTCTTTATTTTTGTTTTATTATAGAAGATGATGGCTTCAGTGGAATTAGGCGTTAGGTGAATATAACTGTTATTTTTAAATAAAAAAGTAAAAGTGTGTTTTATTTTATTTCTAGTAAAGGACTTATTCTGGCTGTGTGTTTGTTTATCATATAACTATAGATTAGTAATGGATAAGTGTCTATAGACGCCTCTCTATAAGTAATCCGGGGGCTTGATGTCACTGGGCAATACAAAGGTGACATCAACCCCACAAATATAAACCCCACTTGCCACTGCTACAGGGCAAGTGGGAAGAGTTGGGCAAAGTGCCAGAATTGGCGCATCTAACAGATGTTGTTATGAATGTTTTTAGAAATGAATTCTGAGCAGAAGCTCCCTCTGGTGGTTGCAGAAAGTAACTGAACCATTCAATGAGGATTGGCAATCAGGGATCACGGACTGGCTGGATATAAGGGAGGTTTTCCCCCCATCATGGTTGCTGGTGATCAATTGTTCTTGTCTCAACGTTTGTTTCCTGTTCACTTGGAAGCTTTCTGAGTCTTGCCTCTTCTCCTGCTCTCAGATAAAGATATTTTCTATTTTTTGTTTTTGTGCTTGCCATTTGCATATTTCGCTGCATTTCTGTGAGGTTGGCCAGGTTCCTTTCCCCGGGGGGCTTGGTCTCCTCTCGGTTCCTCAGGAGCCATTGTTGTTTGTTCATTTGCCTTTTCCAGTTTTTTTTTCTGTGGCTGCGGCTTAGTTTTGTTACACCAGAGAACTAATTTAGGTAGTAGGAGTCATGTGATCTCAGGTGTTTTTGCAATTATACGTTGTTTTTTTTTAAGGTTTTTTGAATTGCAGTAAGTATCCTTCCTATCCTTTTCTGTCTAAGTCAGATTGGGCCCCACATTTGCTCATACTATTTTCTGTCTGTGTCTGTATTTTCCTCTTGTCTAACCGCCATTACATGTTTGGGGGCTTCCTATGTTCTTTGGGGATCTGCTCCGGGCAGATAGCTTTTCTCTTTCTATCTTTAGGTGTAGTTAGCCTCTCAGGCTGTGACGAGGCGTCTAGGACCAACGTAGGAACGCTCCACGGCTGTTGTGAATGGGTTTGAGATGAGTTCTGAGCAGAGGCTTCCTCTGGTGGTTACAAGCGGTGCTGGTCTGTCCAGTGAAGATTGTGAGGACTGGGAATCAGGTGTTACGACTGTCTTATATAAGGGAGTCACCTTCCCATCAGGGTTGCCGGTGATCAATTGTTCTGGTCTGAATCCTTCATTCCTGTTTCCCTTGTAGCCTGCTGTGTCGTGTCTGCATCTCCTGCTAACAGATAAGACATTTTCTTCTTTTTGTTTTTGTGCTAATATTTTTGCATTTTGTCCTGCACTTCTGTGGGGGCCTTCAGGGTCCCCTCCGGGGGCTTTTGCCCTCTCAGTTTAGTTCAGCCACTGATGTTTGTACTTTTGTTTTTTCCAGTTTTTTTCAGTGGCTGCTGTTTTGATTTTGTTACACCAGAGAACTAATTTAAGGTGGTAGAGGTCGTGTGATCTCCAGGTGATTTTGAAATTAGTAGAGTTGGTGCTTTTCAGGGTTTTCTGGGATTGCAGTGAGTACCCTTTCTGTCCTTTTCTATTTAGTTAGTTTGGGCCCCAGCGTTTGCTCATACTATTTTCTTTCTGTGTCAGTATTTCTTCTTGTCTAACCGCCATTACTTGTTTTGGGGGCTTTCTATTATCTTTGGGTTCTGCTCCGGGGCAGATAGCTTTCCTATTTCTATCTTTAGGTGTAGTTAGTTTCTCAGGCTGTGACGAGGCGTCTAGGACCAACGTAGGAACGCTCCCACGGCTGCCTCTAGTTGTGGTGGTTAGTCAGGTACTGCAATCTCATAGATTCCAACCTCTCTGGTGTATTGCCTTTTTTACCTGCACTCCTCAGCTACCAAATCATAACAGTATCACCGGCCCAAAAAATTGAAAATTGTAAGGTACTCACAGAAGGGAAAAAATATTGTGAAAGAAAAAAGGTTGTCAGAGTTGTCAGAGATATTTTTCTGTTTGTTGCATTTTTTTTTTTTTTCCCTCTGTATCTCTGGGTGCTGGGGAGGATCTTTTCTCTCAATGGAGTGTTAGGGTCTGCGGAACGCACCAAATAAATAGAGTGGAGAGGTGCGTTCGCAGCCCGGGGTCCACCGTGCAAGCAAAGCCTGCTGCTAGTAAGATGAACGAAAGTAGCGAACTCTGTTATCCCGCAGAGTCGCTAAAATAAACGCCGTAGCGCGTTGTGGCAGTAAGTGCAGACTCTGTAATTCACAGAGCCCTAACGGATGCCACAGTGCTATATGGCGATATGTGCGAACTCACTTTTGCTTCATGAGCCGCAAAGTAAAACGCTATGGCGCTGTCTAGCGTCGAGAGCGAACCCTGTTTACGTCACAGAGCCGCTGAGAAACAAACACCGTGTCCTGTCAGGCTCTCAGGCACACGGTTAATTGCTAAGCGAGCATAATACGTGGTCATGCGCTAATGTCCCCCCGCGGGAGTCACCCGCAATCTATGGCGTCTGAACGCCAGACCCTGAATACGGCAATCAAACTCCTCACCGGTTATGCCGGGAATCTAGGGCATCTAGGACACCGACCCTGACCAGCTAGCACACTAAACTCCTCACCGATTAAGTCGGTATTCTAGTGGCTTATTTCAGCGGGTCCCTAACCACACACACGCATGACCACACTGGCGCATAGCATACAATGGTTGATATTAGCGCATGGCGGCCCAGCCATGCTAACCCTTTTATAGCAACAGCCACAGGACCTTCCAGGAACAAGGACCAATGAGAACCTGTTCAAAGACTATATAACAGGGCCTTCCTGGCGGGCCAATAGGAGCCGCTGCAGTACCTGAGCATGTGACCCCTGATCTCCAATGAGAATCTCACTCTGGGCACGCTCAGAAGGGAAAATGCAGGACTTTATCCCAAAGACGCTCTGCTCCAGAACTGGCTACAATAGCAGATCCAGGAAAGGCAGCAGCAAGTCACTGCCCAGTATGGGATGGGCCAAGACGTCTCTGTCTGAGCAGGCCCACTGCGGCCGGAGACGAATGGGAGACCGCAGTCGGCACTGGTTCGAGACTCCCCTTGTGCAGGAGCGGGAACTCGAACCCTAACATTAACCCCCCCCCTCCTAGGGCCCCCCCTTCTCTGGGCCTCGCTGCGTTCAAAGGCAGCGATGAGCTGCGGAGCGTGAACATGCTCGGCAGGCTCCCAAACCTATCCTCAGCCCATAGCCCCTCCAGTCCACCAAATAAAACTTTTTTGCCCCGTACCACCTTACACCCCACGATGGCGTTCACCTCATGGTCATCCGCAGATGAACCCGATGTCCCGGCAGATGACTCAGAAAACCGGACATGAGCACGGGTTTCAGGAGGGACACGTGAAAGGTGTCGAGATACCCAGGCGTGGTGGAAGAGCTAAACGGTATACCACAGGGTTAACCTGCTCGAGGACCTTGAAAGGACCCAGGTAGCGGGGTGCCAACTTCGTGGACTCAACTCGCAGCCTGATGTTACGGGCCGGAGAGCCACACCAAATCCCCAGGAGCAAATGTAGGAGCGGGGCGCCGATGGGCATCGGCCGAAGACCTCATCCTCTCTTTGGAGGCCTGAATGGCATCCTGCGTGCGGTCCCAAATGCCCATGCCTCCACAGCCCAGTCTGCCACCCTGGAATCGGCGGAAGACACGGGCATAGGCACTGGTCACCCGCGGATGCTGACCGTAGTTCATGGAGGAATGGGGTCTGTCCGGTGGAATCAGCCACAGCAATTGTTTAAATGCAAACTCAGCCACGGCAGCAAGGATGCCCAGTCATCCTGCCTGCCGAGACAAAATGTCGAGATAGGTGACCAAGGTCTGGTTGGCCCCTCTAACCAACCCATTTGTCTCAGGATGGTACGCTGAAGAGAGATTTAACTCAATACTGAGTAGACGACAAAGCTCTACTCCAGAACCGAGACGCAAACTGGTGACCTCGGTCACTGACAATCTTGTCCGGCATGCCGTGTAAACGGAAGATGTGCCTAACAAACAACGCTGCCAGAGCCCGTGCAGAAGGTAACCGTGGTAGTGGCACCAGATGCCCCATTTTAGAAAATGGTCGATGATTACCCAAATGATGGTGCCAACCCCGAGACTTGGGCAAGCCCACCACAAAGTCCATCCCAACCATCTCCCAGGGCCTGTCTGCCACCGGCAAAATGGGTAAAGTAACCCACTGGCCGTTGTCGTGGAGAATTTTTTGGCGCAGGAGACACACGCTCGAACATAAGTCCCAACATCACGGACCATATGCGCCACCATATGTCCTCGCCAGCAATTCAAATGTCCTCTTTGCCCCAAAGTGTCCACCCACCCTGGACGAATGTGCCAAGAGAGTACCTCCGGTCGCAAATTAGTAGGCACAAAAGTCTTGCCCGGGCACAGACTCTAGCGAAACCGGGGCCACTGTTCTCAGGCTCTCTGTGGGGACGATAAGCCGAGGCTCCTCCACCTCCTCCTCCGAGGACCACCACAGAGCGAGAGAGAGCGTCGGCACGAATGTTCTCTCTCCCGAGAGGAAATGCAGTGTGAAATGAAACCGGGAGAAGAACAAGGACCATCTGGCTTGGCGAAATTAAGCCGCGGGCTGTCTGAAGATATACCAGGTTTTTGTGAATCCGTTGAAGACTTGGAAGGGAAAGCGAGCTCCCTCCAACAGATGTCTCCACTCCGAGAAGGCCAACTTCATTGCTAGCAACTCCCTGTCCCCGATGGAATAATTCCTCTCTGCTGGTGTGAAGGTCTTGGAGAAAAAGAAGCATGGATGCTTCCGAGACCTTGAGCATCCTTTTGGAAGAGGACGCTCCAGCACCAACGACGAGGCATCCACCTCCAATAATAAATGGCTTATCAACATCGGGGCGATGTAGGATGGGAGCTCTACGAAATGAGACTAATAGACGTGAAGGCCTTGGAGACCTCTTCAGACCACAATTTGGGATTAGCTCCCTTTTTGGTAAGGGCAACCACGGAGCTACCAAAGTTTGAGAAGTGGGGAATGAACTGACGGTAGTATTAATGAACCCCAAAAACGCGCTGCACACCGCCTTTAAGAGTGGGGTTCTTGCCAGTCCATCACCGCCTGTAGTTTGGCAGGATCCATAGCCAATCCCTGGGCGGAGATGAAATAGCCCAGGAAAGGTAAGGACTCCTGCTCAAACACACATTTCTCCAACTTTGCGTAAAGGGAATTTGCCCGTAGGAGGTCGAAGACCCTGCCAACATCCCTCCGGTGGGAGTCAATATCTGAGAGAAGATGAGTATATCATCCAGATAGACTACGACTGAGGTGGAGAGCATATCCCGGAAGATGTCATTGACAAAGTCTTGGAAAACGGCTGGAGCATTACAGAGCCCAAAGGGCATCACCAGATATCGTAATGCCCATCCTGGTATTAAAAGCCTTCTCCATTCGTCCCCCTCAGGATGCGAATCAGGTTATAACACCGCGCAGATCTAGTTTTAGTGAATACCCTTGCTCCCCGAAGCCTATCAAATAGCTCAAGATCAGGGCAACGGGTACTTTTTTTAACGGTGATGGCGTTAAGACCCTGTAATCAATACACGGACGCAATTCTCCGTTTTTCTTCTGCACGAAGAAAAATCCCGCCCCTGCCGTGACACCGAGTTCCTAATAAACCCTCTTGCCAGGTTCTCCTGAATATATTGCGACATGGCCTCTGTCTCAGGAAGAGAGAGGGGATAGACCCTTCCCCGAGGAGGTTCTGCGCCAGGCAAGAGGTCGATAGGACAGTCATAGGGGCGATGAGGCGGAAGAGTCTCCGCAGCCTTCTTGGAGAACACGTCTGCATATGACCAGTAGTGCTTGGAAGTGGAGTAAGATCTGCGGTAACTCAGTAATGGCAACCTGAACGCAACTTTTGACACATCTGCCTGTACATGCATCACTCCAACCCAGTATCCTACCCGAAGTCCACTCTAATTGTGGGGAGTGGAAACGGAGCCAAGGTAATACCTAGTAGGATCTCGTCTATTCCCTCGGGAAGGACGATTAGGGAAAAATAAATTCCTGATGGGAAGGAGATACAGACAATGCAAGTGGGACAGTCTGGTGTGTAATTTGTGAGGGCAATGACGACCCATTCACTACCCGAACAGTCACTGAATTGTCAACCCGCCACCAGAGGTATTGCATGACGGTGAGCAAAGCTAGAGGACATGAAATTCCCCTCTGCTCCTGAGTCCACGCAAAGGGGTCGGCGGTGAGAATGGAAGTACCAACAGTGATTGTCCCTTTAAATGTTATCTTGGAGGAAAATGCCGCTGTCTCTAGTGAACCTCCTCCCAGGGCCACTAGACGCGATCGGCTTCCCCGATCGCTGTGGACATCTGTTGGATAGTGTCCTGTCTGCTGACAATGGTTCCCAAACCACGGATACTCGGACGGACCGAGACTTAGGTCCTGCAGAGGAACTTCTGTGGCCTTTTGAGGTTCGGACGCCAGATCGGGGAATTTCGAGAGGTTTGGCAAAGGTAGGAGCCAACCGAAACCTCTGCCTACACTGGGCCCGCTCCAACCTCCGCTCGTGGAAAACGGAGGTCAATGCGGGTAGATATGGAATAAGCTTCTCCAGTGTGGCGGGAATCTCCCTGGTAGCCAAAGCGTCTTTAACATGGTCAGCCAGTCCCCGCCAGTAGATAGGAATAAGAACTTTATCAGACCAATCTAGCTCAGCAGCCAGAGTCCGAAACTGGACGGAAAACTGACTGACCAAAGACGAACCCTGTGTCAATGCCAGCAGTTGTACGCCGTATCGTGGGTGACCTGGGGTCCTAAAAAGACCTTTTTAAGAGCCTCCAAGAAACGAGGAGCACTCTGCACCACACGATCATCGCGCTCCCACAGCGGCGTTGCCCACTCCAACGCTCTGCCCCGAGAGTAGAGAAAGTACAAAAACCCACTTTTGCCCGATCCGTGGGAAAACGTGCAGCCAGAAGCTCGAGATGTATAGAGCACTGACTCACGAATCCCCGACATTGCTTGCTATCACCGGCAAACTTGTCAGGAAGCGGGAGGTGGGATAATGTAGGGGCAGAGGTGGCAGAGGACAAACTGGCTGCAGCCACGCTAGCAGCCTGAACACGACTGCGGTAACATCCACAGCTGAGGTTGTGCTCTCAAGAGCCTCCAACCTACCCTTCAGCTGCTGGATGTACTGCAAAGACGCTGTTCGTCCCCAATTTTACTACCAGACCCCCGGCGCTAATATTATGTTAGGGTCTGCGGAACGCACCAAATATATAGAGTGGAGAGGTGCGTTCGCAGCCCGGGGTCCACCGTGCAAGCAAAACCTGCTGCTAGTAAGATGACGAAAGTAGCGAACTCTGTTATCCCGCAGAGTCGCTAAAAAAACGCCGTAGCGCGTTGTGGCAGTAAGTGCAGACACTGTTAATTCACAGAGCCGCTAACGGGATGCCACAGTGCTATATGGCGATATGTGCGAACTCACTTAGCTTCAGTGAGCCGCAAAGTAAAACGCTAGGGCGCTGTCTAGCGTCGAGAGCGAACCCTGTTACGTCAAAAGAGCCGCTGGAACAAACACCGTGTCCTGTCAGGCTCTCAGGCACACGGTTAATTGCAAAGCGAGCATAATACGTGGTCATGCGCTAATGTCCTCGCGGGAGTCACCCGCAATTTTATGGCGTCTGAACGCCAGACCCTGAATACGGCAATCAAACTCCTCACCGGTTATCCGGTAATCTAGGGCATCTAGGACACCGACCCTGACCAGCTAGCACACTAAACTCCTCACCGATTAAGTCGGTATTCTAGTGGCTTATTTCAGCCGGGTCCCCAACCACACACACGCATGACCACACTGGCGCATAGCATACAATGGTTGATATTAGCGCATGGCGGCCCAGCCATGCTACCCTTTTATAGCAACAGCCACAGACCTTCCAGGAACAAGGACCAATGAGAACCTGTTCAGAAGACTAGTAGTAACAGGGCCTTCCTGGCGGGCCAATAGGAGCCGCTGCAGTACCTGAGCATGTGACCCCTGATCTCCAATGAGAGATCTCACTCTGGCACGCTCAGAAGGGAAAATGCAGGACTTTATCCCAAAGACGTCTGCTCCAGAACTGGCTACAATAGCAGATCCAGGAAAGGCAGCAGCAAGTCACTGCCCAGTAGTGGAGTGGGGCAGACGCCTGGAACGACGTCTCTGCTGAGCAGGCTCCACTGCGGCCGGAGACGAATGGGAGAACCGCAGCGGCACTGGTTCGAGACTCCCCTTGTGCAGGAGCGGGAACTCGAACCCTAACATGGAGTTTGCACGGTTGTCTGGCCGGTGGATCAGCTTGCCACTGAGGTTCAGAGTATTGCTGCATATCTTGCTAGGGTTTGCCTGTTGTGGAACCTAGGATTCCCATGCCAGATTTGTTTTTAGGGGATCGAGCTAAGTTTCAGAATTTCAAAAATAATTGTAAATTGTTTTTTGCCTTAAAATCTAAGTCCTCAGGGAACGCAGCACAGCAGGTTCAAATTATCATCTCTCTCCTGCACGGCAATCCTCAGGATTGGGCTTTTTCCCTGACACCTGGGGATCCTGTTTTGAGTGATGTTGATGCATTTTTTCAGGCTTTGGGGTTATTGTACGATGAGCCTAATGTCACTGATCAAGCTGAAAAAAGCCTTGTTGGCATTAAATCAGGGGCCTTATGACGCTGAGTTATACTGTCAGAGATTCCGTAGGTGGGCAGTCCTGACCAAATGGAATGACGATGCTTTGGCAGCCCTTTTCCGGAAGGGTCTGTCAGATAATGTAAAGGATGTTATGGGGATTCCCTGTCCCCTCTGGTCTCAATGATTCTATGTCATTAGCGATTCAAATTGACAGACGTTTGCGTGAGCGGAGAAGTATGCGTGGAATGGTGTTGCCTTGTGAACCAGCTTCTGAACCCATGCAGTGTGATAGAGTGGTGTCTGGGGCACAAGCGTCATGAGTTTCGAAAGCGCAATGGGTTATGTTTCTACTGTGGTGATGCCTCTCATGCTATTTCAGTCTGCCCTAAGCGGGGAAGACGTTTTGCACGCTCAGTTGTCTTGGGTAGTGTTCAGACTAAGTTTTTATTAACTGTCACTCTGATATGCTCTCTGTCCTCATTTTCTGCTCAGGCTTTCGTTGATTCTGGAGCAGCTATTAACCTGATGGATTATGATTTTGCTAAACGTTGTGGGTTTCCCTTGATACCCCTACAGAAGTCTATTCCCCTACTGGGGATCGATTCTACCCCTTTGGCTGAGAATAAACCCCAGTTTTCTACTCAGGTGATAATGAGGGTTGAACCTGATCACCAGGAGTGCTGCAAATTTTTTGGTTCTGTATAATCTGCATGACATTATCGTGCTGGGTTTCCCTTGGTTACAGTCTCATAATCCTGTTTTGGATTGGAAATCTGTGTCTGTAACCAGTTGGGGCTTGCCAATGTGTTAATACCAACATCTCCTGTTTTTTCTGCCTCCCCCCAGGCTCAGGATGTTCCTGACTTTTTGGTTGATTTTTCTGATGTGTTTAGCGAAAGTAAATCTGCATCCTTGCCTCCCCATAGGAGCTATGACTGCGCTATTGAATTAGTGCCGTGTAGTAAATTCCCTAAAGGTCGCCTTTTTAACTTGTCTATACCTGAACATGACGCTATGCAGTCTTATATCAAGGAATCATTGGAGAAGGGTCATATCAGACCATCCTCTTCACCCTTGGGTGCCGGTTTTTCTTTGTGGCCAAAAAAGATGGTTCATTAAGGGCCGTGTAATTGATTATCGTCTCTTGAACAATATTACTATGAAATATCAATACCCGTTACCCTTGATTTCTGACCTGTTTTCCGGGTGAAAACGCTACTTGGTTTACCAAGCTTGACCTCAGGGGGGCGTATAACCTTATTCGCATTAAGCACGGGGATGAATGGAAGACGGCATTCAATACCCCTGAAGGGCATTTTGAGTACCTAGTGATGCCCTTTGGGCTCACTAATGCTCCTTCCGTCTTCCAGTCCTTCATGAATGACATTTTCAGGGATTTTGGGACAAATTTCTGATTGTTTATTTGGATGATATCTTGATTTTTTCTAATGACTGGGACTCCCATGTGAAACATGTTCGAACTGTATTCCAGATTTTGAGAGAGAATGCTCTGTATGTGAAGGGATCAAAGTGTCTTTTTGGCGTACAGAGGATCTCATTTCTGGGATTTCATTTTGTCCCCATCTGTTATTGAAATGGACCCGGTCAAGGTTCAGGCCATCTGTGATTGGTCCAACCTACTTCATTAAAGGCTCTTCAGAGATTTTTCGGTTTTGCCAATTTTTATCGTAAATTTATTGGTAATTTTCTCGGTTATTGTTAAACCATTAACTGATTTGACCAGAAAGGAATTCTGATGTGGTGAATGGCCTCCTGAGGCAGTCTCTGCATTTCAGGAACTTAAGCAAGATTCACTTCTGCTCCTGTTTACGGCAGCCTGATGTTTCTCTGCCATTTCAGGTGGAGGTTGATGCCTCTGAAATTGGGGCAGGTGCCGTTTTGTCCCAAAAAGATCCAGAGACCTCTAAAAGTAACCCTTGTGCCTTTTTCTCTCGAAAATTTTCTCCTACTGAACGTAATTATGACGTGGTGTAATCGGGAGTTATTGGCCATGAAGTGGGCTTTTGAAGAGTGGAGACATTGGCTGGAGGGAGCCAAACATCAGGTGGTGGTCCTTACGGACCATAAGAATCTGGTCTATTGGAATCTGCCAAGCGACTCAATCCTAGACAGGCCAGGTGGGCCTTGTTTTTTCACACGTTTTAATTTTGTGGTTTCCTTTCTTCCTGGCACTAAGAATGTTAAGGCGGATGCCCTCTCGAGGAGTTTCCTTGCGGACTCTCCTGAGTTATCTGATCCTTCTGTTATTTTGAAAGAGGTGTAGTTCCTTTCCGCCATCTCGCCCAATTGAGACTTGCTCTGGAGGGGTGTCAGGAGGATAGGCCCGAGTGCTGCCCTGTTGGAAAATTGTTTGTCCCGGACCAGTGGAAAAAGAGTGTGATGTCTGAGATTCATTGTTCCGCATTGGCTGGACATCCCGGAATTTTTGTACCAGAGACTTGGTTAGTCGGTCCTTTTGTGGCCTACCTTGTCTCGTGATGTCAGGGAATTTGTGCAGTCCTGCGGGACTTGCTCTCGCTCCAAGCCTGCTCTCGCTCTGGTGGTTTGTTGATGCCATTGCCTGTGCCCAAGAGACCATGGACCCATACTCTATGAATTTAATTTCCGACCTTCCGTTTCTCAGAGAATGACCACCATCTGGGTAATTTGTGATAGGTTTTCCAAAATGATACATCTTGTGCCATTACCTAAGTTGCCTTCCTCCTCTGAATTGGTGCCGTTGTTCCTTCAGCACGTGGTTCGTTTACACGGCATTCCTGAGAACATTGTGCTGACAGAGGAGTCCAGTTTGTTTCCAGATTTTGAAGGACTTTTTGTTCTAAACTGGGTGTTCAATTGTCTTTCTCCTCGGCATTTCATCCTCAGACCATTGGTCAAACTGAGAGAACAAACCAGACATTGGAGACTTATCTAAGATGCTTTGTGTCTGCTGATCAGGATGACTGGGTCTCTTTTTTGCCTTTGGCTGAGTTTGCTCTTAATAATAGGCTAGCTCTGCCACTTTGATGTCTCCGTTTTTCTGTAATTCTGGGTTTACACCTCGATTTTCTTCAGGACAGACGGAGGCTTCTGTCTGTCCAGGTGTTGACTCTGTTGTGGAGCGTATGCAACAGATTTGGGACCAGGTAGTGGAGAGGTTGTCCCTCTCTCAGGAGAAGGCCCAGCGGTTTGCTAACCGGCATAGGACTGATGGTCCTCGGTTTAAAGTGGGGGACTTGGTCTGGTTGTCCTCAAAGAATATTCCTATGAGAGTAGCATCTCCTAAATTTAAGCCTAGGTTCATTGGACCTTATAAGATCATGGAGATTATTAATCCTGTTTCTTTTCGTTTGCTTCTTCCAGGGACATTTAAGATCCATAACGTGTTCCACAAGTCCTTGTTGAAAAGGTTGGTTGAGCCAGTGGTTCCTGCTGCTGTGCCTCCTGACCCTGTTTTGGTTGAGGGCAATCTGGAGTATGTGGTTGAGAAAATATTAGATTCTCGTTTTTCTAGATGGAAACTCCAGTATTTGGTTAAATGGAGAGGTTATGGTCAGGAAGACAATTCTTGGGTGTTTGCTTCGGACATCCATGCTAGGAGACTTATCCGTGCGTATCATAGAAGTCATCCTGACCGACCTGGTTGCTCAAATGAGGGTTCGGTGACCCCTCCTCAAGGGGGGGGTACTGTTGTGAATGGGTTTGAGATGAGTTCTGAGCAGAGGCTTCCTCTGGTGGTTACAAGCGGTGCTGGTCTGTCCAGTGAAGATTGTGAGGACTGGGAATCAGGTGTTACTGACTGGTCTTATATAAGGGAGTCACCTTCCCATCAGGGTTGCCGGTGATCAATTGTTCTGGTCTGAATCCTTCATTCCTGTTCCCTTGTTGCCTGCTGTGTCGTGTCTGCATCTCCTGCTAACAGATAAGACATTTTCTTTTTTTTGTTTTTGTGCTATATTTTTGCATTTTGTCCTGCACTTCTGTGGGGGCCTTCAGGGTCCCCTCCGGGGGCTTTTGCCCTCTCAGTTTAGTTCAGCCACTGATGTTTGTACTTTTGTTTTTTCCAGTTTTTTCAGTGGCTGCTGTTTTGATTTTGTTACACCAGAGAACTAATTTAGGTGGTAGAGGTCGTGTGATCTCAGGTGATTTTGAAATTAGTAGAGTTGGTGCTTTTCAGGGTTTTCTGGGATTGCAGTGAGTACCCTTTCTGTCCTTTTCTATTTAGTTAGTTTGGGCCCCAGCGTTTGCTCATACTATTTTCTTTCTGTGTCAGTATTTCTTCTTGTCTAACCGCCATTACTTGTTTGGGGGCTTTCTATTATCTTTGGGGTTCTGCTCCGGGGCAGATAGCTTTCCTATTTCTATCTTTAGGTGTAGTTAGTTTCTCAGGCTGTGACGAGGCGTCTAGGACCAACGTAGGAACGCTCCACGGCTGCCTCTAGTTGTGGTGGTTAGTCAGGGTACTGCAATCTCATAGATTCCAACCTCTCTGGTGTATTGCCTTTTTTACCTGCACTCCTCAGCTACCAAATCATAACACACGGCTGCCTTTAGTTGTGGTGGTTAGTCAGGGTACTGCAATTCAGTAGATTCCAACCTCTCTGGTGTATTGCCATTTTTGCCTGCTCTCCTCAGCTACCAAAACATAACAGTATCACCGACCAAACTGAAAATTATATGGTACTCACAGAAAGGAAAAATAGTGTGGAAAAAAAAAAGTTATCAGAGTTGTCAGAGATTTTTTTTTTTCTGTTTGTTGCATTTTTTTTCCGCTCTTTTTCTCTGGGTGCTGAGGAGGATTTTTTTTTTCTCTCAATGGAGTTTGCACAGTTGTCTGGCCGTGTGGATCAGCTTGCCACTGAAGTTCGGAGTATTGGTACCTATCTTGCAGGGTTGCCGGTTGTGGAACCTAGGATCCCCATGCCAGATTTGTTTTTAGGGGATCGAGCTAAATTTCTGAATTTCAAAAATAACTGTAAGTTGTTTTTTGCCTTAAAACCTAAGTCTTCAGGGAACGCAGCACAGCAGGTTCAAATTGTCATCTCTCTCCTGCGCGGCGATCCTCAGGATTGGGCTTTTTCCCTGACACCTGGGGACCCTGTTTTGAGTAATGTTGATGCATTTTTTCTGGCTCTGGGGTTATTGTACGATGAACCTAATGTCACTGATCAAGCTGAAAAAACCTTGTTGGCATTAAATCAGGGGCTTGAGGACGCTGAGTTGTACTGTCAGAAATTCCGAAAGTAGGCAGTTCTGACCAAATGGAATGATGATGTCATGTGTGCATTGCCACGAAGATCGTCGCGGTTGCACATTTTGACTTCTCACAGCTGAGCTGCTGTTTCTTTGTGTTTGGCAGCTAGGGAGTTAATTCTGTCTGTGCTCGGTGCTGGGACTGGGTGCAGTTTCTCCCGGCTGCAATTGATTATTTGTTGATTGATTTCCTTTAAATTCCTGGTTGTCTGCTTGGGGAGTTGCCAGTGAAACCTTCATGCAGACCACAGATAGGAATGAATCTGTATAGACTTTAGTTGTGAGCTCCTTAGTTGTTCTAAGCTCAACTTGGTTAGAGTTTATTTCCCAGACCATTTATGTTCCTTTGGTGTTTGAGTGTGTATGCAAGCGAGTGTTATCCTGTCTGTCTTATATGTCTAATCTGTGTATTTAGCTGAGTTCAGCCCATATCCCTTTGGTGGTAGTCAGGATCCTTCTTAGGACTGATTACAGGGTTCAGGGTCTGATAGGAGACAGGGTTAGGTTGGAGACTTGGACCTCTGAACCATTATCAGTACCTCCAAGGTGAGGGATTAGTTAGGACCCCAGTTTAGGGTCAGGTTAGATCCCGGTCCACCTCTTTCCTGTTTCAGCTCATCAAGTCCTCAAGATTAACCCTGAGTTCAGCAGATATCGTGTCAGGTAAATCTATTCTATACTTACATGCTGATGTTGCTATACTAGTTGTTGTATAGAGTGTTGTTCCTGTATTAATAGTTTACTGACACTGTATACATATCATTAGACAGCGTGACATTTTCACTGGCCATAAAAATTATCTCCAGTTACCATGGATCCAGTAGCCCAGCTGGCTCTGCAGTTGCAGGGATTATCCATGGAGCTGACGGACATTAAGTCCAAAGTTTTGTCTCCCCTGGAGCAAACCAGAGTTGAACCTAAAGTAGCTCTCCCGGACAGGTTCACTGGTGGGCGAGACAAATTTTTCACCTTCCGGGAGGCATGTAAATTGTATTTTCTGCTTCGGCCTCGATCATCAGGGAGTGAGGAGCAGAGAGTGGGAATTGTTATCTCACTTCTGTAAGGGGACCCTCAATCCTGGGCATTTTCCCTTCCTCCGGGATCCCCGGCTCTACTGTCTGTAGATCAATTTTTTACCGCCCTGGGATTGGTATATGATGACCCAGATCGGGTCTCTCTTGCTGAGACAAAATTACGTAAGATACAGCAGGGAGATCGTCCGGCAGAGGAATTTGCTTCTGAGTTTCGTAGATGGGCCACAGATACTCAGTGGAATGACCCAGCTCTTAGGAGCCAGTTTTGTCATGGGCTTTCTGATAAATTAAAAGACGTTTTGGCTCAGTATGAGTCTCCTCCTTCTCTGGAGGCTGCTATGGCCTTAGCTATCCGTACTGATAGACGGCTTCGGGAGAGGGGTGAGGTAACCCCACTCCCTGTTGTTTCTCCACCTACCACTAAAGTCCCTTATGTTGAGGTTCCCCTTGTCTGTTCGGATGAGCCTATGCAGTTGGGAGGGACATCATTTCGTAGGAGGGGATTGGCGGTGCGCCGCAGGACTAGAAGATGTTTTTTCTGCGGGAAAGAGGGACATTTTGTTGGAGAATGTCCATCCCGTGCCTTGTTGAGCCAAAAGTCGCCGGAAAACTGTTAATCCCAGGTTGTGTGGTGGACGACAACCTGGGAGTATGTATTTCATCCGCCAGTTCTTCTCAGTTCCTTGTACCAGTGGAGGTGGTAGTTGGTACGAGAGTGGAGAGATTGTCTGTTCTTCTTGATAGTGGTTCCGGGGCTAATCTTGTTGACGCTCAGTTTGCTCAGGCTCAAGGTATGCATCTGAGTGTATTGGTCAAACCGATCCCTATATTCTCCATTGACGCCAGTCCTCTCGGCCAAGTTAGCTTTGTTCATGAGGTTCATAACATTGACCTTCGGGTAGGGGCAATACATAGGGAACAATTATCTTGTTATGTGTTGGAGGGTCTACCTACTCCCATTGTGTTGGGACTTCCTTGGTTGGTTAAACATAACCCTGTGATTAATTGGCAGTCCAGAGAAATAAGCCAATGGGGTGAGTTTTGCAAAAGCAACTGCATGAACACAGTCATCAGTGCGGTCGTGCCTAGTACATTGCCTCCTTTTTTGGAGGATTTTGGGGATGTTTTCTCTGAGGAGGGGTGTCAGGAGTTGCCTCCTCATCGCGTGTATGACTGCTCTATTAATCTCCTTCCTGATGCTAAGTTGCCTAAAGCTAGGTTGTATAATCTTTCTGGTCCTGAGAGGCAGGCTATGAAAGATTATATTTCTGAAAGTCTGGCCAAAGGGCATATTAGACCTTCATCTTCCCCAGTAGCCGCGGGGTTCTTCTTTGTGAAGAAGAAAGATGGAGGCCTACGCCCTTGCTTGGATTTCCGCGAACTTAATCGGATTACTGTTCGAGATCCGTATCCACTCCCTCTTATTCCTGATCTCTTCAATCAAATTGTTGGCGCCAAATGGTTTTCTAAATTGGATCTCAGGGGGGCGTATAATCTGATTAGGATAAAAGAGGGGGATGAGTGGAAAACGGCGTTTAACACGCCGGAGGGACATTATGAGAACCTAGTCATGCCTTTTGGTCTGACTACTGCACCAGCAGTATTCCAACATTTTGTTAATGACATTTTTCGTCACCTTGTGGGGCTGTTTGTGGTTGTATATTTGGACGACATTTTAATTTACTCGCCAGATCTTGTGTCTCATCAGGAGCATGTGAGACAGGTGTTGCAGATCTTGCGAGACAATAAACTATACGCCAAACTGGAGAAGTGTGTATTTGCCGTACAGGAACTTCAGTTTTTGGGTTTTTTGGTGTCAGCCTCCGGTTTCCGTATGGACCCTGAAAAGGTGAGAGCAGTGCTTGAATGGGATCAGCCAGGGGATCTTAAGGCTCTGCAGCGTTTTTTGGGGTTTGCTAACTACTACCGGAAATTTATTTGTAATTTCTCATCTGTCTTCAAACCTCTCACTGACATGACAAGAAAAGGGACGGATTTTTCTAAATGGTCGGACAAAGCTTGCCAAGCCTTTTCCTCTTTGAAGAAATGTTTTGCTTCGGCACCCGTTCTCATCCAACCAGATGCATCTCAGCCGTTCATTGTGGAGGTGGATACGTCTGACGTAGGGTGGGTGCTATATTGTCCCAGGGTCCGTCCCCTGGTAAATGGCATCCGTGCGCTTTCTTTTCTAAGAAATTGTCGTCCGCCGAAAGGAATTATGATATCGGCAATAGGGAACTTTTGGCCATTAAGTTAGCTTTTGAAGAATGGCGTCACTTTTTGGAGGGGGCAGTCCACCCGGTTACCGTTATTACTGATCACAAGAACCTGTTGTATTTGGAATCCGCTAAGCGTCTGAATTCCAGACAAGCTCGATGGTCGTTGTTTTTTACCAGGTTTAATTTTGTCGTCACTTATCGCCCGGGGTCTAAGAATGTAAAGGCTGATGCCTTGTCTCGCAGTTTCCCAGGGGCCGGGAAAACGGATGACCCGAGTCCTATCCTTCAGGAGGGGGTGGTAGTCTCGGCTGTATTTTCTGAGCTTGAGGAGGAGGTGTTAGAGGCTCAGGGGACGCCCCTGCAGGACCTCCAGGGAGACTGTTTGTCCCAAATCTGTTGAGACAAAAGGTTATTGAGGCACATCATAATTCTGCTCTAGCAGGACATCCAGGGAGTAAGGCTACTTTAGATCTCCTTTCTCGCCGGTTTTGGTGGCCTAATGCTAATAAAGATGTTATAACTTTTGTCGCGTCATGTGGGGTGTGTGCTCGCTCTAAAATCCCTCATACCCGTCCGTCTGGGACCCTTTTACCCTTGAAACTTCCGGAGCGTCCATGGACTCATTTATCTATGGACTTCATTACGGACCTTCCTCCGTCGTCAGGGAATACTGTCATACTGGTGGTTGTTGACAGGTTCAGTAAGATGGCACATTTCGTTGCTCTTCCTGCACTCCCTAATGCTAAAACTCTGGCGCAGGTGTTCATTAGGGAGATCGTTAGACTTCATGGGTTGCCTTCTGATGTGGTGTCAGATAGGGGGTCTCAGTTTGTGTCCAAATTTTGGAGGGCATTTTGTTTACGTCGGGGGATGCAATTGTCATTTTCCTCGGCTTTTCATCCGCAGACCAATGGTCAGACAGAGCGTCTGAATCAGAGCTTAGAGACATATCTCCGGTGTTTTGTCTCAGAGAACCAAGAGGACTGGTCTTCTTTCTTGCCTCTGGCAGAGTTCGCTCTTAACAACAGGCGGAGCGAGTCCACTGGTAAGTCCCCGTTTTTTGGGGCATATGGTTTCCATCCCCAGTTTTGTACTTTCAATGGGGGGGCCCTTCTGGGGTTCCTGAGGAGGAGCGTTTCTCGTCGTCACTTGCTTCTGTGTGGAGAGGTGTATTGAATAATCTGAGTGCGATTGGGAACCGTTACAAACGTATGGCTGATAGGAGGAGAGTTTTCTGGTCCAGATCTGAATGTGAACGATCTGGTATGGTTGTCTACCAGGAATATAAAACTTAAAGTGCCCTCCTGGAAACTGGGTCCCAGATTCATCGGGCCGTACAGGATCAGTTCCATAATTAATCCTGTGGCATTTCGTCTGGACCTCCCTCCTACGTTTAAAATTCATAATGTGTTCCACAAGTCATTACTTAAAAGGTATGTGGCACCAGTCATACCGTCACCTCTACCTCCTCCTCCTGTGTTGGTCAATGGTAACTTGGAATTTCAAGTATCAAAGATCATTGACTCACGTCTGAATCGCCGGTCCCTTCAGTACTTGGTGCATTGGAAGGGGTATGGTCCAGAGGAGAGGACGTGGGTCCCTGCATCTAATGTTAACGCAGATCGTTTGGTTCGGACCTTCCACAGAACTCACCCGGGCAGGCCTGGCCCTGAGGGTCCGGAGGCCCCTCGTAGAAGGGGGGGTACTGTCATGTGTGCATTGCCACGAAGATCGTCGCGGTTGCACATTTTGACTTCTCACAGCTGAGCTGCTGTTTCTTTGTGTTTGGCAGCTAGGGAGTTAATTCTGTCTGTGCTCGGTGCTGGGACTGGGTGCAGTTTCTCCCGGCTGCAATTGATTATTTGTTGATTGATTTCCTTTAAATTCCTGGTTGTCTGCTTGGGGAGTTGCCAGTGAAACCTTCATGCAGACCACAGATAGGAATGAATCTGTATAGACTTTAGTTGTGAGCTCCTTAGTTGTTCTAAGCTCAACTTGGTTAGAGTTTATTTCCCAGACCATTTATGTTCCTTTGGTGTTTGAGTGTGTATGCAAGCGAGTGTTATCCTGTCTGTCTTATATGTCTAATCTGTGTATTTAGCTGAGTTCAGCCCATATCCCTTTGGTGGTAGTCAGGATCCTTCTTAGGACTGATTACAGGGTTCAGGGTCTGATAGGAGACAGGGTTAGGTTGGAGACTTGGACCTCTGAACCATTATCAGTACCTCCAAGGTGAGGGATTAGTTAGGACCCCAGTTTAGGGTCAGGTTAGATCCCGTCCACCTCTTTCCTGTTTCAGCTCATCAAGTCCTCAAGATTAACCCTGAGTTCAGCAGATATCGTGTCAGGTAAATCTATTCTATACTTACATGCTGATGTTGCTATACTAGTTGTTGTATAGAGTGTTGTTCCTGTATTAATAGTTTACTGACACTGTATACATATCATTAGACAGCGTGACAGATGATGCTTTGGCAGCTCTTTTTCGGAAGGGTCTGTCAGAGAATGTAAAAGATGTTATGGTGGGTTTCCCTTCTCCCTCTGGTCTCAATGATTCTATGTCATTGGCGATTCAAATTGACAGACGTTTGCGTGAGCGTAGAGGTATGCGTGGAATGGTGTTGCCTTGTGAACCAGCTTCTGAACCCATGCAGTGTGATAGAGTGGCTTCTGGGGCACAGCGTCATGAGTTTCGAAAACGCAATGGGTTATGTTTCTACTGTGGTGATGCCTCTCATGCTATTTCAGTCTGCCCTAAGCGGGGAAGACGTTTTGCACACTCAGTTGTCTTGGGTAGTGTTCAGACTAAATTTCTGTTGACTGTTACCCTGATTTGCTCCCTGTCCACATTTTCTGCTCAGGCTTTTGTTGATTTTGGAGCAGCTATTAACCTGATGGATTTTGATTTTGCTAAATGTTGTGGGTTTCCCTTGATACCCCTACGGAAGTCTATTCCCCTACTGGGGATTGATTCTACCCCTTTGGCTGAGAATAAACCACAGTTCTCTACTCAGGTGATAATGAAGGTTGAACCTGATCATCAGGAGAGTTGCAAATTTTTGGTACTGTATAATCTGCATGACATTATTGTACTAGGTTTCCCTTGGTTGAAGTCTCATAATCCTGTTTTGGATTGGAAATCTGTGTCTGTAACCAGTTGGGGCTGCCAATGTGTTAATGCCAACACTCCTGTTTTTTCTGTCTCTCCCCAGGCTCAAGATGTGCCTGACTTTTTGACTGATTTTTCTGATGTGTTTAGGAAAAGTAAATCTGCATCCTTGCCCCCCCATAGGAGCTATGACTGCGCTATTGAATTAGTGCGTGGTAGTAAATTCCCTAAAGGTCGCATTTTTAACTTGTCTGTACCTGAACATGACGCTATGCGGTCTTATATCAAGGAGTCATTGGAGAAGGGTCATATCAGACCATCCTCTTCACCCTTGGGTGCCGGTTTTTTCTTTGTGGCCAAAAAGGATGGTTCATTAAGGCCGTGTATTGATTATCGTCTCTTGAACAATATCACTGTGAAATATCAAAATCTGTTACCCTTGATTTCTGACCTGTTTTCCAGGGTGAAAAGTGCTACTTGGTTTACCAAGCTTGACCTCAGGGGGGCGTATAACCTTATTCGCATTAAGCACGGGGATGAATGGAAGACGGCATTTTGAGTACCTAGTGATGCCCTTTGGGCTCACTAATAGTGTTGAGCGATACTGCTCGATATCTAAAAATATCGTATCGGAATGGTATCGCCGATATCACTAAATATCGTCGATATCCGATTCCGATACCGGAAGTCCCATGTAAGTCTATGGGAACAAAATATTGCAACAAAATAAACGCTTTCTTTCGGTGTAAACACAAAATATACACACATAGAATACATACATATATATATATATATACATGTCATTGTGACATATATATATATACATATATTTATAGTTTATACACTTCTACATAGTAAAATAGACTCTGATTCAATTGCCGGGTAAAGCCGTGACATACCCCATAGAAGTCGACGGGCTCGGTGCCGAGTACCCCCAAAACCTCTGGCTCTGTGCGACTCAACTTGGGCGTCACGAACAGGATTCTGTAGCTCGCTATAAGCGAGTCCTGTGTGCCTGAATTGAACTGGTTTTGTGCTTGAGAATTGCTAAAATCATCAGAGAATGTATTTGCCATTTTTCCGCCATATCTGCGTCACGACGAGGCACTGGTGAAGAAGAAGGCCGTGCTCTTCGTGGGTGTACACTCACTCAGTGGCGCGAAAACGATGGCCGACCACTCTAAATGGTACTGCAATGTAAGATCGTGCCCCACAGCTCTTCAGTTCCGCCTCCTCATCCTCCTCAGTGTGCGGAAACTAACACGAAGGTCCCGCCTCCCTACAAAAGAGGGGCCCTCTCCAGATGCTAATGACACATGTGACTTGGCAGAGATGGCTAATGGACACGAGCAGAAGTGTGAAGGGATGGAGCAGTCAGAGCTCTCCCCCCACGGAAGCGACCCGATCGCCACGGAACCACCGTTGGGCACCCGGCCTGGAAACCCTCCTACGCTGCAAGAAGCGTAGGATACCCTGAGAGGCCTGGCCCGGCACCGGGAGGAGGTCGCCAGGATGGAAGCCAGCTGGCGTGCCCTAAAACTATACTTGGAGCGGCGCCAATCCCTCTTACCTGAAGTGTCTGTACCGGAAGGTGAGGCACCCGTTCTAGTAGAGGAGTCCGTGCGGGCATCCCAGCCCTTGCAATGTGATCCGGTTGACGTCGCAGTGGAGGCACCCGTTCCTGCAAAAAACTCTGCACCGGCAGCACCCCAGATCCCGCTGTCTGCCCCCGTCGCTGAGACAGAAGAAGCGACACCCGTCCTCATGGAGGAGGCCGCGCAGGCACCAGAGGTCTACCTGTCTGTACCGGAGCCCCGACTGTCATCTGTTCCAGAGCCGGCTGCTTCCTCCGCAGGTGAGCGCCGCCAGGACTGGGGGGCGCCAGGAGAGCTGCCGCAAACCGGACATTGTAAGCTGCAGTTTGATGGTGGAGACATGGAGATGCTGGTGGAGGAGAATTACAATTGGCGTCAGGAGGAAGAGTGGAGACGTTGGGAGCGGGAAGCAGAGCGACAAAGGGAGCAGCGAGAATCCCAAAAGCTTCGGCAACGTAACCTGGAGAAGGACCGGACAGATAAGGACCGGATGAGAAAAGATAAAGGAACCCTGAGGGAGCCGCGGCGTAAGGGTGCAGTACGGAGCTTTAAATTGAAAGGTGGTTGGGGCTTCATCCAGGAGCCTGGACTTTATTTAGAAGTGTTTGTGACCCGGCGGGACGTGGAGACTCACCTCCCAGAAGGACACCCGGGGAGGGACCTGTTGCCAGGAGACTTGGTAACTTACACCCAACACTGGGGTTACAATGGATGGTATGCCCTAAATGTTACCAGGTGCGACCCCCTACTCCCCAGAGTGTCAGGAACCTGTGAGACCCTCGGAGCCTTCAGCCTCCCACATCCAGGCCTCTGCACAAGTGCCCACCCCATGCCGTAAATCTCCCCAGCCTCCCTCAGTGGTCTCCTCAGCAGCCCCAGCTATGGACATGATAACTATAGCTGGCCCGTACCCGGCGCCTGTTAGGCCCCCTGGGGTTCGTTCAGTCCGGGACATAGGGCTCCAGACCCGGAGGGAGATGAAAGAGGTGGCCACACAGACACAGATAGCGGGTCACGACTTGACTGTACAGGCCACACGACGTCATCAGGTCCTGGTGGTCCTTGGTGTCTAGGATGTTTGGCAAGCATCAGAAGAGTACCAGGTGGTACCTGGAACACCCCTGCCAAAGAATTATAAATAACCCGGACAGGGTCCCTGTATGTAAATAGTTAAATTGTTGATGTACCCGGACGGGTGAATGTTCATAAAAAAGTTTTTTAATTTAATAAAAACACAACACAGTTTTCATTACTTTTATTACAGTCTCATCCTGCGACGCCATCGATCTCCTGTAAAAAAATGAAAAAAAAAACCCAGCAGTATACCACCTGTCCGACGCAGTCCATAGTAACGAGTGTCCCACGATGATCCAGCTCTGCTACATCAGAATGACATCAGAGGCAGGCAGGCAGGCAGAGCCTGTCATCCCGGCGCAGCACAGCTGATTACCTGCTTCCCCGGCGGTGACGTCATCGGACTGGTTTACGGCCGGGATTACCCTGCAGTCACTGCAGTTATCGCGAAAAACTGCATGTGACCGCCAGGGAGAGATAATGGCGGCCATCAAGCAGTCCAGGACGTGACCGCCGGAGATCTTCTGCCAGGTAAGTGCCGCTGACTCCTGACAGACCCGACCGATGGACACTCACAGTGACAGTGACAAATCCGATTCCGGTATCCGATATGACGAAAATATCGGTACTCGGAATCGAAAGCCCGATACAGCTAATATCGGCCGATATCCGATATTTGCAGTATCGTATCGCTCAACACTACTCACTAATGCTCCTTCCGTCTTCCAGTCCTTCATGAATGACATTTTCAGGGATTTTGTGGATAAATTTCTGATTGTTTATTTGGATATCTTGATTTTTTCCAATGACTGGGACTCTCATGTGAAACATGTTCGGACTGTGTTCCAGAGTTTGAGAGAGAATGCTCTGTATGTGAAGGGATCAAAGTGTCTTTTTGGCGTACAGAGGATCTCATTTCTGGGATTCATTTTGTCTCCATCTGTTATTGAAATGGACCGTGTGAAGGTTCAGGCCATCTGCGATTGGGTCCAACCTACTTCATTAAAGGCTCTTCAGAGATTCTTGGGTTTTGCCAATTTTTATCGTAAATTTATTGATAATTTCTCTGTTATTGTTAAACCATTGACTGATTTGACCAAAAAGGGTTCTGATGTGGTGAATTGGCCTCCTGAGGCAGTCTCTGCATTTCAGGAGCTTAAGCGGAGATTCACTTCTGCTCCTGTTCTACGGCAGCCTGATGTTTCTCTGCCATTTCAGGTGGAGGTTGATGCCTCTGAAATTGGGGGAGGTGCCTTTTTGTCCCAAAGAGATCCTGAGACCTCTAAAAGTAACCCTTGTGCTTTTTACTCTCGAAAATTTTCTCCAACTGAACGTAATTATGACGTGGGTAATCGGGAGTTATTGGCCATGAAGTGGGCTTTTGAAGAGTGGAGACATTGGCTTGAGGGAGCCAAACATCAGGTGGTGGTCCTCACGGACCATAAGAATCTGGTTTATCTGGAATCAGCTAAGCGACTTAATCCTAGACAGGCCAGGTGGGCCTTGTTTTTCACATGTTTTAATTTTGTGGTTTCCTTTCTTCCTGGCACTAAGAATGTTAAGGCGGATGCCCTCTCGAGGAGTTTCCTTGCGGACTCTCCTGTGTTATCTGATCCTGCTGTCATTTTGAAAGAGGGTGTAGTTCTTTCCGCCATCTCGCCCAATTTGAGACTGGCTCTGGAGGGGTTTCAGGAGGATAAACCCGAGCGCTGCCCTGTTGGGAAATTGTTTGTCCCAGACCAGTGGAAGAATAGAGTGATGTCTGAGATTCATTGTTCCGCGGTGGCCGGTCATCCTGGAATTTTTGGTACCAGAGACTTGGTGAGTCGGTCCTTTTGGTGGCCTACTTTGTCTTGTGACGTCAGGGAGTTTGTGCAGTCCTGTGGGACTTGCTCTCGCTCCAAGCCTTGCTCTCGCTCTAGTGGTTTGTTGATGCCATTGCCTGTGCCCAAGAGACCATGGACCCATATCTCTATGGATTTTATTTCCGACCTCCATGTTACTCAGAGAATGACCGTTATCTGGGTGATTTGTGATAGGTTTTCCAAGATGATACATCTTGTGCCATTACCTAAGTTGCCTTCCTCCTCCGAATTGGTGCCTTTGTTCCTTCAGCATGTGGTTCGGTTACACGGCATTCCTGAGAACATTGTGTCTGACAGAGGAGTCCAGTTTGTTTCCAGATTTTGGAGGACTTTTTGTTCTAAACTTGGTGTTCAATTGTCTTTCTCCTCTGCTTTTCATCCTCAGACCAATGGACAAACTGAGAGAACAAGCCAGACATTGGAGACTTATCTGAGATGCTTTGTGTCTGCTGATCAAGATGACTAGGTCTCGTTTTTGCCTTTGGCTGAGTTTGCTCTTAATAATAGGGCAAGCTCTGCCACTTTGATGTCTCCATTTTTCTGCAATTTTGGGTTTCACCCTCGATTTTCTTCGGGACAGACGGAGGCTTCTGTCTGTCCGGGTGTTGACTCTGTTGTGGAGCATATGCAGCAGATTTGGGACCAGGTAGTGGAGAGGTTGTCTCTCTCTCAGGAGAAGGCCCAGCGGTTTGCCAACCGGCATA
The DNA here is from genome assembly GCA_033576555.1 of Oophaga sylvatica. NCBI lineage: Eukaryota > Metazoa > Chordata > Amphibia > Anura > Dendrobatidae > Oophaga > Oophaga sylvatica. The sequence continues at coordinate 409,093,195 of JARQOD010000005.1, forward strand.
GGACTGATGGTCCTCGGTTTAAAGTGGGGGACTTGGTCTGGTTGTCCTCAAGAAATATCCCTATGAGAGTTGCATCTCCTAAGTTTAAGCCTAGGTTTATTGGACCTTATAAGATCATGGAGATTCTTAATCCTGTTTCCTTTCGCTTACTTCTTCCAGGGACATTTAAGATCCATAACGTGTTCCACAAGTCCTTATTGAAGAGGTTTGTCGAGCCAGTGGTTCTAATGGCTGCGCCCCCTGACCCTGTTTTGGTTGAGTGCAATCTGGAGTATGTGGTTGAGAAAATATTGGATTCTTGTTTTTCTAGACGGAAACTCCAGCATTTGGTTAAGTGGAGAGGTTATGGTCAGGAGGATAATTCTTGGGTGTTTGCTTCGGACATCCATGCTAGGCGACTGATCCGTGCGTATCACAGAACTCATCCTGACCGACCTGGTTGCACAAATGAGGGTTCGGTGACCCCTCCTCAAGGGGGGGTACTGTTATGAATGTTTTAGAAATGAATTCTGAGCAGAAGCTCCCTCTGGTGGTTGCAAACAGTACTGAACCATTCAATGAGGATTGGCAATCAGGGATCACGGACTGGCTGGATATATAGGAGGTTTCCCCCCATCATGGTTGCCGGTGATCAATTGTTCTTGTCTCAATGTTGTTTCCTGGTTCACTTGGAAGCTTTCTGATTCTTGCCTCTTCTCCTGCTCTCAGATAAGATATTTTCTGTTTTTTGTTTTTGTGCTCGCCATTTGTATATTTCGCTGCATTTCTGTGAGGTTGGCCAGGTTCCCCTCCCCGGGGGGCTTGGTCTCCTCTCGGTTACTCTGGAGCCATTGTTGTTTGTTCATTTGCCTTTTCCAGTTTTTTTTATGTGGCTGCGGCTTAGTTTTGTTACACCAGAGAACTAATTTAGGTGGTAGAGGTCGTGTGATCTCAGGTGTTTTTGCAATTAGTAGCGTTGTTTTTTTTTAGAATTTTTTTAATTGCAGTAAGTATCCTTCCTATCCTTTTCTGTCTAAGTCAGATTGGGCCCCAGCGTTTGCTCATACTATTTTCTGTCTGTGTCTGTATTTTCCTCTTGTCTAACCGCCATTACATGTTTGGGGGCTTCCTATGTTCTTTGGGGATCTGCTCCGGGACAGATAGCTTTCCTCTTTCTATCTTTAGGTGTAGTTAGCCTCTCAGGCTGTGACGAGGCGTCTAGGACCAACGTAGGAACGCTCCACGGCTGCCTTTAGTTGTGGTGGTTAGTCAGGGTACTGCAATTCAGTAGATTCCAACCTCTCTGGTGTATTGCCGTTTTTGCCTGCTCTCCTCAGCTACCAAAACATAACAGATGTGTCTTTTCTGGGCGGCTGCAGGGAGGAGGATCAATATCCATGGCCTTTACCAACCTGAGAATGCCAGCCCCCAGCTGTCTGCTTTAGCAAGGCCATTTTTTAAAAAGTGTTTATTTTAATTATTTATTTAAATAATGTAAAAACTTGGGGACACCTCTATTCCTGATAACCAGCCTTGCTGAAGCTGACAGCTGAGGGTTGCAGCCCCAAGCTCTGAGTTTTGCCTGGCTGGTTATCAAAGATATGGGGGAACCACTCAGGTTTTTTTTTTTAAATTATTTATTTACAACTCAGGAGCCGGCTGATGAATACTCCCATCAGCCGCTCCTGCTTTCAGTGTTATTAGCGGCAGCTGGCGTTGGCTGATGGGTGCGGTAGTCCCTCCAGCCGACACCAGTGACCAGAGGTGAACTTATACCTCCGATCACAGCTGCGCACTCACGCTGTCATTTGACAGCGTGCGAACAGTGGCTCTCTGACTTGCAGTGATGATTTCACCGCCGATCAGAAGTGGTGTTTGCCGTGCTTTCATACACATGACAGCATGACATATACTGGATGTTCAGGCCCCCAATTCAAGTGAATGTGGTCTGGGAACTGTTCTGGTACCCAAACCCGAACGTTTAGTAACTGTCAGGACCCGAACATCCAGGTGTCTGCCCATCTCTACTCTTCAAGAAAACCTGGTGTTTTTTTTTTTTAAGCATCTTCATTAATGTCTTTTTGGTAGTTTTTTTGTGTTTACTTTTTTTTTCAACTATATATATAAACTAATGATCCGCTTCCAAACCTAGGCCTACTTTTAGCCACTTCATGGCTTTCAAAACAGCATTTCATGGTACAAAGTTATTAAAAGAAGGACTTTCACAGGCTGCATGACTCCAATGTTTCTGTCAGCTTTGAATGTTCAGGAATGCAGTCAACTATATTTCTTTTTCAGAGAGGAATGTGGTGCTTTGGTGGGAATGGACTACCATATGCTGAAAGTCTCAGTTTTGTTCCATCTGAGAAACTGGAAGTATATAGCCTACAGGCTTTATTGAAACACTCTAGGGTAATGTACGCCTACTATATTTCTCTGTCACTAAATTCACAGTAATATACAGCTGACTGAATGATTGGAATAAGAACTACACTGTATAACATATCTAGCACCTAGAAGGTTGAACCAAATAAAAAATGTTTCATGCACTATTTGGAAGTCCTTAGTTCATGCATCTTATCACACTATTGTTTCCGTAAAATCCAATGCTTCCTTTCAGTGGCAAGCAAATATCTTAACATTTGTGAGAAACTAAGACAAAAACTAAGTTAACCTAAAGTTTTTTTCTATTTTATCTGCATTAGAGCAATGAAACTGGTTGCAAAATGTACATACTCCTTAATTTAGCACAATGAAACCTTTTTAATATATGTTTTATAAACATGTTGCTTCTGTTCAAGAGCAATTATTTGGTATTTTGGTGTGGTGAAATAAAAATATTTTCTGACTTTTTTCATTAATCTTTGTGTGATATACAACATAGATATCCACGCATGCTGACAGCATAGTGTCGAATGGAGGTTTACAGCTGCTGCAGCGAATATACTTGCTCCGCAAGGATTCTCAAAAAATACAAAGAAATATAATGCGAGTAATTGGTAACCTGGCCCTACATGAGCATCTGCACTCAAGCATTGTGGATTCAGGTAATGCCATTTCTCTAAATATATCCTATAATAAATCCTGTAATTAGATATACTATATATTTTAATTGAATTATTTTTTTTTCATACCTTTCTATATTTCTTAGCATTCTTGTAAAAAAACTGATAATTATTGTCACACATATGCTGTTTTGTATTTTGTTTCAAGATGCTCTAGGTACTCCTTCATTCCACAAACATACTGATAGGTTAATTTAAAATTTAGATCCTGACGCACAATGAGGAAAGAGACCAAAGTGAGTAATGTTAATTCAGCGTTTCAGATTATATTGGTTCTATGTGAATGAATAACATACGGAAATATATAAATCTTACTCATTTCAATGAACAGAACTTCATAAGGGGGAAAACTATGCAATGATTAGATGCACATGATAATTTTTGTTCTTTCAAATCCCATGCTAGGACCTCAACAATGCTTAAAACTAGTGCAGGTATCAGTGTTCAGTGAACATGAATGCCCTTCCTGTCTGTTTGGTTTCTCACAATGTTTCTATTAACTGGCTGATGAGAGAGGTAGCGCTGACATCCAGCATACCTCCCAGCCAACTTGGATCCAGAGGGACAGACCTGATTTTTTAGAGCTGTCCTGCAGGCTTGGAACAGCAGGGAAATTTCCCGACTACAACTGCACCTGTGTCTTCAGTACATAGATACAGGGGCAGCACTGTGGCTCAGTGGTTAGCACTGCAGTCTTGAAGCATTGGGGTCCTAGGTTCAAATCCCACGAAAGCACAACATCTACAAGGATTTTGTATGTTCTCCCCGTGTTTGCGTGGGTTTACTCCGGGTTCTCTGGTTTCCTTCCACATTCCAAAGACATACTGATAGGCAATATAGATTGGGAGCCCCAATTGGGAGATTGCCAATAATGTCTGTAAAGCGCTGTGGAATTAATGGCGCTATATAAGAGAGATAAATAAATAAATACAGTTGAAGATAAAGGTGGAGCAAGTAGCCAACAGGTCATTGTTTCACCATTTTGTCATGTGACCTGAGAATGTCTATTTTTTCATGACATATTGTACTTCATGATAGTGGTAAAATTTTTTGAAATTATTTACGTTTATTTGTGAAAAATAAGAAATTTGGCGAAAATTTTGAAAACTTCTCTCATGGGACTTATGTGGATTTGTATTGATCACCTTGAACCCTCAGGTGTTTACAGAAGTTTATAATGTTCAGCTGTGAAAGTAAAAAAAATCAATTTTTTCCCACAAAAATGTTTTTTAGCTCCAAATTTTGAATTTTCATGTGGATAACAGGAGAAATTGCACCGTACAATTTGTTGTGCAATTTCTCCTGAGTACAAACCGATACCCAATATGAGAAGGAGCGCACGGCAGAGCTTGGAAGGGAAGGACCGACATTTGACTTTTTGAATGCAAAATTTGCTGGAATTATTAGCGGATGCCATGTTGTGTTTGGAGAGCCCCTGATGTGCCTAAACAGTGGAAACCCCTCATGTGACACAATTTTGGAAGCTAGACCCCTCAGGGAACTTATGTAGATGTGTGTTGAGCAGCTTGAAACCCCAGATGCTTCACAGAAGTTTAAAGTGTTGAGCCGAGAAAATAAAAAAAATCAAATTTTTGCCACAAAAATATTTTTAGCCCCAAATTTTGTATTTTCACAAGGGTAAGATGAGTAAATGAACCCAAAATTCGCTGTGCAATTTCTCCTGAGTACACCGATATCCCATATGTGGTTGAAAACGACGCCATATTACAGTGCAGATTGTGGTGCACTTGTTTGAGCGTGAGGTATGCAGCGTTTGGAATAAAATATAACTTTTAATGAGAACCTCTAAAATATCAACAAAAACAAAGGTACCAGGACAAACAATACAGATAATGTGGTATACACAATAAGTATTGGTCTAAACGTTCATAAGACCTAGGAGGACCCGAGGTACACTTAAAAATGTCAAAAAAGATAATTCCTGTAAATGGCGTCCTTAACGCCAGTACTTATAACAAAAGTATAGGAACATCCACCTACTATATACACTGCCCAGGCATTGTAGGGAGGTCATACAGGCACGTGGAGGCCACACAATACTAAGCATCATTTTGACTTGTTTCCACTTTAATTTTGTCTTGTTTTCATTTTCATTTTGACTTGTTTCCACTTTCATTTTGGGGGTCCCACCAAATCCAGGCCTCCATTGCTTCAAAAATTTGATTTCCATTGATGATTTTTGTGCGATTATGTTGATAGCACATTCAACTTTGTACACGACAAAGTGTTCAATGAGAATATTTCATTCATTTAGATCTAGGATGTGTTATTTGAGTGTTCCCTCTATTTTTTTGAGTAGTGTATATCAAAGGTAGGTAAGGTTGTCCCAGGAACCTCATGTATTTACACCAGACTGTATACAAATGCTTAAATATCCATAAATACTGCAATTCAGATCGGACTAGCATATGAGAGGCTTACTTTTTGTCCAACTCATATTTATGCATAAGGATATAACTAGAATTGAGCGAAACAGGTTGGTCAGATTCATAAGTCGCCGACTTTCGCCAAAGTCGGGTTTCGCTGACCGAAACCCGACCATAGCGTGAAGTCAGCTATGCGGTCGGCAAAACGAGCGCCAAAGTCGGATTTCCCAGAATGCTTGCAGATGCCTTTTTTTCAGCCAAAAAAGGACGTACACTGTGGGCAACGAGATGACATGTGCAGCGTCCACCACCATCTTAGAGAAGGGCATTGCAGTGATTGGCTTGCTTTGGGGGGCGTCATAGTGTCTATAAAAGCCCTGACCGCCGACCTCCATTTTACTTCTGCCAATCTTAACAGTAGGGAGAGGTTGCTGTTTATCAGTAGGGAGAGAGTTAGGGCTGGAAAGAGTGTTGTGAATGTGTTAGAAATGAATTCTGAGCAGAAGCTCCCTCTGGTGGTTACAAACAGTACTGAACCATTCAATGAAGATTGGCAATCAGGAGTTACAGACTGGTCTTATATAAGGGAGGTTCCCTCCCATCATGGTTGCCGGTGATCAATTGTTCTTGTCTCAACTGTGGTTCCTGGTTCACTTGGAAGCTTGCTGAGTCTTGCCTCTTCTCCTGCTCTCAGATAAGATATTTTCTGTTTTTATTTTTGTGCTTGCTTTTTGCATTGTTCCCTGCACTTCTGTGGAGGTCAGCCAGATGCCCTCCGGGGGCTTGTGCTCCTCTCAGTTTATCTGAGCCACTGTTATTTGTTCATTTGCCTTTTACTATTTTTCCCTTCTGTTGAGTACCATATAATTTTCAGTTTGGGACGGTGATACTGTTTTGATTTGGTAGCTGAGGAGAGCAGGCAAAAACGGCAATACACCAGAGAGGTTGGAATCTACTGGATTGCAGTACCCTGACTAACCACCACAACTAAAGGCAGACGTGGAGCGTTCCTACGTTGGTCCTAGACGCCTCGTCACAGCCTGAGAGGTTAACTACACCTAAAGATAGAAAGAGGAAAGCTATCTGCCCGGGAGCAGATCCCCAAAGAACATAGGAAGCCCCCAAACATGTAATGGCGGTTAGACAAGAGGAAATACAGACACAGACAGAAAATAGTAAGAGCAAACGTTGGGGCCCAATCTGCCTAGAAAGAAAAAGGATAGGAAGGACACTTACTGCAATCCAAAAAACCCTAAAAAATGCCAACTCTACTAATTGCAAAAACACCTGAGATCACACGACCTCTACTACCTAAATTAGTTCTCTGGTGTAACAAAACTAAGCCGCAGCCACTGAAAAAACTGGAAAAGGCAAATGAACAAATAACAGTGGCTCAGATAAACTGAGAGGAGCACAAGCCCCCGGAGGGGACCTTGCTGACCTCCACAGAAGTGCAGGGAACAATGAAAAAAACAAGCACAAAAATAAAAACATAAAATATCTTATCTGAGAGCAGGAGAAGAGGCAAGACTCAGCAAGCTTCCAAGTGAACCAGGAACCACAGTTGAGACAAGAACAATTGATCACCGGCAACCATGATGCGAGGGAACCTCCCTTATATAAGACCAGTCTGTAACTCCTGATTGCCAATCTTCATTGAATGGTTCAGTACTGTTTGTAGCCACCAGAGGGAGCTTCTGCTCAGAATTCATTTCTAACACATTCACAACAAAAGAGAAGTTCTTATCTGCTCGTGCTGATAGCAATTGTGCTGTACAGTTAGTGTGCAGTGACGAGGAGGATTTTCTTGTGTGCAGGCTGCCTGATAGCTGTATTGCTGTGTGTAAACTGCTGTGCAGACTGCTTTTTACAAAGCACTAATACTTTTATTCTTTTTTTCTGCACAGTTACTGATTGTTCATTTTTTCCCACACCGTATAGAGCTGTATGCTCCTCACACACTACCGTGTACCGACTGGTATCACGGACAAATACATGCTGACTAACTGTGTGTGAAATAAATACGGAGATTTAAATTTTTCCCTACACCGTATCCAGCTGTCCGCTTCTGATACAGTACCGTATATCTGCTGTTTGTACTACGGTGAAATCCATACTGAGGGATCGTCTGTGTGTGACTCCGGAAATGTATACGGAGATTATAATTTTTCTCTACACCGTATCCAGCTGTCCGCTTCTGATACAGTACCGTATATCTGCTGTTTTTATTACGGTGAAATCCATACTGAGTGAGCGTCTGTGTGTGACTCCAGAAATAAATACGGAGATTTAAATTTTCCCCTACACTGTTTACAGCTGTCCGCTTCTGATACAGTAACGTAAATCTGCTGTTTGTATTGTGGTCAAATCCACACTGAGTGAGTGTCTGCGTACGACTCCGGAAATAAATACAGAGATTTAAATTTTCCCCTACACCGTTTACCATTGTTCGCTTCTGATACAGTACCGTATATCTGCTGTTTGTATTACGGTGAAATCTGTTATGAATGTGCTAGAGATGGTTTCTGAGCAGAGGCTCCCTCTGGTGGTTACAGACAGTACTGAACCTTTCAGCGAGGAGTGGCAATCAGGGATCACGGACTGGTCTGATATAAGGGAGGTTCCCTCCCATGATGGTTGCCTGTGATCAATTGTTCTTGTCTCAATTGTGGTTCCTGGTTCATTTGGAAGTTTGCTGGAGTCTTGCCTGCATCTCCTGCTTTCAGATAAGATATTTTTTGCTTTTCTTTTTGTGCTTGCTTTTTGCTTTGTTTTCTGCACTTTTGTGGAGGTCAGCCAGGTCCCCTCCTGGGGCCTGAGCTCCTCACAGTTTATCTGCAGCCACTGTTATTTGCTCATTTGCTTTTTCCTGTTTTTTCAGCGGCTGCAGCTCGGTTTTGTTCACACTGAGATCTGATTTAGCGGGTGGCGAGATCGTGTGATCTCAGTATTTTTGTAATCAGAATTGTTGGATTTTTGTAGGGTTTTCTGGGTTGCAGAAAGTAATCTCTCCTTTCCTATCCTATTTAGTCAGCTTGTGGCCCCAGCGTTTGCTCAATCTATTTTCTGCCTATATTTATGTTTTCATCTTGTCTAACCGCCATTATATGTGTCCTGTTTTCTTTTGGGATCTGTTCCGGGGCAGATAGCTTTCATCTTTCTGCCTTTAGGTGTAGTTATCTCTCAGGCTGTGACGAGGCGTCTAGGATCAACGTAGGAACGCTCCACGGCTACCTCTAGTTGTGTGGTTAGTTTAGGAATCTGCAACCCATCAGTTACCAACATCTCAGGTGTTCTGCTGCCCTGCTGTTGTTCCTGTCCTCCTCAGCTACCGAAACACAACAGTATCACCCTCCATAACTGAAAATTATATGGTACTCACAGATGGGAAAAATAGTGTGGAAAGAAAAAAGTTGTCAGAGATTTTTTTTTTTTCTGTCTGTTGCATTTTTTCCCTCTTTTTCTCTGGGTGCTAAGGAGGATTTTTTTTTCTTTCAATGGAGTTTGCACAGTTGTCTGGCCGTGTGGATCAGCTTGCCACTGAGGTTCGGAGTATTGCTACCTATCTTGCTAGGTTGCCGGTTGTGGAACATAGGATTCCCATGCCAGATTTGTTTTTGGGGGATCGGGCTAAATTTCTGAATTTCAAAAATAACTGTAAGTTGTTTTTTGCCTTAAAGCATAAGTCCTCAGGTAACGCAGCACAGGAGGTTCAAATTGTCATCTCTCTCCTGCGCGGCGACCCTCAGGATTGGACTTTTTCCCTGACACCTGGGGATCCTGTTTTGAGTGATATTGATGCATTTTTTCTGGCTCTGGGGTTATTGTACGATGAACCTAATGTCACTGATCAAGCTGAAAAAACCTTGTTGGCATTAAATCAGGGTCTTGAAGACGCTGAGTTGTACTGTCAGAAATTCCGAAAGTGGACAGTCCTGACCAAATGGAATGATGATGCTTTGGCAGCCCTTTTTCGGAAGGGGCTGTCAGAGAATGTAAAGGATGTTATGGTGGGATTCCCTGCTCCCTCTGGTCTCAATGATTCTATGTCATTGGCTATTCAAATTGACAGACGTTTGCGTGAGCGCACAGGTATGCGTGAGATAGTGTTGCCTTGTGAGCCAGCTTCTGAGCCCATGCAGTATGATAGAGTGACTTCTGGGGCACAGCATCATGAGTTTCGAAAGCGCAATGGGTTATGTTTCTACTGTGGTGACGCCTCTCATGCTATTTCAGTCTGCCCTAAACGGGGAAGACGTTTTGCACGCTCAGTTGTTTTGGATAGTGTTCAGACTAAATTTCTGTTGACTGTTACCCTGATTTGCTCCCTGTCCACCTTTTCTGCTCAGGCTATTGTTGATTCAGGATAAGATATTAACCTGATGGATTTTGACTTTGCCAAACGTTGTGAGTTTCCCATGATACCCCTGCGGAAGTCTATTCCCCTTCTGGGCATTGATTCTACCCCTTTGGCGGAGAATAAACCCCAGTTTTCTACTCAGGTGATAATGAAGATTGAACCAGATCATCAGGAGAGTTGCAAATTTCTGGTGCTGTATAATCTGCATGACATTATTGTACTATTTTTCCCTTGGTTACAGTCTCATAATCCTGTTTTGGATTGGAAATCTGTGTCTGTGACCAGTTGGGGCTGGCAATGTGTTAATGCCGACACTCCTGTTTTTTCTGCCTCTCCCAAGTCTCAGGATGTTCCTGACTTTTTGACTGATTTTTCGGATGTATTTAGTGAAAGTAAATCTGCATCTTTGCCCCCTCACATGAGCTACGATTGCGCTTTTGAATTAGTGCCTGGTGGTAAATTTCCTAAAGGTCGCCTTTTTAACTTGTCTGTACCTGAACACGATGCTATGCGATCTTATATCAAGGAGTCATTGGAGAAGGGTCATATCAGACCATCCTCTTCACCCTTGGGTGCCGGTTTTTTCTTTGTGGCCAAAAAGGATGGTTCATTGAGGCCGTGTATTGATTATCATCTCTTGAATAAGATCACTGTGAAGTATCAATATCCATTACCCTTGGTTTCTGACCTGTTTTCCAGGGTGAAAAGTGCTAGTTGGTTTACCAAGCTTGACCTCAGGGGGGCGTATAACCTTATTCGCATTAAGCACGGGGATGAATGGAAGACGGCATTTTGAGTACCTAGTGATGCCCTTTGGGCTCACTAATGCTCCTTCCATCTTCCAATCCTTCATGAATGATATTTTCAGGGATTTTGTGGATAAATTTCTGATTGTTTATTTGGATGATATCTTGATTTTTTTCCAATGACTTGGACTCTTCTGTGAAACATGTTCGGACTGTGTTCCAGATTTTGATAGAGAATGCACTGTATGTGAAGGGATCAAAGTGTCTTTTTGGCGTACAGAAGGTCTCATTTCTGGGATTCATTTTGTCTCCGTCTGTTATTGAAATAGACCCGGTCAAGGTTCAGGCCATCTGTGATTGGGTCCAACCTACTTCATTAAAGGCTCTTCAGAGATTTTTGGGTTTTGCCAATCTTTATCTTAAATTTATTGGTAATTTCTCCGGTATTGTTAAACCATTGACTGATTTGACCAAAAAGGGTTCTCATGTGGTGAATTGGCCTCCTGAGGCAGTCTCTGCGTTTCAGGAACTTAAGCAGAGATTCACTTCTGCTCCTGTTCTATGGCAGCCTGATGTTTCTCTACCGTTTCAGGTGGAGGTTGATGCCTCTGAAATTGGGGCAGGTGCCGTTTTGTCCCAAAGAGATCCAGAGACATCTAAGAGTAACCCTTGTGCCTTTTTCTCTCGAAAATTTTCTCCAACTGAACGTAATATGACGTGGGTAATCGTTAGTTATTGGCCATGAAGTGGGCCTTTAAAGAGTGGAGACATTGGCTGGAAGGAGCCAAACATCAGGTGGTGGTCCTCACGGACCATAAGAATCTGGTTTATCTCGAATCAGCCAAGCGACTTAATCCTAGACAGGCCAGGTGGGCCTTGTTTTTCACACGTTTCAATTTTGTGGTTTCTTTTCTTCCTGGCACTAAGAATGTTAAGGCGGATGCCCTCTCGAGGAGTTTCTTTGCGGACTCTCCTGAGTTATCTGATCCTACTGTTATTTTGAAAGAGGGTGTAGTTCTTTCCGCCATCTCGCCCAATTTGAGACTGGCCTTGGAAGGGTTTCAGGAGGATAAACCTGAGCGCTGCCCTATTGGAAAATTGTTTGTCCCAGACCAGTGGAAGAAGAGTGTGATGTCTGAGATTCATTGTTCCGCGTTGGCTGGTCATCCCGGGATTTTTGGTACCAGAGACTTGGTGACTCGGTCCTTTTGGTGGCCTAATTTGTCTCTTGTGACGTCAGGGAATTTGTGCAGTCCTGTGGGACTTGCTCTCGCTCCAAGCCTTGCTCTCGCTCTAGTGGTTTGTTGATGCCATTACCTGTGCCCAAGAGTAGTGTTGAGCGATATTGCTCGATATCTAAAAATATCGTATCGAAATTGTATCGCCGATAGCACTAAATATCGTCGATATCCGATTTCGATACCGGAAGTCCCATGTAAGTCTATGGGAACAAAATATCGCAACTAAAAAAAACCTTTATTTCCTTGTAAACACTAAATATACACACATAGAATACATATATATATATATATATATATATATATACATGTCATTGTGACATATATATACATATATGTATAGTTTATACACTTCTACATAGTAAAATATCTGTAAGGTTCTGTGTACATGTTCCTGAAACTCAGTTTTTTCGTCAGCCATTTTACTTTCTGTCTTGCTGCAGCTATCTTGCCCTCAGTCAATATGGAGTTTCCAGCTTGCATGTTCCCGCCCTGATTCTCTCCTCTTGCTTCTTAAGCAGCCACAGCTGAGCAATCAGTGCTTCAGAATCAAGCCTGCAGTGAACCTGTGACCTGACTCCTGGAAGCCTTGGACTTGTACTCCAGTTATTTCCTATTGTGGAACTTTGGAACACTCGTGGACTTTGGAACCTTGCTATTTGATAAATCCACGTTTGCATGGACTTACGGTAACAGAGAAGAGATCCTGAACCTGTTGTGGAGAGTGATTGCTGAGCTTAAGTTACTCTGGCCTGCTGTGTCTCCTGCTTTTGTATCTGCAAACTGTGTGACTATTATTGCCACTTGTATGAAGTAATACAAGACCTTCTATATCAAACCTGTGACTCCTGTGTTTTCATCGCACCCAAGCACAAGACACTATATGAACTGTACTACTTACATTACAAGATTCTGAAGCCAAACGTTAGTGTCTGCTGGGTCTGGAAAGGCTGTGTCTGCTGTAACTGTGGATATCGGATGTCCGGTTGTACTTTCTGTGATGACAGTGGTTGTGACTTCTCACAACCATTCCAGGTGAGCAATTCCCTTAAGTTTTTTTTTTCTGCAGTGTTACCACAGGTAAACACTATTGTTTTTTTTTCTTTCCTCTTTTGTGTCTGCTGTAACTGTGGATATCAGATGTCCAGTTGAACTTTCTGTGATGATAGTGGTTGTGACTTCTCACAACCATTCCAGGTGAGCAGTTCCCTTAATTTTTTTTTCTCTCTGCAGTGTTACCACAGGTAAACACTATTGTTTTTTTTTTTTCTCCTCTCCTCTCCTTCCAGTACTCCTGTCTTAAAAGATCTGGAAAATGGAGGCCCGCATAAAGGAACTTTGCGGAGTGACTGATAATATCCTTGCAGATTTGCAGAATATAAAGACCCGTTTTACAAACCTACAGGACCTCACTAATCACAATTTGCAAGTGTTTGGACAGACTGCCCAGGATTTGCGAGCCAGGATTGAGGTTCTAGAGGAGCGAGTCCAGGCTCCTGCCGTAGCCCCGAGTTCTGGGATTCCCAAGTTGCCCCCTTTTCGTTTTGGCGGTGAACGTGAGAAATTCAGGGGATTTATTAATCAATGCAATCTTTTTTTTTCTGCACATGCTTCACAATTTCCCACTGAACGATCTAAGGTGCTTACTATAATTATGTTGCTTACCAGCAAGGCTTTGATGTGGGCAAACCCTCTGATTGAGACTGAGGATGAATGTTTGGATCATCTTGATGCTTTCATTTCAGCCATGGGGCAGGTGTTTGATGACCCCAATCGAGGTGCAACAGCTGAAGCAGCCATGTTAGCTTTGCGCCAAGGTAAGCACTCGGTAGCTGAATATGCCTTGGATTTCAGGAGATGGGCCCTTGATACCACCTGGGACAGTTCCGCCAAAAAATCTATTTTTCGAAAAGGGTTATCTCCACTGATTAAGGATGAACTTGCTCGTGCCGACCCTCCCACTGCGTTAGGTGACTTTATTAACTACTGCATCCGTATTGATACTCGTCTGACTGAACGCAGGCAAGAGAGATGGTTCGAAAGCAATCGCACTAACCTTTTCCTACCTTCCTCTCCAGCTAAGGAACCTTTGAGTAGGATTACACGGGAACCTGAACCTGAACCCATGCAGGTAGACTCTTTACAACGACGGGTTAGTGATGCACGCAAGGAACATCGTTTTAAGGAGAATCTATGTTTCTATTGTGGTAAGTCAGGGCACTTCATTATAAACTGTCCCAGCCGTTCTCGTAAGACTACTGCAGAACTCATTCACTGTGAGTGTTGCGAGAGGGGATCGGTCAGGTCCGAGCCTCAGGCTCTAGAGAGATCTGCAGCAACAGATCTTGATTTCTCGGACTTAAACTCCGTTATCTCTGAGGACGTTGACTGTGTAAACGCTGCAATTTTTCAAGTTTCCTCAGCGGTGTCCCAGCTGAGTTGTAAGAAAAACAATTCTCATTGCTTTCTTTCCATCAAACTCTGGGTTGACTCAGCTTGGGTGTCTAGCTCTGCTATGATCGACTCAGGGGCAAGTGGAAATTTTATGGATGTCTCCTTTGCTCTGAAACAGGGGATACGTTCAGTGAAGAAGGCTACTCCAGTACAGATGGAAACTGTGGATGGCTCCCTGCTGACCTCTGGACCAGTGGATCAGGAAACAGAGCCTTTGAGGGTTCTTATGGGTAAAGATCATCAAGAGAAACTGTCCTTTATGCTTATCTCTTCTCCCCACTTTCCCATTATTCTAGGGCTACCATGGCTGCAGGCTCAGAATCCTACCATTAACTGGGAGACCAAGGAATTACACTTTCCAGAGAAACAGATGAGTCCAAAAGTTTCAGCTTGCTCTGGTCCTAAAGGAACCATGTCAGTCCCTGAACTACCAGCTGTATACCAGGACTATGTGGATTTATGTGACAAGAAGAACGCTGACCAGCTTCCTCCTCACCGTCCATATGATTGTCCAATTGAATTATTGCCTGGAGCAGAGATACCTTTTGGTAAGATCTACCCCATGGCGGGGCCCGAGCTAAAGGCTTTAAAGGATTACATAGACGAAAATCTAGCCAAGGGCTTCATACGCCCCTCTTCATCTCCTGCAGGTGCACCCATCTTCTTTGTAAAGAAGAAAGATGGATCTCTGAGACCCTGCGTAGACTATAGGGAACTCAATAAGGTTACTATTAGAAACCGTTATCCATTGCCTTTAATCCCTGAGTTATTGGAGAGAGTGCGACATGCCAAAATTTTCTCTAAACTAGATCTTCGTGGGGCCTATAACTTAGTCCGTATTAGACCTGGGGATGAATGGAAGACTGCATTCAGGTCACGCTATGGACACTTTGAATATCTAGTTATGCCTTTGGTCTGAGTACCGCCCCAGCCACTTTCCAACACTTGGTGAATGACATCTTTAGGGATCTCCTAGATACATTCGTGGTGATTTATTTGGATGATATTCTAATTTTTTCTAACTCCACAGAGGAACATCATGGACATGTGAGAATGGTCTTGGAACGTCTAAGACAAAATCATCTTTACATCAAACTTGAAAAGTGTGAATTCCATAGGACCGAAATTCAATTTCTGGGGTATGTACTGTCTACACCAAGGAATTAGTATGGATGGAAGCAAAACCCAAGCCATCAAGGATTGGCCAAGTCCTAGAAATGTGAAGGAGGTACAGCGCTTCATCGGGTTTGCCAACTTCTATAGACGTTTCATTAGGAATTTCTCTGAGGTAGTGTCACCTATCACCCAACTTACCCGGAAAGAGTCTAGGTTCTCCTGGACTCCCCAAGCCCAGGAAGCATTTTCCCGTCTAAAAGATAAATTTACCACTGCACCTATCTTAGTACATCCCAACCCCGAGCTTGCCTTCATAATAGAGGTGGATGCTTCAGACTGTGCCGTTGGAGCTATACTCTCTCAGAGAACAGGTGAGAAGAATGTCTTGCATCCCTGTGCCTTCTTTTCCCAGCAGTTGTCTTCGGCTGAGAGGAACTACGATGTGGGCAATAGAGAGTTGTTGGCCATTGTTGCCGCCTTCAAAGAATGGAGACACCTTCTTCAGGGAGCTGCACAGCAAATAGTCGTCCTGACAGACCATCGTAACCTTGAATTTATCAGGTTGGCTAAGTGCCTGACTCCTCGCCAGGCTCGCTGGAATCTTTTCTTAAACCAATTTAATTTTATCATTTCTTATAGACCAGGATCGCGCAATGGAAAGGCTGATGCACTCTCTAGGATTTACTCAGCAGAGACACGTCCAATTACTCCTCCTAAGACTATTCTTCCTGACTCTAGATTCCTGGGAGTGATTCATAATCAAGACCTACTTAAGGACATCAAGGAAGCATACCATGCGGATTCCTTTTTGGCACAACCCCCAAGGGACGTAAGTCTTGTCTTTAAGAATGGTGTGTGGATTCAGGGACAACGCCTGTATATTCCTGAAACAGTCAGATTGAGAGTATTGCAACTCATTCACGATTCCAAGATAGCTGGGCATAGAGGAATTCTAAAGACACAGGAATTTCTTTCTCGTTTCTTTTGGTGGCCCACTTGCAGGAAGGATGTTTTAAACTATGTCACTTCATGTGAAGTCTGTGCAAGATGCAAAACACCTCGCTCCTCACCAACTGGTCTGTTACAGCCTCTTCTCACCCCGTCCCGCCCGTGGGGATCCATTTCTATGGACTTCATTGTGGAGTTACCAACCTCTCAAGGGAAGAACACCATTCTAGTGGTGGTTGACCGTCTAACAAAGGCAGCTCATTTTATCCCTTGTGTCGGCTTACCCACTGCAAAACAGACATCAGATTTGATGATTAAAGATGTGTTTCGCTTACATGGAGTACCGGATGAGGTTATTTCGGATCGAGGGGTGCAATTCACTTCTAGGTTTTGGCAAAATTTCTGTGCAGCATTGGACATTAAAGTAAACCTTTCGTCTGCTTTTCATCCCCAGACTAATGGACAGACCGAACGAACCAATCAAACCCTGGAGCAGTATCTCCGCTGCTTTATCTGCCACCTACAGGATGATTGGGTGGATCTACTTCCATTAGCTGAGTTCTCTTATAACAACTCTCAGAGTGCCTCCACTAAGCAGTCTCCTTTTTACTCTAATCTAGGTTATCATCCTAACATTCTACCACGATTTCCCATAGAAACGCCTTTACCAGCAGTGGCTGAAAGAATCACGTCTTTACAGAAGAATATGGATCTTCTAAAGGAGAATCTGGAATCGGCTCAGGAAAGGTACAAGAAAGCAGCAGATAAATTTCGTAAACCTGCACCAGCTTTCAAGGTAGGAGACCTGGTCTGGCTGTCAACCAGAAATCTTAAGTTAAGGATTCCATCGTCTAAGTTGGGACATAAGTACATTGGACCCTATAAAATCAGTAAAATTATAAGTGCCGTTGCTTGTCGTCTTCAACTGCCCAGAACTATGAGAATCCACCCTGTCTTTCATGTATCCCTACTAAAGGCTGCGACACCCAATACGTTTCCTGGACGTTCTTCTCCTTGCCCTGACCCAGTGCTAGTCGATGGTCAGGAAGAATTTGTGGTGGAAAGGATTTTAGATTCCAGGTTGTATAGAAATCAGTTACAATATCTGATTAAATGGCAGGGCTACCCAGTGGAGGACAACTCATGGGAACCAGTCAATAACGTTAATGCTCCTCGCTTGCTCCGTCAGTTTCATCAGAGGTACCCACACAAGCCTGGTCTGAGGTCATCCGGAGGTTGTCCCTAAGGGGGGAGTAATGTAAGGTTCTGTGTACATGTTCCTGAAACTCAGATTTTTCGTCAGCCATTTTACTTTCTGTCTTGCTGCAGCTATCTTGCCCTCAGTCAATATGGAGTTTCCAGCTTGCATGTTCCCGCCCTGATTCTCTCCTCTTGCTTCTTAAGCAGCCACAGCTGAGCAATCAGTGCTTCAGAATCAAGCCTGCAGTGAACCTGTGACCTGACTCCTGGAAGCCTTGGACTTGTACTCCAGTTATTTCCTATTGTGGAACTTTGGAACACTCGTGGACTTTGGAACCTTGCTATTTGATAAATCCACGTTTGCATGGACTTACGGTAACAGAGAAGAGATCCTGAACCTGTTGTGGAGAGTGATTGCTGAGCTTAAGTTACTCTGGCCTGCTGTGTCTCCTGCTTTTGTATCTGCAAACTGTGTGACTATTATTGCCACTTGTATGAAGTAATACAAGACCTTCTATATCAAACCTGTGACTCCTGTGTTTTCATCGCACCCAAGCACAAGACACTATATGAACTGTACTACTTACATTACAATATCCTCTGATTCAATTGCCGGGTAAAGCCGGCTTCTGTGAAAAGACAGAAGCACCCTACATGAAATGACACTTGGTGTACATAGGGTTAACCATGTCTTTTCATGTCGTTTGCTATCTGATTTGCACAAACAATTACATCAGTCTATGTGTGCAAAATTTCACACCTGTAGGGGTTAATTAAAGGTGTAAATTCGTTGTAAAAAAAACGGACTTTTTTGCTACGAATTTACACCTTTAATTAACCCCTACAGGTGTGAAATTTTGCACACTTACACTCATGCAATTGTTTGTGCAAATCAGATATCAAACTACATGAAAATACATGGTTAACTCTATGTAAACCAAGTGTCATTTCATGTCGGGTTCTGCATTTTCACAAAAGCCGGCAATTGAATTAGCGGCTATTATACTATGTAGAAGTGTAGGAACTATAAATATAAATATATATATATATGTGTCACAAATTGAATGACATGTATATATATATATGAGGTGTAAAATTGCTGAAAAAAAATGCGTGGGATCCCGCCCTATTTTCGCAACCAGACAGACAAAGCCAGTGAGTGGGGGCAGATAATAATAGCCCAGAGAGGGACCATTATTTTTGGCCCCCCCCCGGCTACTAACATCTGCCCCCAGACACCCCAGAAAGGGCAAATCTCTAATTAGATTTGCCCTTTCTGGCACTTTGCCCATCTATTCCCATTGCCCTGTAGCGGTGGCGAATGGGTTAATAAGGGGTTAAAATGACCTTGCAATTGAAAGGTCACTTTAAGCCAGGTTAATAATTGAGAGCTGTCAATTAGACAACTATCAATTATTAATCCTATTGTATGAAAGAAAAATCAAACACACACACTTTAATAAAAAAGTTTAATGAAATAATCACACAGTTTTTGACCATATTTTATTTTCCTGCTACAACCATTTCCTGTAATAAAAATAAAATAGTAAAGCAAAATTATTCTTACCAATCCGATGTACAGTCAGGTCCCACGGTGTAATCCTTCAGAAAGGGTTAATGTTTACTGCAGGGACCGCAGCTAATGCTGCAGCCTCACAGTAAACCCCCAAATGAATGAGTTCCTCTCCTGGCTGACAGGAGAGGAAGTGGAAAGCTTAATTGATTGCTTTCCACTTTCACTTCAGGTCAGCCAGGGACACAATCAGTGACGTCAGAGGGAACTGGTTAACAAAAATAGGGGATCCCCTCGAAAAAAATTGGCGTGGGTTCCCCCCTATTTTTGTTAACCAGCCAGATGAAGCAGACCGCTGAGGCCTGGATTTTCAGGCTGTTAAGGAGCCAAGATCCATGGACCTTGCCAGCCTGATAATACCAGGCCACAGCAGTCTGCATATCTTGGCTGATTAACAAAAATAGGGGATCCCCTCGAAAAAAATTGGCGTGGGGTCCCCCCTATTTTTGTTAACCAGCCAGATGAAGCAGACCGCTGAGGCCTGGTTTTTCAGGCTGGTAAGGATCCAATATCCATGGACCTTGCAAGCCTGATAATACCAGGCCACAGCAGTCTGCTTAGCTTGGCTGGTTAACAAAAATAGGGGATCCCCTCGAAAAAAAAACCGGCGTAGGGGTCCCCCTATTTTTGTTAACCAGCCAAGTAAAATGCAGACTGCTGCGGCCTGGTATTAAAAGACTGTCAAGGCCCATGGATTTTGGCCCTCAACAGCCTGATAATACCAGGCTACAGCAGCCCCACATTTGGCGCATCAAAAGATGTGCCAATTGTGGCACTTTACCCGGCTCTTCCCACTTGCCCTGTAGCGGTGGCAAGCGGGGTAATAAGGGGTTAATGTCACCGCTGATTGCACGGTGACAATAAGTCCGGTTAATAATGGAGAGGCGTCAATAAGACACCGATCCATTATTAATCCCAAAGTTATTAAATGCATAAAAAAAAGACAAAGCAAGAAAAAAGTATTTTAATGAAATAAAAGAGACAACACACTTTTCATTTCATTTATTATACTCTCATTCCTGCGATGCCATCGATCTCCTGTAAAAAAAGAAAAAAAACAAACCAACAGTATACCACCTGTCCGACGCAGTCCATAGTAACGACAGTCCCACGACGATCCAGCTCTGCTACATCGCAATGACAGGCAGAGCCTGTCATCGCAACACAGCACAGCTGATTACCTGCTTCCCCGGCGGTGACGTCATCGGACTGACTGCTTTACGGCCGGGATTACCCAGCAGTCACTGCAGTTATCGCGAGAAACTGCATGTGACCGCCGGGGAGAAGAGGATGGCGGCCATCAAGCAGTCCGGGATGTGACCGCCGGAGATCTTCTGCCAGGTAAGTGCCGCTGACTCCTGACAGACCCGACCGACGGACACTGACAGTGACAGACCCGACCGACGGACACAGACAGTGACAGTGACAAATCCGATTCCGGTATTCGATAAGACGAAAATATCGAAACGAATTATCGAAAGGCCGATAGAGCTAATATCGGCCGATAGCCGATATTTGCATTATCGTATCGCTCAGCACTACCCAAGAGGCCATGGACCCATATCTCTATGGATTTTATTTCCGACCTTCCTGTTTTTCAGAGAATGACCGTTATCTGGGTAATCTGTGATAGGTTTTCCAAGATGATACATCTTGTGCCATTACCTAAGTTACCTTCCTCCTCCGAATTGGTGCCTTTGTTTCTTCAGCACGTGGTTCGGTTACATGGCATTCCGGAGAACATTGTGTCTGACAGAGGAGTCCAGTTTGTTTCCAGATTTTGGAGGACATTTTGTTCTAAACTTGGTGTTCAATTATCTTTCTCCTCTGCTTTTCATCCTCAGACCAATGGACAAACTGAGAGAACAAACCAGACCTTGGAGACTTATTTGAGATGTTTTGTGTCTGCTGATCAAGATGACTGGGTCTCTTTTTTGCCTTTGGCTGACTTTGCTCTTAATAATAGGGCTAGCTCTGCCTCCTTGATGTCTCCA
>JARQOD010000005.1:409114354-409170974 GCA_033576555.1 Oophaga sylvatica
CTGAGAAACTCTAAGTAAGAGCGCCAAAAGTTACACAATTCCTCAATAATAATGCAAACACTCCACTGTTGCTCTGATCCTTGCTTGAAGAATGGATAATCCTCTATTATGGTGTACTGCACAGAAGATAATAGGGCACCGGGTCCACCCCGCCACAAACCGCAGTCACTATTGTGTTATAAGTCTGCGCCGCTGGTAAGTGCAGAATAGACAGTATTCCTTTATAGCTGTGATCACTGTGCAGCGTCCGGTTCTAGTGATCGGATTTCAGTTGTGCCTCACCTCAGTAGGTATTAGTGGCTACCCCGGTGCTAGTCTCCTCTGATCTGGTCCTTTATGAGGCTGTATTGCGCTGTTCTTGGCTGATTCTGGGGTCTGGTCCTACAGGTCCGGTGGTATCCCTCCGCCCTTCAGTTCTGTGGCAAAGAAAGAGTCCCCGCCAGTGTCTTTGCTTTCTTTTTCAGCGTGCCACGATAGAATATGTCCAGGGAAGCTCCTCTGTCCCCGCTAATCTCACCCCGATATTACAGAATTCAGCGGCACTCAGGCGTAAATGGGGTCTAGCTTCCCTTGGTTTGCACCTAGTTCACATTAGTCTGGATGTGCTAGTCAGGTTTTTTGTAGTGTTGAGCGATAGTGCTCGATATCTAAAAATATCGTATCGAAATGGTATCGCCGATATCACTAAATATCGTCGATATCCGATTTCGATACCGGAAGTCCAATGTAAGTCTATGGGAAAAAAATATCGCAACTAAAAAAAACCTTTATTTCCTTGTAAACACTAAATATACACACATAGAATACATATATATATATATATATACATGTCATTGTGACATATATATATACATATATGTATAGTTTATACACTTCTACATAGTAAAATATCCTCTGATTCAATTGCCGGGTAAAGCCGGCTTCTGTGAAAAGACAGAAGCACCCGTCATGAAATGACACTTGGTGTACATAGGGTTAACCATGTCTTTTCATGTCGTTTGCAATCTGATTTGCACAAACAATTACATCAGTCTATGTGTGCAAAATTTCACACCTGTAGGGGTTAATTAAAGGTGTAAATTCGTTGTAAAAAAACGGACT
Organism: Oophaga sylvatica; assembly: GCA_033576555.1. Lineage (NCBI taxonomy): Eukaryota > Metazoa > Chordata > Amphibia > Anura > Dendrobatidae > Oophaga > Oophaga sylvatica. Next base: position 409,115,456 of record JARQOD010000005.1, read on the forward strand.
TTTTTGCTACGAATTTACACCTTTAATTAACCCCTACAGGTGTGAAATTTTGCACACTTACACTCATGTAATTGTTTGTGCAAATCAGATATCAAACTACATGAAAAGACATGGTTAACTCTATGTAAACCAAGTGTCATTTCATGTAGGGTTCTGCATTTTCACAAAAGCCGGCAATTGAATTAGCGGCTATTATACTATGTAGAAGTGTATGAACTATAAATATAAATATATATATATATGTGTCACAAATTGAATGACATGTATATATATATATGAGGTGTAAAATTGCTGAAAAAAAATGCGTGGGCTCCCGCCCTATTTTCGCAACCAGACAGACAAAGCCAGTGAGTGGGGCAGATAATAATAGCCCAGAGAGGGACCATTATTTTTGGCCCCCCCCCGGCTACTAACATCTGCCCCCAGACACCCCAGAAAGGGCAAATCTCTAATTAGATTTGCCCTTTCTGGCACTTTGCCCGTCTATTCCCATTGCCCTGTAGCGGTGGCGAATGGGTTAATAAGGGGTTGAAATGACCTTGCAATTGAAAGGTCACTTTAAGCCAGGTTAATAATTGAGAGCTGTCAATTAGACAACTATCAATTATTAATCCTATTGTATGAAAGAAAAATCAAACACACACACTTTAATAAAAAAGAAGTTTAATGAAATAATCACACAGTTTTTGACCATATTTTATTTTCCTGCTAAAACCATTTCCTGTAATAAAAATAAAATAATAAAGCAAAATTATTCTTACCAATCCGATGTACAGTCAGGTCCCACGGTGTAATCCTTCAGAAAGGGTTAATGTTTACTGCAGGGACCGCAGCTAATGCTGCAGCCTCACAGTAAACCCCCAAATGAATGAGTTCCTCTCCTGGCTGACAGGAGAGGAAGTGGAAAGCTTAATTGATTGCTTTCCACTTTCACTTCAGGTCAGCCAGGGACACAATCAGTGACGTCAGAGGGAACTGGTTAACAAAAATAGGGATCCCCTCGAAAAAAATTGGCGTGGGGTCCCCCCTATTTTTGTTAACCAGCCAAGTAAAATGCAGACTGCTGCGGCCTGGTATTAAAAGACTGTCAAGGCCCATGGATTTTGGCCCTCAACAGCCTGATAATACCAGGCTACAGCAGCCCCACATTTGGCGCATCAAAAGATGTGCCAATTGTGGCACTTTAACCCGGCTCTTCCCACTTGCCCTGTAGCGGTGGCAAGCGGGGTAATAAGGGGTTAATGTCACCGTTGATTGCACGGTGACAATAAGCCCGGTTAATAATGGAGAGGTGTCAATAAGACACCGATCCATTATTAATCCCAAAGTTATTAAATGCATAAAAAAAAGACAAAGCAAGAAAAAAGTATTTTAATGAAATAAAAGAGACAACACAGTTTTCATTTCTTTTATTGTACTCTCATTCCTGCGACGCCATCGATCTCCTGTAAAAAAGAAAAAAAACAAACCAACAGTATACCACCTGTCCGACGCAGTCCATAGTAACGACAGTCCCACGACGATCCAGCTCTGCTACATCGCGACGCAGCACAGCTGATTACCTGCTTCCCCGGCGGTGACGTCATCGGACTGACTGCTTTACGGCCGGGATTACCCAGCAGTCACTGCAGTTATCGCGAGAAACTGCATGTGACCGCCGGGGAGAAGAGGATGGCGGCCATGAAGCAGTCCAGGCCGTGACCGCCGGAGATCTTCTGCCAGGTAAGTGCCGCTGACTCCTGACAGACCCGACCGACGGACACTGACAGTGACAGACCCGACCGACGGACACAGACAGTGACAGTGACAAATCCGATTCCGGTATTCGATATGACGAAAATATCGAAACGAATTATCGAAAGGCCGATAGAGCTAATATCGGCCGATAGCCGATATTTGCATTATCGTATCGCTCAACACTAGTTTTTTGTCTTTTGAATGTTAGCTTACAGACCGAGCACTCCGCCCCCACCAGGTGGTGATTTTAATTACACCAGGTCCCTAATTTACCCATAAATGCAGGCTTTACTGACAGAGGTGCATTTTCACCCAGAAATTCAGATATCAGCCTAATAGAGGTATGTTCACATTAGGTCAGGGACTCACCAGAATTGAGACCACCTTGACGATGGTTGGTGGGCTTTAAAATGTTTGGCCAAATGTTTATACTAAGCGTCTCACATTTTTCGTTATACTCCAAAGCCATATTGCTATTCAAAATTTCATGCATTCTATGTTGTCATGCTTCAGTATGCTTGAGTGCAGTCTTTTTTAGTACGTTTTACTTGGGGGTAGCTTCCCTTGGTTTGCACCTAGTTCACATTAGTCTGGATGTGCTAGTCAGGTTTTTTGTCTTTTGAATGTTAGCTTACTGACCGAGCACTCCGCCCCCACCAGGTGGTGAATTTAATTACACCAGGTCCCTACTTTACCCATAAATGCAGGCATTACTGACAGAGGTGCATATTCACCCAGAAATTCAGATATCAGCCTAATAGAGGTATGTTCACATTAGGTCAGGGACTCACCAGAATTTAGACTACCTTGACGATGGTTGGTTGGCTTTAAAATGTTTGGCCAAATGTTTATACTAAGCGTCTCAATTTTTTCCTTATACTCCAAAGCCATATTGATATTCAAAATTTCATGCTTCAGTATGCTTGAGTGCAGCCTTTTTTAGTATGTTTTACTTGGGGTAGCTTCCCTTGGTTTGCACCTAGTTCACATTAGTCTGGATGTGCTAGTCAGGTTTTTGTCTTTTGAATGTTAGCTTACTGACTGAGCACTCCCCCCACCAGGTGGTGATTTTAATTACACCAGGTCCCTACTTTACAAATAAATGCAGGCATTACTGACATAGGTGCATATTCACCCAGAAATTCAGATATCAGCCTAATAGAGGTATCTTCACATTAGGTCAGGGACTCACCAGAATTGAGACCACCTTGACGATGGTTGGTGGGCTTTAAAATGTTTGGCCAAATGTTTATACTAAGCGTCTCAAATTTTTCCTTATACTCCAAAGCCATATTGCTATTCCAAATTTCATGCATTCTATGTTGTCATGCTTCAGTATGCTTGAGTGCAGCCTTTTTTCGTATGTTTTACATGGGGGTAGCTTCCCTTGGTTTGCACCTAGTTCACATTAGTCTGGATGTGCTAGTCAGGTTTTTTGTCTTTTGAATTCTAGCTTACTGACCGAGCACTCCGCCCCCACCAGGTGGTGATTTTAATTACACCAGGTCCCTACTTTACCCATAAATGCAGGCATTACTGACAGAGGTGCATATTCACCCAGAAATTCAGATATCAGCCTAATAGAGGCATGTTCACATTAGGTCAGGGGCTCACCAGAATTGAGACCACCTTGACGATGGTTGGTGGGCTTTAAAATGTTTGACCAAATGTTTATACTAAGCGTCTCAAATTTTTTCTTATACTCCAAAGCCATATTGCTATTCAAAATTTCATGTATTCTATGTTGTCATGCTTCAGTATGCTTGAGTGCAGCCTTTTTTCGTATGTTTTGCATGGGGGTAGCTTCCCTTGGTTTGCACCTAGTTCACATTAGTCTGGATGTGCTAGTCAGGTTTTTTGTCTTTTGAATGTTAGCTTACTGACCGAGCACTCCGCCCCCACCAGGTGGTGATTTTAATTACACCAGGTCCCTACTTTACCCATAAATGCAGGCATTACTGACAGAGGTGCATATTCACCCAGAAATTCAGATATCAGCCTAATAGAGGTATCTTCACATTAGGTCAGGGACTCAACGAATTGAGACCACCTTGACGATGGTTGGTGGGCTTTAAAATGTTTGGCCAAATGTTTATACTAAGCGTCTCAATTTTTCCTTATACTCCAAAGCCATATTGATATTCAAAATTTCATGCTTCAGTATGCTTGAGTGCAGCCTTTTTTAGTATGTTTTACTTGGGGGTAGCTTCCCTTGGTTTGCACCTAGTTCACATTAGTCTGGATGTGCTAGTCAGGTTTTTGTCTTTTGAATGTTAGCTTACTGACTGAGCACTCCACCCCCACCAGGTGGTGATTTTAATTACACCAGGTCCCTACTTTACAAATAAATGCAGGCATTACTGACATAGGTGCATATTCACCCAGAAATTCAGATATCAGCCTAATAGAGGTATCTTCACATTAGGTTAGGGACTCACCAGAATTGAGACACTTGACGATGGTTGGTGGGCTTTAAAATGTTTGGCCAAATGTTTATACTAAGCGTTTTCAAATTTTTCCTTATACTCCAAAGCCATATTGCTATTCCAAATTTCATGCATTCTATGTTGTCATGCTTCAGTATGCTTGAGTGCAGCCTTTTTTCGTATGTTTTACATGGGGGTAGCTTCCCTTGGTTTGCACCTAGTTCACATTAGTCTGGATGTGCTAGTCAGGTTTTTTGTCTTTTGAATTCTAGCTTACTGACCGAGCACTCGCCCCCACAGGTGGTGATTTTAATTACACCAGGTCCCTACTTTACCCATAAATGCAGGCATTACTGACAGAGGTGCATATTCACCCAGAAATTCAGATATCAGCCTAATAGAGGCATGTTCACATTAGGTCAGGGACTCACCAGAATTGAGACCATCTTGACGATGGTTGGTTGGCTTTAAAATGTTTGGCCAAATGTTTATACTAAGCGTCTCAAATTTTTCCTTATACTCCAAAGCCATATTGCTATTCAAAATTTTCATGCATTATATGTTGTCATGCTTCAGTATGCTTGAGTGCAGCCTTTTTTAGTATGTTTTACTTGGGGGTAGCTTCCCTTGGTTTGCACCTAGTTCACATTAGTCTGGATGTGCCAGTCAGTTTTTTGTCTATTGAATGTTAGCTTGCTGACGAGCACTCCGCCCCACCAGGTTGGTGAATTTAATCACACCAGGTCCCTACTTTACCCATAAATGCAGGCATTACTGACAGAGGTGCATATTCACCCAGAAATTCAGATATCAGCCTAAGGGTATGTTTCCACGGTCAGGAAACGCTGCGTGCTTGGCGCTGTGCCTGGCGCAGCGTCAAACACGCAGCGTCCAGATGTTACAGCATAGTGGAGGGGATTTCAAGAAAACACGTCTCCACTATGCGTAAAAATACGCAGGCGGAAGACCTGCTTTTCCGACATGCGGCACGTCTTTTCAGACCGCAGCATGTCCTAGCCGTTGCCGCGACGCTGCGTCGCCGCAACGGAAATAACACAGGGCTATGCAGCCCTGCGTTTTTTCCGGAGGTGTTCCAGAGGTGTCCTGAACACCTCGGAAAGAGCGCGCGTCAAAAGGGGGCGGGGCTTAGGACGGAGCGGAGTTTCCGCTCCGTCAAATGCGCTGTGGTTCCGGACCATGGAACCACAGCCTTATAGAGGCATGTTCACATTAGGTCAGGGACGCACCAGAATTGAGACCACTTTGACGATGGTTGATGGGCTTTAAAATATTTGGCCAAATGTTTATACTAAGCGTCTCAAATTTTTCCTTATTCTCCAAAGCCATATTGCTATTCAAAATTTCATGTATTCTATGTTGTCATGCTTCAGTATGCTTGAGTGCAGCCTTTTTTCGTATGTTTTACATGGGGTTGCTTCCCTTGGTTTGCACCTAATTCACATAAGTTTGGATGTGCTAGTCTGGTTTTTTGTCTTTTGAATGTTAGCTTACTGACCGAGCACTCCGCCCCCACCAGGTGGTGATTTTAATTACACCAGGTCCCTACTTTACCCATAAATGCAGGCATTACTGACAGAGGTGCATATTCACCCAGAAATTCAGATATCAGCCTAATAGAGGTATGTTCACAGTAGGTTAGGGACTCACCAGAATTGAGACCACCTTGACGATGGTTGGTTGGCTTTAAAATGTTTTGCCAAATGTTTATACTAAGAGTCTCAAATATTTCCTTATACTCCAAAGCCATATTGCTATTCAAAATTTCTGTATTCTATGTTGTCATGCTTCAGTATGCTTGAGTTCAGCCTTTTTTTGTATGTTTTACATGGGGGTAGCTTCCCTTGGTTTGCACCTAGTTCACATTAGTCTGGATGTGCTAGTCAGGTTTTTTGTCTTTTGAATTTAGCTTACTGACGAGCACTCCGCCCCCACCAGGTGGTGATTTTAATTACACCAGGTCCCTACTTTACCCATAAATGCAGGCATTACTGACAGAGGTGCATATTCACCCAGAAATTTAGATATCAGCCTAATAGAGGTATGTTCACATCAAGTCAGAGACTCACCAGAATTGAGACCACCTTGACGTGGTTGGTGGGCTTTAAAATGTTTGGCCAAATGTTTATACTAAGCGTCTCAAATTTTTCCTTATACTCCAAAGCCATATTGCTATTCAAAATTTCATGTATTCTATGTTGTCATGCTTTAGTATGCTTGAGTGCAGCCTTTTTTCGTATGTTTTACATGGGGGTAGCTTCCCTTGGTTTGCACCTAGTTCACATTAGTCTGGATGTGCTAGTCAGGTTTTTTTTCTTTTGAATGTTAGCTTACTGACCGAGCACTCCGCCCCCACCAGGTGGTGATTTAATTACACCAGGTCCCTACTTTACCCATAAATGCAGGCATTACTGACAGAGGTGCATATTCACCCAGAAATTCAGATATCAGCCTAATAGAGGTATGTTCACATTAGGTTAGGGACTCACCAGAATTGAGACCACCTTGACGATGGTTGGTGGGCTTTAAAATGTTTGGCCAAATGTTTATACTAAGAGTCTCAAATTTTTCTTATACTCCAAAGCCATATTGCTATTCAAAATTTCATGCATTCTATGTTGTCATGCTTCAGTATGCTTGAGTGCAGTCTTTTTTAGTACGTTTTACTTAGGGGTAGCTTCCCTTGGTTTGCACCTAGTTCACATTAGTCTGGATGTGCTAGTCAGGTTTTTTGTCTTTTGAATGTTAGCTTACTGACCGAGCACTCCGCCCCCACCAGTGGTGAATTTAATTACACCAGGTCCCTACTTTACCCATAAATGCAGGCATTACTGACAGAGGTGCATATTCACCCAGAAATTCAGATATCAGCCTAATAGAGGTATGTTCACATTAGGTCAGGGACTCACCAGAATTGAGACTACCTTGAGGATGGTTGGTTGGCTTTAAAATGTTTGGCCAAATGTTTATACTAAGCGTCTCAAATTTTTCCTTATACTCCAAAGCCATATTGCTATTCAAAATTTCATGCTTCAGTATGCTTGAGTGCAGCCTTTTTTAGTATGTTTTACTTGGGGTAGCTTCCCTTGGTTTGCACCTAGTTCACATTAGTCTGGATGTGCTAGTCAGGTTTTTGTCTTTTGAATGTTAGCTTACTGACTGAGCACTCCACCCCCACCAGGTGGTGATTTTAATTACACCAGGTCCCTACTTTACCCATAAATGCAGGCATTACTGACATAGGTGCATATTCACCCAGAAATTCAGATATCAGCCTAATAGAGGTATCTTCACATTAGGTCAGGGACTCACGACTGAGCACCCACCCCACAGGTGGTGATTTTAATTACACCAGGTCCTACTTTACCATAATGCAGGCATTACTGACATAGGTGCATATTCACCAGAAATTCAGATATCAGCCTAAAGAGGTATCTTCAATTAGGTTAGGACTCACCAGAATTGAGACCACCTTGACGATGGTTGGTGGGCTTAAAGTTTGGCCAAATGTTTATACTAAGCGTCTCAAATTTTTCCTTATACTCCAAAGCCATATTGCTATTCCAAATTTCATGCATTCTATGTTGTCATGCTTCAGTATGCTTGAGTGCAGCCTTTTTTCGTATGTTTTACATGGGGGTAGCTTCCCTTGGTTTGCACCTAGTTCACATTAGTCTGGATGTGCTAGTCAGGTCTTTTGTCTTTTGAATGTTAGCTTACTGACCGAGCACTCCGCCCCCACCAGGTGGTGATTTTAATTACACCAGGTGTAAGGTTCTTTGTACATGTTTCTTGAAACTCAGTTTTTCCGTCGGCCATTTGCTTTCTGTCTTGCTGCAGCTATCTTGCCCTCAGTCAATATGGAGTTTCCAGCTTTCATGTTCCCGCCCTGATTCTCTCCCTCTTGCTTCTTAAGCAGCCTCAGCTGAGCAATCAGTGCTTCAGAATCAAGCCTGCAGTGAGCCTGTGACCTGACTCCTGGAAAACTTGGACTTTGTACTCGGCTATTTCCTACTGAGGAACTTTGGAACACTTGTGGACTCTGGAAACCTGCTATTTGATAAATCCACGTTTGCATGGAACTACGGTAACAGAGAAGAGATCCTGAACCTGTTGTGGAGAGTTATTGCTGAGCTTAAGTTACTCTGGCCTGCTGTGTCTCCTGCTTCTGTACCTGAAAACTGTGTGACCTTTTTGCACTTGTATGAAGTAATACAAGTCCTTCTATATCAAACCTGTGTCTCATGTGTTTTCCTCGCACCCAAGCACAAGACGCTATATGAACTGTACACCATACATTACAAGATTCTGAAGCCAAACGTTAGTGTCTGCTGGGTCTGGAAGGCTGTGTCTGCTGTGACTGTGGATATCAGATGTCCGGTTATACTTTCTGTGATGACAGTGGTTGTGACTTCTCACAACCATTCCAGGTGAGCACATTCCCTTAATTTTACTCTGCAGTGTTACCACAGGTAAACACTATTGTTTTTTTTTTTTTCTTTCTCTTCTCCTTCCAGTACTCCTGTCTTAAAAGATCTGGAAGATGGAGGCTCGCATAAAGGAGCTTTGCGGAGTGACTGATACAATCCTTGCAGATATACAGACTATAAAGACCCGTTTTGCAAACCTACAGGACCTCACTAATCACAATTTGCAAGTGTTTGGACAAACTACCCAGGATTTACGAGCCAGGATTGAGGTTCTAGAGGAACGAGTCCAGGCTCCTGCCATAACCCCGAGTTATGGGATTCCCAACTTACCCCCTTTTCATTTTGGCGGTGAAAGTGAGAAATTCAGGGGATTTATTAACCAATGCAATCTTTTTTTTTCTGCACATGCTTCACAATTTCCCACTGAACGATCTAAGGTGCTTACTATAATCATGTTGCTTACCAACAAGGCTTTGATGTGGGCAAACCCTCTGATTGAGACTGAGGATGAATGTTTGGATCATCTTGATGCCTTCATTTCAGCCATGGGGCAGGTGTTTGATGACCCCAATCGAGGTGCAACAGCTGAAGCAGCCATATTAACTTTGCGCCAAGGTAAGCGCTCAGTAGCCGAATATGCCCTGGATTTCAGGAGATGGGCCCTCGATACCACTTGGGACAGTTCCGCCAAAAAATATATTTTTCGAAAAGGGTTGTCTCCACTGATTAAGGATGAACTTGCTCGTGCCGACCCTCCCACTGCGTTAGGTGACTTTATTAACTACTGCATCCGTATAGATGCTCGTCTGACTGAACGCAGGCAAGAGAGATGGTTCGAAAGTAATCGCACTAACCTTTTCCTACCTTCCTCCCCAGCTAAGGAACCTTTGATTAGGATCACACGGGAACCTGAACCTGAACCCATGCAGGTGGACTCTTTACAAAGACGGGTTAGTGATGCATGCAAGGAACATCGTTTAAAGGAAAATCTATGTTTCTACTGTGGTAAGTCAGGGCACTTCATTATAAACTGCCCCAGCCGTTCTCGTAAGATTACTGCAGCAGTCATTCACTGTGAGTGTTGCGAGAGGAGATCTGTCAGGTCCGAGCCTCAGGCTCCAGAGAGATCTGCAGCAACAGATATTGATTTCTCGGACTTAAACTCCGTTACTTCTGAGGACGATGACTGTGTAAACGCTGCAATTTTTCAAGTTTCCTCAGCGGTGTCCCAGCTGAGTTGTAAGAAAAACAATTCTCATTGCTTCCTTTCCATCAAACTCTGGGTTGACTCAGTCTGGGTGTCTAGCTCTGCTATGATCGACTCAGGGGCAAGTGGAAATTTTATGGATATCTCCTTTGCTCTGAAACAGGGGATAAGTTCAGTGAAGAAGGCTACTCCAGTACAGATGGAAACTGTGGATGGCTCCCTGCTGACCTCTGGACCAGTGGATCAGGAAACGGAGCCTTTGAGGGTCCTTATGGGTAAAGATCATCAAGAGAAACTGTCCTTTATGCTTATCTCTTCTCCCCACTTTCCCATTATTCTAGGGCTACCATGGCTGCAGGCTCAGAATCCTACCATTAACTGGGAGACCAAGGAATTACACTTTCCAGAGAAACAGATGAGTCCAAAAGTTTCAGCTTGCTCTGTTCCTAAAGGAATCATGTCAGTCCCTGAACTACCAGCTGTATACCAGGACTATGTGGATTTATGTGACAAGAAGAACGCTGACCAGCTTCCTCCTCACCGTTCATATGATTGTCCAATTGAATTATTGCCTGGAGCAGAGATACCTTTTGGTAAGATCTACCCCCTGGCGGGGCCCGAGGTAAAGGCTTTAAAGGATTACATAGATGAAAATGTAGCCAAGGGCTTCATACGCCCCTCTTCATCTCCTGCAGGTGCACCCATCTTCTTTGTAAAGAAGAAAGATGGATCTCTGAGACCATGCGTAGACTATAGGGAACTCAATAAGGTTACTATTAGAAACCGTTATCCATTGCCTTTAATCCCTGAGTTATTGGAGAGAGTGCGGCATGCCAAAATTTTCTCTAAACTGGATCTCCGTGGGGCCTATAACTTGGTCCGTATTAGACCTGGGGATGAATGGAAGACTGCATTCAGGTCACGCTATGGACACTTTGAATATCTAGTTATGCCTTTTGGTCTGAGTACCGCCCCAGCCACTTTCCAACACTTGGTGAATGACATCTTCAGGGATCTCCTAGATACATTCGTGGTAATTTATTTGGATGATATTCTAATTTTTTCTAACTCCACAGAGGAACATCATGGACATGTGAGAATGGTCTTAGAACGTCTAAGACAAAACCATCTTTACATCAAACTTGAAAAGTGTGAATTCCATAGGACCGAAATTCAATTTCTGGGGTATGTACTGTCTACACAAGGGATTAGTATGGATGGAAGCAAGACCCAAGCCATAAAGGATTGGCCAATTCCTAGAAATGTGAAGGAGGTACAGCGCTTCATCGGGTTTGCCAACTTCTATAGACGTTTCATTAGGAATTTCTCTGAGGTAGTGTCACCTATCACCCAACTTACCCGGAAAGAGTCTAGGTTCTCCTGGACCCCCCAAGCCCAGGAAGCATTTTCCCGTCTAAAGGATAAATTTACCACCGCACCTATCTTAGTACATCCCAACCCCGAACTTGCCTTCATAATAGAGGTGGATGCTTCAGACTGTGCCGTTGGAGCTATACTCTCTCAGAGAACAGGTGAGAAGAATGTCTTGCATCCCTGTGCCTTCTTTTCCCAGCAGTTGTCTTCGGCTGAGAGGAACTACGATGTGGGCAATAGAGAGTTGTTGGCCATTATTGCCGCCTTCAAAGAATGGAGACACCTTCTTCAGGGAGCTGCACAGCAAATAGTCGTCCTGACAGACCATCGTAACCTTGAATTTATCAGGTCGGCTAAGTGCCTGACTCCTCGCCAGGCTCGCTGGAATCTTTTCCTAAACCAATTTAATTTTGTCATTTCTTATAGACGAGGATCGCGCAATGGAAAGGCTGATGCACTCTCTAGGATTCATTCAGCAGAGACACGTCCACTTACTCCTCCTAAGACTATTCTTCCTGACTCTAGATTCCTGGGAGTGATTCATAATCAAGACCTACTTAAGGACATCAAGGAAGCATACCATGCGGATTCTTTGTTGGCTCAACCCCCAAGGGACGTAAGTCTTGTCTTTAAGAATGGTGTGTGGATTCAGGGACAACGTCTGTATATACCTGAAACAGTCAGATTGAGAGTATTGCAACTCATCCACGATTCCAAGATAGCTGGGCATAGAGGAATTCTAAAGACACAGGAATTTCTTTCTCGTTTCTTTTGGTGGCCCACTTACAGGAAAGATGTTTTAAACTATGTCACTTCATGTGAAGTCTGTGCAAGATGCAAAACACCTCGCTCCTCACCAACTGGTCTGTTGCAACCCCTTCCCACCCCGTCCCGCCCGTGGGGATCCATTTCTATGGACTTCATTGTGGAGTTACCAACCTCTCAAGGGAAGAACACCATTCTAGTGGTGGTTGATCGTTTAACAAAGGCAGCTCATTTTATCCCTTGTGTCGGCTTACCCACTGCAAAAACAGACATTAGATTTGATGATTAAGAATGTGTTTCGCTTACATGGAGTACCGGTTGAGGTCATTTCGGATCGAGGGGTGCAATTCACTTCAAGGTTTTGGCAAAATTTCTGTGCCGCATTGGACATTAAAGTAAACCTTTCTTCTGCTTTTCATCCCCAGACTAATGGACAGACAGAACGAACCAATCAGACCCTGGAGCAGTATCTCCGCTGCTTTATCTGCCACCTACAGGATGATTGGGTGGATCTACTTCCACTGGCTGAGTTCTCTTATAACAACTCTCAGAGCGCCTCCACTAAGCAGTCTCCTTTTTACTCCAATCTAGGTTATCATCCTAACATTCTTCCTCGATTTCCCATAGAAACGCCCTTGCCAGCAGTGGCTGAAAGAATCACGTCTTTACAAAAGAATATGGATCTTCTAAAGGAAAATCTGGAATTGGCTCAGGAAAGGTACAAGAAAGCAGCAGATAAATTTCGTAAACCTGCACCAGCTTTCAAAGTAGGAGACTTGGTCTGGCTGTCAACCAGAAATCTTAAGTTAAGGATTCCATCGTCTAAGTTGGGACATAAGTACATTGGACCCTATAAAATCAGTAAAATTATAAGTGCCGTTGCTTGTCGTCTTCAACTGCCCAGAACTATGAGAATCCACCTTGTCTTTCATGTATCCCTACTAAAGGCTGCGACACCCAATACGTTTCCTGGACGTTCCTCTCCTTGCCCTGACCCAGTGCTAGTAGATGGTCAGGAAGAATTTGTGGTGGAAAGGATTTTAGATTCCAGGTTGTATAGAAATCAGTTACAATATCTGATTAAATGGCAGGGCTACCCAGTGGAGGACAACTCATGGGAACCGGTCAATAACGTTAATGCTCCTCGCTTGCTCCGTCAGTTTCATCAGAGGTACCCACACAAGCCTGGTCTGAGGTCATCCGGAGGTTGTCCGTAAGGGGGGAGTAATGTAAGGTTCTATGTATATATTCCTGAAACTCAGTTTGTTCGTCAGCCATTTTACTTTCTGTCTTGCTGCAGCTATCTTGCCCTCAGTCAAAATGGAGTTTCCAGCTTGCATGTTCCCGCCCTGATTCTCTCCTTTGCTTCTTAAGCAGCCACAGCTGAGCAATCAGTGCTTCAGAATCTAGCCTGCAGTGAACCTGTGACTTGACTCCTGTAAGCCTTGGACCTTGTACTCCAGCTATTCCTACTGAGGAACTCTGAAGCACTTGTGGACTCTGAACCCTGCTCTTTGAAAGACCCACGTTTGCATGGACTTAAGGTAACAGAGAAGAAGATCCTGAATCTGTATAGTAGCGTGATTGCTGAGCTTGGATTACTCTGGCCTGCTGTGTCTCCTGTTTCTGTGTCTGCAAACTGTGTGACTATTTCTGCCAACTTGTATGAAGTAATACAGGACTTTTCTATATCAAACCTGTGACTCCTGTGTTTTCATCGCACCCAAGCACAAGACGCTATATGAACTGTACTACATACATTACAGTTGCTTGTCGTCTTCAACTGCCCAGAACTATGAGAATCCACCCTGTCTTTCATGTATCCCTACTAAAGGCTGCAACACCCAATACGTTTCCTGTACGTTCTTCTCCTTGCCCTGACCCAGTGCTAGTCGATGGTCAGGAAGAATTTGTGGTGGAAAGGATTCTAGATTCCAGGTTGTACAGAAATCAGTTACAATATTTGATTAAATGGCAGGGCTACCCAGTGGAGGACAACTCATGGGAACCAGTCGATAACGTTAATGCTCCTCGCTTGCTCCGCCAGTTTCATCAGAGGTACCCAGACAAGCCTGGTCTGAGGTCATCCAGAGGTTGTCCCTAAGGGGGGAGTAATGTAAGGCTCTTTGTACATGTTTCTTGAAACTCAGTTTTTCCGTCGGCCATTTTGCTTTCTGTCTTGCTGCAGCTATCTTGCCCTCAGTCAATATGGAGTTTCCAGCTTTCATGTTCCCGCCCTGATTCTCTCCCTCTTGCTTCTTAAGCAGCCTCAGCTGAGCAATCAGTGCTTCAGAATCAAGCCTGCAGTGAGCCTGTGACCTGACTCCTGGAAAACCTTGGACTTTGTACTCCGGCTATTTCCTACTGAGGAACTTTGGAACACTTGTGGACTCTGGAAACCTGCTATTTGATAAATCCACGTTTGCATGGAACTACGGTAACAGAGAAGAGATCCTGAACCTGTTGTGGAGAGTTATTGCTGAGCTTAAGTTACTCTGGCCTGCTGTGTCTCCTGCTTCTGTACCTGCAAACTGTGTGACCCTTTTTGCCACTTGTATGAAGTAATACAAGTCCTTCTATATCAAACCTGTGTCTCATGTGTTTTCCTCGCACCCAAGCACAAGACGCTATATGAACTGTACACCATACATTACACCAGGTCCCTACTTTACCCATAAATGCAGGCATTACTGACAGAGGTGCAGAAATTCAGATATCAGCCTAATAGAGGTATGTTCACATTAGGTTAGGGACTCACCAGAATTGAGACCACCTTGACGATGGTTGGCGGGCTTTAAAATGTTTGGCCAAATGTTTATACTAAGAGTCTCAAATTTTTCCTTAAGCTCCAAAGCCATATTGCTATTCAAAATTTCATGCATTCTATGTTGTCATGCTTCAGTATGCTTGAATGCAGTCTTTTTTAGTATGTTTTACTTGGGGGTAGCTTCCCTTGGTTTGCACCTAGTTCACATTAGTCTGGATGTGCTAGTCAGGTTTTTTGTCTTTTGAATGTTAGCTTACTGACCGAGCACTCCGCCCCCACCAGGTGGTGAATTTAATTACACCAGGTCCCTACTTTACCCATAAATGCAGGCGTTACTGACAGAGGTGCATATTCACCCAGAAATTCAGATATCAGCCTAATAGAGGTATGTTCACATTAGGTCAGGGACTCACCAGAATTGAGAAAACCTTGACGATGGTTGGTTGGCTTTAAAATGTTTGGCCAAATGTTTATACTAAGCGTCTCAAATTTTTCCTTATACTCCAAAGCCATATTGCTATTCAAAATTTCATGCTTCAGTATGCTTCAGTGCAGCCTTTTTTAGTATGTTTTATTTGGGGGTAGCTTCCCTTGTTTTGCACCTAGTTCACATTAGTCTGGATGTGCTAGTCAGGTTTTTGTCTTTTGAATGTTAGCTTACTGACTGAGCACTCCACCCCACCAGGTGGTGATTTTAATTACACCAGGTCCCTACTTTACCCATAAATGCAGGCATTACTGACATAGGTGCATATTCACCCAGAAATTCAGATATCAGCCTAATAGAGGTATCTTCACATTAGGTCAGGGACTCACCAGAATTGAGACCACCTTGACGATGGTTGGTGGGCTTTAAAATGTTTGGCCAAATGTTTATACTAAGCGTCTCAAATTTTTCCTTATACTCCAAAGCCATATTGCTATTCCAAATTACATGCATTCTATGTTGTCATGCTTCAGTATGCTTGAGTGCAGCCTTTTTTCGTATGTTTTACATGGGGGTAGCTTCCCTTGGTTTGCACCTAGTTCACATTAGTCTGGATGTTCTAGTCAGGTTTTTTGTCTTTTGAATTCTAGCCTACTGACCGAGCACTCCGCCCCCACCAGGTGGTGATTTTAATTACACCAGGACCCTACTTTACCCATAAATGCAGGCATTACTGACAGAGGTGCATATTCACCCAGAAATTCAGATATCAGCCTAATAGAGGCATGTTCACATTAGGTCAGGGACTCACCAGAATTGAGTCCACCTTGACGATGGTTGGTGGGCTTTAAAATGTTTGGCCAAATGTTTATACTAAGCGTCTCAAATTTTTTCTTATACTCCAAAGCAATATTGCTATTCAAAATTTCATGTATTCTATGTTGTCATGCTTCAGTATGCTTGAGTGCAGCCTTTTTTCGTAGGTTTTACATGGGGGTAGCTTCCCTTGGTTTGCACCTAGTTCACATTAGTCTGGATGTGCTAGTCAGGTTTTTTGTCTTTGGAATGTTAGCTTACTGACCGAGCACTCTGCCCCCACCAGGTGGTGATTTTAATTACACCAGGTCCCTACTTTACCATAAATGCAGGCATTACTGACAGAGGTGCATATTCACCCAGAAATTCAGATATCAGCCTAATAGAGGTATCTTCACATTAGGTCAGGGACTCAACAGAATTGAGACCACCTTGACGATGGTTGGTGGGCTTTAAAATGTTTGGCCAAATGTTTATACTAAGCATCTCAAATTTTTCCTTATACTCCAAAGCCATATTGCTATTCAAAATTTCATGTATTCTATGTTGTCATGCTTCAGTATGCTTGAGTGCAGCCTTTTTTCATATGTTTTACATGGGGGTAGCTTCCCTTGGTTTGCACCTAGTTCACATTAGTCTGCATGTGCTAGTCAGAATTTTTGTCTTTTGAATGTTAGCTTACTGACCGAGCACTCGGCCCCCACCAGGTTGTGATTTTAATTACACCAGGTCCATACTTTACCCATAAATGCAGGCATTACTGACAGAGGTGCATATTCACCCAGAAATTCAGATATCAGGCTAATAGAGGTATGTTCACATAAGGTCAGGGACTCACCAGAATTGAGACCACCTTGACGATGGTTGGTGGGCTTTAAAATGTTTGGCCAAATGTTTATACTAAGCGTCTCAAATTTTTCCTTATACTCCAAAGCCATATTGCTATTCAAAATTTTATGTATTGTATGTTGTCATGCTTCAGTATGCATGAGTGCAGCCTTTTTTCGTATGTTTTACATGGGGGTAGCTTCCCTTGGTTTGCACCTAGTTCACATTAGTCTGGAAGTGCTAGTGTCACGCTGTCTAATGATATGACTACAATGTCAGTAAACTATTTATACAGGAACCACACTCTATACAACATATAGTTTAGCAACATAAGAATGTAAGTATAAAATAGATTTACCTGACAATATATCAGCAGAACTTAGGGTTAATCTTGAGGACTAGAAGTGCAGAGACGATATCAGTTGAACTCAGGGTTAATCTTGAGGACTTGATGAGCTGTAACAGGAAAGAGGAGGACCGGGGTCTAACCTGACCCTACACTGGGGTCCTAACTAATCCCTTACCTTGGAGGTACTGATAATGGTTCAGAGGTCCAAGTCTCCAGCCTAACCCTGTCTCCTATCAGACCCTGAACCCTGTAATCAGTCCTAAGAAGGATCCTGATTACCACCAAAGGGATATGGGCTGATCTCAGCTAAATACACAGATTAGACATATAAGACAGACAGGATAGCACTCTCTTGCATACACACTCAAACACCGAAGGAACATAAATGGTCTGGGAAATAAACTCTAAGCAAGTTAAGCTTAAAACAACTAAGGAGCTCTCAACTAGAGTCTATACAGATTCATTCCTATCTGTGGTCTGCATGAAGTGTTTCACTGGCAACTCATAAAGCAGACAACCAGAAACTTAAAGGAAACCAATCAACAATAATCAATTGCAGCCGGGAGAAACTGCACCCAGTCCCAGCACCGAGCACAGACAGAATTAACTCCCTAGCTGCCAAACACAAAGAAACAGCAACTCAGCTGTGAGAAGTCAAAATGTGCAACCGCGACGATCTTCGTGGCAATGCACACATGACAGCTAGTCAGATTTTTTGTCTTTTGAATGTTAGCTTACTGACCGAGCACTCGGCCCCCACCAGGTTGTGATTTTAATTACACCAGGTCCATACTTTACCCATAAATGCAGGCATTACTGACAGAGGTGCATATTCACCCAGAAATTCAGATATCAGCCTAATAGAGGTATGTTCACATAAGGTCAGGGACTCACCAGAATTGAGACCACCTTGACGATGGTTGGTGGGCTTTAAAATGTTTGGCCAAATGTTTATACTAAGCGTCTCAAATTTTTCTTTATACTCCAAAGCCATAATGCTATTTAAAATTTCATGTATTCTATGTTGTCATGCTTAAGTATGCTTGAGTGCAGCCTTTTTTCGCATGTTTTACATGGGGGTAGCTT
This sequence comes from Oophaga sylvatica, assembly GCA_033576555.1. NCBI lineage: Eukaryota > Metazoa > Chordata > Amphibia > Anura > Dendrobatidae > Oophaga > Oophaga sylvatica. The sequence goes on from JARQOD010000005.1 coordinate 409,133,686, forward strand.
CCCTTGGTTTGCAACTAGTTCACATTAGTCTGGATGTGCTAGTCAGGTTTTTTGTCTTTTGAATGTTAGCTTACTGACCGAGTACTCGGCCCCCACCAGGTAGTGATTTTAATTACACCAGGGCCCTACTTTACCCATAAATGCAGGCATTACTGACAGAGGTGCATATTCACCCAGAAATTCAGATATCAGCCTAATAGAAGCATGTTAACATTAGGTCAGGGACTCACCAAAATTGAGCCCACCTTGACGATGGTTGGTTGGCTTTAAAATGTTTGGCCAAATGTTTATACTAAGCGTCTCAAATTTTTCCTTATACTCCAAAGCCATATTGCTATTCAAAATTTTATATATTGTATGTTGTCATGCTTCAGTATGCTTGAGTGCAGCCTTTTTTCGTATGTTTTACATGGGGGTAGCTTCCCTTGGTTTGCACCTAGTTCACATTAGTCTGGATGTGCTAGTCAGATTTTTGTCTTTTGAATGTTAGCTTACTGACCGAGCACTCGGCCCTCACCAGGTTGTGATTTTAATTACACCAGATCCCTACTTTACCCATAAATGCAGGCATTACTGACAGAGGTGCATATTCACCCAGAAATTCAGATATCAGCCTAATAGAGGTATGTTCACATAAGGTCAGGGACTCACCAGAATTGAGACCACCTTGACGATGGTTGGTGGGCTTTAAAATGTTTGGCCAAATGTTTATACTAAGCGTCTCAAATTTTTCTTTATACTCCAAAGCCATATTGCTATTTAAAATTTCATGTATTCTATGTTGTCATGCTTTAGTATGCTTGAGTGCAGCCTTTTTTCGCATGTTTTACATGGGGGTAGCTTCCCTTGGTTTGCAACTAGTTCACATTAGTCTGGATGTGCTAGTCAGGTTTTTTGTCTTTTGAATGTTAGCTTACTGACCGAGTACTCGGCCCCCACCAGGTAGTGATTTTAATTACACCAGGGCCCTACTTTACCCATAAATGCAGGCATTACTGACAGAGGTGCATATTCACCCAGAAATTCAGATATCAGCCTAATAGAAGCATGTTAACATTAGGTCAGGGACTCACCAAAATTGAGACCACCTTGACGATGGTTGGTTGGCTTTAAAATGTTTGGCCAAATGTTTATACTAAGCGTCTCAAATTTTTCCTTATACTCCAAAGCCATATTGCTATTCAAAATTTTATATATTGTATGTTGTCATGCTTCAGTATGCTTGAGTGCAGCCTTTTTTCGTATGTTTTACATGGGGGTAGCTTCCCTTGGTTTGCACCTAGTTCACATTAGTCTGGATGTGCTAGTCAGATTTTTGTCTTTTGAATGTTAGCTTACTGACCGAGCACTCGGCCCTCACCAGGTTGTGATTTTAATTACACCAGATCCCTACTTTACCCATAAATGCAGGCATTACTGACAGAGGTGCATATTCACCCAGAAATTCAGATATCAGCCTAAGGGTATGTTTCCACGGTCAGGAAACGCTGCGTGTTTGGCGCTGTGCGCTGGCGCAGCGTCAAACATGCAGCGTCCAGATGTTACAGCATAGTGGAGGGGATTTCAAGAAAACCCGTCTCCACTATGCGTAAAAATACGCAGGCGGAAGACCTGCGTTTCCGGACATGCGGCACGTCTTTTCAGACCGCAGCATGTCCTAGCCCGTTGCCGCGACGCTGAGTCGCCGCAACGGAAATAACATAGGGCTATGCAGCCCTGCGTTTTTTCCGGAGGTGTTCCGGAGGTGTCCTGAACACCTGCGGAAAGAGCGCGCGTCAAAAAGGGGGCGGGGCTTAGGACGGAGCGGAGTTTCCGCTCCGTCAAATGCGCTGTGGTTCCGGACCGTGGAACCACAGCCTTATAGAGGCATGTTCACATTAGGTCAGGGACTCACCAGAATTGAGACCACCTTGACGATGGTTGGTGGGCTTTAAAATGTTTGGCCAAATGTTTATACTAAGCGTCTCAAATTTTTCCTTACACTCCAAAGCCATATTGCTATTCAAAATTTCATGTATTCTATGTTGTCATGCTTCAGTATGCTTGAGTGTAGCCTTTTTTCGTATGTTTTACATGGGGTAGCTTCCCTTGGTTTGCACCTAGTTCACATAGTCTGGATGTGCTAGTCAGGTTTTTTGTCTTTTGAATGTTAGCTTACTGACCGAGCACTCCGCCCCAGCAGGTGGTGATTTTAATTCACAAGGTCCCTACTTTACCCATAAATGCAGGCATTACTGACAGAGGTGCATATTCACCCAGAAATTCAGATATCAGCCTAATAGAGGTACATATGTTCACAGTAGGTTAGGGACTCACCAGAATTGAGACCACCTTGACGATGGTTGGTGGGCTTTAAAATGTTTGGCCAAATGTTTATACTAAGCGTCTCAAATTTTTCCTTATACTCCAAAGCTATATTGCTATTCAAAATTTCATGTATTCTATGTTGTCATGCTTCAGTATGCTTGAGTGCAGCCTTTTTTCGTATGTTTTACATGGGGTAGCTTCCCTTGGTTTGCACCTAATTCACATAAGTTTGGATGTGCTAGTCTGATTTTTTGTCTTTTGAATGTTAGCTTACTGACCGAGCGCTCGCCCCCACCAGGTGGTGATTTTAATTATAAACAGGTCCCTACTTTACCCATAAATGCAGGCATTACTGACAGAGGTGCATATTCACCCAGAAATTCAGATATCAGCCTAATAGAGGTATGTTCACATCAGGTCAGGGACTCACCAGAATTGAGACCACCTTGACGATGGTTGCTGGGCTTTAAAATGTTTGGCCAAATGTTTATACAAAGCATCTCAAATTTTTACTTATATTCCAAAGCCATATTGCTATTCAAAATTTCATGTATTCTATGTTGTCATGCTTCAGTATGCGTGAGTGCAGCCTTTTTTCGTAGGTTTTACATGGGGGTAGCTTCCCTTGGTTTGCACCTAGTTCACATTAGTCTGGATGTGCTAGTCAGTTTTTTTGTCTTTTGAATGTTAGCTTACTGACTGAGCACTCCACCCCACCAGGTGGTGATTTTAATTACACCAGGTCCCTACTTTACCCATAAATGCAGACATTACTGACATAGGTGCATATTCACCCAGAAATTCAGATATCAGCCTAATAGAGGTATTTTCACATTAGGTCAGGGACTCACCAGAATTGAGACCACCTTGACGATGGTTGGTGGGCTTTAAAATGTTTGGCAAAATGTTTATACTAAGCGTCTCAAACTTTTCCTTATACTCCAAAGCCATATTGCTATTCCAAATTTCATGCATTCTATGTTGTCATGCTTTAGTATGCTTGAGTGCAGCCTTTTTTCGTATGTTTTACATGGGGTAGCTTCCCTTGGTTTGCACCTAGTTCACATTAGTCTGGATGTGCTAGTCAGGTTTTTTGTCTTTTGAATTCTAGCTTACTGACCGAGCACTCCGCCCCACCAGGTGGTGATTTTAATTACACCAGGTCCCTACTTTACCATAAATGCAGGCATTACTGACAGAGGTGCATATTCACCCAGAAATTCAGATATCAGCCTAATAGAGGCATTTCACATTAGGTCAGGGACTCACCAGAATTTAGACCACCTTGACGATGGTTGGTGGGCTTTAAAAGTTTTGGCCAAATGTTTATACTAAGCGTCTCAAATTTTTCCTTATACTCCAAAGCCATATTGCTATTCAAAATTTCATGTATTCTATGTTGTCATGCTCAAATATGCTTGAGTGCAGCCTTTTTTCGTATGTTTTACATGGGGGTAGCTTCCCTTGGTTTGCACCTAGTTCACATTAGTCTGGATGTGCTAGTCAGTTTTTTTGTCTTTTGAATGTTAGCTTACTGACCGAGCACTCCGCCCCACCAGGTGGTGATTTTTAATTACACCAGGTCCCTACTTTACCCATAAATGCAGGCATTACTGACAGAGGTGCATATTCACCCAGAAATTCAGATATCAGCCTAATAGAGGTTGTTCACATTAGGTCAGGGACTCACCAGAATTGAGACTACCTTGACGATGGTTGGTGGCTTTAAAATGTTTGGCCAAATGTTTATACTAAGCGTCTCAAATTTTCCTTATACTCCAAAGCCATATTGCTTTCAAAATTTCATGCATTCTATGTTGTCATGCTCAGTATGCTTGAGTGCAGCCTTTTTTCGTATGTTTTACATGGGGGTAGCTTCCCTTGTTTGCACCTAGTTCACATAAGTCTGGATGTGCTAGTCAGTTTTTTGTCTTTTGAATGTTAGCTTACTGACCGAGCACTCCGCCCCACAGGTGGTGATTTTAATTCACAAGGTCCCTACTTTACCCATAAATGCAGGCATTACTGACAGAGGTGCATATTCACCCAGAAATTCAGATATCAGCCTAATAGAGGTATGTTCACATAGGTAGGGACTCACCAGAATTGAGACCACCTTGACGATGGTTGGTGGGCTTTAAAATGTTTTGCCAAATGTTTATACTAAGGTCTCAATATTTCCTTATACTTCAAAGCCATATTGCTTTCAAAATTTCTGTATTCTATGTTGTCATGCTTCAGTATGCTTGAGTGCAGCCTTTTTTGTATGTTTTACATGGGGGTAGCTTCCTTGGTTTGCACCTAGTTCACATTAGTCTGGATGTGCTAGTCAGGTTTTTTGTCTTTTGAATGTTAGCTTACTGACGAGCCTCCGCCCCCACCAGGTGGTGATTTTAATTACACCAGGTCCCTACTTTACCCATAAATGCAGGTATTACTGACAGAGGTGCATATTCACCAGAAATTCAGATATCAGCCTAATAGAGGTATGTTCACATCAGGTCAGGGACTCACCAGAATTGAGACCACCTTGACGATGGTTGCTGGGCTTTTAAAATGTTTGGCCAAATGTTTATACTAAGCGTCTCAAATTTTTCTTATACTCCAAAGCCATATTGCTATTTAAAATTTCATGTATTCTATGTTGTCATGCTTCAGTATGCTTGAGTGCAGCCTTTTTTCGTATGTTTTTACATGGGGTAGCTTCCCTTGGTTTGCACCTAGTTCACATAAGTCTGGATGTGCTAGTCAGGTTTTTTGTCTTTTGAATGTTAGCTTACTGACCGAGCACTCCCCCCCACAGGTGGTGATTTTAATTCACCAGGTCCCTACTTTACCCATAAATGCAGGCATTACTGACAGAGTGCATATTCACCCAGAAATTCATATAGCCTAATAGAGGTATGTTCACATTAGGTAGGGACTCACCAGAATTGAGACCACCTTGACGATGGTTGGTGGGCTTTAAAATGTTTTGCCAAATGTTTATACTAAGGTCTCAATTTTCCTTATACTCCAAAGCCATATTGCTATTCAAAATTTCTGTATTCTATGTTGTCATGCTTCAGTATGCTTGAGTGCAGCCTTTTTTGTATGTTTTACATGGGGGTAGCTTCCCTTGGTTTGCACCTAGTTCACATTAGTCTGGATGTGCTAGTCAGGTTTTTTGTCTTTTGAATGTTTAGTTACTGGATAGAGACTTTCGCCACAGTGATGTATTTATATTACACCATTCTACTTTACTCATTTTAACCTGCGGCATTTATGACAGAGGTGCAATTATTCACCCGATTCGATATCAGCGTAATAGGATGTTACATTAGTCGGGACTCACCCAAATTTGGAGGCCACTGACGATGGTGTGGCCTTTAAAACATTGCAAATGTTTATACTCAAGCGTCTCAATTTTGGGGGGTGCATCTCCTAAGGCGGCATTATTGGCTATCCAAATATATTTCATGCTTAAGTATGCTTGTGTGCAGCTTTTATAGTAATGTTTATTTGTGGTAGCGTCCTGGTTTGGCACTAGATCAACATTAGTCCTGGATGTGCTGAGTCAGGTTTTTGTCCCTTGTATGTGTTTCCTGACTGAAGCACTCCACCCTCAACCATATGGTGATTTTAATTACACCTGGTCCCTACCTATACCCCAAAAACTGCAGGCAATACTGACATAAGGATGCAAGTTCAACCCCAAAATTCAGGGTATTCATCTCTAATAGAGGTATCTTCAATTAGGCAGGGACATCACCATATTGAGCCATCCCTGACGATGTTGGTGGAGCCTTTAAAATTGTTTTGGCCAAATTTTTATACTAAGCATTTCAAATTTTTTCTTATACTCCAAAGCCTATTGCTATGCCAAATGTTCTTCATATCTATGTTATGTCATGGCTTCATATGTGCTATTTTGATGCAGCCTTTTATTATTGTTTTCTGGGTACTTCCCTTGATTTGCACCTTAGTTCACATAGTCTGGATGTGCTAGTCAGGTATTTTGGTCTTTTATGTTGGGAGGAGCGCGTGCTCAGTTTTAGACCTAGCTGGAGAGATGCGGGAAGGTCTGATGTGCTGCCTCTGACCGCCTACGTCATCGAGCGGTGACAGCAGACACGTGACCGCCCGACACTCCTCCAAATTCATTGAGCAGGCCCAGAAACTGGCGCATGCGCCATAACAACCCACAGCGATGATGTTTATTCCCCATAGGATATCGGTTATAGGGGGGTGATGCATTAAGTTGCGGACAAGTGTGCATTGGCTGATACCATTATTAGTAATATACCTCTGTTATAAGAAGCCCCCATGTGATGATATCTATGAATGGGATTTGTGTATGCGTCCTGGATTAGGGGTGGAGCACAATACAAGCATGACGCCAATTGGAGGACGGCACAGTTTTTCAGTTCCCTAGATCACGGGGTTTCCAGGTGCAGCAGTAATGACACGCCAAGTCTTTTTGACCAATAGAAACACATCCATGAGATATTTAAACCTATCCTCCCCTGCCTCAGTACGCCTCCCGAAGAAGCGATAGCGAAACGTGCGTCGGGGCAGAGGGATGCCAGAGGGGCTCCACACACCCACTTATAGGTATGATCACTGTTTATTGTCTGGTTGCTACATTCTTGGCATTTTTATAGAGCAGTTACTGCCTATGATAATAAGGAATGGTCAGTAACATCACATCATTGCACTATGCCGGCTCATATCAGCCTGTCCACTGATTAGTGGTTGATTTTCAGCCCATTTCCACATATTTTTCCCTGCAGTATGTTCATGTTTTACACTGCTTTAAGAGGGATTTTTTTCAAGGCATTATTATGCCAATAGTGTTTTCTGTGACAGTTTGGGAGTACATATCAACATTGACATGCTGTGATCTGGAATATTGGTGTGACTACATATGTTTTTCATATGCTATGGTGCTTTATTGTGCATGGTCTTCACTCATTGTGCTATTAAATCTGATGCTATTATAGCACTTTAATTATTTGGTTATTTTATTTGCATAATTTGCACAATGTGTTAAAGTTTACAAAGTCATATGTGGATACTTGCACGGTCTGTAATATTGGATTTTTTCCTTTTTTTTTTGCAGCACATGCCTGGTTATTCATCTATAATGTGCTGATTTTCATCCTATAACAATGGAATAGCCAGGTCATTTAAATTTTTCTTGATATTTGTGGAGGAAACAGCTATGAATTCAGGATGTGAACTACATATGTTATGATTGTGCATTTATCCACTTTATTCATGATACCCTATTTATGCAGTCATTATTGTAGTCCTTACCAGCATGGGTCATTAAATTTGTGCTATTTGTACTATGTATATTTTGTGTGTAGCATACAGTGCCATGCATTTACGTCATTTGCACAATGCACTTTAGCATATAGCATATAGGGTCATGAAATTTGCGCCATTTGCACAATGTATTACAGTGTATAGCATACAGGATCATCCTTCATGGGTGTTCATTTGAGAGCCCTCAGGGCCTTGTCAGTCCCTTGTGTAATATTGATGTACACCTCTTGTTGTCATGTGTGTGTTTTTATGTATGTTTAATAAAAGATTCAGTTTTTTCATACCACTTGTTTTTGTAACCTAAATTTACCGGTCTCCGCTTAGTGTGATATTGTCTATTTAGTGGTGATATATACCCAAATATCTATGGGTCATATACAGTGTATATAGATTGGGCAATATTGTGTAAGGATTGGGTGTTAGCCAGACTGGGCCTCTGGCTAACAGTTTTTCTCCGTAAATAGATACGGAGATGAACAATTCCACCAACAATGTATACAGCTGTATTGTACTGATAGAGTAAACTTTCCTGCTTTTCAATTTGGGTGTTAGCCAAACTGGGACTCTGAGTATGGGTGTTACTGCAGAAATCTCTACGGATATTTTGAATATTTTCAGTATACTATATATACCTTTTATCTGTCGATTCAGTACCAATTTTTTGAGCCTACACTTCGTGGGACTTCTCCAATTAATCCATTTGCAGCATCTTTACATCCATTATACACCTAAACATATGGCATTTTGGCTACCCCCCTATCTGGGCTGCCCCACCACCCCTCTTCCACCAACAAAATTGTTCTATTCTTGTGTCATCCATACTGACCTTTTGAGCATCAGTCTGCCTATAGGCTCCTGCATGTGGATCACCCACCAGGGCACTGGGGTACTCTGTACCCTGCTGGTGTGTTAAAGGGATGTGTCACGCCAGCAGTGACCCTGTCCATGGCCCTGGCCATCCAATGAAAAGGGGAATTATTTACAGGGGAGGATTAGATTCCACTGTTGGTTACGCCACCTGTTATTTCTGGTCAAAGCTGAACAGCGCTGCAGTGCAGATCCACAGAGACTAGTGGTGATGCAGCAGAGTTTGACTAGCTCGCCACAGGCACAGCTTCTTGCCTCAGGGCTGAAGTATGTATTGTTGGATGAATGGTGCTGTTAGATATAGCAGTGTGTACAAGGTGCCGCAGGACCAAATTGAGATCACACATTACGGGGCAGTTTACAAGGCTTTACTCCGAGTTCAGGTGTGCACATATGGCCGCTTGGTACAGTATCCTCAAGGTGAGGGGCTCATCAAACTCCCAGGTACATTGTAAAGACACCTTTCCAGGACTCCTTTCAATATGTTCCTTTCTGTGTCGTCTAACGGTGTAGTATTACTCCCCTCTCCTTCCTGCCAACAGCTCGCAATGATTGTCACAAGCCAGTAGTCGCGGAACCTGTGGTATAACGTCTGCTCTTCTTTTCCTTGCTATTATATGGACACGTTTTTGGCAAAGATAATTGATGTTCAGCAGCTGAGACTCCTAGAGATGACACTGCCTCCGGCTTGCTATCTGAGTACAGAAGTTATATAAGAGGCTAATGGTCCGGTGTCCCTTCTGTGACCTGGGTGAATGTGGTGCATGCAGTGTCCACAGGGGAAAGCGGGGTTGGGACAGTACTGCCTAGGCCACAGTATAGGCAACAGGGACCTTCGATGCTCTCCGTAGCCGATGCCGGGGGAGATAAGTTTTCGTGCTCACAGTATCCAATCACACTGCCACTGTAGTGGAATTGGGAGCCCAGTTTCATGTTGGGTTCTCAGGCCAAAGCTGACCTGACCTTTAACCTGGTTTTAAAAAATTACCCATCATGACCAGAAGGCCAGGAATAGGGGGGGTAGGGTTACTGAAGAAAGTCTGCAAGGCCAGGTGCCGGGTTGCTACTGAGTCCAAGACTTTCCCAGGATGTGACTTAAAGCAAGCTCAGAATCTCACCAGGTCCACCAACTCCTGGGGCACACTTACACTTAAGGGTATGCCACACTAAACAACATCGCTAACGGGATCGCTAAAAAAACGTCACTATTTAGCGATCCCGTTAGCGATGTTGTTGTGTGCGGCATCTACCAGCGACGTGGCCCCTGCTGTGATCTCGTCCGTCGTCCTGATCGTTCCGGACCCTATTTTCATCGCTGGCGCCCCGCTGGTAAGTATCTAATCGCTGAGTGTGGCACCTTTTTTAGCGATTTAGCGGTACTTTTGTACCGCTAAAGTCGTTAAGGAGATCGCTAACCGCGATAGCGTCCTTAACGATATCGCTAAATTAGGTAGCTACTAGCGATATAGAAACAATCCCGCTAGCGATCTCATTAGTATGCGACGCTAACGAGATCGCTAGCGGGATTGTGTAGTGTGGCAGTACCTTTACACTTACACATAAAACTTTCACACCACTTATCTAATCTTACCTAATTAAGGATTCTCTCTTTAAGATCAGCGTTTGTTTATTTAAATGTCCATGCATCACACCAGGCCTGTTTTTCACTGTATAGAATTGTGTTTCTTCAAATATTTTGTTACACCAGCCTGATGAAGAGACGTAAACAGTCTCGAAAGCTTGCCCTGTAATATCTTTCACTATATTTTGTTAGCCATTAAAAGGTATCATACCCACAAGATTCCTATTTTGCTTCTCCCACTGAGAGCACTCTATATGTTTTTGTCTGACTCGTGATATATATATACGTAAAATGTGGTTGATCTCACCTTCATAAAAATGAAACATGCCTGTTGTCACGGGGTCCGTCTCCGGTATCACACAATCAACAGAGCAAGAGAATTGCGATCAATCCCAAGACCTTTATTATAGGCCAAACGAAAAGATCCATAAACAAACCACCACACTGAGGATACAATAGTAGAGAACACGAATGCAGTTCACTTGGATCGGCAGCCAGGGCAGTGGGATACTCGGCAAAGGGCTGGTGTGTTACAGGGGATGTTTCACAGCGGCAGTGACCCTGTTCCTGGCCCTGGGGGCGAATAAAAGGGGAATATGTACAGGGGATGATAGAGTTTGTAGTAAGGTGTTCGTGACGCCACCTGTGGTATCTAATCAGAGGTGACCTGACCAGCGCTGCAGTGCAGATCCTCGGACGGAGACTGATGCTGTGATGCAGCAGAGTTGAAATAGCTTCCCACAAGTGAAGCTTGTCTCAGGGTAGTGACATGGTATAGGAAGTAATGGTGCTGGAAGATGTAGCTGAGTGGACTGTGTGCAACAGGAAGGACTTCAGAAGACACAGTCAGATGCAGTTTCCAAAGTGTTCCTCCCAGTTTTTGCAGGCAAAGTATCCAGGGCATTGACTACAGATGGTGCGGTAGTCGGTTGGCCTGATAGCAATTTGGAATCCCCTTATTTCAGGTGGGATGTGATGTCTCCTTTCTAGCGCTGTTATCTGAGGCACTGGCTGCTATAAGCTCTGTCCAAGTTCCTCTTTCTCTGTCTCTTGTCTAGGTGGAACTTCAGAATCATAACAGGCAGCTGTAGCCAGCTTAAGGAATGACTCAGCTATGGAGTTTCCTGCTCACACGTGCTGCTGCTGATTTGTAGAAGAGTCCAAATTTGGACAGAGGACCTGCTGTCTTCTGTCCTCCGGATTCTGCTGCTGGTAGTTAAATTCACCCACTCATCCTCCTCAGACTCTGGGGTCTGGTTTCTGGTGCTCAGACCTGGGGAGTGAGCTCTCTATAGCCCCTCTTTTCACCAATTTGTATCCACACGTCTCTCGTCTCATGTCCCTCCAGCCACACTCGCTAACTCCTCCCCAGCCAGAATGTTCTCGAGGAGCTCTCCTGAAATAAGGTTTTGGATCTCCCCTTCTGGTACAGAGTATGAAAGGTATATGCTGTGTAACCTGTTAAAGGGATCCTTCCTTGATTTTAGGCATAACATCACTACCCCTGGAGGGAGTCAAGGTCACTGTGGCAACCAAAATCATGGTGTGCCATACACTTGCAAGCGTGGCTGGACTACAAAACATAAAAATAGCACCCAACAGGTCCGGCGTCAGCACCTGGCGCACACAGGCAAGTGCAGGTTCACTGAGCAGGTGGGGGGGGCCGACTCGTGGGCAACGGCACTGGCACAGGGCCCCTCAGTACAAATATTTGTATCTGACGGTGGGATGGGCCCTCTCGCCGTCAGAGGCACCGGCTGTAAGGTTCTTTGTCTCTGTTGACATGTTCCTTGAAACTCAGTTTTCCGTCGGCCATTTTGCTTTCTGTCTTTCTGCAGCTCTTGCCCTCAGTTAATATGGAGTTTCCAGTTTTCATGTTCCCGCCCTGATTCTTCCCTCTTGCTTCTTAAGCAGCCTCACCTAAACAATCAGTGCTCCTGAATCAAGCCTCAGTCAGTCTGTGACCTGACTCCTGGAAGCCTTGGACTTGTACTCCAGCTATTCCCTACTGAGGAACCTTGGAACACTTTTGGACTCTGGAAACCTGCTGTTTGGTGAATCCATGTTTGCAGAGGAATTACGGTACAGAGAAGAGATCCTGAACCTGCTTTGGAGATTTATTGTAGTGCTTGAAGTTACTCTGGCCTGCTGTGTCTCCTGTCGCTGTTCCTGCAAACTGTGTGAACTTTTCAGCATGCTTGTATGAAGTAATACAAGTCATTTCATTTCAACCTATGTCTCCTGTGTTTCCTCGCACCCAAGCACAAGACGCTATAGGAACTGTACACTATACATGACAAGATTCAGGAGCCAATGTTTAGTGTCTGCTGGGTCTGGGAAAGCCGTGTCTGCTGTGACTGTGGATATCAGATGTCCGTTTAATACCTTATGTGATGACAGTGGTTGTGACTTCTCACAACCATTCCAGGTGAGCGCATTCCCTTAAAATTTTACTCTGGAGTGTTACCACAGGTAAACACTATTGTTTTTTTTTTTTTTTTTTTCCTTTCCTCTTCCAGCACTTCTGCCTTAAAAGATCTGGAAGATGGACGCCCGCATAAAGGAACTTTGCGGAGTGACTGATACAATCCTTTCAGATGTACAGACTTTAAAGACCCGTTTTGCAAGCCTACAGGACCTCACTAATCATAATTTGCAAGTGTTTGGACAGACTACCCAGGAATTGCGAGCCAGGATTGAGGCTCTAGAGGAACGAGCCCAGGCTCCTGCCATAACCCCGAGTTCTGGGATCCCCAAATTACCTCCTTTTCGTTTTGGCGGTGAACATGAGAAATTCAGGGGATTTATTAATCAATGCAATTTATTTTTCTCTGCACATGCTTCACAATTTCCCACTGAACGATCCAAAGTGCTTACTATAATCATGTTGCTTACCAATAAGGCTTTGATGTGGGCAAACCCTCTGATTGAGACTGAGGATGATTGTTTGAATCACCTTAATGCTTTTATTTCAGCCATGGGGCAGGTGTTTGATGACCCCAATCGAGGTGCAACAGCTGAAGCAGCCATGTTAACTTTGCGCCAAGGTAAGCGTTCAGTAGCCGAATATGCCCTGGATTTCAGGAGATGGGCTCTTGATACCACTTGGGACACTTCCGCTAAAAAATCTATTTTTCGGAAAGGGTTGTCTCCACTGATTAAGGATGAACTTGTTTGTGCCGACCCTCCCACTGCGTTAGGTGACTTTATTAACTATTGTATCCGTATTGATGCTCGTCTGACTGAACGCAGACAAGAGAGATGGTTCGAAAATAATCGCACTAACCTTTTACTACCTCCCTCCTCAGCTAAGGAACCTTTGAGTAGGATCACAAGGGAACCAGAACCTGAACCCATGCAGGTGGACTCTTTACAAAGACGGGTTAGTGATGCACGCAAAGAACATCGTATAAAGGAAAATCTATGTTTCTACTGTGGTAAGTCAGGGCACTTCATTATAAACTTCCCCAGCCGTTCTCGTAAGACTACTGCAGCAGTCATTCACTGTGAGTGTTGCGAGAGGAGCTCTGTCATGTCCGAGCCTCAGGCTCCAGAGAGATCTGCTGCAAGAGATCTTGATTTCTCAAACTTAAACTCTGTTAGTTCTGGGGACGATGACGGTATAAACGCTGCAATTTTTCAAGTTTCCTCAGCGGTGTCCCAGCTGAGTTGTAAAAGAAACAATTCTCATTGCTTCCTTTCCATCAAACTCTGGGTTGACTCAGTCTGGGTGTCTAGCTCTGCTATGATCGACTCAGGAGCAAGTGGAAATTTTATGGATATCTCCTTTGCTCTGAAACAGGGGATATGTTCAGTGAAGAAGGCTACTCCAGTACAGATGGAGACTGTGGATGGCTCTCTACTGACTTCTGGACCAGTGGATCAAGAAACAGAGCCTTTGAGGGTCCTTATGGGTAAAGATCATTAGGAGAAAATGTCTTTTTTGCTTATCTCTTCTCCCCACTTTCCCATTATTCTAGGGCTACCATGGCTGCAGGCGCAGAATCCTACGATTAACTGGGAGACCAAGGAATTACACTTTCCGGAGAAACAGATGAGTCAAGGAGTTTCAGCTTGCTCTGTTCCTAAAGGAACCATGTCAGTCCCTGAACTACCAGCTGTATACCAGGACTATGTGGATTTATGTGACAAGAAGAACGCTGATCAGCTTCCTCCTCACCGTCCATATGATTGTCCAATTGAATTATTGCCTGGAGCCGAGATACCTTTTGGTAAGATCTACCCCCTAGCGGGGCCCGAGCTAAAAGCTTTGAAGGATTATATAGACGAAAATTTAGCCAAGGGCTTCATACGCCCCTCTTCATCTCCCGCAGGTGCACCCATCTTCTTTGTGAAGAAGAAAGATGGATCTCTGAGACCCTGCATAGACTATAGGGAACTCAATAAGGTTACTATTAGAAACCGTTATCCATTGCCTTTAATCCCTGAGTTGTTGGAGAGAGTGCGGCATGCCAAAATTTTCTCTAAACTGGATCTCCGTGGGGCCTATAACTTGGTCCGTATTAGACCTGGGGATGAATGGAAGACTGCTTTCAGGTCACGCTATGGACACTTTGAATATCTAGTTATGCCTTTTGGTCTGAGTACCGCCCCAGCCACTTTCCAACACTTCGTGAATGATATCTTCAGGGATCTCCTAGATACATTTGTGGTGATTTATCTGGATGATATTCTAATTTTTTCTAACTCCACAGAGGAACATCATGGACATGTGAGAATGGTCTTAGAACGCCTAAGACAAAACCATCTCTACATCAAACTTGAAAAATGTGAATTCCATAGGACCGAAATTCAATTTCTGGGGTATGTACTATCTACGCAAGGGATTAGTATGGATGGAAGCAAGACCCAAGCCATCAAGGATTGGCCAATTCCTAGAAATGTGAAGGAGGTGCAGCGTTTCATCGGGTTTGCCAACTTCTATAGACGTTTCATTAAGAATTTTTCTGAGGTAGTGTCACCTATCACCCAACTTACCCGGAAACAGTCTAGGTTCTCCTGGACCCCGCAAGCTCAGGAAGCATTTTCCTGTTTAAAGGATAAATTTACCACCGCACCTATCTTTGTACATCCCAACCCCGAGCTTGCCTTCATAATAGAGGTGGATGCTTCAGACTGTGCCGTTGGAGCTATACTCTCTCAGAGAACAGGTGAGAAGAATGTCTTGCATCCCTGTGCCTTCTTTTCCCAGCAGTTGTCTTCGGCTGAGAGGAACTACGATGTGGGCAATAGAGAATTGTTGGCCATTATTGCCGCCTTCAAGGAATGGAGACACCTTCTTCAGGGAGCTGCACAGCAAATAGTCGTCCTGACAGACCATCGTAACCTTGAATTTATCAGGTCGGCTAAGTGCCTGACTCCTCGCCAGGCTCGCTGGAATCTTTTCCTAAACCAATTTAATTTTGTAATTTCTTATAGACCAGGATCGCGCAATGGAAAGACTGATGCACTCTCTAGGATTCATTCAGCAGAGACACGTCCACTTACTCCTCCTAAGACTATTCTTCCTGACTCTAGATTCCTGGGAGTGATTCATAATCAAGACCTACTTAAGGACATCAAGGAAGCATACCATGCGGATTCTTTGTTGGCTCAACCCCCAAGGGACGTAAGTCTTGTCTTTAAGAATGGTGTGTGGATTCAGGGACAACGTCTGTATATACCTGAAACAGTCAGATTGAGAGTATTGCAACTCATCCACGATTCCAAGATAGCCGGGCATAGGGGAATTCTAAAGACACAAGAATTTCTTTCTCGTTTCTTTTGGTGGCCCACTTACAGGAAAGATGTCTTAAACTATGTCACTTCATGTGAAGTCTGTGCAAGATGCAAAACACCTCGCTCCTCACCAACTGGTCTGTTGCAACCTCTTCCCACCCCGTCCTGCCCGTGGGGATCCATTTCTATGGACTTCATTGTGGAGTTACCAACCTCTCAAGGGAAGAACACCATTCTAGTGGTGGTTGACCGTCTAACAAAGGCAGCTCATTTTATCCCTTGTGTCGGCTTACCCACTGCAAAACAGACATCAGACTTGATGATTAAGAATGTGTTTCGCTTACATGGAGTACCGGATGAGGTCATTTCGGATCGAGGGGTGCAATTCACTTCAAGGTTTTGGCAAAATTTCTGTGCAGCATTGGACATTAAAGTAAACCTTTCTTCTGCTTTTCATCCCCAGACTAATGGACAGACAGAACGAACCAATCAGACCCTGGAGCAGTATCTCCGCTGTTTTATCTGCCACCTACAGGATGATTGGGTGGATCTACTTCCACTGGCTGAGTTCTCTTATAACAACTCTCAGAGCGCCTCCACTAAGCAGTCTCCTTTTTACTCCAATCTAGGTTATCATCCTAACATTCTTCCTCGATTTCCCATAGATACGCCCTTGCCGGCAGTGGCTGAAAGAATCACTTCTTTACAAAAGAATATGGATCTTCTAAAGGAAAATCTAGAATTGGCTCAGGAAAGGTACAAGAAAGCAGCAGATAAATTTCGTAAACCTGCACCAGCTTTCAAGGTAGGAGATTTGGTCTGGCTGTCAACCAGAAATCTTAAATTAAAGATTCCATCGTCTAAATTGGGACATAAGTACATTGGACCTTATAAGATCAATAAGATTATAAGTGCTGTTGCTTGTCGTCTTCAACTGCCCAGAACTACGAGAATCCACCCTGTCTTTCATGTATCCCTACTAAAGGCTGCAACACCCAATACGTTTCCTGGACGTTCTTCTCCTTGCCCTGACCCAGTGCTGGTCGATGGTCAGGAAGAATTTATGGTGGAAAGGATTCTAGATTCCAGGTTGTACAGAAATCAGTTGCAATATTTGATTAAATGGCAGGGCTACCCAGTGGAGGACAACTCATGGGAACCAGTCAATAATGTAAATGCTCCTCGCCTGCTCCGCCAGTTTCATCAGAGGTACCCTGACAAGCCTGGTCTGAGGTCATCCGGAGGTTGTCCCTAAGGGGGGAGTAATGTAAGGTTCTTTGTCTCTGTTGACATGTTCCTTGAAACTCAGTTTTCCGTCGGCCATTTTGCTTTCTGTCTTTCTGCAGCTCTTGCCCTCAGTTAATATGGAGTTTCCAGTTTTCATGTTCCCGCCCTGATTCTTCCCTCTTGCTTCTTAAGCAGCCTCAGCTGAACAATCAGTGCTCCTGAATCAAGCCTCAGTCAGTCTGTGACCTGACTCCTGGAAGCCTTGGACTTGTACTCCAGCTATTCCCTACTGAGGAACCTTGGAACACTTTTGGACTCTGGAAACCTGCTGTTTGGTGAATCCATGTTTGCAGAGGAATTACGGTACAGAGAAGAGATCCTGAACCTGCTTTGGAGATTTATTGTAGTGCTTGAAGTTACTCTGGCCTGCTGTGTCTCCTGTCGCTGTTCCTGCAAACTGTGTGAACTTTTCAGCATGCTTGTATGAAGTAATACAAGTCATTTCATTTCAACCTATGTCTCCTGTGTTTCCTCGCACCCAAGCACATGATGCTATAGGAACTGTACACTATACATGACACCGGCGTACTATGAGGGGCCCTGTGCCAGTGCCGTCGCCCACTAGTCGGCCACCCCTGCTTGCTAAGGGCCACAGCACTTGCAATACTTAACTCTCCATGCTCCATCACTGTGACGCCTTCCACGTTTCCTGACAGTAAAATTAAGGTTACAGAGGGAAATTACCTCACGTCTGTACTCCCTTTGCCTAAACAGTCCGAGTGCAGAGACCTGTAAGATGGCAACGCAGAGGAGGGTAGAGTAGAGCAGTGTACAGTGCACATTTGGGCCCATAACACACTGGAGCAGCAGCCATGGGGCCCATCATATACAGGAGCAGCAGCCATGGGGCCCATCATATACAGGAGCATTCTCAATGGGGCAGATCACAGACTGGAGCAGCATCCATGGGGCCCATCATATACTGAAGCAATGTAAATGTGGGACAGCAGACACTGCAGCTGCATTTACGGGGCCCATTGTACACTGGATCATGAATAATTGAGCCCATTATATATGGAGCATGATTTTGGCCCATAACACTGGAGCAGCATCCATGGGGCCCATCATATACTGAAGCATTGTAAATGGGGGACATCAGACACTCGAGCAGCATTTACGTGGCCCATTACACGCTGGAACATTAATAATGGAGCCCATTATATATGGAGCTTGATTTTGACCCATCATACACTGGAGCATCATCCATGTGGACCATCATATACTGGAGAATCATATGGGGTTCATTATTTATGGGGCATCATATTGGCTATGGAGCATCATATGGGGCCTATTCTGTATGGAGCATTATATGGGGCTCATTATTCTGCATGGCGCACTATGTGGTGGCCATAATACTGTATGGAGTAATATAGTGTCCGTTTTTTGAGCTATTGTACATTTTAACATAGATATCAGTCATGTCATGTAAGAAGTGAAGCATTTTTCATTGTACTATACCGATATTTCTGTGCCGTAACGGAGCATCATGAATTGTGGTATGTGTTAAAGAGGCAGACTGACACTCTTTGGCCCTGGGCCCACGAAAACCGGGAGCCATCCCTATAATGATTGATGTTGTTGGCATTGAAATGGGCACTGTAGGTGTGTTTTCTATCCTCCAATCCCTACCGACTTTGCTTCCCATTGACTTGCATTGGATTTCGTGTTTCGATCGACCCGCCGATTTTTCGCGATCGTCGGCCCATTTCACTCGACCCGACTTTTGCGAAAGTCGGGTTCCGTGAAACCCGACTCGACCCGAAAAACGTGAAAGTTGCTCATCTCTAGTAACAATCCATTATATCCCTATTTGATAAAGCTAAACACGAAACGCGCGTCGGGATTGGACCTGGCTCCGTGGCATAGCAATACATCATGGGTGAGCATTGAGCATATTTGACAGATTAATTATTTTCTACCTGTAATATACATACTGATGTTTGGGGAACTTCCTTAAGTTGATTGTAGATGTTTGATGTTTGATCCCTGATGCTGTGTGCACTTTGGCAATTGGCAGCTTGGCTATATTAGACTAGCACTTGCTTTAAACTTTGCAGTTTGCTGCCATAATGCACACATAATGGATTGTTACCATAGTGATGTTCTGACTTAATTGTAATGACATTTATGCATGGAGACCCATGCTTTTTTACCAGTGTCAATTGTCCTTTTTTGTCTATATTAATTGTGTTTGTAATTATTGATTAATAAAGTATTGTTTTTTTACCTAATTGTATAGAACTCCATTTTTTTTTTTGTTCATAGACGTGGACACCACTTACCGTAGGGCGCAGACACTGGAGAGTGGGAGTCTCAGTCTGGTACTCAGACTGGCCTGTGGGCCTGTAGCACACTGTAATGGCAGCCGCTGCCTGTCTTCTCAGCCTCTGCCTCAGATCCGGAGGGTTCAGAGGCGTGTTTACGTAGCACGCTGTACATGACACGCCTCTGAACCCCGGCCGGATCCAATCCCAGCGCGCCACCGGGTGCCATAGCAACACCACATGGTTTCAGCCTGCTTTGCAGTGAGTCCCGCCCACCCGCTGTCAGCTGTGTGTGGCCGCCCGCTCTCCACTTCCACAGCCAGGAGGTGTTCTTTCATTGTGTGCCCTGCCCCTCGGTGGGTACGCCCATGGTCTGAATACTTTTGACCATGTGATATTTCAGTTTGTTTTTTTTTAATATATTTGCAAAAATTTCTACATTTCAGGTTTTTATCAGTCAAGATGGAGTGCATTAATGAGAAAAAAATTAACCTTTTTGCATTTACCAAAATGGCTGCAATGAAACAGAGTGAAAAATTTAAAGGGGTCTGAATTCTATCCGAACCCACTGTATAATCTAGCCTGGTCCCAAATAAGTAGGACCACTGAAATGGTAGTCCCGTCAATTACTTGCCACCTGGGCAGAGTACTCCACCGCATCTAAGAATGCTGAACAGAGATAATTCCCTGCCTGCGCAATCTGATCTGTGATCTCAGCTAATTCCCGATCCTGAAAACCAATCAACAAACTTTGCCACAAATGCTTAGCCCATGCCATTACAGCCTTGGAAACCCAAGAATCAGAAAAGGCTGAGCAAAGAGAAAAACCTGTCGCCGCAAAAGCGGACCTCGCCACAGACGCTAAACATCTGTCTTTGGGGTCTTTAAGTGCCGCAATGTTGGCAAGGGGTAGAGTGGTCACTTTAGATAAACCAGGCTGTGTAGCATCTATCACTGGTGGAGTAGACAAAGTGGCTACCAGATCTTCTGGGAATATATATAACACCTATATACGGCTATGCTTTTGGAAGCATTTGTCTGGGTGTTCCTATGCCTTTTGTAAAACCTCTGTAAAATATTCATGATTAGAAAAAAATTTAGCCATGCTCTTACCCCTCTTAAAACAACCTGTTTTGGTAGCGGGAGGGGGTGGCGCAGCTTTCACTCCCAGAAAGAAATCTGCAGCCGACACCAAACCGTCCACCATTTCCCTCAGCTTCCCCATCATGGATCTAGGACAGATTCTGCACAAGAACTGTATTTCTGAGCACTGAGGGGGGCGAATCCCCTGGGAAGGGGAATAGCAATCTGGACGCCTCTCCTGTGAAGGTGACTCAGACGTGGAGGTAACCTGTCACCGTCTGGACTGCTTTTGTAACTAGCCATACTGGTATGGGATGGTTGGATGATCCAACTCATTCACAGCAGCGATCGGAGTTCCTGGGGTGGTAGTAGTCACTGGCAACTGTTCCACAACTGTAACAAGCATCTAGGACACTCTCTTTAATTCAGCTACAGACTGAGCGAAATCACGAGCCCAAACAATAGGGGCCATGTTCTCCTCAGATGTCAGAGAGGTCCCCTGTGTGGCTGTCAGTAAGGAAGTAGGAGGGTACAGGCAGTAAGTGACAAGTGCAGACTGTACTAATGGGCGTGTATGGTTCTCTCTAGACACAGAAAGAAAATAGAAGATTCCACTAAACAGTGACACAAACTGTTAGAGTGCCTAGTATCAGCCCCCTAGTAGCCAACAGCCTAACACATCCACATTGCAGAAGGAATTTGTTTCCCAGGTGAGCCTGCTAACCCAAAGAGGAGGAAGATGCCGAGGTCCTTCTGTGCTCCACACCATCTTAAAAAACAAAAAAAGTGTTGTGTCGCCACCAGGAAGAGGAAGGGGTGGAGCCAGAGGGGCAGGAACCTAGTGCACCAAAATGCCATCACTGATAGGCTGGGAGTAGCTCCCGCTGCCAAATGGCTGGAAACATCTAGCTCAGTGATTGTCTGAAATATCCCACCATTTGATTGGTCGAGTGCTCCTAAGGCCACACCCTCCTGTGCTTGTCTAGTGGACCCCTGACAACACCATCTGATACCCAGCTCGCAGTAAGAGCTGAGAGACACCCGTAGATCCCAGCCAGCCGTGTAGAAAGGTCCCACTACAGCCCATCACCTGTCTAACACTGACTAAATAAGGCAAAGGGGAGCGGATGGGCAAGCAAGACAACCAGCAGCGCCTAGTCACTGCACAATGACCATCACCTTCTCTCTTCTGGAGCTGAGCAACCTCAGATAACAATCACTCCAAGAAAAGAAAACAGAGGGGGAAGGAGTAGGGAACCAAACAGAGGCGAGAGTGGAAGGGGGAGGTGAGGGGGGAAGGACTGGTTCACAACAGGGTCATACTTACCTGTCCTGAAGTTCCGAATCTCTTTAACTTCTGCTCTATGCACAAGCACACTATGTGGGGTTGTGGGCAAGAGCTAGCTGGTTTATGCCCCAGTACCTTGGTCCATCTAAACTGATGCGAGAACACACAGACTGAACAATTATAACCTGCACAGTACTCTCCGTCGCTATGTGGGTGAAACAGAGTGCACAATTACACTTATGACTATTCTGCTTCACTAAAGATGTATATCTTTGTATATCTTTGTATTAAAAGGTATCAACCACTGAGGACTCTCAACTCTAAATATTTTTCTATTCTGCTTCACGTCACTTGTCATGACTATTCTGCTTCACGTCACTTGTCATGACTATTCTGCTTCACGTCACTTGTCTTACCTATTGCATTTTTTCTGTCCTGTTTTGTGTATAAATATGTGATTCTTCAGATTTTGTATTAGTCTATGCCTGATGAAGAGACCTGAGTAGTCTCGAAAGCTTGCAATTTGTTACCATCTTTTCAGTTAGCCATTAAAAGGTATCAACCACTGAGGACTCTCAACTCTAAATATTTTTCTATCTACTGGCTAACACGGTACAAAGATATACATCTTTACTGTATCAATTACACTCTGTCACTCTGAGACATTCATCTGAAAAACTCAAAGCAAAATGGTTAGAGCCTAACCTAAGACATGTGTGAGACAGAGGTTGCCTCCAACTGACACTACAAAGAACTAAGGAAGCTTGGCTACAGCAGGCGAGGTATAGTCTGTTTGTATCCCTAACTTCTGAGGCACGAATGCTTTAGCAGAACCTATAATCTCTAGATGTTTCAGCAGTATGGCTTCTACTCCATTAGCTCCGAAGCACTTGATGCAATTAGAATGTGTGGGATGTCACACTAATGATAAAAAGAACCATAATAAGGGTGAATGATCAGATATTTATCACAGTCACAAAGTAATACCTTAAATCATAAAATATTCCACAGAAATGTGGATTTTCAGAGGATAGTCTTTGATAAACTGGTAGATACGATATGAAGTAAAGTTTAAGAATTTGAAAAAAAGTAATAGAAAAACACGTGAAAAGAAACATTACACTATCTGTAATGCACACTGTTACAAAAAACTAGCAACAAAAATTCTCTAATATTATACATAGGAAAGATGTGTATCTGTTAGCCATTAAAAGGTATCAACCACTGAGGACTCTCAAGTCTAAATATTTTTCTAATATTATACAGTTTTTCATTGAAGCCAACATAAAAAAATGGACTAGTAGTTACACAAAAAGGCACAATTATTGGTGGGCCATGGGTCCCTGCTGTGTTTCCTTAAGGAGAATCAGTGAATATGAAGTTATGTTCTCACTACTGTAAACCACGACCATATGAATTATAGATGATTAGTTCACCTTAGTACTATGCAAAATCCCAAAACCTCCACTACAGCAACCTACCTATTGGTGGACTGGCATTGGATTATCATTAAATACTTGTTACTTCTTTATTAAAACCACTGAGCAACAGCAAAGAATCGCATCAGAAATTAAGTCATCCGTCTCACTTGATTCAGACCATTTTGTTCTTTAGAGATCAATTGTGACCCTATTTTAATGGTTCAGTGGCCGATTTGAAAAATGCACAATTTTAAAAATGATTGTTCTTTTTTGTGAAAAAAAATAAAAATAAATAAAAACAACAACAAAGAGTTAATTTAGCATTAAAATAATTTCTTTGATGCTCTAATCACTTTGAACTGATGAAAAATGATATGGCCCTCACTATCAAGAATAAGAACAGACCTCACTTGTAGAACATTTATCAATTAGAAACATGTTGATCTCTTCACTTACCCTTTGGGTCACTAGGAAATGACTGCTTTCTCTCAATGCTAATGATGTAAAATACTTTATGCACTGGTCAAGTTCTGTATGTGGAAGTGAAGACAGCAACTGATGCGCCTCATCCTCTATTGAATAGTTCTGTAACAATTAAAAAGTTGATATAGAATAAAATAATATAGGGTATATAAGGACTAAGTTACTATACATAACATTGAATCTAAGATAATAATCTATTTAATGGAATCAGTTACCAGGTGTTGGCTCCCCATCTGAGAACAGCATGATGTAGGAGCAGAGACCCTGATTCTAGCCACTTGTTACTTACAGGGCTGTTTGCTGTATTTTTTTTTTTGTTATAAAATCACTGTTTTATAAGCAGCATGATAGGTTTCCAGAAGAATTACAAGAGACCAGATCCAAATCCAAAACTTGCATTTAATGTAATCCATATAAAGAGACATGCAAGTCATGGTATTTAGTGCATATATGATATCTTACAGGTACAACAAGTCCCAGGAAGGCATCAGATAAGGTAAATGCGTTTCAGACCTACAGTGGGGAAAATAAGTACAGTATTTGCTATACTGCCGATTTTGCAAATCTTCCCACCAAAAAGAATGGAGAGGTCTGTAATTTTTATTGCAAGTACACTTCAACTGAGAGAGAAAGAATCTAAAAAAAATCTAGAAAATCACATTGTATGATTTTTGCATAATTTATTGCATGAAATAAGTATCTGATCACCTACCAACCAGAAATAATTGTGGCTCTCACAGACCTGTTAGTTTTTCTTTAACCCCTTTACCCCAAGGGTGGTTTGCACATGACCGGGCCAATTTTTACAATTCTGACCACTGTCTCTTTGAGGTTATAACTCTGGAACGCTTCAATGGATCTTCGCGATTCTGAGAATGTTTTCTCGTGACATATTGTACTTCACGCAAGTGGTAAAATTTCTTCGATATAACTTGCGTTTATTTTTTAAAGAAACGCAAATATGGCAAAAATTTTGAACATTTTGCAATTTTCAAACTTTGAATTTTTATTCCCTTAAAACAGAGAAATATGTCACACAAAATAGTTAAGAAATAACATTTCCCACATGTCTACTTTACATCAGCACAATTTTGGAGCCAAATTTTTTTTTGTTAGGAAATTATAAGGGTTAAAAGTTGATCAGCGATTTCTCATTTTTACAACAAAATTTACAAAGCCATTTTTTTAGGGACCACCGCACATTTGAAGTCACTTTGAGGGGTTTATATGGCAGAAAATACCCAAAAGTGACACCATTCTAAAAACTGTACCCCTCAAGGTACTCAAAACCACATTCAAGTTTATTAACCCTTCAGGTGCTTCACAGGAGCTGAAACAACATGGAAGGAAAAAATGAATATTTAACTTTTTAGTCACAAAAATGATCTTTTACAAACTTTTTTTATTTCACAAGGGTAAAAAGAGAAAATGGACAGATAAAGTTGTTGTGCAATTTCTCCTGAGTACGCCAATACCCCATATGTGGGGGAAAATATTTTGGAAACTAGACCCCCTAAGGAACTTATCTAGATCTGTGGTGAGCACTTTGAACCCCCAAGTGCTTCACACAAGTTTATAATGCCCGGGTATGAAAATAAAAAATCCTATTTTTTTCCCACAAAAATTATCTTTTAGTCACCAATTTTTTATTTTCCCAAGGATAACTGGAGAAATTGGACCAAAAAAGTTGTTGTCCAATTTGTCCTGAGTACGTTGATACCCCATATGTGGGGGGGAACCACTGTTTGGGCGCATGGCAGAGCTCAAAATAGAAGGAGCACCATTTGACTTTTTCCTACCAAAATTGGCTGGAATTGAGATTGGACGCCATGTTGCATTTGGAGAGCCCCTGATGTGCCTAAACAGTGGAAACCCTCCACAAGTGACTCCATTTTGGAAACTAGACCCCCTAAGGAACTTATCTAGATCTGTGGTGAGCAATTTGAACCCCCAAGTGCTTCACACAAGTTTATAACGTAGAGCCGTAAAATTAAAAAATCGTATTTTTTCCACAAAAATGATCTTTTCACCCAAATTTTTATTTTCCCAAGGGTAACAAGACTCCAAAAGTTATTGTGCAATTTGTCCTTAGTACGCTTATACCCCATATGTGGGGGGTAAACCACTGTTTGGGTGCATGGCAGAGCTTGGAAGGGAAGGAGCGCCATTTGACTTTTTCAACGCAGAATTGGCTGGACGCCATGCCGTGTTTGGACAGCTTCTGATCTGCCTAAACAGTGTAAACCCCCCACAAGTGACCTCATTTTGGAAACTAGACCCCCTAAGGAACTTATCTAGATCTGTGGTGAGCAATTTGAACCCCCAAGTGCTTCACACAAGTTTATAACGTAGAGCCATAAAATTAAAAAATCATATTTTTTCCACAAACATGATCTTTTAGTCCCCAACTTTTTATTTTCCCAAGGGTAACAGAAGAAATTGGACCCCAAAAGTTGTTGTCCAATTTGTCCTGAGTACACTGATACCCAAAATGTGGTAGAAAACTACTATATGGGCACACGTCGGGGCTCGGAAGGGAAGCAGTGAAGTTTTGGATTGCAGACTTTGATGAAATCGTCTGCGGGCGTCATGTCGCATTTGGAGAGCCCCTGATGTGCCTAAACAGTGGAAACCCCCCACAAGTGACCCCATTTTGTAAAATAAACCCCACAAGGAACTTATCTAGATGTGTGGTGAGCGCTATGAAGCCCCAAGTGCTTCACAGAAGTTTATAACGTACAGCCGTAAAAACAAAAAAAATATTTTTTTTACAAAAATGATATTTTCACCCCCAATTTTTTACTTTCTCAACGATAACAGAAGAAATTGGACCCCAAGAGTTATTGTGCAATTTGTCCTGAGTACACTGATACCCCATATTGGGGGTAAACTACTGTTTGGGCGCATGTCAGAGCTCAGAAGTGAAGGAGAACCGTTTGACTTTTGCAACGCAGAATTGGCTGAAATTGAGATCAGAAGCCATGTCACATTTGGAGAGCCCTTGATGTGCCTAAACAGCGGAAACCCCCCAATTCTACCTCCAACCCTAACCCCAACACACCCCTAATCCTAGTCCCAACCCTATCCATAACCCTAACCACAAACCTAACCCTAACACACCCCTAACCCTAATCCCAACCCTAACCCTAATCCTAACTTTAGCCTCAACCCTAACCCTAACTTTAGCCGCAACCCTAACCCTAATGGGAAAATGGAAATAAATAAATTTTTTTAATTTTATTATTTTTCCCTAACTAAGGGGGTGATAAAGGGGGCTTTGATTTACTATTTATAGCGGGTTTTTATGATTGGCAGCTGTCACGCTAAAAGACGCTTTTTATTGCAAAAAATAGTTTTTTGCATCACCACATTTTGAGAGCTATAATTTTTGCATATTTTGGTCTACAGAGTTATGTGAGGTCTTATTTTTTGCGGTACGAGTTGACGTTTTTATTGGTACCATTTTTGAGCACGTGACATAATTTGATCGCTTTTTATTTCGATTTTTGGGAGGTTAGAATGAACAAAAATCAGCAATTCATGAATTTCTTTTGGGGGGGGCGTTTATACCGTTCCGCGTGTGGTAAAATTGATAAAGCAGTTTTATTCTTCGGGTCAGTACGAATACTGCGATACCTCATTTATATAATTTTTTTATGTTTTGGCGCTTTTATACAATAAAAACATTTTTATATAAAAAATAATTATTTTTGCATCGCTTTATTCTGCGAGCAATAACTTTATTATTTTTTTGTGGTTGATGCTGTATGGTGGCTCGTTTTTTCCAGGACAAGATGACGTTTTCAGCGGTAGCATGTTTATTTATATCGGTCTTTTTGATCGCGTGTTATTCCACTTTTTGTTCGGCGGTATGATGATAAAGCATTGATTTTTTGCTTTTTTTTTAAGGGGTTCACTAAAGGGGTTAAATAATGGGACAGTTTTATAGGGGGGGTTGTTACGGATGCGGCGATACCAAATATGTGTACTTTTATTGTTTTGTGTTTTTTATTTACAGGAAGAAATGAATTTAATGGGGAATATTTTTTTTTCCTTTATTTTTGGAATTTTTTTTTTTACACTTGTGATTTTCATTTGTGTAACTTTTTTACTTTGTCCCAGGGTGAGACATTACTGTATCTTATCAGATCGCTGGTCTTACAGTGTGCACGGGAGCGCGTCCGATCGCTTCGATGTACTATCCCGTCCATGGTCAGATTGTCACAGGTTTCATGGACGGGATAGTACGTCGGATGGCAGAGAGGGGTTAAAAAGCTCTCTTGCTCTGTGCTCATTACCTGTATTAATTGCACCTGTTTGAACTTGTTAATAGAGATTAGCGAACTTGATAAGAAAATATTCGCCAATTTCATATTCAGCATGAATGCAGCACATTCGGATTCATGTTCAGTTTCTGGAGAATTTTTACTCAAAGTGGCAAAATTCGATCACAGTTCGGTAAATCATCGCATTTCCACTAATGCTTTTGTTATTACTTTAGCTAGGATAGTGGTCCTGTATGATGAGTGGGGGGGACATGTATAATGATGTACAGTCATGGCCAAAAGTTTTGAGAATGACACAAATATTAATTTTTACAAAGTCTACTGCTTCACTTTTTCTAATGGCAATTTGCATATACTCCAGAATGTTATAAAGAGTGATCAGCTTAACAGCAATTACTTGCAAAGTCAATATTTGGCTAGAAAATGAACTTTATCCCCCAAAACACATTTCAACATCATTGCAGCCCTGCCTTAAAAGAACCAGCTAACCTCTTTTCAGTGATTGCTCCATTAACACAGGTGGACAGACTGATATTCTGCAAAAGGTACAGGCAGTGGACTGCTGAGGACTGGAGTAAAGTTATTTTCTCTGATGAATCCCCTTTTCGATTGTTTGGGACATCAGGAAAACGCCTCATTCGGAGAAGACAAGGTGAGCGCTACCACCAGTCTTGTCTTATGCCAACTGTTAAGCATCCTGAAACCATTCATGTGTGGGGTTGCTTCTCAGCCAAGGGAATCGGCTCTCTCACAGTCTTGCCTAAAAACACAGCCATGAATAAAGAATGGTACCAGAATGTCCTCCAAGAGCAACTTCTCCCAGCCCTCCAAGAGCAGTTTGGCGATCAACAATGCCTTTTCCAGCATGATGGAGCACCTTGCCATAAAGCAAAGTTGATAACTAAATGGCTCAGGGAACAAAACATTGAGATTTTGGGTCCATGGCCTGGAAACTCCCCAGATCTTAATCCCATTGAGAACTTGTGGTCAATCTTCAAGAGACGGGTGGACAAACAAAAACCTAAAAATTCTGACAAAATGAAAGCATTGATTGTGCAAGAATGGACTGCTATCAGTCAGGATTTGGTCCAGAAGTTGATTGAGAGCATGCCAGGGAGAATTGCAGAGGTCCTGAAGAAGGGTCAACACTGCAAATATTGACTTGCTGCATTAACTCATTCTAACTGTCAATATAAGCTTTTGTTACTCATATGTTTGCAATTATATTTCTGTCTGTGATAAAAACATCTGTCAAAACACACATAAAAACCAGAGGGCAGCAGATCATGTGAAAATATAATATTTGTGTCATTCTCAAAACTTTTGGCCATGACTGTATAATTATGTGCTTAATTGTAAAACACTGGACAAAACAGTCATTGAAAAAGACCTGGGTGTATGGCTGGACGACAAACTCACATTTAGTGGCCAAAGTCAGGCAGCTGCTGCCAAGGCAAATATAATAATGGGATGCATTAAAAGAGGCATAGATGTTCATGAGGAGAACATAATTTTACCTCTATACAAGTCACTGGTGCGACCACACTTAGAATACTGTATACTGTTCTGGTCTCCGGTGTATAAGAAAGACATAGCTGAACTGGAGCGGGTGCAGAGAAGAGCGACCAAGGTTATTAGAGAACTGGGGGGTCTGCAATAACAGGACAGGTTATTACACTTAGAGTTATTTTGTTTGGAAAAACGAAGGCTTAGGGGTGATCTTATTACAATGTATAAATATATGAGGCGACAGTACAAAGACCTTTGTAATGATCTTTTTACTCTTAGACCTGTGAAGGGGACAAGGAGGCATCCTCTACATCTGGAGGAAAGAAGGTTTAGTCATAATCACAGACACAGATTCTTTACTGTAAGAGCAGTGAGACTATGGAACTCTCTGCCGTCTAATGTTGTAATGAATGATTCCCTACTAAAATTTAAGAAGGGACTGGATGCCTTTCTTGAAAAGTATAATATTACAGGCTATATTCACTAGTTTCCTAGATATTGCATTGATCCAGGGAGCTAGTCTGATTGCCGTATGTGGAGTCGGGAAGGAATTTTTTCCCCAATGAGAAGCTTACTGTTTGCCACTTGGTTTTTTTTTGCCTTCCTCTGGATCAACATGTTAGGGCAGGTTAGGATAGGATATGGGTTGAACTAGATGGACTTAAAGTCTTCCTTCAACCTTAATAACTATGTTACTATGTTACTATGTTTGATGAGTGGAGTGGGTGTGGAGAGGTTAGAGGAACTTGTGGAGAGGTTAGAGGAGCAGTGCGCATTTTTAGTTTTCCCCCTTAACTTTGTGTGAATTCCAGCATCCAATCAGGGAACAGAAACCATCCACAATGTCATGACACAAGGTCTTCTGTGATTGGCTGCCTAGGTCACATGTCCCTGGCCATATAAAAAGCAGGCATCTTGTTTTGCTGAGGCCATTTTCACAGTGTCACATTGCAGGGAATCTGTTCCTGATAGTGGTGAATCGATATTCCAGCATCTAACTAGATGCAAAAACTGTGTGGTAGTTTCAGGTGGATCAATTAGCTAATCCAAATCATTTGTGGTAAAACTGTGTTTTAGTGACAAATCAGAAGGCCAGATTTCCATTTAAAAATCGTTATGCTTAATATTGGGGTGCAGCCACGAGGCCCAATTAGCTAACCCAAATTGTTTGTGATAAAACTGTGTGTCAGAGCCAAATCAGAAGGCCAGATTTCCACTTAAAAATTGTTAGGTATGACAGTGTTGTTAAGGCACAATATCTAAGAAAATAGTGATTGTTCATTTAGTGTTAGGTGACTGACAGCTGTGAGCCTAAAGTTGTTAAACAGCAGATTACAAAAGGGGAAGGCTATGTGTAGGAGAGAATGGATAACGAAATCAATTATTAACCTCATATAAACCAGTTCAGATGTAGTGTAACAAAATCGCATTTATATCCTGGAACAACGCCCTGGAAGGAATCCTTGGAATGTGAAAGTGAAGACACACTGAAGACCATATATGGAGTGGAGTTGGCATGGACCTATCATAGACTGACACTGGCTGTTCAGAAGATTGTGCGACGCCCTTTTCCTGCCTGTTACATGATCTCTTTGTTCTACTAATAAAGTTCAGTTGTGTGCCATCTTTTGCTGAGAGAGAAGCACATATCTGACTTCTGTGTGTCCGATATATTCTTTCCTCTAATCATGCACTCATATTTAGGTCAGGAACAGGCAATCACTAAAGGTCTTACCTTAAGAGATCACCCTCACAGCTACATACAACATGAGTGGGAAAAAGCAAGGTTGTGGTGGAAGGGGGAATAGACTTGGTGTTAGACGTGTACATGGGCTGGGTGTTAATGTTAATAGAAGCTCAACTGAACAAACATCATCTCAACCTATTCAAAGACCACTGACAACACCTGTTACTGGACGGGGTACTCCACTCCCTTTCTCTGGCAGCTGCACAGTGGTATGCCTTGTAGATGAGAGCCAGAAAGAGTATGTGCTCCAGTGGATGGCAAGCGCTGCAGCAATTAGCCTCTTCTCCACCTTTACATCACACACAGTACAATCCTCAGAGGTGGCACCCCAATCACCCTTTTTTTCCCCCCGCATCACAAATTTCCAAATTCCCAACTGACTGTGGGAAACCACAGATGGGCCATTCTGCAGAGCTGTTCATACATTCTTTTCCATGGGCATCAGAGATCTGCTCCGAAGAATCACAGAATCCAGAGGAGGAAAGCATATGCAGCGATGCCCCAAATTTTTTCATGTTGGATCCAGGGCCGGACGAAGTAGGGTCAGAGTAGAATCCAAACCCTCGTCACCAGACGTTAACCACCAATGAGGGTGGAGGTGATCCCGATGAGACTCAGATACCTAAGGCACACGCAGACTGTACTGTGGAAAAGGAGGAGGGTGGCTCTCATGAAAAGGAGTGTGAGAACAAAGAGGATGACGAGGCGGTTGTAAATCCCACTTGGTGTGAACCCCAGAGGTACGCAGCTGAGTAGCTTAGCACAGGAGGTTGAGGAGGAGTAAGATGAGCAGGTTGTCTTAGAAATGATCCTGGATGCCCGAGGTGCACACAACAGGAAGCAGGAATATTGCACATATTATGGTCATGCCAGCAGTTGCTATGGAATCATTTGGCATTGCATTTACAAATGCCAATCAGCTTTGTGCCTTTCAACTTGACTGGTCTTAACCTGCCTGATTTATTTTGTTTTGTATGATCGTATGTTATGAATGTGCTAAAAATAGTTTCTGAGCAGAGGCTCCCTCTGGTGGTTACTGATAGTACTGAACCTTTCAGCGAGGAGTGGCAATCTGGCATCATGGACTGGTCTGATATAAGGGAGGTTCCCTCCCATGATGGTTGCCGGTGATCAATTGTTCTTGTCTCAATTGTGGTTCCTGGTTCATTTGGAAGCTTGCTGAGTCTTGCCTGCATCTTCTGCTATCAGATAAGATATTTTCTGCTTTTATTTTTGTGCTTGCTTTTTGCATTGTTCCCTGCACTTCTGTGGAGGTCAGCCGGGTCCCCTCCGGGGGGCTTGTGCTCCTCTCGGTTTGTCTGGAGCCACTGTTGTTTGTTCATTTGCTTTTTCCTGTTTTTTCAGTGGCTGCGGCTTAGTTTTGTTACACCAGAGAACTGATTTGGGTGGTAGAGGTCGTGTGATCTCAGGTGTTTTTGCAATAAGTAGAGCTGGTATTTTTGGGGTTTTTTTTGGATTGCGGTGAGTGTCCTTTCCTGTACTTTTCTGTCTAGACGGATTGGGCCCCAGCATTTGCTCATTCTATTTTCTGTCTGTGTCCGTGTTTCTTCTTGTCTAGCTGCCATTACATGTTTGGGGGCTTCCTATTTTCTTTGGGATCTGCTCCGGGGCAGATGGCTTTCATCTTTCTGCCTTTAGGTGTAGTTATCTCTCAGGCTGTGACGAGGCGTCTAGGATCAACGTGGGAACGCTCCACCGCTACCTCTAGTTGTGCGGTTAGTTCAGGTTACTGCAATCCAATAGTTTCCAGCTGTTTTTGCTTACTCTCCTCAGCTACCAAAACATAACAGTATCACCGGCCTAAACTGAAAATTATATGGTACTCACAGAAGGGAAAAATAGTGTGGAAAGAAAAAAGTTTGTCAGAGTTGTCAGAGATTTTTTTTTTCCCTCTGTTTCTCTGGGTTCTGAGGAGGATTTATTTTTTTTCTCTCAATGGAGCTTGCACAGTTGTCTGGCCGTGTGGATCAGCTTGCCACTGAGGTTCGGAGTATTGCTGCCTATCTTGCTGGGTTGCCGGTTGTGGAACCTAGGATTTCCAGGCCAGATTTGTTTTTGGGGGATCGGGCTAAATTTCTGAATTTCAAAAATAACTGTAAGTTGTTTTTTTGCCTTAAAGCCTAAGTCCTCAGGGAACGCACCACAACAGGTTCAAATTGTCATTTCTCTCCTGCGCGGCGACCCTCAGGATTGGGCTTTTTCCCTGACACCTGGGGATCCTGTTTTGAATGATATTGATGCATTTTTTCTGGCTCTGGGGTTATTGTACGATGAACCTAATGTCACTGATCAAGCTGAAAAAACCTTGTTGGCTTTAAATCAGGGTCTTGAAGACGCTAAGATGTACTGTCAGAAATTCAGAAAGTGGGCAGTCCTGACCAAATGAAATGATGATGCTTTGGCAGCCCTTTTTCGGAAGGGGCTGTCAGAGAATGTAAAGGATGTTATGGTGGGATTCCCTGCTCCCTCTGGTCTCAATGATTCTATGTCATTGGCTATTCAAATTGACAGACGTTTGCGTGAGCGCAGAGGTATGCGTGAGATGGTGTTGCCTTGTGAGCCAGCTTCTGAGCCCATGCAGTGTGATAGAGTGACTTCTGGGGCACAGCGTCATGAGTTTCGAAAGCGCAATGGGTTATGTTTCTACTGTGGTGACACCTCTCATGCTATTTCTGTCTGCCCTAAACGGGGAAGACGTTTTGCACGCTCAGTTGTCTTGGGTGGTGTTCAGACTAAATTTCTGTTGACTGTTACCCTGATTTGCTCCCTGTCCACATTTTCTGCTCAGGCTTTTGTTGATTCAGGAGCAGCTATTAACCTGATGGATTTTGACTTTGCCAAACGTTGTGGGTTTCCCATGATACCCCTGCGGAAGTCTATTCCCCTATTGGGCATTGATTCTACCCCTTTGGTGGAGAATAAACCCCAGTTTTCTACTCAGGTGATAATGAGGGTTGAACCAGATCATCAGGAGAGTTGCAAATTTCTGGTGTTGTGTAATCTGCATGACATTATTGTTCTGGGTTTCCCTTGGTTACAGTCTCATAATCCTGTTGTGGATTGGAAATCTGTGTCTGTGACCAGTTGGGGCTGCCAATGTGTTAATACTGACACTCCTGTTTTTTCTGCCTCTCCCCAGTCTCAGCATGTTCCTGACTTTTTGACTGATTTTTCGGATGTGTTTAGTGAAAGTAAATCCACATCCTTGCCCCCTCACAGGAGCTACGATTGCGCTATTGAATTAGTGCTTGGTGGTAAATTTCCTAAAGGTCGCCTTTTTAACTTGTCTGTACCTGAACACGATGCTGTGCAATCTTATATCAAGGAGACATTGGAGAAGGGTCATATCAGACCATCCTCTTCACCCTTGGGTGCCGGTTTTTTCTTTGTGGCCAAAAAGGATGGTTCATTGAGGCCGTGTATTGATTATCGTCTCTTGAATAAGATCACTGTGAAGTATCAATATCCGTTACCCTTGATTTCTGACCTGTTTTCCATGGTGAAAAGTGCTAGTTGGTTTACCAAGCTTGACCTCAGGGGGGCGTATAACCTTACTCGCATTAAGCACGGGGATGAATGGAAGACGGCGTTTAATACCCCAGAGGGGCATTTTGAGCAACTAGTGATGCCCTTTGGGCTCACTAATGCTCCTTCCGTCTTCAAATCCTTCATGAATGATATTTTCAGGGATTTTGTGGATAAATTTCTGATTGTTTATTTGGATGATATCTTGATTTTTTTCCAATGACTGGGACTCTCATGTGAAACATGTTCGGACTGTGTTCCAGATTTTGAGAGAGAATGCACTGTATGTGAAGGGATCAAAGTGTCTTTTTGGCGTACAGAAGGTCTCATTTCTGGGATTCATTTTGTCTCCGTCTGTTATTGAAATGGACCCGGTCAAGGTTCAGGCCATCTGTGATTGGGTCCAACCTACTTCATTAAAGGGTCTTCAGAGATTTTTGGGTTTTGCCAATTTTTATCGTAAATTTATTGGTAATTTCTCCGGTATTGTTAAACCATTGACTGATTTGACCAAAAAGGGTTCTGATGTGGTGAACTGGCCTCCTGAGGCAGTCTCTGCATTTCAGGAACTTAACCCTTAATGTCCACTGACGTGCAGAGTCCGTCATGGCAAGGTGCCAGTTCCGGCACCAGGACGGACTCTGCACGTCATGACTTTGATCTACCACTGCGTGTAAACACGCAGTGGTAGATCAGTGCCGACAGCTGTCACAGACAGCTGCAGGCACGGCAAGCGGTGCGGGGACCTTTGCCGTCGGTCCCCCGCACTCACAGCGCTGTGATTGGTCAGTCAATCTGACTGACCAAACACAGCAGAGATCGCACAGGAGAAGCTGAAATTTCAGCTTCCCCAGCGCGATCAGTGCAGGATCTGGCGCTGCAGTGGCCAGGCTTCCTGCACTGACAGCCAGGAGCGGAGCCCCCACCGCCCCTGGCTGTTAACCCCTGACTGCTGCGATCGAGCACGATCGCAGAGCACAGGGGGGGGGAGGCAGAGGGTCGGAAGCTCCCTCTGCCTCAGATCGGCACCCTGCACTGTATTTGCAGGGGCCGATGTCTGCCTTGATGACCGGGGGTTGTCATGACAACCTCCGGGTCATTTAGCTACGGGAAGCTGCTGTGATCATGTCACAGCAGCTTCCACTATAGTTGCAATGCATTGCAATGCCAGAGCATTGCAATGCATTGTACTGCAATCAAAAGTAAAAAAAGTGAAAGTCCATAAAGGGACAAGTTGAAAAAAATCATTTTTTAAAAAATATTGTAAAAAAATATTAAAAAATAATTTTAAAAAAAATCCCCTAAAAAATACACATTTTTATGTAATAAAAAATAAAAAACAAAAAAAATAACATGTTAGGTATCGCCATGTCCGTAAAAATCCCATCTATAAAAGCGTAACCCTAGTTAACCCCTTCAGTGAAAGCCGTAAAAAAAAAACACAAAAAAGTAGTAAATTATACTTTTTCCAAGCAGTATCATCATACGCTTGGAAAAAGTGCAATAACACGCGATCAAAAAGTCAGATATAAATAATCATGGTACCGCTGAAAACGTCATCTTGTCCCGAAAAAAACAAGCCGCTATATAGCATCATCAGCAAAAAAATAAAAAAAGTTATAGCTCGCGGAATTAAACTGATGCAAAAATAATTATTTTTTCTATAAAATTCTTTATTGTGTAAAAAACGCCAAAAATAAAAAAAATATATAAATGAGGTATCGCTGTAATCGTAGTGACCCGAAGAATAAAGCTGCTTTATCAATTTTACCACACGCGGAACGGGGGAAAAAAAAATTAAAAAAAAAACAATTCCTGAATTGTGGTTTTTGTTCATTCTGCTTCCACAAAAATCGGAATAGGAAGCGATCAAAAAACGTTATGTGCCCGAATATGGTACCAATAAATACGTCAGCTCATCCCGCAAAAAATAAGCCCACAGATAACTCTGTCGGCCGAAATATGGAAAAAATTATAGCTCTCAAAATACGGCGATGCAAAAAATTATTCCAAAAAATTTATTCCAAAAAAAAGCATCTTTTAGAGTGTGACAGAAGTAAACATGAAAAAGGGTGTAAATCTGGTATCGCTGTAATCGCACCGATCGAGGAATAAAGTTGCCTAATCACTAATATCGCACGAGGAACGGCGTAAAAAAAGAAAACAATTCTTCACCTTTGGTAGATTTGTTCATTGTGCCTCCAAAGATCGCAGTAAGGCGATCACAGTGGTTCCCCCCGCATATGGGGTATCAGCGTACTCAGGACAAAATGCACAATAGCTTTTGGGGTCTATTTTTCCTGTTACCTTATAAAAATAAAAATTTGGGGGGCAAAAAGGTCAATTTTTGTGGAAAAAAATATGATTTTTTTATTTTCACGGCTCTACGTTATAAACTTCTGTGAAGCCCTTGGGGGTTCAAAGTGCTGACCACACATCTAGGTAAGTTCCTTGGGGGGTCTAGTTTGCAAAATGGGGTCATTTGTGGGGGGTTTCTATGTTTAGGCACATAGGGGCTCTCCAAGGGACAGCAAAACCCCAAACATTATAAATTTGCATTTTAAAACGGT